>CM031244.1:353152966-354352966 GCA_018340775.1 Taxus wallichiana var. yunnanensis
CTAAACCACCACTATCCTCATGCTCATCCTCCTCATCCTCTACTTTGATTGTCTCTAAGGGCTTAGGCACTGGAATGTTCTCCATGGTATGTTTACCCTTCGGCGGCCCTGGGAGCGTGAACTCATCTTCCACATACTTTTTGTTTTCCAGCTTGGGCTTCAGTTGGAGGTACACAAGTGCTGCTCCAATGTCTCCAATAGCCAAACTTACTAGCTTTATGCTCAACACATCTGAGATGATCCTTTCAATATATGCATTATGTCTTGGATATACATACTTATTCCTTGATGTGTAGTGGTCACAGTCTCCCTTGTCTACAAGTGAATGTTAGGCGGTGCACATCTAAGAACATGTGAATGATGCCTGAAAATACCTCATTGTGAAGGCATACGACAGTTTACACCATGGGCTCCAAGCCCCATCCTTCATCGCAAATCTGTGATGCAAAAATGTTGGTATACAAAGAAATTGAACTACCTTACCCACCACCGATGGAAAATCCTTTGGTATGTGCCACTCTTCTTCGAACGTCACATAGATCCTATCGTACCACTTCTTAGCCCTCTACTTGACTAGTTTGGTCATCAATCCTTCACACAAGTACTTGTTGAATCGATTCGCAAGTGACTTGTTCTCCATAGGATACTCCCAGATCTTCTCCTTTGGTCCATTGGGCACCCCGATCTCCATGAATACCAGAGACAATAGAACAGCCCCAAAACTAATCTTTCCTCCTGAACGCACTTCTTCAATGATAGTTTCTACAATGTAACCTGAAATGTTGTAGACCACTCCTTCAAACATCCTTTTAGCAATGTGCAGCCACATGGTATTCACTTGTGACCACCTCTCTTGGTCATTTAATTTTTCACAAGGTGCGTGGCTACCTACACAACTGGGTACTTTTTAGCTTATCTATGTCCATACTGCATGGACCCTTGGTGTACCCCAACTCCCAAATACTCTCTCGAATTGCAGCCTTTTCGTTAAGTCCCCTTAAGGTCTTCTTTGGTAGCCTTCAGCCCACGTCCTTTGTGGAGATCAGCGTGGCTGAAACCCTTACTCTGCATCCTCCAAAGTAGAAGAATTCTTTGTGTACTCATCTCATGAGCCATTCGTACAAGGGCTCATATTTTCCGAAGTAGGGGAGCTCGTATAACTAATATACTCCAATATTTTTCAATAACTTCTCCCCAGCGTCATCATAGACTAGCATGTCCCTTCGTCATGCACTTATTTGTCTTTGTGTTCAATAGTGCATCCAGCTCCTTTTTTTCTATGGTATGATGGTTGTACTCACTTATCTTGCTTCTCCGAATGTGGGAATCCCATTCCTGGCCTACTATAACCCCCTCTAGATATTGCATCTCTGAAAAATTACTCTCAAGGGTCATTTCTTCTTCCTCCATGACCACCTTCTTCTTTCCCTTAACTCTTGTTGTAGCTGCCTTCTTTGGTGTCATTTCTACCCTGCAATCCTTTGAAAATACTCATCTTTTGAATTCTGCAACATACAACTCAAACCCTAGCTCAAATCTACATTCCCTAGTGGAAATTGCATGCCCTAGCTCGTTTGTAATGAGGCTACTTTTCTCAAACCCTTCTCTTGTGGGAACGCAAGCTTCTCCTTCGCACAAACCTCCTTTCCACATCTATTTTCACACTCTTCACACCTCAACATGATTACTTGGCTCTTTGCACATAGATCTTGTCAAATTCTCTTAATCGCAATGGTAAGAATGAACTCACATCTCATCCTTATATAGATTTTCAAAATTTTGATGCATTTATTACTCCTTCACCTACCCAATGTCCTCTCATTTATTGACCAACTTCATTCATTCTGTGTGGTACATCTTCACGCCCTAGTTATAACCTTCTAGCGCACCTTCCTACCCTTTGGTCACAGACTTCTCTTCAGCGTGCTTCCTTGTGCCCGAGTACCTTGTCACTGCACCTTCCACTGGTAGTTTTTATGGCATCCGCTTACCTCACGTTATACTGTCCCTTCATTCATCTCCATATTTGGTCACTTTTTAGAAGCAATCCTTTGACTTGAATAACACCCATAGCAGCTTATTCCTTTCATCATTCAATTCCAACAGTCTTGTACCTGGATATCAACAACCACCCCACACTAAAAGTATGTGCAGTCCTCTGCGCATAAAAATTCTTCAAATAGTAATTAGCTTCTGGCATGTAAACGTGCTTATTACAAAACACACCAACTAAATTGACAAAGCATAACAACAAATAAGGAAACACATTAAGGGAATGCAAAATTGAAAACCTAATCTAAATGGAAACACTACCTTATTACAAACACCAAGAAGACTTATTTATAGTAGGGCTTCAACCTACTCCCATTAAAGTAACCGAGTAACCGTATTCCATCAAGGGCCTCTAACTGAAAAGTGTCTAATTTGAGTATGTGAGTGATAACATATGGTCCCAACCAATGTACCTTGAGTTTTCCTAGATGGCACAAAAACTTAGAATCATAAAGGAGCACCATTTGTCCTATCTCCAAATTTTTATCCTTGATGTGCCTGTCATGCCATGCTTTCTACCTAGCCTTCTCTTGTTTTTGACTCCAACATGCTATGGCTCGTCGCTCATCCAACTTGATTAACTGTTCAATCCATTATTCTAATGCTTTCTCATCAACAAGACCTCTAGCACATGCAATACACAAAGAAGGTAACATAAATTCCATAGGAAGAATGGATTTCGTGCCAAAAACTAACTAAAATGGTGTGGCTTTGTTCAACCTTCTCCGATATGCCCAAATTACTATAGATACTTTATCATCCTAATCCTTTCGTCCAACATCACATATTTTTTTTAGTGTGTGGCCCAAATTTTTTTGAAATCCTCGGCAGTCCCATGTTTCGAGGATGATAGGATGTAGTCTTATGGTGTGCAATCATGAATTTATCTAATAAAATTTGACTGTCTCATTAAGAAAATGTGTTCCCTTATCACTAGTCAAAATTAAAGGACATCCATACCTTGTAATAATATTTTCCCATAGAAACCTAGCTATTGTGGCTGCTGTACAATTCTTTGTAGGTTTTGTTCTACCCACCTTGTCAAATAATTTATGTAAGTTATGATGTAGCACGATCCAGTTCTACACGCAGCTGGTGAAACATGACCCAAAAAATATATAGCCCATTTTTCAAATGGTTCTTCACTAATAATGGTTCTTAGAGGAATTTCATCTCGTTGACCTGGTTTCCCAAGGCATTGAAAATGATCACAATCCTTACAAAATTCCTTACAATCCTTATACAAGGTCTCCCACCATAATCCAACAAGTAGAATTTTGTGCGCAGTGGCATCACCAACATAGTGGCCACCTGCAATACCACCATGAGCTTCTTCCATAATATTTTTGTGCTCATGTTCCAATAAACAATGATGTAATACCTCATCCCGAGCCTAATTTGTACAGGTCACCACTGATTAACATATAGGGGTTACGCGTATAACAAGTTGTTTCTTCTCCAAGGATTTCATCCCTTTACGGTGCCATCCTTGTTCATAGGAATACAAAAATGTCTTCTAGTTCTGATGGCACTCATTGTAACCTATATAATTGTGCATCTAGTATGGTATCCTAAATTTCCTGTGCTTCTCTTGACTATATTATTGATAGACGGTCTGCGGTCTAGAATTACTTTTCCCTAGTTTTACCATAGTCATTGTGAAATCAAATTCTTGAAACAAAAGCACCCATTGACATATGTTCCCTTGTAGAATGGGCTTGTTTACCAAATACTTCAATGCCATGTGATCCATATAAAATATGAAGGGTGTAGCTAGTAGGTACTAGTGGAATTTATGTAGCACATAGATCATTGACAAAGCTTCGCACTCCGTAGTTATATAATTCTATTATGTAGGAGTTAGCTTTCTACTAGCAAAACATATAGGATGATCTACAATACTTTCTCTAGGTTGAGCCAACACCCGACAATGGTCATGCTAGAGGCATCAACATGTACATGAAATGGTTAGTCCCACGAAGGAAAATGCAAAAAGGCATGGTAGTAAGTTTCTCCTTTAACGTCTCAAATGCGTTCTATTGTGGTTCTCCCCAATAGATACCTTTCCCTTTTAGTAACTCTTCCAACAGTGTGGTAATTTTGGCATATCCTTTGATAAACTTCTTGTAATACCCTGTATGACCCAAAAATCCATGCACCTCACTCTGCTGATAGGCTCCCTTAGGCCTATAATGACTGCAACCTTAGCTGGATCAACCAACAAAACTTCCTTGCAAATTATGTGTCCTAAAATTATCCCAAACGGTGTAGCAAATATGCACTTCTTGATGTTTAAGGAGATACTCAACTGTCTACATTTTTCAAACATTAAGCGTATATCTTCACAATGATCCTTAACTAATACATACATCATCCAATCATCTAAATAGACCTGTAAGAAGTTGTGAATAAACTCCTTGAACACTTGAAAATTATGCGTGAAAATACAAGAGCGCATTTTTCGGACCAAAAGGCATTACAATATAGGCAAAGATACCCCATCCAAGAGTAAACGTAGTATTTTCTTGATCCTCTGGGAAATCTGAACTTGATGATACCTAGAAAACCCATATGTAAATGAATAGATTTCACGCCCGCCACGCCTTCTATTATTTCCTCAGTGAATGACATAGGAAATGGGTATGTTACACATGCATCATTCAACTCTCTGTAGTCCACGTAAATCCTAATTTGTCCATCCTTCTTAATATTAATCACCATTGGACTAACCCATTTTTACTCATCAAGGGCTTAATGATCCCATACTTCAAAATTTTGTAAATCTCTTCTTTGACCTTTTCTGTAAGTTGGGGTTCATCCTATAGGGTATCTTTCTAACTAAGCACACACCCTCTTTAATCTTTATCTTCATCTCTCCTAATGATTCATCCACACCTTAAAGTTCATGGTACCCCTCGGGAATAAATCCACGATAATCCCTTAGTAACTCTATAATTTTTTCCACTTGAGTCGGACGGTAGTCTCCAATTATGGCTTCCTTAGGCTCGTATCTATTCCAATATTCACCTTCTTTATCTTCATAGGTTCATGATAGGTGTGTGTGGCTGTATCTGCACTTGTCCAACACCTAGCACCTACTTGTTGAATGATTTAAATCCATATTTTCAACTTCTTCGTCATCCGCTAAGTAGACCATATTTCCTTTTTCCTTATCAAGGCAAGCACATTGAAGTAATGTTGCATTGGCCTCTGTTTCTTCATCAAAATGCGCTCCCGAGTATTCTTTATTTAATATCTCCTAAAGTAGTTCTTCATCCTTGGCACTATCTAATGTGTGTCGTTATTCCCTTCATTTAATCAACTTCTTGTTGATGTCATATCAAACCAAGGGTGTGTCTAAAGCTATATGCAACAAGAGTAATCTTATTGATCTAGTAGTTGACTGTAGTTATTTTTGTATTTTCTAGGGGATCTTTTCAATGTCTTAAGGACTTCTTGGTAAAACCTTATTTAAATCATACTATGAAAACTTTTCTAAAAGGAAACACACTAAAAGCTTTTGTTGAAAGAAAACACATTGAAAGCTTTGCTGAAAGGAAACACACTTTGTAGAATGGAAATAAACACACTTTCTTTTGGAAATAAACACACACAACTTAGAATGCTTGAAAATGATTGCAAGAAAAATAAGAATCTATCTAGACACCTACAGGAACAAGTACACAACAGAGTTTAACTAGAAGAATTAAAAGTGATATAGAATTAATAGATCTAAACTATTTAGGAAATATAAATACCAAATAGATGAATATCCTAGTCCTTGGGAAATCGGACCTTGCTCCTCCTTCAATTAGAATTTAACAACTTTGAATTATCTCAAACATGAATGACTATTTTATTGATAAAACATTTAGTATTACAAAACGTAATGGATCTGTGTACTTAGTCTATATCTATCTTCTCTGTTCTATCTCTATTTCATATATATCTCCTTTTTCTATCTACTGCAGGTCTGCTTTTATATACATTTACAATCATATCTATCTCTACAATTATGATGAAATAGAATCGTGCCCAGAATAGATGTTGAGTCAGATTGTGGCTGATCAGATAGTTGTAAGATAACTATCCCTGGATCTGCGTTCAGAAATCTTCTCATCCTTTCTTGATTGAAAGGGTTGTTGATGCAAAATCTCCAGATGTGGTTAGAATAGATAAACTTCCATTGGTTCTCCGGAACTTCAGAGAAGTTCCAGAACCATAGGAAATCATTAAGGATCAAAACCGTGAGAGTTCTAGAGCTATACCAGGAGTTCCAGAACTAAGTCTAAAAATTCTAGAACTAAATACTGGAGTTCTAGAACTAAGTCCGAAAGTTCTAGAACTAGATGATGACTATGTAATGGAGTTCTGGAACTAGCTTGGAAGTTCTGGAACTAAGTTGTGTTGGAACAGATGCTACCAAAAACATACTAAATGCTACATACTTCATTTCCTGACTGATTAGACCTGCTTTATTACAAAACTGAATTTCAAACACACACTTCGTCAGAATTTTAGAGCTTTTAAACATTAGAATCACAATCAATAAAAAGACATACAATTACATCCTAACTCATATCAGATCAAATAAAAGTCACAAAATGCAATCAAACTTAATAAAAAGGAGAGTAAGATGAGATCATATATTATACATTAATCGAGGCATATTTTGGCCTCATCATTTCCCCCAAACTTACTTGTTTGTAAGTCCCTTTACAAAATTCATTCTTCAAAAGTGGGGTTATATGTTTTGCATTCCATTTGATTGCTCAGATCAAATGGCTGAAACTGGATCTTCCAATGCTTAAACTTAGAGGTATTGTACCCAGCTCTCTGCTTCTATTTTCCTCTCCCACTCTTCAAATTCAGTAGGATCTTGAGGTTCTCTATTTTGCCAAGGAGACATGGGGGTGAGAATTAGAGGGGGCCTTGTTCACATTCCCATCCATATTTTCCCATAGGTCTCATTGATCTGAGGAATTATTGTGCATAATGCTTTTGCTCTTTCTAAACTCTAGATCAGATTTGTAGGGGATATTACTTCCCTTCTTCTCAAGGAAATAGTAAGGAGTTCCCACCTTTTTATCACCCTTCATAAATATCTTCAAACTTCTCCTCCTCATAGGAGGTAAAGGCATCAATACTCTTTTGTAGAATGGAAAGATAATGTGTCTTGAATCGCTCATCAAAGGCATGAGTTCTAAAATGTATAAGGAAGGCTAGAAGGTTTACCATAGTGAGCTCTCATGCAGAGACCAGTTGAGCTAGCTTTCAAAAAAAACTCAGATTCCATTTTCTTCCATGTAATTTGGTTTTACATATGAGAAAAATGCATTGAATGACTCTCCCCACATACAAATTGATCATAAGTCTTGTGTTTTTCTCTAGCATAAAATTACAAATATAAAATTCACATAGAAGATCTGCTCGGGACTGGCTAAAGAATAAGTTGTCATGAATTCAGATTCATCTTTTAGTTCATGTGGAAGTCCACATGTAATCCTTGATAGCTTCTAATGAATGAACTACTCTTTTAAAAACACACTATATGCAGGAGAGGGCCTCTTGTAGGCAAGCAATTTTTCACTGATAATGTAGACCATATGAATTTTTTCAAGACATTTATATTTGTTTCCTTATTCCTTATAAAAAAATTTCTTCCCACTCTTTTCTTTCCTTCATTTCTTCTTCCATCTTGGTCTTCAAATATTCATTTGATGTTTTATCTTCCTTGAGTTCCCTGCAAGTGTCATTCCATAGTTGTTTGAGTGGTAAATAAGTTAACTCAGTCTGTGCAAAGATTGTGGACACATCATTTTATTTTTGGAAGTCTGACATTCTTCCTCTTTTTCTATCAGTTATTTTTTAATTATTGATAACTCCCCAATCCTAGCTATAAGCTGAGTTGTTAGCTCTCCAATGAAAATTTCCCTTTGTTCTAATTTGAGTTTGAGGAAATCCAATTCCTCATCCTTTTCCGTGATAAATACCTCTTCTCTAGAAAAGAACAGAGCCTGTTTAACTTTCGATGTCTTTCCTCTTCCTCTGAAATTACTTGAGGAGTTGAGCATTCTTCTTCTATCAAAAGAAATTTACCTTTTCATCTCCAAGGTGCCAACTCTTCTTCTTCATGTGGCAATGTTGATGGTTTAGCCAATTATTGAAAATCCTACTCTTCAAGTCTCTCATCACCTATGTTTATCTCATCTTGGTTTGGTTCAAAGTGAGTCATGGCCATGCTACCCAAAATATCAGCAGCTTCCTTTTCCATCTTTTCCTGTTCATTTCTTCCCTTTGGGGTTTCCCTTGACCTCTTATGAATTTTTCTTCTTTGGGAATTTCAACATGCCCAATGGTGGATTTCCTTCTAGAGATTCTTCTTACTCTTCTTTCTTGCTCTTACATGGGTGAGCTATCACCATCAGAGATAGATATTAGCTCCCTTGAAGCTGCTGCAGAAGAAGGAATTTCCTTCAAAGGCATAGAAGGCTCTGTTGTTTTGATCTTTCTCACAGACCTTCTTCTTTTTGGTATATTCTCTCTTTCCACTTCCCTTTGTTCTTCTACAAGGGCATCAATTTCTAAATTAGTTGAAGGAGAAAATGGAGCTAGAATTTTCCTTCTGATAATATTAGGGTTTTTCTTGAACTTGCCAAGAAACTTTTCCCAAATTTCTTCTCCATTTTTCTTTGACAGAAAATGGTGTTAGCATACTAAATGAATTAGCCCATGATGCCTAATTGTCCCAACACCCTAGGAATACCTCTAGGCCATGGTCTGGATAGAATAAAAAAGAAACCCTAGAAGGTTTATTATGTACTCTAGTTTTGTGGCTCCATATTTCATATATATGAGCATTTTAAGAGTTCTTTTCCCACAGACCTAAATTGACTATCACAGGTTAAATATTTCACTATCCAAAATGCTACCCTATCAAAGGGTTTGGGAAAATTGGCACTTCTACCCCTTTTTATGATTTTCTTTGTATTGTAAATGTATTGGGGTTCAGTTTCTCCTTCTTGTAGTAAGATTTCAACCAGTTCTTTCAAAGTCCCTTTGGCAGGATGTGGGACATGCACAATTGGCACTCTAGACACATTACTTATTGTATTTACAGAAAAAGGAATAAATATATTTCTCAACTTTTCCTGGATTGCTCTTGATTTATGATGAATTCTCTTACTAATTCATCATTATACTCGTGGAAACTTCTTCATGAACTCTATCCATCCTGCATGCTCAAAGATAGATGTCACTTCTTAGTCCACGAGCGGTGGGAATCATCCTCGGTTCTGGTTTCTTTTTAATCCCCATATCGGCTCGAGTTTTGTTTAACTTATGTTTGTGCAAATTTGTTGCGAGCCTTCTTGCTTATTTGTGGAACTTACAATTTTATCTGTGGAACCTCTGTCCTTATCTACGGAACCTCTGTTCTTAGCTACGGAACCTTTGTTCTTTGCTATGAAACACAAGCTTAATTTGCTTCTCCCTCAAAATATCTCTCGTAACTTATTTCACTTGATTTTGCACTAATGATTACTAATGATAACTATGCCGCCACTTATTCCATCTAAATCATCTCATGATTACTCACTTGTAATCATAATGTATAAATAGATGACTCATCATACCAACTTTTAAATCAAGTCAAATCACATATGCAAGCTTTTAATTTAACCCTAAATAAGTTAAAAGATATAATTATCATCCTTGATGATGTAATACTTTTTCTATGATGAATCGTCATTCCTACAAGTGGAATAAACCATGGTTAGATAAGATAACTGGAATTCAAAAGAATTTCCCTTTATTTGAATTAGCCAAAGAAAAGGTCAACCGCCATTGTTGGTTTTCAATAGACTTTTGAGAGAACTTTTTTTTGGGAAGAAAATGTCATTTATTGGTTTTCATATTCTTCCCTTTATTCGGATCTATCATCTCGGTTATTTGATCAATTTGGAAGAACTAGGTTCTTCCATATGATCAAATTCCTTTTTTTCAATCTTCCTCAAGAATTCATCCTTAGTGGGAGGCTTCCTATACGGTTTCATCCTATGTCCATTGACCAAGAGTGTTCTTCTATTACAATCAATGGGAAGTAATTGAATAGAACCATTGTCAAATACTTGCTCAATCGATCGGGTCTCAACCATCTAGTTCTCAATTTTCCCTTGAATTGTTGGTACTTAGAATCAAACAATAATGCCTAGCTACTTTGAATTACCTTTTATTGATATGTGTGTCATGCCATTTCTTCGTTTGTTCTTGGATTATCTCTATCATTGAATTTCTTCCATCCTCAATTCATCCAATTCATTGAGTTGAAGGATTCTTTCATTTTGATTTATATCCAATTCAATACCCACCTTAAGCTTGTTGTCCTCAATGTCTATAGTTCAAACTCAATGGGCAACAAGGGATTTTTCCTATAGACTAACTCATATGGTGAAAACCTGTTGTAGTTTTCCAAGTTGTATTACAAGCCCGAGACTTCGGGTAGTCTCTTTACCCAATATTTTCTCCCAGCTTTAACTATTTTGGTAAGGATGTTTTCCAATTCTCTGTTTGTTACTTAAGATTATCCATTTTATTGTGGGTGATAAGGAGATGACTTCCTATGATTGATTTGGTAATACATTGTGAAATATTGGATCATATTAGACATAAATTGTGGTCCTTGATCTAAAATTATTCTCCTTGGTGCTCCAAACTTTACCATAATTTTGTTCCAAAGGAAATCAACAACTGCTTCTTTAGTGGCATTTGTTAACACCTGCACTTCTACCCATTTTGTCACATAGTCAATACACACAAGAATATATTCCTTCCCTTTTGAAGGAGGATTAAAGGGACCAACAAAATCCAATCCCCATCTCTCAAATGGTTCAATCACTAATTGAGGTTGAAGAGGCATTTCATTGGTGAAAGGTGGTTGTCCCATCCTTTGACAGGATCACACTGCTTGATATATCTCTTCACATCCTTATACAGAGATGGCCAATAATAACCAGTGTCAAGTATCTTATGAGATGTTCTTTTAACTAAATAGTGTCCTACACTTGGTTCATCATGACATGCTTTGAGGATGTCAAAGATTTCATCTTCTCTTACACACACCCGCAAAAATAAATTTAGGACCACATTTAAATAGCATTCCATTTAACCATTTGAATTGTGCACTAGTTTTGATTAACTTCTTTATTTGTTTCTTAGTGAAAGAAGGAGGAAACTTCCCTGTTGTAAGATAATTTTCCATATCAGCAAACCATGGTGTACTTTCTGAAATAGAAAATAGTTGTTCATCTAGAAAGTTATCCTTGACTAGATCTTTCTCCCCTATAGTGGTTAGTCTTGACAAAAAATCAGCTACCACATTAGATTTACCTGGATTGTCCACAATGGTAATATCAAATTCTTGCAAAAGTAATAACCATCTAATTATTCTTCCTCCAACCACTGGTTTATTCATTAAATATTTAATTGTTGAATGATCTATGTGTACAAATATTGTGTACCATGTAATGTAATGTCTGAATTTATTGATTGCATAAATCACAACAAGAAATTCTTTTTTAGTGGTGGTGTAATTATTTTCAGTGGGAGTAAGATTCTTACTAAGATAATAAATAACATACATTTTTCCTTCTTCATCTTTCTGTCCCAAAACTGCACCAATGGAATAATTTGAGGCATCTATTTGGATATGAAATGGATTTTCCCAATTAGGTCCTCTCAATATTGGAAGGTGACTAATTTTTCTTTAATTTCTTCAAAAGCATGCTGACACTTTTCATCCCAAAGAAATTCACAGTCCTTGGTTAGCAATTTAAACATGGGGGAAAAAATTTTACTAAAATCTTTTATAAAGTGCCTATAGTACCCAACATGTCATAGAAATGATTTGATATTTGTGGGGGTTTGAGGAATAGGTAAATTTGAAATGATCCTAATTTTATTTTGATCCACCTGAATTCGTCTTTTTGAAATATGATGTTCTAATACAATCCCCTCATCAACCATCACTAAAAATTTTCATCACTAAGAGATGATTGTGTTGTTCACATATTATTAACACTCTATCTAGATTTCTTAAAGCATCATCAAATGTATCTCCATGTACGGTGAAGTCATCCATATATACCTCAACACAATTATTTCTTAGATCAAAAATATTTCAAGTACATCTCTCTAGAAATTTTTAGGAGCATTGCATAAACTAAATGGTAACACCCTATAGGAAAGGTACCCCATGGACATGTAAATGTAGTTTTTTTATAATCTTCAAGAACAACTTTGATCGATTGTATCCACTAAATCCATCCAAGAAATAAAAGTATTGTTTATCTGAAAGGTTGTCTAGGACTTGATCTATGAATGGTAAGGGAAAATAATCTCTCAGTGTAGCTTTGTTTAGTTCCATATAGTCAACACATATTCTCCATTTTCCATTCTTTTTGGGAACAATTACAAGAGGAGATACCCACTGACTATCTGAGATAGGGTAGATAAAACCTACTTGTAATAGTTTTTCAATTTCTTGTTTGACTATATCCCTTAAGGCTGGGTTAATCCTTCTCTGAGGATGCTAAACTGGTTTAACATTTTTAGTATAGATGTGATGAGTGCAGATACTTGGGTGAATTCCCTTCATGTATTTGTAATCCCAAGCAAAATCTTTAGTATGATTTTTTAAAACATCAAACAATTTAGCTTCTTCATCATCCTTCAACCAGCTATTAATGTTCAAAGTTTTACCTAGTTGAATCTCAACATGCTTGGTTCCAATGTGTGATGAAATAATTTTCAAGAAGGGTTTCATTAAATTATTTAGTGGACATGCATGTGGTAACAACATATGATATGTAGCAACATACCCAAAATTTCCTTGAGATAGAATCTTTGGAAAAAGGACAATAATGAGAATTATGATACTTATCACATTACAGGTCAAACTCCTCATTAGTGCTACTTTCCAAAAATTCTTCACCACTCCTTGATGTATTTGGCGAAGGTACTTGATTCTTCCTCTCCCCACGAGAAATCACGTTCCTGCGGAGTGAAATTATTTCCAATCAAATAGAACTATTTTTGTTGTGGTTCCGAACTAAATTCACTGATTCCATAACTAAGTTTGCAAGTTCGAAACAAAGTTCGCAGTTTCAAAACTATAGTCATAGGTTTAGAAACTATTTATGATTGCTTTGATGACAGCTGGTGCTCATCCAGTGGTAGATTAATCATCTCTTCTACTTCTCTTACATGATCCTACAAAAATGATCATATCCAAAGAAGACAATTTTTTCTTATTAGTTTCAAGAGAATCAACCCACAATTGTTCTTGATTGTTAATAAAAGGTCATCTTTGAAGGATATAAGAAAATTTGCTTTGAGTTCTTATCATTCAAGATTTTCATATCACCCGACCTATAATCAATTAAGGCAAGAATCGTAGCTAACCATGGTCTACCCTAAATAATGGGATAACCCAATGTTTTACCTTTTGGCTACAGTATAAGGAAGTCAACTAGATATTCCCATGACTCCACCATAACCGCCACATCTTCAATAATCCATTCTGGTTTTGCAACAAACTAGTTTTCCATCTGCAATATGGTATTAGTAGGTTGTATACCTATTAATGGTAATGTTTTCAAAGTATCCACTTTCATTACATTGATAGTCACTCTCAAATCTACCAAAACATTATGTATATCATTATTTCCTATAGAGACAAAAATAACAGGACTTCCAGGATCTCCATATTTGGGAAGTAAAAGTTTTCTTGCTAATAAATCAACAAGTTTCCCATCTACTTTGATAGTCTTGGGGTATTGTTTCTTCCTTCCAGGATTTTTTAAACATATGTTCATTTTGATTAATTTGTTCAATTTTGGAATGTCCTTAATTGCTTGTAATAGTGGTATTTCAATATTCAATTTCCTTAGTTCTGTACCAATTCAAACTCCTTGGTTTCTATAGCTTCTTTAAATCTCTCTGGAAATGGAGTCTCAGTAGTGTTGCTATCTAGCTCCTTTTCTTTTCTTTCTATATCCTCTTTTGGAACAACAATACTAGGGGTTTCATTTTCTTCTGTCATTTTAGTGATTATAATAGGTGGACTGCTAATGATTTTCCCATATCTAGTTTGAATATCCTTACAATCCATGGCATGTAAATCAACTGATTTTTCTAGTTCTGTTCCATAAACAGGAGTTGTTTGTTTGTTTCTTGGGTTTGCTACTAGTTGTGTTGGTATTTGCATTTGGACTACATTCTTAGTTTGTGAATTCGTGTAGGGGATCCCATGATGGCCTATTGATTTTGATTTGGATATGTTCTTCCTTGAGCATAATTACTAGGGTTCCATCTAGGTTGTGACCAAGCATAAGGATTTCCTTGACCAGCCCATGGTTGTTGATGTCCCTGAGCATACCAAGCTTGATTTTCCCAATCCTGAGGGTTCCATGTTGGTTGAGGTACCCAAGGTGGTTGTCCCCATTATTTTGGTACCAACTGAGTAGCCCATGGCATCGTCTAGGGATTAGGAACTTATCTTGGCATAAACTATCCTTGTTGAGGTTGCCTCTGAACAAAATTCAATTCTTCTATTGTGGATGATGTACTAGTTTGTTTAAGCTAATTCTTAATGACTGAAAGTAGAGAACAAGCATCAGTATCATGTTCTTTAGATTCATAGATAAGACACATTTTGTTTTATCCAAAGGAAAATCTCTTATTGCATGCTTCTTCCTGCATCTAGGACAATACATAGCCAATGGTTCAGTTTTGGCATTTTCTTTAGCTTGTAATCCATCCATAGTATAGGTTAATTGAACTAAAATGTATGTTTTAAAATTTTCTAACTCATCCATTAGTTTTTTCATATCTGGATTCAGACTTTTCACCGATTTTCCTTTTCTAGGTCCACCTCTCATTCTAGAATAGCTTCTACAAATCTCCTTAATTTCATTCATCCTTAATTGATAAATGTCTCCACCTCCTATCAAGTTAAGGGCTTCCCTAGATTCGTCATCCAAACCTTTAATAAATTTTTTTGACTTAACTCCTTTTGAAGTACAAATCCACACCTTTTCCTCACAAAGAGGAATCTATCTAATTAGTCTTATATATTTTCATCTTCCTCTGATTGATTTTGAAGAATTCTTCCTTCTATTTCTCCTCGACAATAATGCTATTATTTTATAGGAAGGTGGTCTCCATTTGTACCCAAGTGGTAATAGAGTTGGATGGTAATCCCATGAGCCACCTCATTGCTGCATCCTTGAGTGGATGGAAACAACTTGAGTTTTTATTATCCATTTTGTAGTCATAGGTATGACATAGTACCTTGAACTCAAACGAGAAATTGGTCGGGGTCTTGGATGGCATCCCTCTAAATGTGGGAAAATGTGCGGGTGAGATATTTTTCATTGATGTATCATCATCACCCAATTGGATTGGATAGGTAAAGGTCCTATCAAGTACTCTTTCAGACTTCTCGTACCATTTTTAAAATATTTTCTTAATTTTCCTCCCAATCAATGTGGTATGCAATATGGCTTGGGAAGGTGAAAAATAAGGAGTAGGAGGTTGACTAATAAATTGAGAATCAAAACTCGCCCTAAATGGATATTGAGTAATAAGGATTTTCCTAAAAGTTCTACTTCCTTGAAGTGGTGATCTAAGAATTCCAAAGGTGGAAATTCGGTTTCTTGTATGACAAGGGATGATGGTGCCTCCAATTCTTGATCAATTTCCTTATTTAGACTAGAGGATGTTATGAATTCTTGTGAAAATGTCTTTGGGAGGAATCTACCCTATGAGTCTCTTGGTCTAGTCATATATTTTATGATATAGTAGGGAAGATCCTTCAACTACTACATTGATGATTGGTTCTCTTGCTAACAATTAATTAGAAAATTCCAACTAGTGAGTCCCGACAACGATGCCAAAAATGATGGATGTCATTATTCCCTTCATTTAATCAACTTCGTGTTGATGTCATATCAAACTAGGGGTGTGTCTAAAGCTATATGCAACAAGAGTAATATTATTGATCTAGTAGTTGACTATAATTATTTTTGTATTTTCTGGGGGATCTTTTCAATGTCTTAAGGACTTCTTAGTAAAACCTTATTTAAATCATATTATGAAAACTTTGTTGAAAGGAAACACACTAAAAGCTTTCTTTGAAAGGATTCACACTGAAAGCTTTGTTGAAAGGAAACACACTTTCTCTTGTAAATAAACATACTTTCTTTTGGAAATAAACACCCACAACTTAGAATGCTTGAAAACAATTGCAAGAAAAATAAGAATATATCTAGACACTGCGGGAACAAGTACACAACATGAGTTTAACTAGAAGAATCAAAAGCGATACAAAATTAATGAGTTCTAAACTATTTAGTAAATATAAATACCAAATAGATGAATATCCTAGTCCTTGAGGGAGTGGGCCCTTGATCCTCCTTCAATCAGGATTTAACAACTTCGAATTCTCTCAAACAAGAATGACTATTTTATTGATAAAACATTCGGTATTACAAAACGTACTGGATCTATGTACTTAGTCTATATCTATCTTCTTTGTTCTATCTCTATTTCATATATATCTCATTTTTTCTATCAACTATAGGTATTCTTTTATATACATTTACAATCATAGATGTCTCTATGATTCTAATGAAATCGAATCGTGCCCAGAATAGATGCTAAGTCAGATTGTGGCTGATCAAACAAGCTGTAAGAAGATGCGTTCAAAATCTTCTCATCCTTTCCTTATTGAAAGGGTTTTGATGCAAAATCTCTAGATTTTGTTAGAATAAATAAACTTCCATCGGTTTGAACTTCGTAGAAGTTCCGAACCATAGGAAATTATTAGGGATTAAAACCATGAGAGTTTGAAGATATACCTGGGAGTTCAAACTAAGTCCTAAAATTCCAAAACTAAATCTTTGGAGTTCAGAACTAGATGATGACTATGTAATGGAATTCCAAAACTAGCTTAGAAGTTCCGGAACTAAGTTGTGTTGGAACAGATGCTATCGAAAACATACTTAATGCTACATACTTCATTTCCTCGACTGATTAGACCTACTTTATTATAAAACTAAATTTCAAACACACACTTTGTTAGGAATTTTAGATCTTTTAAACATTAGAATCACAATCAATCAAAAGACAGACAATTACATCCTAACTCATATCAGATCAAATAAAAGTCACAAAATGCAATCAAACTTAATAAAAAGGAGAGTAAGATGAGATCATATATTATACATTAATTGGGCATATTCTGGCCTCATCACTATCTCCCATAGTTAAGTGCTTTATAACTTTCAATGCTTCTTCCACTGGAGGATTTGTAGAGAAGGATTAAAATGTCCGGTTGATTCTTATGATTAAGTCCTATCAATTTCGGTCTCTCGATGGAGTTCTACATGTACATACCCACGTGCGTGACCATGTAAAGTGGAATAAAAATGGTGCACCCATAACAAAAGTGGTAAAGTTTCTGCCCTTCCGTCCAAAATCTCTCACAATTCTAAACATAGTGCTGAACAGGTTGATTACCATAAAAATTACATATTTTAGTAGGTGTATTTCTCCTAAAGAACGTAGTAGCTAGATCAATCCTAATTTCATTCCCTCCTATAATTTTATCCTTGTGGGCCACCCACTAGCATGTTGTTATCCCACGTAGTGTATATACTAGTATATTTATTCTTTCTAATAGGTCTATCCATTGTTCCTCCATGGCACACAAGATTACCATAGGATCTCCTTCTCTTGTGTAACAAGGTACCGAGTTATTACCTATCCTCCTAACATAACATGGTTTTCTACCTCTAGGAAATATGCTCTTTACTTCACACCCTACCAACTCATAAGTGTTGTGAGCCCAATTATCACAAGCAACACTTATAGTATCACTAATATATTGTGCATCCTCCCATTGAATTAGTCCTTCTTTGGTTGGCTCAAGTATCTCTGGATCTCGGATGGTGCATACATAAATCCTATTTAGATCTTCTTCACTTAAGGGCTCAACATAGGGCATAGATTTTCCATCTGTTAAAGGGATAATAACTCTCTCCTCCTTGTTTTCAAAACTGATATAGCCCTTGTTGAACCGAAGATCAACATTATTTGCATAGCACCAAGGATGCCCCAATAGAGATGGGAAGTGATATGACTTTGCCAATGATAAAACCTCAAAGTCTCCAATGAACTTGGCTTGTTGTATGGTAATGGATGCATCTTTCAAAACTCGATGGGAATGGCCTTAGTGCAATGAACAATATATTAGAGGATGGCTGCAATGGGGGGATTCCCATTTGTACCCATGCATCTAAGGTAAGAACATTGACTTTTGTGCCTGTATCAATCATTATATTAATTAATAGCCACCCATTCACAACAACATTCAGAGTGATTTCCTTGTCATAATATAGGCTATGGGGGAAAGATTTGCATGTAGGATCTATCGTCCGGTCTCAATACTTGCACATAGAGTGTTTCCCTTTAGCCAATCCCCTAACAATGGAATGATATTTTCCTGGCGCAACATTTTACACACTTCCCTTAAGTCATCTATATTAGTTTGAACCTTCTCTGATAATTTATTTTACTCCATCTTCCGTGATTGCTCTTTTAAGTACTGTATCTCACCTTGAAGATTTCGAGAACTTCCATGGTTTCCTGATAAACCTCCTTCTGATGGGCCGGATTTGGGTATTGTGCATATAGAACCTCCTCCTTACTAATGGTAGGCTTTTTACTGTAATGCTTCTCGTGCATGTGCCACCTTAGCATGGTTCATAATCTTCACTTGAAACTCTTGAGAATCATCGCTAACTTAGGCATCCATTGATTCTCAATAGAGTGTTGTATCCTAACCTTCCTGTGCCTTTGTTTTCTTGTTTATGCTTCATAATAATATGCTCATACAAGTCTTGCACTCCTCATAGCTATGGTTTTTTCCAAAAAGAACATGTAATACATTCATGCCTGTATTGGTCGGAGATCTACATGTATAACATGTTCCATGAGGGAACTCACTTCTTCCACTACCACGACATAATGCTCTAAATCCACCATGGTATCCTCGACCTCTTCCATGACCACCTTAAAAATGCCCTTCATTCCAATCATAGCATGCCTGATTGTGATCCCAGTCCTGATGCTCATTCTTTCCCTTAGAGTTATCTGAAACTCTTATCTATCGTACACCAATATCTATACCATCATTGATCTAACCTCTTATGTGTTGTGATTTGTGGACCTTTAGATTCTACATTAGCTTGAAACATTCTTCCTTATCTCGTGTTGTAATAATGGGCAGCGGATAACATCATGGTTTAAATGGCATATCTCACAATCAACAAAGAACGAGCAGCATCTTGATCGTGAGGACAACTATCATTTGTGTTACCTTCTACTTCACAATATGTACACCAAATCCTTGTGCACATCTCATGTGCTAAATTTTCTTATAGTTTCTCCAATTGTTTTTCCATAGCTGTGATCTATGCTTCTAAAAATGGGCTCACCCCAGTATCTATGCTTCCAACTACCTCAGTGCATAAGGCTACTTCAAGTGCTTCGTGTAGATTAATATATGTCTTATGTGATAATTCCCTTCTAAAAGGGGTAATTAGACCCCAAAAAGCCTTTGTGCATGTTGGCTTGCATGAATATCATAAGAAAGCTTAGATAATAGCATTTTAAAATGGGCATCATACTCTCTAACACTTTTAGTAGTTCCTTTCTTAATATCCTTGAGTGCACTTATACTCTTCTGCTCAAACTTAGGGATGTGAAACTCTATAAGGAATGCATATTTTAAAGCTTAATAGTCTACGCAAGTCGATCAGGGGTAAAATTATATGTACCATTTTGTGTGCGTGTCCTTGTAACATATTCATAAATTGGCTTGTCCTATGCTTAGAATTCATGATTCCTTTTACGTGCCACATTATTTCACACATATGCACATGTTCAGTAGCATCTTCTATGCCCCTATACTCTGGAAGACAAAGAGACATCTCCATGTAAATATTCTAGGGTTAGTACGGACCTTGCCCACATGATCCAGAACCTCCTATGTTTCCCTTGCCTCTAAAACCACTAGATCCACCTGAACTAGAGCTACCTATGCCTCCTGATCCCAAACTCATAGCTGGGGTTGGACCCAAATATGTACTTCCCTATGTCCCAACAATAGAACTAAATTGTACCCCAATGGTCTGTAAAGCATTACCACTCCTAGAAGTTATTCCAAAATCAACTGTGCTTGTATTATGCATTGATGATACACCTAAAAAATTACTCCCATATAACAATGAAGTAATTTTTTCTCGCCATGACTGTGCCCCTCATAAAAATCACTCCTACTCTTCCACTGCTTGAATTAGCTTGTTAACTGCTTGTTATACTAGATGTTGGAAAACCAAGCACAAGGGAAAGGTTGCTAAGTGGATTCAAATGTGTGCTCGTTGCCAGTCATCTTTGCTAGCGTACTTCTATGTGAGGTGAGGAGGGTTCCATATCATGTTTTCCAAATGGGGAGTTCACGAGGCTGGGATTCACATCTTCAATTTGAATTTCAACTCCTTCCCAAACTATCTTTCTCCACAACGCCATTTGTTCTGTAACATCCCACTACTTCTCGATCTTCCTCTTGCGTGCCTCATTATACTTAAGGCGCATTCCTCTCTCTATCTTTACGCCACTAGGTCTACCATATTTCACCAAACTTGCTCCTGACCCCACGCGTGGTGGGGTTTAGTTAGCCATCGGTTTACTCTCCAAATTAAAATTTACCATCAAGATCTTGATTTTCAGTGGAATGCCTTGCAAGTAAGTTCCCCTTGGATATCGTAAAAACTAGAATTCAGCTACTTCTGGACATGAATAAGTGGAAATTGAGTACTCCAAAATATAACTATTCAAAACACCATGGAACCACATATCCACATCTCGAGTCCAAATCAAATCAGCATCATAAAGGGCCTGAAATTCTTCTTATGTCCAAACAAGTGCGTGATACCTCCAATTCCACTTAGATGCATACGCAATTAGCCACTCATACAATTCTACTAGAAATATAGCGAAGAAGATCTCATATAAATTGTCATATAGTTTCTATTCCGCCCACACACATGCATTAAACTCGAGATCCGAGTGCTAAACCATTGTGTGTATTCTTCCTCCAGATCATTTATCCACTCTTCAACACTTGCTAAGGTCAACCAATATGTCTTCATGATGAACCATCCTAAAAGCAACTGAAAAAGAGGTCTTGGCAATAGAACCAATGATGCAGCCTAGAATTTAGCAATACAATGCCCAGTAAGACCCGTGTGTCTCTGGCACATCACTCAACCTAGACTGAGCACTCACCCGAAGTGTGCAAAGGTACCAGGCCCTCTTTAGGGTTGTTGTTGTAGGATGTTAGCATGATGAAGACTTAATACATGCAGTTCCATTATTAATACATCATTCTACAAAGCATGCCAGATCTATATCTAAGGGAGAACAAAATTAAGTATTAACCATGATGAAATCAAGAACATACTAGATCCAGATACACACAGAACTAACACTTAGATTCAACCAATATCCTCCATTATATTAAATATGAAAATTACATAGAATCTTCTTACAATAATGGCATTCTATGCCCACACACACACAGATCTCTACAATATTCCATTCTTGCACACATACATCCATATATTTGTCTCTCTCTCATTATTTTATATTATATCTTTTCTACTACATAATTCAATACATAGTTATAAGGGTGGGGACTTTCCCTTCACCGCTTATCTAATCCCAAAATAGGTCACATGTTATTATTAGCTATGCAGTTTTTATAGCCATAGCCCCACATGCAAGTGTGCTAATAATAGACTTCCTTTAGTTAACTGACAGTGATAAACCTATTCTTATCCTCGCTTCCATGCAAAGTACTTTGTAGCCAATCCTCCATAAATAGCCAATGCGTGGCATGAAAGTATCTTCCTCACTTATGTGATTTGTACACCATCTCTAAAAATAGATCCTTATGTGCAAAAATGGCTAAGTCCTGAAATATGAACTTATCCTCCACGCGTGTGTTTCCCTTATCCATTCGCGCCTTTGAACATGCCCTATTTTCCCACGCACGGACCTCTTGTGTGCCTTTTGTTAAGTATTCTCTGCTCAACATTACCCCACACTAATTATATTGTCTCCTTGGCAATGGTTGTCTCAAAATGAATTAAATAATCTAAATGGAAAGAATAAGAATGAATCTATATGCATAAAAGAATGATGTTACTCTTCACTTCATCCACTTCAACCTAAAAAATTAATTCGGGATATTCCTCCTTTATTTCAGCCTCTAAGGTCTGTCACTCAACGAGTGCTTCCTCTACTTTTTTTGGAATGTCCATAGCAATGGACTCCAGTTCATCTTACGCAATCTCTCCTTTCTCATTCTACGTAAGACCAACACAATGTTGGACATTGCAATCATCCTTCCCTCTAGAAAATCCATCTTCTGCGTGATGAGTTTCCCAAGCTCATCTAGCCATCCCTTGTGTGGTTCTTATCTTATTACTGAGGGCCTGCACTTCTATTTAACCAGTGTTAATCTTTTTGTGCGGCCCAATGTGTCATCCTTCATCACTTTTTAGACCTCATTTTCCTCCTCTAGGGTTTTTATTTTGATGAGCACCTCTAGAGTTGTACAGATGTTCAAGGCTTGGTCTACCTTCTTTAGTTCTTCCCACAATGCTTGTAACAGTCCTTCGTAAGATGAAATATTTCTCTTCACTACAGCCCTTTCCCTTTCTGCCTCTTGCTTAGGATTCTTTGGTGTTGGCATTCACATGGTTTCATCTTCAAGTACCAAATCCACCAAAGTCTTGACATAGTGCATTATTGAAGGAAATTGCTCTAGTACCTTTGACTCCAGATGTGGGCACGCTTTCAGTACATGGTCCCCAATAGTCTCTTCCATGCTGATAAAGGCATTGTTCCTCTTTTGTTCCAAGTCCTTTTCTGGATCGGGTGCACAATTTTTGCATTCTTTGTTTTAATTTTCCCTCGCATTTCCTTGATGGTGTGGCTCGATCCATGTTCTTGCGAGCCACCTATGTGGAGACCTTTACCAATGCATTACTTACTTTCTCATTGGACATAACAGTAGGCTTTATCAGTTATGTGTCTAGCTTGGGGAGTCTTTTTTAACCTTCTTGATACGCATGACTCCTCAGACACATAAAAGTCTAGTTCATCCATATGCGTGTGCATCGACCATGACAGTTTCTTCCTTGTGTGTATGGTTGCCATATCTTCATCCATCAAATCCCAGCCATATAACTCCTTTTGTGTCATAGTGCTCTAGAAACACGTGCGAAAATTTTACCTTTGTCCTCAGAATATCCCAGATTGGTGCATTGTGTTCTCCACTCATTCTCTTTGTTCTAGGCCCCTTAGGAATTGGAGCTTCAAGATTTGGATTTTGTTCTGACATACCCTGAGCAATCTCATGTGTAGATTCCTCTCCATCCTTCCTTCCTTCCTTCATCCTTTGATTCCTCTTGTGGCTCCTCCCTGCTCTATTGTTCCTCCTCATATTCATGTGGTGTAGGAGACCCTGGCATGCTTTCCTTAGATTCGTCTACCTCTTCACCCAACTTCAAATTTCTTCTTATTTTCTCGGTTGAATCTTCTTTAAAGATAGTCGAGGTAACCTACGCACTTGAGTGTGGAGTAGCACCTTGAGTTCTTATTCACATTAATACTCTTTTAAAGTGGATATCTCCTTGAAATGCTTCGGGATGCTCTTCTTCTTCAAGCCCATGATTTGGTGTATTTGCTCACTCGATTCTCTTTTGCATCCTCCCGTGCTCCAAACCAACACTATCCTCATGCTCATCCTCTACTTAGATTGTTTGTGAGGGCTTAGGCACTGGAATGTTCTCCATAGTATTCTTACCCTTCAATGGCCCTGGGAGCACGAACTCATCTTCCACATACTTTTTTTTTCCATCTTGGGCTTCGGTTGGAGGTACACAAGTGCTACTCCAATGTCTCCAACAACCAAACTTACTAGTTTTATGTTCAACACATCTGAGATGAGCCTTTCAATATATGCATTGCATCCTAGATATAAATACTTCTTCATCAATGTGTGGTAGTCGAATTCTACCTTGTCTGCATTGAATGTTAGGTAGCAAGCGTCTTAGAACCTATGAACTGATACCTGAAACTACCTCACTGCGAAGGCATACGACATCTTTCACCATGGGCTCCAAGCCCCGTCCTTCATAGCAAATCACGCAATGCAAAATGTATGTATATGGAAAACTGAATTACCTTACCCACCACCGATGGTAAATCCTTTGGTATGTGCCACTCTTCTTCAAATGCCACGTAGAGCCTATCATACCACTTCTCAACCCTCTACTTGACTAGTTCGGTCATTGATCCTTCACACAAGTACTTGCTTTGAATCATTCTATAGGTGACTTGTTCTCCATGGGATACTCCCAGATCTTCTCCTTTGGTCCATCTGGCACCTCGATCTCCATGAATACCAGAGACAACAAAACAGCCCAAAACTGATCTTTCCTCTTGAACGCACTTCTTCAATGATATTTTCTGCAATGTAACCTGAAATGTTGTAGATCACTCCTTCATACATCCTTTTAGCAACATGCAGCCACATGGTATTCACTTGTGACCACCTCTCTTGGTCATTTAATTTTGTCACAAGGTGTGCGGTGCCTCGCACAACTAGGTAAGTTTTCAAGTTTTCTATGTCTATGCCACGCAAACCCTTGGTGTACCCTTGACTTCCTCCTAGTCTCCAAAATTACAGCCATGTATGTTAATTCCCCCTTGTGGTCTTCACCTATAGCCTTCAACCACATCCTTTGTGGAGATCGGCGTGGAAGAAATCCTTACTCGTGTCTTGTGCTTCTCTAGTTTGTTTTCCAATTTTCTCACTTTGTCACACCAAGTCTCTCGATAGCTCAATTTCTCAAATTCTCTCAAATGCAAGGTATAAAATAACTTGATTTCCCCCTTTTATAACTTTTTCATACACCCTTTGAATTACTTTTTCCGCATTTAATATGATTTTTCTCACTTTGACTTTTTAATTTTTTTGTCACTAAAGCACCTTTTTTGCTTTTTTATTTATCACTTAACTTCTTTTCACATGCTGCACTTGTAATCTTTTGGCGTGCCTTACTACTTCCCAAGCCATAGACTCGATTATGCGCACCTCCCGCACCAAAGTACATAATCCTCGTGTCATATACCAAGTATTTCACCATGTTTTTGCTTACCTCATGTTACATTGTACGATCCTTCTTCTCACATCATTTTTAGTCTTGAAAATTTTCCTTAAGAGCACCTTCATTCCTAGCACCTGTAACACCTTCCTCCTACATGCACCAACCGTTTAGAGATCATCCTTTTTCCAATGTGCTAACTTGTATATGAATCACAACACTAGTGGATTTATTTTTTGTGTACCTTCTCTATGCCACACTAAAATTATGTGTGGTCCTTTGCACATGAAATCAATAGATAGTAATCATTTTTCTATGTGTAACCATGCTTATTAAAACAAAATAGAGAAATACAAAAACAAAACATAACAACAACTAGAAAGAACACACATAAAAGGTAAATATAATCTAAATGGCAATACTTCCTTATTAAAAACACCAAGAAGCATTATTTATAGTAAAGCTTCAACCTAATGCCATTGAAGTAACTAAGAAATATGGTGTCATGCAAGCGGCACTGCAAATGTCATAAACTTGAGTCAAGTATCTTGGTTACTACAAAAGGTCTCAACCAAAGCATTTTCAATTTCCTGGTAGCGCATAAACTTGGAGTCATAGAGGACCATATTTCCAACTACAAATTTCTTGTTCTTAATGTTCCTATCATTTCATTCCTTCTATCTTTCCTTATCATTCTTCTAGCTCCAATGCATAATGGTGCACCACTCATCTAATTGCTTAGTTTATCAATGTTTTCTTCCACAACTTGTTCATCATCTATTCCACATGTGTGTGTGATATGCAAGGAGGGTAACATGAATTCAAATAGTAGTATTGCTTCCATATCAAACACCAACTAATTTTTTTTTGCCTTGTTCAACATTTATATAAGTGGTCCTGTAAGCCCAAAAAAAAGTGACACTTTATCATCCCAATATTTTCTTTCAACATCACATATTTTGGTCAATGTTTTTCTCATAATCTTGAAAGCCTCTGTAGTACCATTATCTTATGGGTGATAAGGAGTATTCTTATGGTGTGCCACCATAAACTATGCCAACAAAATTCTTATTTTCTCAATCATAAATTGAGTTCCTCTATCACTGTTAGGTTTAATGGGAAACCGTACCTACTAATAATATTCTCCCATAATAATTTTTTTGTTGTGGCTATTGTACAATCCTTTGTAGGTGATGCCTCTTCCCACCGTGTCGATAGTCTATACAATTAATAATGTAGCACACGTTAGTCCTACACGCGAGTAGTGAAATAGGACCTATAAAGTCAATAGCCCATTTTTTAAAAGGTTATGTGCTTGCGAATAGGCCGCAATGGCATCTCATCTCTACGTCTAGGCTTTCTAAGCTGCTAAAAAATTATCACAAGCCTTGACATATTCCTTACTATCTTTCAACATATTTTCCCACCAAATTCCATCCATTAGAATCTTGTGCGTTGTAGCATCACCTGCATTGTTTCCTCCTACAATTCCACCATGAGCTTCTTCCATAATATCCTCATGCTCATGCTCTAAAACATAATGGTGTAAAAATTCATCACGACCCAACTTGTACAAATCGCCGCCGATCAACTAATAAGGAACTACACATATATAAAGTTTTTTTCTCCAATGTATTCATACCTTCAGGCACTTTCCCAGGCTTAAAAACACTACAATATCCTTTAAGTCTGTGGGTGCATTATTTAAATTGTAAAGTTGTGCATCTAGCATCATATCCTCAATGCTCTACACATCCTCGCTAGAATTTATCCTTGATAAATAATCAAGCCTTGAATTACTCTTTCCTAGTTTCAAAACAACTATGAAATCAAATTCTTGAAATGAAGTATCCATCTACAGATGCACCCTTACAAAACAAGCTTGTTGACTAAGTACTTCAATGCCATATGATTTGTATAGAAAATAAATGATGTTGCCAATAGGTAATGTCTAAGCTTTTGCAATGTGTAGATCATAGATAATGCCTCTCGCTCAGTGGTTGTGTAATTCTACTCTGCGGGTGTCAACTTCCTACTTGCAAAGAAAATGGGATGATCCAAAATTCCTTCTCCTCATTGCACAAATACTACACCAATTACCATGCTAGAGGAATTAACATTTAGATTAAATGGTTTGTCCCATGAAGGAAAGCAAAAAATAGGTGGAGTTGTGAGCCTTTTCTTCAATGTTTTAAATGCTTTTTATTGTGCATCACCCCAAAATAATTTCCCTTTATCCTTCAACAATTATTCCAAGAGCATGGAAATATTTGCATATCCTCTTATAAATTTCCTGTAGTAACTAAAGTGTGACCCAGAAATTTGGGCACTTCACTCTAGTTAGTAAGCTCTTCTAATCCCAAGATTACAACTATATTGGCTTGGTCTACCAACAACCCTTCCTTGCGAATGATATGCCTAAGTAAAGTACCAAAAGGTGTACCAAAGATACACTTTTTTAATGTTAAAATATTTTCTCAACTTCCTGCACCTCTCAAACATGAGCCTCAGATTATCATAGTGATTTTTGAATAAGCTATATACCGTCCAATCATCCAAATATACCTGTAAGAATTTATGAATAAAATCTTGAAAGTCCTACACAACAATGAACGAAAACACTACTGGCACATTTTTCAATCCAAAGGACAACTATATATGCAAAACTTCCCCATTCAATCATGAAATTTTTCTTCTCCTAGTCCTCTTTCGTGATGTGCACTTGGTGATAACCTAAGAATCCATATGTAATAGAATATATCTCACACCCAACAACTCTTTCAAGGATTTATTCTATGAATGGGGTAGTGAAATTATCGATTACAGATGTAGCATTAAGTTCTCTATAATCAATAGAAATCCTTATCCTCCCATCCTTCTTGATGCTTATAACCATGGGACTAACCAATTCAGATTCTTCAATAGGCTCAATAATACTAGACTTGAGCATCTTGTCAATTTCTTCCTTCACCTTCACGCACAAATTAGGATTCATCCTATAAGGCATCTTCCTAAATGGGCATTCACCTTCTTTCAGCTTGATCTTTATCTCTCCTAAAGAAGGGTGTATTCATTTTAATTCATGATAGGCCCACATAAATAAGTCCTAGAAGTCACCCAAGAGTTTAATAATATTTGTTACTTCTTGCTCTGACCAATAATCACCAATAATGGCCTCTTTAGGCTCATCCTTAGTACCAATTTTAATATTATTTTTTTCATGGGAGGATGGTATGCGCATATTCTCGTTTGTAGTGTCCATTACCTCACGCACACCTTCAAGTGTGGCTAACATCCAAGTTATCAAATTTCTCATCATCAATCATGTATATCAATTTACCCTTTTCCTTTTCCTTCCAAGCACATAGCCCATCTATACTTATTTTATATCCTCAAGATCAAGCTCCCTAAATAATTCCAGCATGAGTTCTTCATCCTTCATGTTATACCCAAAATTGATGTGCTTCATGATCTACAAAGCTTCATGGACTAGAGGCTTATTAGAAAAGTAATTAAAAATTTTAATCATACATGCATTCATCTCTTTCCAATTTTTTGTTTCTATTTTCAACTCAGCATGGACATACAACCCACATGTATAACCATGTAATGTGGATTAGAATGTATGTACCTAAAGTGATGGCAGTAAGGACTCCTTGTCCTACACTCATTATCTCTCAAAATCATTGACGTGATGTGATGGAGGAGACTTCCCATGAAATTCACATGTTTATGTAGGTACATTTCTCTAAATAACCCTAGTAGAAAAGGTGATTCTCACTTCTCAAAAATCCAAATATCTATATCTATGTGTTTCCCACCATTGTGATGTTGTCCCTTATATATTATAGACCAACATGTTTCATTTATCCCTTCATTCTCGCCATCGATTCTTTATGTTGCGCATGAATGTATCGGGGTTCCCTTCACCAATATACCTTGGTACATGATTTAATCCCAACCGCCTCACCATGTGTGGCCTAATCATTCGGATGACTCATCCTTTGACTTTTCACTCAACCATTTCATACGTCCCATGAGCCCAGTTATCACAAGCAACACTAGTAGTGTCACTTACAGACTGCGCATCTTCCCACTGAAGGATATCTTCCTTTGATGGTTCTACATTCTCTAGATCGTGCATTGTATAACATAGATTATATTAATTTCTTATTCACTCAAAGGATTGACATAAGGCTCTGCCTTCTTATTCATGTAGGGGTATGATCATGCTCTCTTCTTCATTCTAAAAAATTATGTACCTTTTTTTAAAGTGTAGATCGATATTATTTGCATAACACCAAGGTTGTTCAAGTAATGTTGGGAAGTTGTCTTCTTCTACAAGCTCAAATAACTTAAAGTATCTAGTAAACTTATTTCCCTTATTAGTAATATACACATCCTTCAATACCCCAATAGGCATAGCCCTAGTCTTATTTTCCATATACAACACATTTGAATATGGTTGCAATGTTGATCTACCCATCTGATTCCATGCATCCAAAGTCAACACATTCACTTCCATGTCAATGTTAATTGGTATGTTGCGTAACAACCACCCATCAATTAGTGCATCTAGTGTAATCTCTTTATCAAATTCATGATTCTGAGGTGGTATATTTGCGTGAAGTATATGTCTTTCACACTCGGCTCAACACGCAGTACATTTTCTCATAGCCATTCCCTAGTAAAGGAATGATTTTCTCCTGGTGTAACATTCGCACACCTCCTTCAATTTATAAACATTATTTCCATGTTCTCTCTCATGTGCATGTTCTTCCAATCATTGTATTTCTCCCTCGAAGCTCCCCGATGACCTTGATATTTTCATGGTAGACTTCCTTCTCATGTACTGACATCTAGATACTTAGCATGTATCACCTCTTCCCTCGTAATGAGTTATTTAGCCTTTAAGGGATCACATGTGTGCATAACCTCAACATGTGTGGTAACCATCAGTATCTATAGCTCAGATTAGGTTTCTTCTTAGGCATCAATCGATAAGAAATAGTGCATTATACCTTAATCATTCCCGCACCCTTGTCCTTATTCTTGTTTTTACTCATGTGCTCATATAAATTTTGGAATTCCTCTAACTTATGTTGTTTCCCACACCATGAACAAGTTGTGTTCTAAGTAAAATCACACTGATCGTGATCAGGAGATACACAAGGATAACAAGTTCCTCATGGGAATCTACTTCTACCACCCCCAAAACTATGACCTCGATATCCTCCTCGGAATCCTTGATTCACGTTATGCCCATTATTGTGCCCTTCTTTATTTTTTCCTTCATGTTCCTTTGATCCCCTTGCCACACTAGATTGGCATACTCTAGACTCAATGACTTCATGGATGTGATCAATCAATCTACAGTAAATGGTTTTGTGAGTATGGGACTTGAAAATCTTACAATACATAGACACCTTCTTCTAAAATGCGTGTTGTAAAGAGGACCATCTTGAATAGCATGGTTCAAGTGATGAGACATCATAATCTAATAAAAATGCACACATTGACTTACATGGGAAATTATCCTTAGTATTTCCTTCAGCCTCACAATTTGTGTACCATATACTATTGTGCATGTCATGGGTTGAATTCGTAGAAATATTCTTCGAGATGCTTTGCCATGGCTGCAATATGTGCCTCTAAAAAAGGCTTACTCTAGTATCCACATTTCCAACCACCTCAACACGTAGAGCTACCTCCAAATCTTAGTGTGGATCAAGTATGCATATTATGAGATAAAGCTCGTGGAATGGAGTTAGCAATCCTCTAACAAACCACTAGGCATGTTGAATTGATGAATATCATAAGATAATTTGGATAACATAGTCTTAAAATGTGTGTCATACTCCTTCATGCTTTCATATAAGTAATGCTTAATATCCTTGACCACACCGATGCTTTGTTTCTTAAACTCTGGAATGTGAAACTCCACAAAAACATAATACGCAAATCATTATAATCAAGCACGGTCTGATGTGGGTCATACTTCTTGTGCCAACTATGCAAGCACCCTTGAAGAGTAGTGGAAAATTGAATTGCCTTCTTCTTTGAAGCTGTAATTCCTTTACCACACCATTGTAGCTCACACTTGTGAATATGCTCTATTGCATCTTCAATACCCATACACTTTTTAAAGTGGAGAGACATCGAAAGTAAACTTGAGGTGTATTTTTTGGTTGTAGAGGTTATTGAGGTGGTTTTTGTGGGTGTGGAATTTTCCCACCATATCCAGAACTAGAACCTCCACAAGTATTTCCTCCTCATGATCCTTCTAATCCTCCTAATCCTCCTAATCTATGTGATCCTCATGATCCTCCCGATCCCCTTGCAGTGAGCTACAAACCGGTTTATGTACTTCATTATGTCCCAGCCTTTAGTCTTGAACTAGACACCCATGGTCTTCATGGTCGCAACACTAACAAAAGTTCCCCAAATGGTTTGTGTGCTAATGTTTTTTCCCGAGGACGTGCTCGAAAATAACCATTCAATCAAACTTGCAAATAATGGCTCGCTCTATGTTTTCATAGGTGTATGTGTTGTCTAATGCATTTCGAATTCACTATAAAATAATATATACCCACATCCACTTACTTACCGACACTAACCTACTTCTAAATGAATACCTATGAATTTATAACACCAAGCTCAAGGACTAGGTGGATAGGTAGGATCAAATGCATGCATGTGCTCCTCATGTTCTCCTCTAAAATTATCTCATCTAAAGCCGAAGGGGATTATCTATTGTGCTTACCCAATGTGGGGAGTACCTAATGTTATGGCTCCTTGTCTTCCACATGAGCTTCAAAACCTTCACCAACCATCATTATCCTCAATTCCATTTCCTCTAAAACCTCCCTTGCATGCATCATGTCCCTATCACATACTTCATTAAACTTGAGCCATCTTTCCTCTTTGTCTTTTTGCCTCCATGTCTACCATCTTTCATCACACCTGATTTTTCCCCTATATGCGGTGAGGATTTATATAGCCATAGGGAGGGCTCTAAATCCAATTCTATAATCAAAATCTTAATCACCAAGGTTATAGCGCGTAAATACGATCCTCTTGGCTAATGTAATAATCGAGATCAGCCTCCTCTGGACTTAAGTAAGTATAAATAGTTTACTCCAAGGTATAATTATGTAACACACCATCCACGAACGAATCTACATCTCTAGTCCACTCCACATAAGCATCAAACAAAGTCTGGTAATCCTCTTGCATCCAAATCTTTGGCCTATATCCCCAACTCTTCCCTAAAGCATACGTTGTTAGCCACTCATATAATTCTACTAGAAAGAAGTTGAATAACATCTCATATATCTCATGATAAAGATTATATTACACCCACCATCGTACATTCACATCAGATCTAGTGTTATATCTCTCGTACAAACTTATGTTGTGTGTCTTCAACCCAACTTTCAATGCTCTCAAGATTTAATCGATATGCCATCTACATGCAATATCTTGACAAACAGTTTGAAAATATGTCCCGAAAATGGAACCAAAATTTAGTCTCTTATTTCCACTCAATTGCTATGTGCAAAGTGACACCTCATTTAGACATATCTGAATGCTCACCTGAAGAGCATGAAGCTACCAAGTTCCTCCTTTAAGCTAACTTCTCAAGATGTTAGCAAGCATATTCATGATAACCAATACCAAAGCATAAATTCAAGTCCAGATCATCATATCATGAGTACGAATGGAAACACATGTAAAGGAAACATAATAAATCAGATAAACACTAAGATCAATTACACCATGTAATCACCATATTCAGATACATCAATGACCATAATCCATCCACCATAATCCATTACATCAAAGTATTACATAACACAAGCTGAATACATAAAAATCATTACCATAGAGTCATGTGCACCTAAGACAAAAGCATAACCCTATTATATCACAAGATATCTTTTACACGGTACCAAAAACAATGAAGAACAAAAAGTGTATATAGGGATGGGGATTTTCCCTTCACCACACATGTATTCTCAAAATAGACTGCATGCTCATAATAGCCATGTGTTAACAGTTTCATTCTTTTACAATGGAGCTAATAATAGGTTATCGTATAATTAGAATTTTCTTTGATCCTAAAAATAGCTCAATCCATACATTACCTTTCATCTTCTCCCTACATGTGCTTTATCCCAAAAATAGGCATACCTTGGCTGCCAAGTCTCCTTTCTTTCTTCTAGATCTGAAACATTGTGTGATTGGCACTCTAACTTAGCCTTTATAATTATTAACATGTGGTCTAAAACATTGGATAAGTCTGGAAGGTTTATTTTTAGGCGTGAGCCTTCATGCATTGCTTTGTGTGCACTCCTTCATACTTGCTTCATGCACGTCCTATATCCTCCCACGTAGCAGCACTTAGTTAATTTGGTCATGCAATAATTATGTTCTTACTTATACAATCGCAGCACAAGAATTCTCTTGTATCATTTTCTATCAAAAGTGCTTCATATTCTACAATCAATCAAAGACAGACCATTTCCTATGACTAGATTTGAAGGTGTGATATGTAATTCATATTCTTGAATTATCTCCACCCAATTACCCCTCTTGGTTCCTATATCTTGTTGGGTGAGGATCAAAATGATAGTAGATCCTAAGACCATCACCATAGTGTGGGAATTGAGGATGTAGAATCCAAAATTCTTTACACCTTAGACTACATAATACGCATGCTTCTCAATTTTTGTACCTCAACTCATGGTTCTTCGGAGGATAGCTCATGAAATAAATGGGGACCTCGATTCCTTCTTCATTCTTCTAGACCAAGATGGTCGATATTGTGTGCTTTGAAGTATAGAAATAAAAATGAATTCTTTATCAAAATTAGGGCACACCAAGGTAGGATCCTTTTCTATTGCTTCTTTGATTGCCTCGAATGCCATTTTTCCTTCATTGTTCCATTTGAATATTTCTTTAGGTTTCATCATGATAGAGATAGTGATATGTTATGTGCATCTTCTCATCTACAATGTCCATTACCTCATGCACACCTTCAGTGTGGCTAACATCCAAGTTATCAACATTCTCATCATCAATCGTGTATATCAATTCACCCTTTCCTTCCAAGAGATGCCCGTGTGTACTTCTTCTATATCCTCAAGATAAAGCTCCCCAAATAGTTACACCATGATTTCTTCAGCCTTCACGTTATCCCCAAAAGTGATGCGCTTCATGATCTACAAAGCTTCATGGATTAGAGGCTTAGTAGAAAAGTAATCAAAGGTTTGAATCATACCTGCATTCATCTCTCGCCAATTTTTTGTTTCTATTTTCAACTCAGCATGGGCATACCATGCGCGTGTAAAACCATGTAATGTGGAGTAGAATGTATGTACCCAAAGTGATGGTGGTAAGAACTCCTTGTCATGTGCTCATTATCTCTCAAAATCATTTTTGTGATGTGATGTGGGAGACTTCCCATGAAATTCACGTGTTTTTGTAGGTACATTGCTCGAGTAAACCTAGTAGAAAAGTTAATTCTCACTTCTCACCATTCAAAAAGGCTATATCTATGTGTTTCCCACCATTCTTGTGTTGTCCCTTGCAAATTATAGACCAACATGTTTTGTTGATCTCCTTCATTCTCGCCAATGAGTCTTTATGGCGTGCATGAATGTATCGGGTTCCCTTCACCAATATACCTTGGTACCTAATTTAATCCCAACTACCTCACCGTGTGTGGCCTAATAATTTTGATGACTCATCCTTTGAATTTATGCCCAACCATTTCATACGTTCCATGAGCCCAGTTATCAAAAGAAACACTAGTAGTGTCACTTATAAACTACATGTCTTCCCATTGAAGTACGCCTTCCTTTGATGGTTCTACATTCTCTGGATCGCACATTGTATGAGCATAGATTCTATTAAGTTCTTCTTCACTCAAAGACTCAACATAAGGATCTTCCTTCTTATCCTACGGGGTATGATCATGTGCTCTTCTTCATTCTCAAAAATTATGTACCTTTTGTTAAAGTGCAGATCAACATGATTTGCATAGCACCAAGGTCGTCCAAGTAATGTTAGGAAGTTGTCTTATTTTAAAACTCTAATACCTTAAATTCTCTAATAAACTTGTCTCCCTTAATGGTAATATATGCATCCTTTAGTACCCTAATAGGCATAGCCCTATTTTTATTTGCCATATAAAACACATTTGAAGATGGCTGCAATGTTAGTTAACCCATCTAATTCCATGAATCCATAGTCAACACATTCACTTCCACGTCGGTTTCAATCAAGTATGTTGTGTAATAACCACCCATCAATTATTGCATCCAGTGTAATCTCTTTATCAAATTCATGATTCTGAGGTGGTAGATTTGCGTAAAGTATATGTCTTTCATGCTCAACTTCAACGTGTAGTACCTTTCCTTGTAGCCATTCCCCTAATAAAGGAATGATTTTCTCCCTGGTGCAAGATTTTGAACACCTCCTTCAAGCTATCCATATCCTTCGATAAGAGTTAAACATTATTTCCATGTTCTCTCTCACGCACATGTTCTTTCAAGCACTTTATTTCTCCTGAAGCTCCTTGATGACCCCCATGGTTTCTTGGTAGACTTCCTTTTAGTGTGTAGCATTTGGATACTTAGCATGTATCACCTCTTCCCTCGTAATGAGTGGTTTATCCTTTAGGAGATCATGTGTGAGCATAACCTTAGCATGTGTGGTAACCATCATTGTATATAGCTTGGGATTAGGTTTCTTCTTAGGCATCCACCGATCGAAATAGTGAATTGTACCTTAATCATTCCCGTGCCCTTGTCCTTCTTCTTATTTTTACTCATATGCTCATATAAATTTGGGAATTACTATAACTTATGTTGTTTCCCACACCATGACCAAGTTATGTTCTAAGGAAAATCATATTGATAGTGATCAGGAGATACACAAGTATAACAATTTCCTCATGGGAATCTCGCCTCTACCACCCCGCAACTATGACCTCGAAATCCTCCTCGAAATCCTTGATTCATGGTATCCCCATTATTTTTCCCTTCTTTATTTTTCATGTTCATTATATCCACTTGCCACACTAGATTGGCATACTCTAGACTCAATGACTTCATGGATATAATCAATCGTCTGCAGTCAATGGTTTTGTGAGTATGGGACTTACAAATCTTACAATACATAGACACCTTCTTCTAAATATCGTGTTGTAAAAGAGGACAATCTTGAACATCATGGTTTAAGTTACAAACCTTGTAATCCAATAACAATACGCACTTTTGACTTACATTGGAAATTATTCTTAGTATTTCCTTCAACCTCACAATCTATTTACCATATACCATTGTTTATCTCATGGGTTGAATTGGCGTAAAGCTTATCCAAATGTTTTTCCATGGCTGCAATCTGTGCCTCTAAAAATAGGCTTACTCTAGTATTGACACTTCCAACCAGTTTAACGCATGGAGCTACCTCTAAAGCCTCTTAGGGATTAGTATATGTCTTATGAGATAACGCTCTACGGAATGGAGTTAACAATACTCCAACAAACAACTATGCATGTTGAATTTGATGAATGTCATACAAAAATTTGGATAACACAGGTCTTAAAATTCACTTCATACTCTCTCACGCTTTCATATAAGCACCGCTTAATATCCTTAAGTGCACTAATGCTTTGCTGCTCAAACTCTTAAATGTGAAACTCCACCAAAAACATAATATATAAATCATTATAATCAACAATGACCTAATGTGGGGCATACTTCCTGTACCAACTATGTGCGCACCCTTGAAGAGTAGTGGAAAATTGACTTTCCTTCCTCTTTGAATTTGTAATTCCTTAAATGCACCATGATATCTCACACTTGTGAACATGCTCTAATGCATCTTCAATACCCCTATAATCTTATAAGTGGATAGACTTCTTAAATTAAACATGAGGTGTATGTTGTGGTTGTAGAGATTGTTGAGGTGGCTACTATGGGTGTGTACTTTTCCCACCAGATCCAAAACCAAAACCTCCACAAGTATTTCCTCCTATTGATCCTTCTAATCTACTTGATCCTCCTAATTTACACGATCCTATTGATCCTCTTGATCCCCTTACAGTGAGTTGTAGACTAGTTGATTTACTTCCATGTGTCCCAATTATAGTAATAAACTAGACACCCATGGTCTGCATGGTCGCAACACTCGAGAAGTTCCCCAAATGGTCTATGTGCCAATGTTTTGTCCCGAGGACATGCCTAAAATAACCCTATAATCAAACTTCCAAATAATGACTCACTTTTACTTCCATAGTTATATGTGTTATCTAATGCATTTCGAATTCACTATGAAATGATATATACCCATATCCACTTGCTTACCAACACTATCATGATTCTAAATGAATACCTATGAATTTATAACACCAAACACAAGCATTGGGTGGCTAGGTAGGATCAGATGCACACTTGCGGTCCTCATGCTCTCCTCTAACACACTCTCATCCCAAGTCAAGGGGTTTCTCTATTGTGTTTACCCAATGTGGGGGTACCTGATGTTGTGGCTCCTTGTCTTGCACATGAGCTTCAAAACCTTCACCAGCCATCATTATCCTCAACTCCATTTCCTCTAAAACCTCCCTTACATGTGCCATGTCCCTCTAGTGTACTTCATTAAACTTGAATCATCTTTCCTCTCTGTCTTTCTACCATTAGGTCTACCATATTTCACCACACCGCTTCGCCTTTTGTGTGTGATGAGGATTTATCTATCCATGGGAGGTTCTCTAAATCCAATTCTATAATAAAAATCTTAATTGTCAATTTTATAGTGCGTAAATACAATCCTCTTGTCTCACGTAATAATCATAAATCCTCCTCCTCTTGACACAAGTAATTATAAATAGCATACTCCAAGGTATAATTATGTAACACACCAGCCCACCAATGATCTACATCTCTAGTCCACTCCACATTAGCATCAAACAAAGTATGGTAATCCTCTTACATCCAAAGCTTCACCTATATCCCCAACTCTTCCCTAAAAGTTAATTTTTAAGCCACTCATTCAATTCTACTAGAAAGAAGTTAAATAACATCTCATAGATCTCATGATAAATATTATCTTCCACCCACCATCATGTATTGAAATCAGATCCAATGCTATATCTCTATGAAAACTTATCTTGTCCGTCTTAAACCCAACTTTCAATGCTCTCAAGAGTCAATCAATACGCCATCTACATGCAACATCTTGGCAGACAATTTGAAAATATGTACTAGAAATGGAACCAAAATTTAGTCTCTTATTTCCACTCAATTGTTATGCATGTTGGCTCCTAATTTAGACAGATCCGAACGCTCATCTGAAGAGCATAAAGCTACCAAGTCCCTCCTTTATGTTATCTTTTCAAGATATCAGTAAGCATATTCATAATAATTAATACCAAAGCATACATTCAAGTGTAGATCATTGTATCATGAAAATAGAATGGAAACACATGTAATAAGGAAACATAATAGATCAGATAAACACTAAGATCAATTGCACCATGTAATCACCATATTCAGATACATCAATGACCATAATCCATCCTCCATAATCCATTACATCAAAGTATTACATAACACAATTTGAATACATAACAATCATTACCATAGAGTCATGCACGCTAGTACAAAAGCATACCCCTATTACATCACAAGATATCTTGTACACGGTACCCAAAACAATGAAGAAAAACAATTATATATAGGGGTGGGGATTTTCCTTCACCACACATGTATTTTCAAAATAGACTACATGCTCATAATAGTCATGCGTTAACAATTTCATTCTTTTACAATGGAGCTAATAATAGATTATCCTATAATTAGAACTTTCTTTAATCCTAAAAATAGCTTGATCCATGCGTGACCTTTAATCTTCACCTGCATGTGCTTTATCCCAAAAATAGGCATACCTTGGCTTCCAAGTCTCCTTTATTTTTCTAGATCTTAAAAATTATGTGAACGGCACTCTAATTTAGCCTTTCTATTTTTAACTTGTGGTCAAAAATTGTAAGTCCAAAGGCTTATTTCATAGGCACGAGCCTTTTTTATGTGCTATCTAGTTTGCCTTGTCTACACTCCTTCACACCTTCCTCATGTAATTCATATATCCTCGCACGTAGAAGCACTTAGTCAATTTTTCCATGCAATAAGGTAGGTCCTTACTTATACACTCACAGTACAAGAATTATTCTGTATCATTTTCTATCAAAAGTGCTTCATATTCTACAATCAATCGACACAACACATTTCCTATGACTAGATTTGAAGGTGTGATATCCAATTCATATTCTTGAATTATCACCACCGAATTACCCTCTTGGTTCCTAGATATTGTTGAGTAAGGATCAACTTGATAGTTGAGCCTAGGACCATCACCACAATGTGGAAGTTGAGAATGTAGTATCTAAAATTCTTTACACCTTTGATTACATAATATGCATGCTTCTTCATTGGTTGTACCTCAACTCATGGTTTTCCAAAGGATAGCTAATGAAATCAATGGGGGCTTGATGCCTTCTTTGTTCTTCTAGACCAATATGGTCGATATTATGTGCTTTGAAGTATAGCAATACAAGATGAATTTTTTATCAAAAAATGGGGCACACCAAGATAGGATCCTTTTCTATTGCTTTTTTGATTGCCTTGAATCCCATTTTTCCTTCATTTTTCCATTTGAAGATTGATGTGGGTTTCATCATGATAGTGATACTGATATGGTATGTGCATCTTCTCGTCTATAATGTCCATTACCTCGCGTACACCTTCAATGTGCCTAAAATCCATGTTATCAACTTTATCATCATCAATCGTGTATACCAATTTTCCCTTTTTCTTAGATTGCCTTGAATGACATTTTCGTTCATTTTTCCATTTGAAGCTTTATTTGGGTTTCATCATGATAGTGATATGTTTGATCAACTCAACGAACTGGAAAAAAATGCCAGAGAAAGTTAAATTTTTCAAAGAAGGAATGGAGTCCCTTCTTACTTTTTGTCAAGGAAAATGCTTGGATTTCTCTTATCCTTTCCAGATCAATCTCAACCCCTTTCTTTTTCACAATGTGTCCAAGGATTTTCCTTCAGTAACAAAAAAGATGCACTTCTTGGGATTTAGAGATATTTTGTGCTTGCAAAATATGATGAGCCCTTATTCAAGGTGTTTAATGTAATCTCCTCGTTTATTTAAAAATATTTTGAGTTCATCTAGATAAATAACTATGTAGTTCTTAAGGTCCTTGAATTCTAAGTCCATTGCTTTTTGGAAGGTCTCTCCCATGTTGATCAAACCAAAAGGAATTCTATTGTACACAAAAGTGCCCCAAGGTTTTGTGAATACCATTTTGTATTTGTCTTCTTTTTCCACCTCAATTGGGTTATACCCAAAGAAAACATCGAGAAATGAGAGAATTTCTTATCTTGTGACTACTTGTAGGATATGATCCATGATTGGAAGTGGGTAGTTATCTTTCAAAGAGGTCTGATTCAAGTTGCGGAAGTCTATACAAATTCTTATTTCTCCATTCTTCTTCCGCATTGGGACAATGTTTTCTACCCACGTGGAGTGGTGGATAGGGAAGATGATCCTGACATTCAAAATTTTCAATAATTCCTCCTTGATGGTATTTGTAATTTTTGGATTGTATGGTCGTTGTTTTTCCTAAAAGGCTTGGCTTCGAGCTTCAACGGAATTGAGTGGTGCATCTCCTTAGGTTGGAATGATTTGAGTTCATCATAGGAATATGCCAAGACATCATAATACTTCCTCAACAATGAGATGAACCTTCTTTTTTCTTTAGGTGAGAAACACTTGCCCTTTTTCACCATCCGAGGTTGCTCTATATTGCCAATATTTTCCTTTTGAAATCAGCAAAGTGCACCGATATGACTCTTTTTCTCTTTCCTTGATGAACATGTTGTGTTTTTCAAACAAATATTCTAGAGATAGAAGACCTTTTAGGATCTTTTTTGTTTCAATCTGATAACACCTTATGAGTCAACTCTATTTATTCCTTCTTTTTCTTCCTCTTCCACCAACTCCCGATTTGGATTAGCAATTCCCTCATAGAAGAGACTCTGAATTTTCCTCTTTACTCTAGGAAAGAGAGGCATTGATTTTCATCATTGAATATTTTACAATGATTTGCATTATCCGACACACTTGGTCTAAACACCATTTCAACAGTCACTTTTTCCTTATTGAAGGATGGGTGTGGAGTCATCAAAGAAGATCAAATCTGTAAGGAATTTTTCTTTTTTATTTCTCTCATGAGGAATACATTGAATGGAGAAATCATTACAAGATTCAATGTGGTCCCAAGATTGATTCCTGTAGTTCTTGAGTCTCGGGTTCTTAACCTAATATTGATATCTCACCTACTTGAAAATTACTTCAATATCACGTTGAGGCATTTGAGTTTCTTGATTCCCATGGATTTAGCAACATCCATTTCAAGGAGAAGATCCTCATACTCTGTAGTATTTTTGGTTTTCTCAAAATATAACTTGTATTCAAATGGAAATAACTCACCCAAGGGAGAGGTCAGGATAATGTCAACTCTGGACCCTACACTGGAATGGATTCCATTAAATTCCATGGTCCAAAATTGATCTTCTTCATCTTTCATAAGGAGAGGAAGGTTCTCGTCTCTTTTGGATGTGAAGAAATAGTTACCCATCCCACTTTCTTATAACAATATTTCAGCTTTTGGGTCCTCGGGATTTTGAATATATACTTCATTTTCCACATCGAAACAAATTCTTAATTTCACCCTTTAGGAAAATGATTGCAAAAGACCAATCCATTTGTATTTTTCCACCAAGTCTCTACAAAATATCCTTCTCAAAAACATACCAAAATGTGTTGAGATATCCACCACCAAGATAGTGAGAAAAAATTTCTTGTATGGGATATTTGTTAGGGCTACTTGAGCATCTTTTAGTCTTCCCACCAATGGCACCTCTTTAGATTCTTTAGAGTAGAAATAGCTAGTTTCTCATGTTAAGGTAATTCCTATGGCGTTAGAAACTTCAATGGGAATCACATTATCTCGAGGAACCTAAGTCCATAATGTAATTTTTCAATTGATGGCCTTTGATCAAGAGGGATAGGTAGAAGGGTTCTACCTTATTGGTTTTGGATGTGCTCAGTATAAGCATGTTTTGTGTAGGACGTGTGGGTGGTGTTCACAAAAGCCTTTGGAATTTGGATTTTTAATGTTGGGATTTGAGGTAGCACCCTTGATATAATCGAAGATCCTCTCAAATTTCTCTGGGTGTGTTTATAAAAACTCAGACTCATAAATCTAAACTTTTGATTTATTCACATGTTCAATGATATCAAATGGAGCTGAGGTGGATGAACTTGATGTTCCTGGGATAGTGGAATTTTTACAAGGTGGAGGTAGTGCTACCTTGGAAGCTTTTGCACTTTTAGTGGATGGAGTAGCAAGTTGGGTAGGAATGGCTAATTTTTATTGGGCATTAGGTGATATTTTAAGGTTAGATTTAGATGAATTATTAGACTTAGGTACATGGATAGAGCTATGGGAGACACCAAAGGACTTTCTTGTCACGAGAATCTTCCTTCATGCTTTCTATTGGGTCTAGTTTCTCCTTAGATGATTCCATTGATGGTGGGAGTGGGGATCCTCTGTTGATTATCTTGTTTTGTGGGACTACCACCTGAGGATCATACTTTTTATTCTTAATTGTAGTATTCACCGAGGAATAAGCTCCCTTTTGAGACTGGGAATGAGTAAATACAACAATGAGAATATTGATGCCTCTTCATCATCATCTTCATCTCCTATATAATACTTGAGGAAACCAATCTGAGAATCATCTTCAAATTATTCAATTTTGAGGACATTTCCATCTTCATTTTATTCTTCTAGCTCCTCCACTTCTTCTTCCTCTTTTACATCATAGATTGCGTTAATTGGTGGTGCCTCGAGGGAAATTTTATGGGGATGTGGAGCAATCCTTTTCCTATTTAGGATATTTGTCTTCTTTGGAAAATTTCTCATAGTACTTTTGGTGAGTTGTTTCTTGAGTTCAATTACATCATTCACTAGTTTATGGACTAGGGGGTCTATAGAGATAGAACTAGAAATTTGACCTTTTTCTTTCCATTTGGGTTCTTCACCTTTCCAAATATAATCATATCATCTTTTGTCTTAATGGCATAATCTTGGGCTTCTTTTAGAGTCCTAAGTAGGTAAATTCAAAGAATGAATCCAACCTAAGGTAGTTAGGTATTTATAAGGAATATTTTTTACATTATCATCATAGGGCATAGATTCGATAGGTATCTTCTTGACAAACCTATTGTATCGGGATAAAAAATCACTTATGGTCTCATTGGATTCCTTTTTCATTTGTACCAGTTGTACTAAGAGGTCCTCACAGTCTTTGGTGGATTTTAATTTTTCCTCGAAGTAGGTTTTGATAAAACTCAAGAGGTGATAGATCTACTCGGTAGGAGGTAGAACCATTCTCGCTTCCTTGTCCTGCAGATATTCCATGAACAACCTAACTAACACATCTTCATGATCCACTCCTAGTACACCACAGGAAGTGATCAATGTTGTGACATATTCTAGTAGGAGTTTTGAACCATCTCCTCTGAATTTGGGAAATATTTTTCTCGAACCTCATGATAGTTCATGAATAGGCTGAGGGAGGGAAAGTGGAACTATATTTCTACCCCATGGCACAATTAGTTGAGGTCTCTCTTTGTCACCATTATGGCTTCTAATTTTACTTCAGCCTCTACTCTCACTTTTTCTCTTTCTCTTTCTCTCAATTATTCTTTTGCTTTCATTCTTGCTTCTACTTCTACTCTTGCTTCAGCTTCCAATTTGGTTTCTACTTTAGTAAAGTCTTAAAAATATTCACCGAGGTTGGGAAAATCTATGTCCAATGGATTGATACTTTGCTTTAACTACCGATAAGACGAGTCCGAGATGAAGAGAGTATCTTGAATTTTTGGCTTGTTCTTTTCGCCTTTAGATTTCTTCAAATATGGGGTCAAGATTTCCTCTTTGTCTCTCAAACCTAGTGTATTTGTGATCAGCCAACTTGTAGACTCTAAATTGGACCTAATCTCTCCTTTGTTGAACTTGAGCTTGTCTCACTCTTTCTAGATCTTTTGCATGTTGTTCTTTAGAATTAAATACTCTTATAGCTATGAAGTAGTGTGTGAATTTTCCCCTATTATGTCAAATGGCTTCCCTTAAGTTAAATATGATATCTTCTTGGGTATGGAATAGTAGTTCAGGTCCTTGGACTGGAGGGTTACCAGGAATAGCCATTGGTATGAGATATAAGGCTTGTTGACTTTTCAAATTCTTATTTTTTTACTTTTTGGATAGTTGAATTTTTCTCGTATTTTTTTGTTTCTTTTTGGGTGCATAATATGCCAATTTTTCCCTAGGGTGGGCACCAAAATTGTTGGTGAGAAAAAAAATTGATAGCACAAATTGGTGGATTTCCGCCCACAACTGGGACTAAGTCCCTCTGCTTAAATGGGACAGCTCCATTATTTTGTGTGAAAAAAAAAAAAAAAAAATTGTTTGGCCTAGAGGTAGAGGATCCAATAGTAATACTCCACTTTACCTATGGCAAATGCTTGTATTTTCTTACAAGAGAGGAATTTTCTAGGTAGGTGGGAAAAATGGAGTGGGAAATTAGGAGGGGGATTAATATTGTAGGTAGAAAACTCAAATGCCTACAAATATTAATCAGAGCATATCAACACACATATTTAGAAAGAACAACAACCTTGTTACCAACACTAAGACAAGATGAAATTATGAACACAAAGTCTCACTTATTCCCTCATCAAGAAAAGCATGAAACTCATTTCTTCTTTATTGACATTCTCACAAATTTGTACAATGAGAGGAATGGAAGAACATATGATAAGGAAAATAGCTATCTATTTTGTTTATCACAAGTAGTTATATACTTTTGAACATAAAAATTGACAACCTTTGAGAATAGGGAAGTCATTACAATTTATAGACTTTTGAAATAATCTTCACCTACCCCCACATGAATTTTCATTTTTCCTTTACAACATGTGACTCTTTGTATTCATAGGAATAGAATTAAGTCCCCTTTTATTAATTAAGGGTGACTTATTACAATGTCAACTATAGTCACATTTAAATTAATAGGACAAAAATGAATAAGACAAAATGAAAAGTGAAACCCCAATGAAGAAATAGAACATGAAGGATGAAGGGGAAGGGGGAGAGAAGAGAGATAACTAGTCTAATGAATATTTCACCCTTGTTGATTCTGCTTTGATGTATGATGGATCTTTTCCCATCTCAACTGGAAAAATCTCCACTCCCATGAACTCTCTACTATATACCGAGTCATCATTGGTGTAACTTTCTTGGCCTCGAGAAATGAGGACGCAACTCAAGGACTCAAGCCAACCATCCAATATGGAATTTATGTTCTTTATTTTAGTAAACTAAGATTGATGTTTATTTGTAATGTTAGATATTGTAGCTCTGATCTAGGAAAGAGATTCCAATATATCCTCATTGAAAGAAAAGGGTTCCCCAGATTATTTCTTGACATATTACTCAAATGGATTCAACAATTCATCCATTTGAGGTACTCTCATCAATGATGGGCACTCCAAGATTTTGTATCCTAGTGTTGACATCATCCTACATCTTGGAGGCACATTCCTCATTTGATTATAACTCATTTAGAGCACAATTCAACATCTCATACTGAGATACAAGAGTCCTCACCCATATCTATGATAAATTCTTAGATGCAGAATCAAATACTTTTTTATCTACCAACACCTGAGAATGATCTTTCCCCATTTCCACAACCAAGTGGGTACACCTAATCCCAATGTTATTTTTATTTCTCAATCTCATCCCTCATCATTTGGACTTTGGTGTCAGTCACACACATGTACCTATACAATGATATCATCTCTAGAAGTAGCACTTTCCCTTTCTCCATGATCTTGTTCACCCATTTTCATTGGCTCGTCCCTATATGGTGAAACAAGGTGTCTTTCAAATGGAATCCAAATCAAATTTACTGATGGGAGTAAATTATTCAATTGGAAGAGATGAAGAGTCATTTAGATCCATGAAATTTTGCATGTAAAAGGTGAGTATTCACACATGGTCATCTAAATTATCAATTCTCTCTTTGTACTCTTTATTCCTCATAAGAAGGTGAGTGGAAGACTCTTGGAATAAATGTGCATCTCCCTCATGGGTTTCTGAGCTTAGGAAATGATGCTCATCTCATATTTAGCTAAGGTCATTTATTCAATGGGATTGATTACCTTTGGCCTGACTACTTCCACATACTAGTTTCTGGCATACCACTAAAGAAGAGCGAAGTTGCTTGAGAAACCTTTCACTTCCTTCCCTTGACCAATGAGCATATAGCTGAGAAATTAGGGATTGTCACCTATTGAAATATATAAGACACCTTTGTGATCAATTTTTTCATCCAAGGAAATATCTCATTCATCTCGATATCGGTAGCCCGACATGATTGTTGTTTCTTGCTCGAGGTGAGAAAGTGCATCTCGTGTAGGAGGGTTCGATGTCACACTGAAAGGTGAGAATATCGGGGGTTTCTAAGGTAATGAAAGGTAAACTAGATCACTTTCCCTAGCTCAATTTCTACTATTTTAAGAAAATTTCCCTTTTCGATTTGAATCACCTTGTTCGTTGTCTTGGTTGTTTTTAGGGACACTGCCTTGAGGAAATATTTCTTTCTTGATAATTGTGTATTTATAGAAATTACTCACATAAATACTTAATACTTATTGGAAATTTCCTTACACACCTCAAATTTTGATGAAACCAACTCCACTAGGATAGCTTTCTTCTTTGGATCTCACGTATAAATTTTTAGCTCAATCCAATCACCAGAATGGTGGAAAATTAAAAATACAAAGCCAGGGCACAAAGTTGGGTTTTTTTCACCATTAAAAATCCAAGGAATACATGTATTTTCAATTTCATATGTCTTGAAGGTGCCTGGAAATGAATAATATTGCAAAAAAACCCAACCTTGATCCATGCACCGATTTTTGAGATATGAAATTTTCACTTTCTGGGTACACAGTCATTCAAGCAAGAACATGAACATGGAGCTTTGAAAAAATGCAATTTTTTAAAACATTATCTAGTACAATCATGAAAACATGGAGGGAGGAATGGAGGAATAACAATGGAAGAGAAAAATATGGAAAAAATTTGGTAGAGTTTCGAGTGGATTTTAAGCAAATGGAGGAAAATCACCAAAAATGCTATCTCCCTAGTTTTTTAGCTTTATGGGAGGTGAATTTATTTTTCCCGCTTGTCCCCTTGAAAAAGGTATGAAAGGGACACAAAATTTTCCCTAACCCTATGAGAATAAGTGGGAGACATGCATTTTTGAAGAGCAAGAGGGAGGAGTTTATTTTTAGCACCCGGGGTTGAGTTTTAGTCACATGAGGAATCATGTAGGAGTAAGGTGGGAGGCACATTTTTATCCCCTTGGAAAAGGGATGAAAGGGACAAAAAAATACACCTCATCCTCATGGTGACAAGTGGCGAACATGTGGTGCACGGGGCAGGGGCTAGAAATCTACCAAAAGGTGCTTACATAGGCTTCATGAGGTCATGTGGTGGGTCCATGAGCTCAAAATGGGGAGGGGCACGTTTTTTTCCCCTTTTCCCCTTGGAAATTGAGGAGAGGGACACAAAAGTGTGTCTCATCCTCATGCTGACATGTGGTACTAGAAAAATGACTAAGGGCAAAAGGTGTACCTTAGGAAGGACCTAAAAAATGATGTTGTTGGAGCTCCCAAGGAATTTTAGGCACTTCTTTATATGAATTTTACTAAAAATAATTTTAGAAGAATGGGATTTGTCTCAAGATCCGATGCAGCCTGTAACCCCCTCAAAATGGCCTTATTTCTCAATTTTGCAAGTTGTTCTGCTAAAAATGTGTTGTGGAAAGAAATGGATGGGTCTTGTGAAAATTATGAAAATACCACCATGTATATAATTGAATAATCTTTCCATTGATATATTTTTGGCCTCAAACTCATTTTGGAGCTCCTGGAATCATCTTCAAGCCGAGATGTTTTTTTCGGTGCAGACCCTTCCTTTTCCCTCAAAACCCCAATTTTGTTGAACTTGCTCCTAAACCTCCAAATATTTCCTAAATATTCCAAAATCAATTTCACAATGTTCTTGGATCCTTAATACCACTCCCTAATGAATTTGGGCCTTAAAATATTCCCGAAGAATGTGCACCTACCTTAGAAAGGCTAAAAATAGCCATTCCTAATCCTACCAAAAGATTTGTCTTGAGAGACACTATCTCGGAAGAATCTTGCGAACTTGTTTTCAACTTTTCAATACATGGTAAAGGTTAAAACCACACACATGAGAACTAAAACAATGGTGATATGCTTGAAAGGGGGATGAATTGATCTGGAAGGGTGCTTGGGAAGGTTTATAATTAAAAATTTTGACACTAGGGTAAAGTTGTTGTGTTTTCAAGTTGAATTTTTCCCTTGAAAAATAAATGACAACAGTAAACAAAGTAATATGTCAACATACTAAATGGAAAATAACATTTCTACTCTTAGCACAGAAAAATTTCTCGAATTAGGGATTTCATCACTAAGATCAAATTCTTGATACTTATCATTTTGAAGGTGGAGAAACAAATTTTGATAATGGATCATTACAAGTATTTTATCTAAATTAGGTCATCCAAATTCAATTTTGTTTCAAACTAATATGCACAATAGGATAATTTAGGCACATATATGTGGAACAAAAATTTGATAAGTTATGTGAAAAATTTAGGAGGATAAAGGAAAAATTATTCTTTATTGGTGATATCCAACCTAAAGGTACCTAGAAACATACATTAGTAGTCTATAAATCTAATGAAATTTTTCAACCTAAAAATAAAAAAATAAATGGCCATATTAGAAAAAAGTTAGAGCATAGCCTAATCCTAAGGGTAATCAATAAACAAAGTGAAACTCCTTCCAATGAAGCCAAAGGGAAATGGAAATTGAAATTTAATGATGATGATGAATGTTGTAACTATTTTGGTAAGTCGTGCCATGATGAACATCAATGTTTCAGAAAACAACATACTTAGTAGTAGAGATTAAAAATGTAGCTTCTTCCTTATAAAATAAGTGGTGCTCTTTCTACAACTAGTGGATCAGAAATAAATGAATGGAACTTGTATTTAGGGGCCTCAAACCACATGGAAAATCAAGGTTATCTATTTCAGACTCTCTCAAATAAAAGCACAAAAGAATTGGTTTGGGAAACAAATAGCCTCTCAAAATTGAAGGTTGAGAGTTTATTGAGATGGAAAATGGAATGTTTCATAAATTTTTGTAAGTTGTATATTATTATGTGAACTACTATCCATTTATCATATCACTCATTCGATGAAGGTAGAACTATTGAATTTACCATGACATAATGTTTTTATCAAAAAAATAAAGACTTGTTTACTATTGTAGCTAGTGCCAAGGTTGGTCATCAAGCCATATTATATAATTTTTATTTATTTTTTTATCAACCTTTATAAGTCACACTTTTCCATCTATATGACTTAATTAAGCTTTGGCATGATCATTTTAGTCATCTTAAATATACCTCATTGTTAAATCTAGATAAAAAAACATATTCAAGGGTTGTTAAAGGTTTCCTTCACATATGGAGTTTTTTTGGGGTGTTCGTACGCAAAACAACATAGGGATCCATTTCTATAAGAAAACTCTTATAGATTAAGTGAAAAATTATAGTTGGTTCACAGTGACCTCATGTCATTTCACCATGTTTATTTTTAGAAGCATAAATATGTGCTTACCTTCATTGATTATTTATCTCACAAAAATTGGGTCTACTTTCTTAAAAACAAAAGTGAAGCATTCAAGAACTTCAAACAAATTAACCCCCTTGTTGAGAATCAATCTAAGTAGAAAATGAAGCATCTTACAAATTATAATGGAGGAGTATAATTTTCTATTACCCATATGATTACCTTTTATGAGAAAGAAAGAATTCAAATTCACCATGATGTTCCCTATACCCTCCATATATTGGTGTATTCAAACAAATAATAATAATACTCAAGGAAATAGATAACTATATGCTAAATTCCAAATATTCACTTCCTTAGTGTTGGGTAGAAGCTATTATATGTGAAAATTTGATCCATATGAGCGCTTAGAGAAAGAGTGACCCATGTTTTTATTACCCACTATAGTTATACACACTGGCACTTCATCTAGACAAGCCTGGAAGCTCGCCTGAAGCACACGCAGTGACCAAGTCCATCCTTTGTTATATTTATCAAGATGTTAGCATGCATGTTTAATAACCATACAATCATTCATACAGGAAGATACATCATACCATGTTAATTCGAAACACATATAATAATGAAATTCACTCAACATAAAGAATAATCAACAAGATTTGGATCCCCATTATACCATGCTCAGATCTAGTCACTTTGGCAACCCATATACAATTATCCATTACAAACCATAATCAATTACATAACATAGAATTTGAATACATGAAAATCCATTACATCATTGTGTTGGACCATGTGCGCATACCCACTATCATCATTGGTATACCACAAAACCTTAGATACTTAGTACTTGTACTCTATAACTCTCCCAAACATTAGAACTATTGACCTCATAAACAAGGATGCACCACCTATATATATATATATATATATATATATATATATATATATATATATATATATATATATATATATATAGACACACACACGTACACACACGCACACATACATAGTGGGGACTTTCCCTTCACTTCCTACATGAACTTTATTAATAATAGCCGTGCTTATAATAGCTTGCATGTATTTTACATTTTTTTGCTGATAAAATATTAAGCTAAATATACATCATGCTTTAATCTTCTTTAATCCTATTATTAGGCTCCTTCCATGTGTTTTCTTTACTTTGACTGCATGTGATTTTCCAAATTATAGCCCTTGTTTTTCCACCAAGTCATCTCACTTTTTTCTACTCTTAGATCTTTGCTTCAGCTGCATTCCAACTTTCCTTTTCTATTTTTAACCTTGTCTAGAAAATCAATAAAGTCCCAATCGTATGCGCGTAACCCTACATGTTGACCTATTCGACTATTATGTGTGCCCTTGCACACTATTATGTTTCCTACTCGCACACCTTTGTATGTGAGGCTTTGTACTCTGTTGGTCCTTAGTCAATTCTCTCTTACCAACATTACCCCACACGAGGGATATTTTCTGTCGTTGGAAATATGTCAACAAGGAATGACTTTAATGAATGAATGAATAAATATTTGGAAGATCAAATAATGGTGGGGTATGTACCCAATGAATCAAATAATATCAAACTTTCTAGTGTGCACAATCTAGTTATCCATGGTGTGGCTGGAGTATTTCTAGGAACTTTGTCTTCAAGATATTCTCTAGCTCTCCCAATCTTGCAAAATAGAAGTACAGTTCATGGATGCACAACATCAGCCATTAGTACAATCATTTTGTCTTGCCAAAGAAGGGTAACTCATATAATTGAAGGAATCCAACACTTTCCAAGTCTTTTGTGCATTGTGTCATCATAGACTAATTACCTCTTTGCAATCCTCTGGTCCATTTTATTCATCACCTCCTTGTTTATTTCAGCCTCATGCACCTTTAAGCGATGGTTAAAGTTTTTATCTTGCACTTTGTTAAGTACGACTCCCATGGCTTCCCTACTACAACCTCACCAGGGTATTACATCTCCAAAAACCACTCTTTTGGCACATCGTCCACCTCGGGATTCCTATTTTTCCCTTTTCCTTTCTTTTAGGTGATACTATGATTTATTTCTTTGGTTCCATTGTTAATCTTCAAAATTTCTTGAGTTCAATCTTGAAATTTAGGAAAACGCGTGCCCTAGGTGCTGCTAAAACTTACCCAATGTTTGTGCTACAAGTGTAATGTGTTCAAATCTTATAAGTCCTTTCCTAGTCTTCCTTGTTCTCTATTTTGCGAGACATAACCCCATGCCCTAGTTATGTAAGTTTGAGTTATACAAATTCACTTTTCTTCAAACCCTAGCTCTACGAATTCAAACCCTTGAACCTCAACTTTTATGTATTTTAGACATCCATGCCTTATTTCCATGCTCCTACTTCCACTTTGAAGGAGCTCCAAATTAAGTCGTGTGTATTTTTCTTTGGTTCATCTCAATTCTTCCTTCGCACTTGCAGACACAATTCACACTTATTCTCTCATTCAATTTCTCAAACCCTTCGATATGCAAGGTAAGAATGAACTCTCCTACACTCCTTTTATAGTTTTCCAAAAAAATTGATGCATTAATTGCTCCCTTCCTACAATCTATCCAAAGCATTAAATGGGATTTCTACATTTTATATGCTTTCTTCCATGTGTGGTGAGTCATAACCATGGCGCACCACTACTTTAAAGACTTTAGACATCCTTACATGCATTTCCCGATGCCATGACCTGTCTTCCTCTCCACCATATACCAAGTAGTATATCTCGTTGTTGCCTTCCTCATGTTACATTGTGTGGCATCTTTCTCGTGTGGCTTCCCAATCTAATCAATTCCCATTAAGCACCGTCATTCATCAACACATGTTAAACTTTCATTTTTCTTTTGCACATACCCAGTTCATATCCGTCAAGCATCCTTATTTCAAAAAAAATCATGCACACCACTAAACCAACTCTAGTCCAAGTACTAACATCATGGTCTTCCTTTGCATGCAATCATACCTATTTCCACCCCATACTAAAAATATGTCCGGTCCTCTGTGCATCAACTCAATAAGTAGTAATCAGCTCATGTGTGTGAACACGCTTATTATAAATAAATAAATAAAAATATAGAATGGAAATCTAATCTAAATGGAAATAATTCATTATTACAAACATAAAGGAAGTTTATTTATAGTAGGGCTTTATCCTACTCTCATTGAGTAACCAAGAAACATGGTTTCATCCAGTTCTTGCAATTGACATGTGCTTGATTCTAGTATCTTGGTCACTACAAAGGGTCTCAACCAATGAACTTTCAATTTTTCTAGATGGTGTGAAAACTTGGAGTCATATAAAAGTACCATCTCTCCAACTACAAAAGATTTATTCTTAATGTTTATTTCATGGCAAGCCTTTTATCATTCCTTTTTCGTCTTCTATCTCCAACACACAATAGTGCACCTCTCAACTAATTGCATCAACTTATCAATGTGCTCATCCACAGCTAGTTCATCATCTAATCCACCTATATGCGTAATATATGGGATTGTAAAATAAATTCCATGGGTAAAACAACCTCCATTCCAAACACCAACTATAATGGTGTGGCCGTGTTCAATTTTTATATGTTTTTCTATATTCCCACAGAGGAGCTAGTACCTTATCACCCCAATTCTTTCTTCCAACATCATATATCTACGTTAGTGTTTATCCCAGTATCTTGTTGAAAGCTTCAGTATTTTCATTAGCTTGAGGGTGATAATGGGTAGTCTTATGGTGTACTACAATAAAATATGCTAGTAAAATTCTAATGGTCTCATTTAGGAAATGAGTTCCTCTATCACTTGTAAGGCTTAATGGGCATCCATACCTATTGATGATGTTTTCCCAAAGGAACCTTGTTTTTGTTGATATCATGCAATATTTTATAGGTGTAGCTCCTACCCACCTTGTTAATTAATCAAGTACATAGGATGATGTAGTGCGCACATGTCATGTGCATGGGTGGTGTTATAGGTCCTAAAAAATAAATATCCCATTTTTCAAAAGCCTCCGCACTTATTATGGGTCTCAATGACATCTCATCTCTATTCCTAGGATTTCTAATTCTTTAAAAGTGGTCACATGCTTTAAAAAAGCATTGACATATTTATACAATGTCTCCCACCATAGACATGCTAGAAGGATATTGAGTGTAGTGGCATCTCATGCATAATTTTCTCCTACTATTACTCCATAATGGCTTCATGCTCATGATCCATAACACATCTGCACAAGACCTTATCTCTACCCATTTTATATAGGTCTCCTCTAATTATTTGATATGGCATAACATGAATAACAAGCTACTTATTTTCTTAGGTCTTCATTTCTTTTAGCGCAAGTGTAGTATGTAAAATTATTGCAATATCTTCCAAATCATCTAGTGCACATTTCAATCTGAATAATTATGCATCATGCATAGTGTCTTCAATACTTTACACGTCCTCTCCAAAATTTATCCTTGACAAATTATCAAGTCCCAGATTTCCTTTCCTAGCTTTACAACGACCATGAAATCAAATTCCTAAAAAATAAGTATACATTGGCAAATGCTCCCTTGTAAAATGGGTTTATTGACTAAGTAATTTAATGGCATATGATCTATATAAAATATGAATGGTGTGGCCAATAATTATTGTCAAAATTTCTAAAGCACGTAGATCATTGATAACGCCTCTCGCTCCATCATTTTATAACTCTACTTTATTGGTGTCAAATTCATACTTGAAAATCATATGGGATGAATGACATTACCCTCTCCTAGTTGTGCCAAGACTATGCCAATTGTCATACCAGAGGCATCAACGTGTACATGGAAATTTTTGCTCCATGAAGGGAATTGTAGGATAGGTGTGGTGGTGAGCTTCTCCTTCAATGTCTCAAACACTTGTTGTTACATGTTACCCCGATAAAACCTTCCTTTAGCCTTGAGAAATTCCTGCATGGGCATTGTAATCCTTACATAGCCCTTAATGAATTTTCTATAGTAACAAGTGTGTCCCAAGAAACTGTGCACTTCACTTTGATTGGTAGGTTCTTCCAGTCCCAAAATCACTGCAATCTTAGTTGGATCTACCAACAATCCATCCTTACAAATGATGTTCCCAAGTAATGTACTAAATGGGGTGGCAAAGATACACTTCTTAATGTTTATAGATATGTTAATTTGTCTGCATATCTCAAAAAATAATCTAAAATTATCATAGTGATATTTTACAAGCCCATAAATGGTCCAATCATCTAGATAAACCTACAAGAACTTATGAATGAAGTCATGAAATGCATGAAAAACAATGCACAAGAACATGACTAGCACATTCATAAATCTAAAAGGCATCATATTATATGCAACACTACCCCATTCAGTGGTGAAGGTGGTCTTTTCTTGATCCTCACGTGTAATGCACACCTGGTGGTACCCTAAAAATCCATCAGTAAATGAATAGATTTCACACCCCACAACTCCTTCCAATATTTCTTCACTGAATGGAGTAGTAAAAGGATTTATGCCACATGAAACATTGAGTACCTTGTATCCACACAAATATTGATCCAGACATCCTTCTTGATACTTATCACCATGGGGTTGACCCACTCAAATTTCTCAATAGGATCTATGACATCCGACTTAAGCATTTTTTCAATCTCTTCTTTCACCTTCTCGCATAGGTTTGGGTTCATCTTATAAGGCCTCTTCCAAAATGGATTTGCACCCTCTTTCAGCTTAATCTTCATCATCTCTTAATGAAGGATGGATGCCCTTCTTCATCATAGCCTCTCATGAACAAATATTAGAAGATGCATGCAACAACTCAATGATCTTTGCAACCTCTAGTTATTACTAATAATATTCAATAATAGCATCCTTATGTGCATCTTCAGTGCCAATATTCACCTTCTTAGTACTTATAGATACATGGTATGTGTATTCCTTCTCATCTACAGATTCTATGAATTCATGTACACCTTTAGTATGCTTGATATCTAAATCTTCAAATTCCTCATTATCAATGAGGTGCACCATCTTCCCTTTTTCCTTCTCTCTCCACCTGTGCTCCAGTTGGATCTCATCTTTCCACTACATCCTCATGTACCTTAGTCGTAGGCTCTCCCAAGACCTAAACCATGAGTTCTTATGCTTTTCACTATTTCCTAAAGTGATGTGATTCATGATTTGTAAGGCCTCATGAAATGGTGTTTTATTAGAAAAATAATCAAAATTTTGAGCCATAACTTTAGTCATGTCGTACAACTTACAATCTCTTGCTTTAACTCATCATGTGCATAATATGCACACACACATCTATTCGAGTAGAGTATAACTTATGTACCTAGAGAGATGACGGTATAGGCTTCTCGGCCGTGTGCCCATTATCTCTCATAGTTGTGGACATGTACTAAAGTAGGATTTTACCATCATACTCATGTATAAGAGAAGGAATATTACTCCAAGTAAACCTTGTCAAGAATGCTACTCTTACCTCTCGCCAACCCAAAAGGTTGTCTTTGTGTGTCACCCATCTTTTTTTTTTTTTCTACCGATAAATGTATAAACCATCATATTCCATCTATCTCCTTCATTCTTCCACTTTGGTCCTCCATGGCACGCAAAAATGAGTCAAGTTTTTATTCTCGAATATACCTTGGTAATAGCGAGTTTTTCCCAAGTGCCTAATCATGTGCAGCATGATCATCCAAGTGACTCTTCCCTTGAATTCACGTCTCACCATCTCATACGTGTCATGGGCCCAATTGTCACAAGCAACACCCTAGTAGTGTCACTGAAATATTGTGCATCTTCCCACTAAAGTATGTCTTCTTTAGATGGTTCCACATTCTTAGGATCACACACTATTTGATCATAGATTCTATTAAGTTCCTCTTCACTCACAAGCTCAATATAGGCATATCCTTCACATCATCCATGGGTATGGCAACCCTCTCCTCATTGTTCTCAAAACTTATATGTCTCTTGTTGAAGTGTAGGTATGAATCTTTATGTAACACTAAGGACAACTAAGAGGTCTTTGGGAAATTGTCTTCCTAAGCCATCTCCAATACCTCAAAATCACCTATAAATTTTTCTCCTTGAATAGTGATTGAAGCATCCTTGAGTACATCAATGGGCATGGCCCTTGTTTTATTTTCCATATACAACACATGAGAATATGGCTATAATTGTAGCCTTCCCATTTGATTTCAGGCATCCAAAGAATATTTACCTCTATGCCTATGTCAAGCAGAATATTGTTCACCACCAACCATCGATCATTATACCTAGTGTAATTTCCTTGTCATACTTGTGGTCTAGTGGTGGTAGATTCACTTGAATAATATGGTCCTATCAGTCACAGTGTGCATTACCTTCTCACAAAACCACTCTCCCAGGAAGGGGATGATGTTCTCATGTCGCATAATCTTACACACTTCCTTCAAATCATATACATCCCTTTGATAAAGATCGGTGTTCTTCGTGTGTTCCTTTCACGTTCATGTTGCTTCAGGTACTAGATCTCACCCTAAAAATCTCTGATTACCCCCATGGTCTCTTGGTAGACCTCCTTCTGATGAGAAGCATCTAGATACTTAACATGTATAATCTCATCCCTCCTGATGAGGGGTTTTACTTTAATACGCTCATGCATGTACATTATATCCGCACACGTAGTGACTAACATAGGCTAGAGATCTAAAGAAGCCATATTTTTAGGTGTCCATTATTTCTTCTTCATGTGCTCTACATTGATCATCCCCATGCCCTTGTATTTTTTTTTTTACACATATAAGTATAGAGATCGGGGTATTCTTCAACCTTATGTGGCTTCCCACAATACACGGATACTTAATTATTTGGAAAATCTCGTTGGTGGTGATCTAAAGACCCACAAGTATATAACTTACCATGCATGAACCTTCCTCTACCACCATAGCCTTTACTCCTATGTCCACCTTGGAACTCACCATCTCTGTTGTTACGCCCTTCATTAGGATGGGCTTCTTGTGCATAATATATAATGTCCATGGTGGTCTATCGCAATCTAGTCTTGCATGCCTCATGAATATGGGTAATCAAAAATATTCAGTTGTATCATGGGTATGTGCATCACAAATCCTACAGTACATAGAGATGTTCTTCATTATTGTGCGCTGCAAGAGGGGGAAATTACGAACATCATGATTCTTATGGAAAATCTCACAAGATTATAATAGTGTGTGCACATTCCTATACTGAGATAACTATCCTTAGTATTCCATTCCACATTGTAATCGATGCACCATATCCCACTACGTGGCTCATGTGTTCTATTGGTAGATAGGTTCTCCAACTATTTAGCCATAGCTATAATTCATGCCTCAAGAAAAGGAATAACCCTTGTATTTGCAATCTAGAATCCTTGATGTGCAAAACTACTTCCAAAACCTCTCACGGATCAGTAAATGTTTTATGTGATAAGGCCCTTTGAAATGGAGTCAACAAACCACTACGCATGTTGGATTTGATGAATATCATAAGATAGTTTAGACAAGATATTCTTAAACCATGCATCATACTCCCTCACACTTTCATATAAGCCTTTCTTAATGTCCTTCAAAGACATTAATACTTTATTGCTCAAAATTAGGAATGTGAAATGCAGCCAAGAAGGGAGTGTGCAGTGCATCATAATCCACTACAGTCATATGTGGATCATAATTTTTATAGAAAGCTGTGTGTTTTCCTAAGTGTGGTGGAAAACTAACTTGCCTTTCAATTAGGGGCTATTATACCCTTAGCTCTCCATAGCAATTCACACTTGTTTACATGCTCAATTGCATCCTCCACACCTCTATACTCTAGCAAGTGAAGAGACATCTCAAAGAAGACTTGAGGTGTCATTTACGTGGTTTTTGAGGTTGTGGTTTTGTGGCTATTGTTGTGGTGGTGGCCCTTTTTGGGGATGGGGATAGATCCTAAACCTAAACCTCCACTAGGACTCCCTTTGTGCGGTGGCTTCCCCGAACCTCCGAGCCTTCCACCGTGATATGTGGTCCGGTCCAGTTATTTTTTTAAACTAGAAACAAATTTTTTGTGCTATAGCAGCACCTATAGGATTTATTCTAGGTCTATGTGCCAACACTTTGTCCTAATGACACTCCTATAAAAATACCTCCAAAATTACTTGTTTTAAACATTGCACTGTTTCACTGCCATGTGCATGTATTTAATCACACAACTTTGAACGATGACTAAAATATGTCTACATGTGTCTCTTACCCAATGTGGGGATTTTTCTCTCTCCCTCTTTGTGATGCTCTTTAACTAGTACTGTTGATGGTGAATCATAGCACCCCTAAATGTCTACAACTCAATGGGTTGAGACTCTCAGTGCGATTGCATAACATGGAGCTTTTCCCAAGTGTGGGACCTTGTGAATCGGGAAAGCTCTCCGAATGAAGGCCGGTTCCTATTCCTCTGTTCAGATGCACACATAAAAATGTAGAGGGTTTACTCAAAAACCTAATCTAACTTTCCAAGGAGACAGGGTAAGAATATGCATAAAAATAAACCTAAACTAACAAAGGTGATGCACCGAGGAATGAAGAACACTTGTCTTGCCAATAAACACAAACCATTAAAATGCAATGCAAGATCATGCACAGATAACCAAATTTGTAGTGAAAGATCAGGAGGATGCAAATGAATACAGAGAGGGTTGAGAATCATCCACAGGCATGCATTATTTGCTCCAAATATTGATACAATACACTACAAAATGCCAAGAGGCAAATTTGCATTACAGTTTTAGATGGGAGGTTTGAACTCCACAAATTCACCTGCCAAAGAGAAGAAGGGAGGGGCAAAACAAGAATGTCCAACCTTTAGAAATAATCCCCTCCTTACAATTTATAGGAATAATGAGAGAGGGAAGAGAGAGGAAATCCAAATCTACCCCAACCACCTCCAGGTTGCATTTAATTCATCTCATTATGGTGGTAGGTGAGAACCCTAGCAAACCCAAAAAGTGGCAAACTGTATTTTGCATTTTTAAGAATTTTTTCCCACCTAATTAAAGATATCCAGTTATAGTTGGATAGAGGACCTCGTAATATTTCCAAAAATTCCAACCTTGCGTTAATCCGAGCTCCCTGTGAAAAGTTATGGCCGTCTGAATATCTGGGTCAGGGTCTACTTCCTGTCAGTGCTCAAAATGTTGCGCCTCCTGAAGGTGCGCCTTGGCACATCCATCCTTATGTCAACATACCCTTACGTGCACCAAGGCACAAATTTTTCCATGTCGACACTCTATGTCATGCGCCCTTTACGTGCGCCAAGGTGTGACTTTTTGCGTGTCGACATATTCTTACCTGCATCATGGGCGCATCCATTTTCATGTCAACACCTCTTGTTGTGCACCTCTGACCTACGCCATGGGCGTGAATTTTGGTGTGTCGACATATTCTTACCTACACCATGGGCACATCCATTTTCATGTCGACACCTCTTGTTGTGCGCCTCTGACCTGCACCATGGGCGCGACTTTTGGCATGTATAAGTGTTGGGTTTTGAGTTCCTCTGATTTCCATATTCTTCTACTTGTTTATATCTACCCGGGGGGAATATATATACAACATTACCTCTATATTTGGAACACCTTGTGTAAGGGTTAGGAGACCAATATGGGTCAAATACAAGCACATGGTTCTCATTATTTCCTCATACTCATTCTCATAAAATGTTAATGAGGTCTCTCTACTGTTCTTTTCCAATGTCAAGAGGACATAATACTGCGGTCCCTCACCTTTTTCAGGGTCCTCATCACTTCCTTTGGTCATCATGCCTCTTATCCTTAACACTGTGTCCACCACCCTCTGTCGCACATCATTATACCTGAGCCATCTTTCATCTCTCTCTTTCTTCTACTAGGTCCACTTCCATCCTTCCCAAACCTAATCATGCCCCTAAACGTTGTGGTGTTTTAGCTCACCATAGGTAATTTCTCCATTCCGATTCAACCATCAATATCTTGATAGCTAAAGGTGTCATGCGTAAATAGGATCATCTTGGCTCACGCAAGAACCGTAACTATACTTCTTCTAGGAAAGAGTATGTTAAAAGCTGTGTACTCTAAATTATAGTTGTGCAACACACCTTCCCACCAACAATCTACATCTTTTTCCATGACTCATCTAAATCGAGAAAGTCTTTGGTCATCTTCTTATGTCCAAGCTTTATTTCTTGTCGAACACCTCTATTAGCTATGTAAGATGCTAAACCACTGGTATAAATCTATTGGGAGTAAATTGTATAATGTCTTATAGAAGCATTCATATAGAAAATTTTCTACCCACTTTCGTATTAAAATCAAGTCGAGTTTTATATCTCGTGTAAAAGCATCATGGTCATCTTTTATCTAGCTTTCAATATTCTCCAAAAATAGTCAAAACATCATATGCATGCAACATCATGGTAGACAGATTGAAAAAGGTCCCAGCTGAACAAAACCAAAATGTAGTATTTTTTACCTAGTATAGTTATGCACATTTTCACTTCATCTAGACAATCTCGAAGCTCACTTGAAGTGCATGCAACCATCATGTCCCTTCTTTGTTATGTTTATGAAGATGTTAGCATGCATGTTTAATAACCATACAATCATTCATACATGAAGATACATCATACTATGTTGATTTAGCAACACATATAATAAGGAAATTCACTCCACATAAATAATATTCAACAAGATTTGGATCCCCACTATAGCATGCTCAAATCTAGTCACTTTGGCAACCCGTAGAAAATTATCCATTGCAAACCATAATCAATTACATAAAATAGAAGTTTAATACATGTCAATCCATTACATCAATGTGTTGGACCCGTGCGCATACCCACTATCATCACCAAGTATACCATAAAACCTTACATACTTAGTACTTGTACTCTAGGACTCTCCAAAACATTATAACTATCGATCTCTTAAACAAGGATGCACTATATATATATATATATGGGAATTTCCTTCACCACCTACATGCACTTTCCTAATAATATGTGTGCTTACAATAGCTTGCATGCCTTTACAATCTATGCTAATAATATATTAAGATAAATATACATCATGTTTTAATCTCGATTTAATCCTATTATTAGGATTTGTCCATGCGTGCTCTTTATATTTGACCTACATGTGCTTTTCTCAATTATAGCCCTTTCTTGGCCACTAATTCATCTTGCTTTTGTCTACTCTTAGATCTTTTCTTGAGCAGCACTCCAACTCTTCTTTTATATTTTTAGCCTTTTCTGAAAAATTGGATAAGTCCCATTGATACCTGTATGCGTGCAACCCTACACTTTCACCTATTCCATTGTTGTTCACACCCCTTACGGTCTACTTTTTTCCTTGCGTGCACACCTTTGTGCATGATCCTATGCACTATGTTGGTACTTAGTCAATTTCATCTACCTAACACATGTCGGAATTAAAAGAAGGATTTATGAAATTATAATTTTAGAAAGTATTGAAATCTATTTTTAGCAATAAATAATCCAAATAGGTATTTGAATCAAGAATGATTCATATAAGTAATCGTAAAGAGAGTTCAAAAACTATATTTTTAGAAAGTTCTCAAATCCATTTTTAGTAATTTTCTATATCTTTTGGTATTTTTATTTTTTAGGGTCTTTAACTAATTCATAAGCTTCAAATTTTAAGTAAAGAGAAAAATTCATATTCTTAGTATCTTTTATTTATTTCACTTCGTCATCTTTTTAATAATTCTTCTAGTTCACAAATCGGGTCACAATTTAGGAGATATGACCGTGAAAAGGAGCACTAAAAATTAATAATATATTCATTTATATTTTTGGATTTTTTCCTCTTCTTCCCATTAAAATTCACCCCAAAGGTGGATACATATCATCTCCGTATAGGAAAACATTTTATTTCCCATTTAGAACCCTTCATTTACTATTCCTAGCAACGTACTATCTTCTCGCATTATTTTTCTATAAATAAAATGGTTTGAAATGAAGACATAAGTTTGTAAGTTGAAATTTTTGGAAAACACAAGTTGCAGGTTCTAATTATATAAGTTTTGAGGCATACATATCTCCTATAGAGTTTTCCCATTCATACACATCTTCATTTGTATAGAATTTTTAGGTGAACATCTCATTTACATAGTTTTTCCATTTTGCATACTTTTTCGATTGCAAAGATATTTGAAATAAATCTATCCTACCAAATTTTTCAAAATTTGCATACATATTCAATAAATTTATTTTACTTCTAAAATTATAGTTTTATTTCTATAATATTATTCTATTTTTAATTCTATAATAGAGTATTTAATTATGTAATTTCAATTATTCATTTTTAAATGTATTTCCATAACACATTAAGTGTCATTATTATCGTGTTTTCCACCAAATTCCAATAATAATTCGATCAATAGTATCGAAGTGTGAAAATGAAAATTTCAAAAAATTACAAGTTTTGAGAATGAAGGGAAAATACGGCTAGAGAAGATGAGAAGAAAACACAATTCAAGATGCATAACCATTTTAGCACTACTGAGAATGAGCACAAATCACTACTTGTAAAAACCAATTTTGAGGGAAGAAAACCAATGGTTACATACTAATCTTAGCATGATCATGGAGTGGATGATGAATATGCATAAAAAATTATCTAATTTTAGTTTTGGAACATTAATCTTAAGTCGCTTTTAACCCCTTAATAAGTTCTTAAAATATTCTATTAATATTAATATTAAATATAACTATGAACTTCATATTATAGTTAATAACTAAAAATATGAATATATTTTTATTTATTAAATATAAACTAGGGTTTATATTAATTGTTTATAAATAAATTAAGTAAAATAATTTGGGAGTCACACCGATCACTTTAAATTAAATAGGGCACTTAGGGCCTATAAAAATTAAAGTTGTGAGAGAGAAGAAGCAAGGTGAAAAGGGGGAGTTAGTGGAATGTAAATTATGGTGGTTTCTCAATATATGGAAATCTATGTTTTTGTGGGTTGTTGGCCTCATAGAGGTCTTCCCATGTTAATTATGGTGTTGAGTATTTACCTTGTGTTATTTATTTATATTTCTATGGTTAAATAATTTAATTTATTTGTATTTATGTTAGACCCAATCCTCTCACATGGTATCAAAGTAGGTAAAAGTTTTGGGCATATTTAATTAAGTTATTTAGTTCCGATAAAATAAAGGTTGCTAAATTAAATTTATTTATTTATTAAATGTTAAGTGGTTACTTTAGTTGGGGTAGTTTTAATCTCTGGGTTATAAATGTGGGTCCCCTCCTCTTTCCTTTGAATGTAACTCTTCTCTCTCTAAAATATCCTTTATAATATATAAATATCTTAGTCCACCGATTCCTTTAATCATTGGTAAGTACGTTGACCTTATAGTTATTCAAATTGTCAAGATTTATGAAGTTAATGTTTTGATAATACTTTTAAAATATTGTTAATCAAAACATTTAAAAGTTATCATTAAAGATAACGAATCTTGACCCATATATATTTATATCTATTAACACCTATACACAAAGAAACTATAGTCAACCAACCACTTATAATACTCATCTATGTTGCTTTAGTGATTTCCTTTTCATATTGCAACATTGCTTCATACTCAATTCAAATGTATTAAAAAAACTTGACTTTAAAAATAAGATTATTTATTATTCCACTACTTCAATTTTTTTAAGTTTTTGTTGTTATTCCTTAATCCATAAGATGTCGTCACCCCTATGGACCTTGCGACAAGAGAGGGAGGAAAATTCCCTTCCTAGCCCCCTTCGAAAAGTGAGTTATAAATTATGTTGTAAATGGATCCAACATTTAACTTTATTGTCGTGTATCTAGCACATTTGAACTATGGGAGTGGATCTAAACTACCCACACAAATCATCACCTCTTTACTTAAATTTTTTATTAGTGATGTTTTTCTATTAAATTTCTAGAATTTGAGCATACTTTCTCCAAAGAGTGGTTATTTTAATGTTGTTGCTTACTTTTTCAATCATAAATGCTCCAAAAATGTGGGAAACCATCCAAGATGAGCATACTTAACCCATTTAGGTGTTGTTTAAATGCTTGTTTTGTTATTAGATTGTAGAAATATGTTCAAAATCATTCCAGAGATGTTATGATTAATTCGAACTTGTTATTTTTTATTATACTTTGACCTCGAATATATAGTCTAATTTTGATACTCTATATTATTGAGCATATGGTGGAGAATTACACCAAATATGTGGGAATAAATCTTAATCATCCATGTGGGGTTGTTTTCTAATGATGTTTTGTGATTACATTTGCAAGAATCTCTAGACATAGTCCAAATGTAGTGGATATTGAACCTAACAAGGAATCTCCCTAAGTATTTCGAGTTTAATGTTTTGTAAACTACTCACTTTGCATGGTGCATATGTTATAGATGTACTCCAAGGATTCAAATGAAAATAACCCTCACAATGGTAATTGGAGTTGAATAAGATTGTTGGGAAATTTAGAAATTATAATACACAAAACCCTAACCTTGTTAATATATTTTAGTGTATGAAAATAATTTAAATTTGTATTATTTAAGATTTTATCTTTGGATTTGACATATAATTTTCATATGAATCTAACTTTGATCAAATTTACGTAAAATTAAAAGTTTTTACTATTTTTAAGTAAATTGAGAGTTTTTATAGATTTAATAGAAATAAGGACTAAAATGGATTTGTTTAAACAAGTAGTACAAATGGAAAATATAAGGCTTTGTTGAAAATTTCAATAAAGAGGAACCCAAAACCATATTTTCTTCCTTTTAAAATAAACTTCTAAAAAGAAAATTTTAAGGGATATTTTATTTATGTGATAATATAAATATATAATAATTATCAAATATTTATTAAAAAATAAAATTGGAACCTTGTTTTAGTATGTAGTGATTAGGCCCATATTAATAAGTTCAAAATCTCATACTTTATTATATCGAGTGTAATGCCGATAATTTTACCACCCAAAATGTAACAAAAAAAGATTTCATTTTACTATTATATGACACAATACTTAAAATAGTTGTATTGATCATAATGCACAAACACTAACACTTACAATTGCATTAACCCAATGAACTTTGTAAGAGTGAAGGATGAAGACCTGGAAGGAATACACGTGCATCAAATAGTTGTACTTCACCAAGAAAGAGTTCCATGATAAAGCAAGCAAACTTTTAAGAAGCAAAGTGCATGCATGAGAGCTCAAGATTCAAAAAATGGAGTGGAATGGAATGCCCTTGGATTTCCATAGACCAAAATGGAGGTGAGTACAAATAGGGGAGTAATGTGTAACTCCCATATAAGAGAATATTCCTCCATGATGGAGAAGAGGAGTTAATTTCCCAAATGGGAATGTAACTCCTATGATGCACACTTACACATATGACAGATTTCGTAAGGTAATCTGTCATAACTAAGATGACACCTAGATTCATGTCCACCTAAGTGAGATGACTCACCTGGTGAGGTGGAATAACACTAAATAAGTGAAGAAAAATACCACCTACACCAACACCCCCCTTCATTGAAACTAGGATGCGGCAAGGTAAGTCAGCAAAGAACACTCAAATGAAAAAAAATGGGTCTCGGCCATAATCCTGATGAGGTACCCACGTACAACAAACTCTCAAAAATTGGAGTAAAAGGAGAAAAACCAATGGGAAAAACTCCCCCAAAAGAGAGACAAGTCCACTCTCTAATCTAAGAAAGATACCAAAGATGGGTGACGGCCTGAGGACAGAGCGTAAAGGTACCCATGTACAAAGATCCAATCTCTCAGAAATAAGAAGAAGAGAGAAGAAGAGGGAGACAAGAGGAATGCAGAAGATGTCATGGATGAATCTGTACTTTGCAGCTCTAGGAGGTCTCCCAAAAGAATGTTGATCACGAGATCCTTTTCCTCTAGACTGAAGAAGAGCCATTCACACCAAACTGTGTGCCTACCCTTAGGAAGGATAGAAATTCGTGTTGGAAGTCTGCCCACTCTGTGAAGGAAACTAAAGGCAACAACATGAAGAACTCTGAGTCTAGTCCATGAAAGTGTGACATAGGTCTAACAAGTTAGTGTAAAGGAACCAAAATTAATGTCATGAGTGCAAAATTGTCAAAGTATGAAGGGTAAACACCTATAGAAAGGATGTCTAACTGATGTGAAGGAAACAAAAAATCCCCCCACAAGAAAATGGATCCACAAGTAAGGGTGGACTAATGAAGGTCTCTAGAAAATTAGAAGTGGTAAGAGTCCTAGAAGGGGCACTCCCAACAATAGAGATGATGATCTCCTCCGAAATACCTATAAATGGAGGAGGAACCTACAAGACATCAAAAGTGTACTCTACGAAAAGATGACTAAGGTCAAGAAGATACTCATCCCAATGAGGGGACTCAAAAAAAGAAGAGTGATGTCGATAGGTACGAGTCATCTAATGAAGGTAGAGGAGTGAAAGGGCCTCCTCACACACTCGAAGGTGGAAAAGAGTTGGGTGTGATGACTATATGAGATCAGATAGGAGACTCGCTCAATATCTGATGAGATGTGGGATGTGACAACACTCTCTAGAATAGTGAGAGAAGGAGGAGAATATTCCTCTATAGTACTCTCGACATCATAACTGGGTGCACAATCCTTGTCATCAAAATTAGAACCAAGTGATTCTATGTCAGTGGAACTATCATCACATTAAGAAGAGGAGACAACTAGATCAGCAACAACAACAATGGCGGTAGTATGTGAAGGGTCTCCATAAAGGGACTGAAGAATGCTCCAGACACACTAGGGTGGATCTAAGTCTACCATGTGAAACCAAATAGATCTAGAGACATGCATCATCATGTGACCAAAAACATGGTCGCAAGTGTTAAGAAATTCCTCAAGACAATGATGATCAGTGGGTGCAAGAACTGGACCAAGTAATAAGGGTGAAAGACCCTCATGGGTGAAGTAACATTCCATGGAAGCACACCATGTTGAATAGTTCCCTCTCCCGGTAAGAAGTGGTGGAGGCTATAAGGTGATCCTACGATGCTCAAGTCTAGAAAGAGCATCCTCCATGATGTGGAAGAAAGAAGTGTAAGGTGCACAAATGCAAGATGTCAAACTCGGATCGATAATGTGTTTGCATGTAGTACAAAACCTAAGAGTACTAGTGAACCCCTGAATGTGGCACTTTATAAAGTAGTGCATTTACAAAATTGACAATTTCATCACGTAATGTGTGAAAAATCATGCAACTTTGACTAAAGAAGTGCTCAAAACCGAGCAGCGAGTCAAAAGTTATAGCAAGAAAATGATTCCCGCAACTAATGGAAAATGCCAATAGGCTTTGCAAACGGATTTAAAAAGTGCCTAAAATGGGTGCAAGGGTGTCGTGTGGGTACTCATTGGAAATGGCATCAAATTTTAGGTAGGGTTTGTTTTGCTTACGGGGATTAGCCTCCTACCAACCCCGGACCTCGCCCTCCGTCTTCGACACACGAATGAAGGACATAATTACAAGAAAATTAGAGCCAAAAATTATTACAATGCCATAATAAATGTTTTGCCTCAAAACATTAAAAACGAGGGATTTTTTTGACCGCCAAACATTGTCTAAAAGGGATGGGCCAAGCTGAGGTGTCAAACCATGGATGCACCGAGTCCACGTGGGTGTGTGATGCCAAACCAAAAGACAAGAGACGAGCTGAGGGTAACCAGTCTGAGTGGGAACTACATAGAAGTAATGGGTGGATCGGTTACATGTCAATGTTCTTTGAGTTGGGCTATCGACTTGATGTCGAGTTGAAACGGTCGTTGAAAAGAGACAACTTGGGTGTAACCATCGAGCTTAGGGTAACAGACGTCAAGCAAGTCAAACAAGCTAGACTCAACAATGGAGGAAGTAGATCTGGTTCATTGAGAAACAGTCACACATCATAGGTCAAAGTAATGCATCCGAGTTACAATGAAGGCCATTTTAGAAAATAACTCGAAATAGTCGTGACCAGGAAAAGCTTTCATAGGAGTCTGGTAGAGTACCAGAGGATCCAGATTGAGTCACTCATACATGAACAATGTAGGTTTGGAGGAGGAAATAGAGACCCGAGTTGTAGAAGTTTAATTTCAAGCCAACAAATGAGCCGATGAGCCAAATTCACTGGTGAGGAGCAATGCAAACTAGGTGGAAAGGTGTTAATCCCAGTGCAGAGGAAAAGGAAGCCCCGAGCTGGTAATGAGGAAAAAAACAACCCACATCATAGGTTGATCAGGAACCTGTCAAAATCCTGAATGAAACTGGTAAAGACCTAGTTCTTACGTAGAGCTCCAGGAAGAGTTGGCAACTAATACAACCAACATAGGTAGACTCGATCGTGAATTTGGAATAATGTAAGGCCAAAACAAACACTTTTGAGCCAAGGGTCGAGCTAGGTAGTGAGATGGCTCTTGCAACACATTAAACCTGAAACATACACCCACAAGAATATCAAAATATGCAAGTAAATCACATGTAAAAGCAAGAGCTTGCACAAGCAACTACACGGTTGTGAGCAATGTGATTTTGGTCCCCTTTCTCTGATACCATGTAAGAGTGAAGGACAAATACCTGGAAGGAATACACGTGCATCGAATAGTTTCACTTCACCAAGAAAGAGTTACATGATAAAGCAAGCAAAATTTTAAGAAGTAATGTGCATGCATGAGAGCTCAATATTTGAAAAATGGAGTGGAATGGAATTCCCTTGGATTTCCATAGACCAAAATAGATGTGAGTACAAATAAGGGAGCAATGTGTAACTCCCATGTAAGAGAGTATTCCTCCATGATGGAGAAGAGGAGTTACTTTCCCAAATTATGATGCACACTTACACATATGACAGATTTCGTAAGGTAATATGTCATAACTAAGATGACACCTAGATCCATATCCACCTAAGTGAGATGACTCACTCGGTGAGGTGGAATAACACTAAATAAGTGAAGAAAAATACCACCTATACCAACAAACTCATGGTTTATTGTCTTACTTTTGTTTTCATTGCATTATACTACTTCAATAGTATTACCATTGCGGAAGCACGATTAAATCCATTATGACACACCTCATTACATTACAAGTTGAGTTTATTTAATTCTAGGTTTGATCAAGTTTTATTTTCCATATTTTTTCCCATTACTTCTTTCAAATCATAAAGTAAATTTGAATCATAAAAAAAAGGTTACGCTCGGATGTGTGTTATTCTAAAGTGACCTAAAATTTTCACTACACTTCATAAAGGAAAGTGAGGTGCTCAAGAATAAATTTACTTAAACCGTAGTAATTTATTCGGCCACCTTTGTTCTACAAATTCAAGAACATGCGCAATCACACTATGAAGGGGGTGAAGTGTAAGTTAGAACACCATTCATGATGTTTCATGCATCTCTTACTAATGTGTTTTGTAAGTACATTAAGTAGGTTTAACATAATTTATCCCTCTCTTAATTTGGTAAGGCAAAGATGTTTGGATTAGCACAAGAATTTGACCATTAAATGACATAACATTTCCCATACTATGATGACCAAAACCCATCCACGAACAAGGTGTTAACTCAAAACTAAAATTACCACAAAGAGACAATATTAACCCATGGTAAGGCCCTCATTCCAAACCATCCCACGAACATAAGATACTAATAGGATCACATTTTGAACCACTATGATTTCTATGAAAATTCATTCCTCGAAAAAATTGAGCTTGACTTAGGTTTTCATTAACACATTACACTAAACCCTTCAAAGGAACAATAAGGGAATTAAATATCATGTATTAACATATAAACATGGTTTATTTTGCTTGATGGGTGTGACTACATCATCCTTAGGATAACTCTAGTGAATTTATTACACCACAGCACTAACAAAGTGGGGGCTAACTCTCTACTTATAGTCATGAAGGTACTCTCCTTTTTTTTTTAGCAAAATCATCTAATGATAAAGATACAACATGGGGAGATTTACCTTGTTTTATTCTTCCTAATGGGAATGGCATAAAAAGGACTTGGAAATATTCATTATTTTTCATGTAATAATCAAACATACCCTATCCATACCTTTCACCTCACAATTTCAGGGTTTTACTTATATCCAAAAGTGATGACCATTTGGATACCAGAAGAAAGGTTCCACCTTATTCCATTTTTTTATCAATCCATTAACAATAGTATTACCATCATATATCATTATATATTTTCCTATGCTAAATGTAAATTTCCATCTTTTCATTACTTAAATTTAACTTTAAAAGAGCATGATATTACTATTCATCATGCTAATTATACTTAAATACACACCACTCCCTACTTTCCAGCTTTCTAAAAGATATACAGGATAAAAGGTTTTGCGTATGCCTATCAATATAATTTTTTGAATCTTTTAACAAGATAGAATTACCCATGATACCTACTTACATATTTTTGGTTAACCACTTCCTCTTGTGTCATAATTTACAAGGAATCTTACTTTAATTTCATCATGTTAATCATGATCCTCCTTAAATGTGATGTACGCAAACTCCCTCAAGATGGCATACCACGTAGATATGTATGACTCACAACTTCTATGCACGCTAATTAGACACTCGGGTTAAAGTCTATTAATATAAAAAAATCCTCAATATTATGTGTTACATGCAATCATTGATGTCATATGCATATTTCACAACCCAAGAAAGGTTATACTAAGGTTTAGTTTCAAGCTTGTAATTTTATTTTTCATATGTAACATCATTAACTCTACATGCACACACACTTTATTAAATCAAAAGGGTTATTTGTTGACAAAACTAGCAACGTTAAATTTTTCCCAATTATTCATTGTTGTTATGAAATTCTACTTCAACCATGTTAGTAATTTTCTTCCCCTTTCCATGGCTATCTATAGTTCATTTGGGAGGCATATTCTAGTCATACAAAATATCAATCAACTACTTTATGAATACCATACCATCATCATTTACTCATAATAGGAAAAGTAATTCTCACTTGAACTAATATAATAATGATATTTCCATTACTTATTTCTTAGATGAGGTCCCAAATTTTCCATAACAACTACTTTACATTTCAAGATATACATGCTACTACAAAAACAACTACTAATCATAATAGGTGCTTAATCTTTAAATGAACACAAGTATCCCGCAATACACCTCTACATTCATTTCAAAATGTATAGATATACAACCAAATATGAAATAAACAATTTCTTTCTCATTTTAGTAGAAAAAACATGTTTTATGAAAACATGTGCATCTTTAACACACAAGTTTTATTAATCATTCTATGCCATTGCGCTACTTGTAATTTGTAAAACCATGTAGTCATTAAGGTCATTGAAACACGTTGGAATGGACTCATCCCTCCCATATAACATACTAGCACAACTCCAAATTAATTGAGAGTTAAAGAGAGAACAAATATTCACTTTCCAGATTTATCAAATCAAGAACACTTTTCACGATAGAGAGATAGATAACACTCATTTATTTTATGCAAGTAAACCAAAATATTTTCATAATTAAAGAGGGTGAGAGATGAAAAAAACATTTATGATTCATCTCATTCAAGTTTCAAAAATAATTCAAAGTAACACCATGTTCTACGACCTCTAATAGGTTTGTTTGAATTACGTTATTCTATAGACACCCTAAAAAACATACTTATTTCTAGCCTACTCTTGGTTATCAATATCCTTTGTATAACATGTCAATCCCTATTCCTTTAAGAATTAATTAAATTAATTATAATCATGCTTAAACTATACTCCTATGTCCTTTTGCTAATTTAATTAAATAGTTAATTACCCACTCACATCCCTTAGCTAATTTAATTAGTTATTTAAATAGAAATAAATCTATTTATCTACTCACACTCCACTTCACTATCCTAGTCACTCAAGTTAACTACCTCACTCCACTCCACTTCTAGAATCCTACAAAGGTGGAAGCAACAAAAATGCACATACAACCACCTTCTCAGATGAAAACTTATTGTCAACCGAAAATTCATTACCCCTCAATGGATACTCAATCCAATCGAACTTCCATAACCAAATGCATTCATAATATAATTTAAAACCTTCGACCACTCCATATCCTCTCCTTCCATTATAAATAACAGGCTATATCCTTCACAAAATATCCTTGGAAGCTTTTTGCAATTGCAAAAAACCTCTTCTCATTGTCCATTTGAATCTATATCCTCATGTTCATTCTTACTCATGGAATTCCTCCTCTTTTAAAAAAACTTGAGCACCCACAATCAAATAAATCTAAGAGATTCAACAAGTGCAACACTTTAGCAATCTCATCTTGAGGTTTGCAAGAAGACTATAAGGAAAGGTTTGCATTACTTATTGTTTATATTTCATCTACTTGTAGTTTTCATTGCTCACATTTTGGCAGCCTAGTGGGAGCACCCAAACTCTATCTATAATTTTTAGTTCATTTTTTTATCAAACTATATTCATTTGTGTGTTGTTTGTGTTGTTTTAACCTTATTGCTCAAGTTTCAAATTTCCAGGTGTAGCAGAGAAGAAGAAAATTATAAAAACCAAGTTTTTTGCCATTTTTATCACATTATTCTCTTTTCTAGGTTATCTTTGCTAGTGTTGCATGTGAAATTTGATAGCATGAAAGTACACATGCTAATTTTCATGTGCCCACGTATGAGTATGCATGCCAATTTCCTCATTCACGCACCTATGTCTACCTATTTTTCTTCCCTATGTATCTTATATGCACTAGCATTCTCCTATATGTGCTACCGTCACACTAAATTTCTTCCTACACATGCTTATGTAAAAGTATACATGTTTGCATGCTCATTTACATGATACCATATCCTGTTACACTAGCGACCTAAGTGCACACGCTAGTGTGCTTTTTGTGTTTTTTTAGTTTTTCAATATTTTCCAAAGAAGTAAAAATTCTTCTAATCTCTATTTTTAGTATTGTTGTTAATCATTTTCTTGCAATTTTTCACATTTAATCAGTTTAGGTGTCTAACTTGCTTTTAAATTTCATTTATTATAATCTTTCAAACCACCATGTATGCTATTTTATCAAACTTTATAAAGTGATCTTGAAAATCGAAACGATAGCTTTTTCTTTTGTGTTTTTATTGTGGTTTCACCTCAATAAAAAAATAATGTGTTGTTTGTAGGACCATCTCTATGAAGATTGTTTTTGAAATAAAACTACTAACTACAGGTTTCCTATCTCATGAGATCAAGAAAACATTATCACATCCTTTTATTATACTTTATAAAACATTCTTAATTAAAATTTTAAAGAGATTTTTATTCCCTAATCCATTATAACTATGGGAAGTAGGTGGCCAAGGTCCAAAAACTCATTGTGATGAGTACCATAGGAACCCCAAAGTAGTTTTCACCTTGAGTGAATTGGTTAATGAAACGAAACCCCCACCTACTTGATGTTAGGAAATAGGGGATAAAATATTTGGAATAATCCCACACATAATTGTAATAGTAGAAAATAATATGTAGAATAATATCACAGATACGAAATTAAAGTGCAAAAAATAAAAGAACACAACATAAAGACAGTATTTAACGTGGTTCACCCAATTTAGGATACATCCACCAAGAATCACTTTCTCATATTTTATTACAAACCACCTCTTTCTCGCAATACAATAACTGAATTTGTTTGGAGCTATGTTCAACAAACTCTCCTGAATTCACACTTGAACTCACACATCTACAGCTTTTACATCTCCCTACCATATGCATAAAAGCACATCAATAGGAAACTACTTAAGTAATTTTAGAATACCGTGGGTACCAAAACCATGGGCCAAAACCTTCCAAAAAACCCGGGTCAAAATACCACCAATTTGAGAAGAGCACGTTTCCCAAGATATCAAGTACATTTTTCAAGTCCAAAATAAATTAGTGTGCATTACTTTAGTGTGCAATATTTAACACTTCCACACATGAAAACAAGCTCCACAACATAACAATATCCCACTTGGAGATTATTTTTCCTCCGAGAAAACTTTTGAACCCTTCACCGTTGTCCATGAAGACCAACCAAAGTAGACATAGCTTCATTTTCTCCCTTATGACAACCTTGGTCATCATATCTCTGCAGGATTTTGATTGGTATGAATCTTCCATTCAAATTCTCTTGCTCCAATTTTTTCCTAATGAAATGGTACATTAACTATATATGCTTCTTCCTAGAGTGGAAAACAGAGTTATTATCTAGGTTTATAGCACTCGACTATCACTATGTAACTTCCCTTTCTCATGTTTATCCTCCAACTCCTCAAGCAATTGTTTTAACCAAAACATATATTTTCTTGCCTTTGAGGAAGCAATATACTCAGCCTCCATGGCTGAAAAAGCCAAAAGCTTCTATAGTCATAAAATCCAACTCATTGTTGTCCTACCTACAAGTGTAAATATAACTTGTCGTGTTCCTTCTATTGTTTACATATTCAGCCATGTTTGAATTTACATAACCATGCAAAGTGGTGTTTGATCCATCAGTAGCAAAAAAGTTTCCACATGGTCCCTCTCAAGTACCGAAGGATCCACTTTACCGCATGTTAGTGATCTTTACCTGGATCACTCATAAATCTACTCACTTCCCCTACTACATGGGAAATATTAGGCCTAGTGTACACCATGGCATACATCAAACTGATAGCCATTGATGAGTAAGGTACCTTAGACATCATGTTTCTCTCATGTTCTTTCTTAGGGCACAATTCCTTTGACAACTTGAAATGGCATGCCAAAGGAGTCCCAACCAATTTATCATCCTGCATATTAAACCTCTTCAAGACCTTCTTAATGTAGTGTTACTAAGATAAAGTCAACTTCCATTCCTTCCTATCCCGAGATATCATCATACCAAGGATTTGTTTGTCTTCCCCAAATTCTTCATAGCGAAGGAGTCACTTAGATACTTCTTAAGCACTTTTATTTCTTGCATGTTTTTTCCGCAACCAACATTTCATCCACATTCAAGCACGAGATAATATAGTTTCCATCCTTAAATTTCTTTATGGACATGTAATGGTCAGAATGGAATCTAATATAACCTTGCTTCATCATGAAGCTATCAAATTTATTATACCATTAATGTGGATCTTGTTTCAAACCATACAAGTTCTTCTTTAGTTTGCACACCATATCCTCTTTACCTTTGACCTCATAGCCCTCGGTTGTTTCGTATATAAATCCTCCTCCAAATCACCATGGATAAATATAGTCTTTACATCTAACTACTCTAAGTTCATGCCTTCGCTACCACTATTCCAAGAACAGTTCTAAAAGAAGTCATTTTTACTATAGGATAAAAACTCTTATCAAAATCTATACCTTTTTTCCGTGAAATGCCCTTGACCACCACCTGTGCCTTTTATCTTTTCTTGCCTCCTTCCTCTTTAACTCTGTACACCCACTTGTTCTAAAATTTCTCTTTTTCCTTCAGGTAGATTCACCAAATCCTAAGTTTGGTTCTTCGTGAGAGACGATGTTCCCCATCCATGGCTTGCTCTCCCACTTCATTCTAGTATCTACTTGCATTTATTCATCAAAACTCATTGGCTCTCCACTGTCAATGAGTAATAAATAATTAAGAGAAGGATAAAAATGTTTAGGTGATCTTCTGACCCTAGAATACCTCCTCAATATAGGAGTTTGAGGTTCCTGTTGAGTAGGAACCTGAACTAATTCATGTGTCACTTTCCCATCTGGAAGATCCTCTACCATTGTATGTTCTTTTTCAGATTCTTCCCTATTTTCTTGCAATTGTTTCTTATACATAACTTTCTCATTAAAGACCACATACCTAGATTGAATGATTTTCTTGTCCTTAATACTCCAAAATTTATATCCAAACTTATCACCACCATAACCAATGAAAGTGAATTTTTCGATTTAGAATCTAGCTTGGTCCTATCATCCTTGTTTATATTAGCAAACACCTCACATCCAAAGATTCTAAGAAATGAGTAATCAAATTTATTACCGATCAAGCCTCCTCATGTATGCTTCCATCCAAGTCACTCGAGGTTCCTCTATTTATCAAATACATAGATGTTTTCACCACTTCTCCCCAAAAACAAAGACGCAAAGATCTCATGTAATCTTATGATCCTAGCTTGTTCCATTATTATCTTGTTCATTCTTTCTTACACCCCATTCTATTGCAGATTTCTGGAACCATATTTTTCTTGTGGATTCCATTCTTAGAACAATAATCATCACACTCATACTGCAATACCCCCTCCATTATCTCGACTCCTGAGACATTTTATCTTAAGACCTATTTTATTCTCTAATAAGGCTTTCCATTTAAAAATGTGTTAAATACATCGATTTATTTCTAATACAATACACCCAAAATTTCATTATTGCATCATCAATAAAAGTGACATAATAATTTGAACCCCAAGAGATGATACCTGAGTCGGCCCCCACACATCAGAATGTACCAGCTCTAACTTACTCTCTTTCTTCGTAGGTCTAACCTTGATAAAATTTACTCACTTTTTTTTCCCATATACACAGTTCTAAAAAAATTAAAACCTATTTTTGTGTATCTAGGAAAATACTTCTTTATGATTTGTGTGTCTTTATGGCTCATATGACCGAGCCTATAGTGCCACAATGTTGTATATGTGTCTAAAGCCATAAGATTACAAGCATTAGTACTACCAGTGGTTAAATACAAGGTTCCAACCTTCTTACCCCTTTCTACCACAAGATAAACCTTGGTAGCCTTCCAAGAGTCTATTGTAAATATCATAGTATAACTTTCATTCCCCAACTTCCCTATCAATACCAAATTTCATCTTAATGTAGGCACATGTCCGACATCATTCAATAGCAATGTATTCCCATTCTCCATCTTAAATCGAACATAAAATTTTCCAACTATGTTACAATGGTCATCATCACCAAGATAAATATATGCCCAAAATCCCCTTGAATATAATCAAAAAATAATGCCTATGTGGGGTGGCATGGAAAGAATCCCCTGAATCTAAAACCCAAGATTCAACAATATTATCCAAAGAGAGAATCAAATCATCTTGACAGGCATTACATGTTTCCACATTCAACTCCTTGTTTTCTTCTTGTTGTTTCTTCTTTTCCCAAAGATCCCAACAAATCCTTCTTTACATTCCCATTCTTTCCATAGTGTCAAGCATACCATCTTGCTTTTGGATTTTGACCTTGCCTGATCTTTCAATTTTATGTGGCTTCCTCTATTCTTTTGTCTCACTCTAGTTTCCACTCACAAAGCATTCCCTAAAGTAGAAGATTCCCTAATATTTTTCTTCACATTTCCTCACTTAGAATCACCCCTACAACATCCTCAAACTTAAACTTTGAGTTATTTGGAATGGATTTTCTTACCGCCATTGTCAAGCTATTCTAACTCTCGGGTAAGGAGCAAAAATTAATAAATCCCTAAATTATTATTTAAAATCTATCAGAATCTGAAGCTAGCATATTCACAACCATATTAAATTCATTCAAATGTTTTTCTACCGAACTATTCTTAGACATATTCATATTAAACAAATTTTTCATTAAAAATATCTTCATAGAGGCATATGGTTTTTCATATAGCTTCCCTAATGTATCCATAAGTTCTTTTGTAGTCTTTTCTTTTAAAACATTAAATAATACCAAAGATGTAAGACATATCTAGATTGTCTCAAGTGCCTTCCTATTCAAGAAATCCCACTCAACATATGTCATGTTTGAGGGTTTGTTCCCTTTTTCAGACAGTGGAATATAAATATCCTTTTGATAAAGGTAATCTTCCATCTGCATACTCCAAAGACTAAACTTGTGCCCATTGAATTTATTAACCTTAGATCTTCCATCATCTACCATAGCTCCGACTCAAGCTAAAAATTTTCCTAAAATTCAACACTTCAGCAAACCAATCCAGGATATGATACCAATTGTTAGGAAATAGGGGATAAAACATGCAGAACAATCCCACACTGAATCGCAATAGTAGAAACTAATATGCAGAATAATATCACAGATTTGAAATCAAAGTGCAAAAATAAAAGAACACGACATAGAGACAATATATAGCGTGGTTCACTCTAATTTGGACTACATCCACCAAGAATCATTTGCTCATATTTTATTACAAGCCACCTCTTTCTCTCAATACAATACTTATATCTATTTAGAGTTATGCTCAACAAGTTCTCCCGAATTCACACTTGAATTCAAACATCTAAAGTGTTACATCTCCCTACCATATGCACAAAAGCACATCAATAGAAACCTGATTAAGCAGTTTTATAATACCGTGGGTACCAAAATCATGGACCAAAATCACCCCGTAAACCTATGGGTCAAAATATCGCCCATATGAGAATAGCATATTTCCGAGATATCAAGAACATTGTTTGAGACCCGAACCATGGTGAGAAAACTGTGGAGGGTGTACAGTATTTAACACTTCCACACATGAAAATAGGCTCCACAACATAACACTTGACTAGTTCACCATGTGAGAATTAGACCCAAAACTATCCACAAGTGCTAGCCTCGGTTTGATTCTTTGAGAAGATTAACATCCAAATTACTAAATCAAGCGGGTAAAATAAAGTCAACAATGGAAATAGGCACCATGCTCACTTAGGTAATTCTTGGAATTTAGAGAGATAGCTCTTTTATAGGAAGCCCCACTTGACCAAGCCAAAGTTAATTTTAGAGACCTTCCTTAACAACATTATTTTCATCTACATTATGTGTTATTAAGTTTTTGTTCCACACTCTTATCATACACCATCAATCTTAATCCCTTTCTCCAAATCTCTTTTCTTTTTGACATCCATTTCGAATTGATTTCATCCAACTTTCATCTTAATCTTTGGATTCATTTTTATGAAGTTTAAGCATCTCTTTCAAGTTCCTATCAAAGTCTAAGTCTTGAGTTTTGGATACCCACATCCTAACTTAAGCACATTCATTTCAATTTGAGTCTCGACCTTTGGTATTCACTTTATCAAGGTCAAACGCAATCACCATTTCATTCTTTAAGTCTTTTAGTCTAGCATTCACTTTGTTAAGAGTTGAGTAAATCAATATTATTCCCTAAGCCTCTCATTTTAACATTCACTTTGTTGAAGTTTGAGAAAGTACTTTCATCTCTAAGTCTTTTATTTTTGACATTCACTTTGTCACAAATTTAAGCACATTTTTATTCATCACTATAACTTGATCAATTAATTCAATTTCCTAGTCTTATATTTTGGAATTCACTTTTCCAAACATTAAGCACATCTATTTGATCACTACCCCTTATATCTTGGCATTCACTTTTTCAACATATAAGCACATTAAACAAGTTTCCACATTACCTTTTTTCATACAAAATGGTGGGAACAAGACACATAAATTATGACCTCTTAGAAAAAAGGATGGAAATCCTTTCCACATTAGTTTCAATGAGGAGGAAAACAAAAACCAATAAACTAATACCTCTACGTAAGAACAATAAAAATTGAGGGAATTTTATAATAAAATAAAGATCAATTTATTCTCCATCTCCTTGAAATGGGAGAAAATTTACCTTCATATTTTGATGACGATAATTTGAATAATCTACAAAGCCAACCCAAATCAAATAAGAACACCCAACCTGAACCCAATAAGAATAATGAGGCTAGATCAAGTAAAATAAACAATGATAACAAAGGGAAGTCTAGTACTTCCATGACCATGTCAAATCAAGCATTAATAGACCAAATCAATGAGATGGATAAACAATTAGATTTAATGGCCTCAAAGGTCATTGATGACACGAATAAAAAAGAAATAAATAATAAAACTAAAATAGAAACAACGAAAAAAAAACTTGACAATGTTTCAAATATTCCACAAAATGATTCACCATTCACAAAGGAATGGAAAACCATGAAGGATACCATCTTTGGAATGCAAAAACAAAGAAAACAATTCAACTTTAAGGATATTTTCCCTTATCCATTTGATCAAGACATTTTGCACTTACCTTTTCCTAAATATTTCAAAGTTCCAAAATTTGACAAGTATAAAGGCAAACACGAACCTCGTGAATAGGTTAAATAATTATTTTTAGCATCTCCCAAAAGTTTCGATCATAACCTTTTCTAAATTATCCAAGAATTTGGTTAAACACTTCTTTAATCTTTATTCAGATACTAAAATGATAGAATTTTGTAATACCAAGCAATGAACAAATGAAAATTTCCACAATTCTTATAACAATGGAAAGGGATTGCAAGTTGGTTTCTTTGCTCAATTCTAGAGAAACAATTGGTTAGTATCTTCATACCTAACCTAAACAATGAATTATCTTTTCAAATATAGATGCATTGTCTCACAAATTTTGAAGAATTCATTGAGAAGGAGAGAAGGCTCTTATTATAAAATGGTTTATTAAAATTCCTCGTAATAATAATAACAACAATCATTCACATGAAAAACCCAAGTTTATTAATCAGAATCAAAATGTTGTTAATGATGGCATAATTGATAACCATAATGTACATAACATTCAAAATAATCAAGAAAAATAATCTAAATCAAAACAAGCTATTGTGGTGCCAAGTAAAGAAGCTACTCCCCTCATGATAATAAGTGAAAAAAAAATTACACCATTAGGAGAGATCCTTTTAAGAATCTTATGAAAACTAGTGAGTTCCAATATGGTCACTTACCCCATTACAAAACCTTTTGTAGAAGGAGAACCAAAACCAACTTGGTATAAATCTAGTGATTATTGTGATTTTCATCACATTGACGGCCACCAAACAGATCGATGCATGAGACTTCACCACTATATTCAAGATCTTATTGATAGCAGAGACATTTTGGTTGAATACCCATCACCTAATAAAATGCCCAACAATAATTTAAAGGTGTTCTCAAATCCTTTTCCCAAGCATGGTATGAATGGAAAATCTCAAGACAAATGCCAATCCTTGAATAATTTCAACTTTAACTTGATCATATCATTTTTGAAGAACTACCCAATTCCATTACCACCATCAAATACCAAGCTTCTAATTATGCAGTGGCCACACAAAAAAATAAGGTTTGGGTGCCCGCAGTGAAGTAACCATCCACTTCCACTAAGCCTCAAGCATCAAATCCTATGGCTCCAAGCAATCCAAAACCTACAACCACAGCTAAATCTTCATCTACTCCTTATGATTTAGTCAAGTAGCTAGCAACAACACCCACACATATCTCCCTCATGGAGTTATTAAAAGTGTTTCCTACCTTCCAATATATTCTTACTCATGCTCTCCATGAGGCATGTGTTCTTAAGAATCTCATTTTTTCTTGAGAATCTCAACACACAAAAATTTCAAGCACTCATTTCTCATATTTCGTTGAGTATCCATATCTTATCATTATGTCCTCAAGACCTCTTAAATCCAAATCTTCATAATAATAACTTGTACATTGAATCCTACATTACTTATCATAAGAGAAAACGAGACCTTATCAACAATGGAGTTTCTTTGAATATATGCTCAATGAATATGCTAAGATGTCTCGGGCATACTGAAAAGATCTTGGAAGCCAATATCATAACCATTTGTGGTTATGACAACAATGAGTGGAAATCCTCTAGAACCATCACCTTATCCATACAAGTTGGCCCACACATGTTCAATACCCTATGCCATGTTTTCAATGTTGAAACCTCATATAATATCCTTTTGGGTGGATCCATGCAATGTAAGATGTACCTTCCACTTTCCACCAATGTATCAAGTTTCCCCATAACAAAAATATTTTACCTTTCTCGTTGATGCTAATCCTTTTAAATATGGCAAGATCATAGAAGTTAGGTATACCAATACAAACTATTTCCATCTTCTGAAAAATCCACCGTGTCACATGTTATACTAGTCATAGATGACAATTGTGTAGATCCTGATACACTTTTCCAATCACCACCTTCTACATCAAATTCAAAACCATCTACATCCAAATCACCACCTGAACTCAATTTTTCTCATAAAGGTCTTGGTGAATACAATCTTGAGAATGATTTTCATGTCAGTAAGCTACCATTGTCTCCACGGAGTTACGAACAACCAAAGAACCCCATTTAAAATAAGCTCATGTTTGTCAAGTTGGAAACACTCTTTAGAGATGGTATTGATACTTAAAGGATGAACACATTCATGGATCTAACGGATCTTGGTTATACAAGGATCAAGTGGATAATTTATATGAATCAACAAACTACAACAAGGCTCATAAGATGATGAGAAATATGAAATGGAAGGGCACATAACTTGGTCCACAAGAACAAGGTCATCTTAAACCCATTATATATGAAGAAAATCTATACTCAATTGGCCTAGGTTATGAAACCTTTGAAAAGAGGCATGTAATAGTCAACATAATGACTAGTGAAGATGACTATGACTGAAGTTAAGACCGGTTCCACACATAGCCTTTTCAAATACCATGTTGAAACCAACCTCTTCCTTGAACACATGTTCATCCATACTCTCTACTTTGATATCATCTACCCATCTCTTATCCATCAAGACAAACAAAATCACATCCTTGTGGACCTCCTTCATAAACATGAGGCCATCAAGGAATTCCTTGGGACTCATGACCTTATTCCTTATCGATCATAAAAATGATTTTGATATTGACCTTAATACTTCAGCCTACTTTAGAAAGGAATTTGAGTTCTCTAGTCCATCAAAAAGAAAAATAAAAAATAAGAAAAATAAAAATATAATCTCTTATAGTGAAAACATTATTGAGGTGCTATTTGAGAAACAAAAAAATAAGAAAGATAAAAATCGGAAAAAGGAAAAGGACGTATCTTTGGTGAAAACCAATATGAGGAACCAAAGAGAGAAGACTCGATTCTAGATCAACCAAATGACTTGCATAAACCTACCACATGTTTTCAATATAATGACACATCAAAATGTTGGTAGAAGAAACTATCACAATCAACATCGGAACAAGAATTAACCCCAAACTGTTACAACTTGATGCAAGCTTGTCTAAATTAGAAATAGAAGTATTCATGGCACTCCTAATTTAAAGATGTCTTTCTCATGGTCCTAAAAATACATGACATGCCTAGAGCCCTCTTTTCATGTACAATCTTATGGTTCACCTAGAAGTAAAACCGTGAAACAAAAATCAAGGAAAATGTATCTAAGGTTACATTGCTAGTCAAGGAAAAACTAGAGAAACTAGTTGAAGCTGGATTTATTAGTTATATAAATTACTCCAAGTAGATATCTAACATGGTACTTGTTGCAAAGAAGAAACCTGGGACCAAATTTTCTCGACTTCTAGGATATCAACAAGGCTTGTCTAAAGTACAAATTTCCCGCCAAACATAGATATGATAGTTATCTATACAAAGTGGAACATGAAATTTTATCCCTTATGGATGGATTTTTTGGGTTATAACCAGATTTAGATTTCTAAGGAGGACCAGCACAAACAACATTTACAACACCTTGGGGTACATGGTGTTACAAGTTCATGCCTTTTGGCCTTAAGGATGCAGGGGCAGCCTATCAACGTGCAATGACTATCATTTTCCATGATCTCGCTCCCGACATCATAGAGGATTATGTTGATGACATTATTTCCAAATTCAAAACTATAATCGATCATCCATCTGTCATTTGGAATGTATTTGAATGATTGAGAGAATATAAGGTGTGCCTTAATCCAAATAAATGTGTCTTCGGTGTTACTTCAGGGAAGCTCCTGGGATTCATAGTCTTATAGAGAGAAATTGAAGTTGACCCTACTAAGGTAAAAGCAATCATGGATATGCCTCCACACATAGCCTATGTCACCTATGAGGTCTTCAAGGAAAGATTTAGTCTATCTGATGCTTCATATCTCATCTTGCAAATAAGTTCCATCATTTTAACCAACTTCTCAAAAGGATGTCCAGTTCAAATGGACACAAGAATGTCAATATTATTTCACTAAGTTGAAATAATACCTATTAACTTTTTGATGTTAATGCCACCTATTCAAGATAATCCTATGCTATTATACACATCGGCCACAAAAATGCCAAAGGGACATTATTAACACTACACAATGATAAGGGAAAAGAGAAAGTTTTTACTATCTCGGTAGAACATTTAATGATCGTGAACTTGGATATTCATGGGTTAGAAAAGTATTCCTAGATGTAGCATTTTCCTTTCATAAGTTTCATCATTACCTTCTCAATCATACAACAAAGCTTATTTCCAAGGTACATCTTTTAAAATATTTACTATCAAGTCCTTTCCTAACCAATCGAATGTCTAGATGGGTTATAATCCTAATTGATTTTGACATAGAATTTTTCTATAAAAACTTCATAAAAGGGAAATCTCTAGCAAATCAATTGGTTGAATCACCACTACCGGGCTCTGAACCACTTAATTTTGAGTTCCCATATGAAGATATCTTGTACATTGATGTGGTCCCTTGTTGTACTTTTTTTCGATGGATCTTTTGACATGCATGGTTCAAGAACTAGTATTGTGTTATGCACACTAGATGGAGATGTTATAACAAAGTATTATTACATTGGTCTCCCATGCACTAACAACATTTCATAGTATGAAGCCCTCATCACAAGTTTAGGCTTTGTAATATCTTGGCAGCTTAAAGATCTAATAGATTATGGAGATTCTCTTTCGATAATCAACCAAGTAAAGGGAGAATATCAAGTAAATGATGATAACATGTTTCCTTATAAATGCATGGTCGACATTATGAAAGGATACTTTCATATTATTACATTTGAAAAATTTCCTTGTAGACAAAACAAAGCAACAAATTCCATGGCAACTATCTCGTCCCTTATTGAATTTGATATAAATCAAACACACACAAATTTTATCATCAAACATATTTTGGTGCATGCATATGATTTATCCAATTCCACCAGGTATGTGTAATTATTTATCCTAATAACCCCTGGTATCAAGACATTTATACCTTCATGCAAGATAAAACCTATCCCCCACACATGAATTCCCATAATAAACAAGCCTTAGCATAACATACTTGACACTATACTACCCTTGTTGACACCTTGTACAAAAGAGGTTATGATGTGACTCTCTTAAGATGTCTCAATCAATACGAAGCTAATCAAACTATAGTCAAATTTCATGCAGGAATTTGTGGCATACACACGAGTAGCATGATCTTAGCTAAAATGATCTTGCATGTGGGTTACTATTGGCCCACTATGGAATCATATGCATGTACCTTTATTAATAAATTTCAAGCATGTTAGCAAGTTGGTAATCTTATTCATGCACCCTTGTAAGCCCTCAGCGTATCACTTCTCCTTGGCCTTTTTCCAGATGGTGGATTGAATTAGTAGGAAAAATAAAGCCTATAGCCTCTGATGGCCACACTTTCATCATCACAACCACTGATTTTAATAAATATTATGTGATATATTATACCTCATTGGGGCATATTAATTTTCCCTCTCCATATTGAATATTATTTTTGATATTTTTATGTCACTCATTGAGCTTTTATGATCATTTCTTTCGTATAACTAGAAATTGGATGAAATTTTCTTATACACGTCCTTTTGGCCACTAGGGAGTGTACCTACTTGGAGATTTATATTGAAAAATTAATTTATAAGATACATGATTCTCCTAATTATGATGACATTTACATTGAGGCATGTCACTTTCCCCTACTCACTTAAGGCTGCATTAATTTTACATCTTTTACACATTACACTTTGATACAAACCATTGGATGTTGAGAACCCTCCACTTTCTTCCATTTTGTAGTCAATGCCTCTTGGCCTTATTTTCTTCTCATCTCTTGGATTTACTTTTGTAATGGAATCATGGATTTTTTTGATTTAATTTTGGCTATGTCATTTGATTGCCTCTTAGTTTTGTATTACCTTTTGGATTCATTCTTCGATTGTCTCTTTATTTTATCTTCTTGATTATCTCCTAGATTTGTTCTTCTATTGTCACTTGGGTTTATCCTCTTGAATTCATCTTTGCCTTTATTGTTTTATGTTTTATTAGATAAGTTAATAAATAAGGATTGGTTCTAGAGGCCTTACATAAAAGATACATCATGATAACACCCATACAAAAGAAAAAAAAAGAGAAACATGACCAAAAAGAGAGTTAAACAAGCTTAATTCAAGAGGAAAAAGGTCCACAAAACCAACAAGCATATAAAACCAAAACTAACAGCTTCTATAACATAGGTAGACACAATTCACATACAATCAGCAAAAAGGCCTAATCAACCAAAAAAGAGACTAATTTTTCTTGTGACATTTGGAGGGGCCGCCATGGGTACTAGTGGAGTCTTCCTACAGATGGTCTTGAGCCAGGTCCTTCTGAGTCTCCTTCCCACCATCTTCCTCATCCAAGCTGCTCAAATGGAGTTGGAACTTTCTCTTCTTTAGACTCGATTCCACCATATCCAACCTCTTCTACAACTCCTTGAAAACATTCTCCAAATCTTTCATCTCCCCTCTCATCATTCGTTGAGAAATACATATATTTTTATATGCTTCAATGCAATCAATCATATTATCCCTCATAATGAGTTGATGTCCTCCATGGTCTCTACTATCGTTTCCATCTGCTAAATATTACGGTAGATGTCCTCATTGTTCTTCTCCCCTTCATCCTATATTTTTCCCTTCCCCTCAAAGGGGCCTTCCTTTATATTTTCCTATGAAACCCTAGTCTCCATCCACTCCTACCCCACATGACTTGGTTATGGGAATGCTTACCATTTTGCATTTTATCCAAACACTCACCTTGTAGTAATTTCAGCCATTTGTTTTTTTATTGCCTCTCAACATTTATCTATTATTTCCTTTAGACCCTTATTGCTTGATTGATGCTTATTTGTTTGGTTTATATTCTCTTTTCTTGTTCTTGATTACATATTTTTATGGGTTTACTATTTTCTTGATAATATTATGTATTACTACATGTTTGGTGTCAAGATATATATCATCTCGTATTTTAAACATTATTTATATTTTCGTTCTCACAATTCCATGAGACATATCATTCATCTATTAGGGAACTTATTATCATGTGCTTCATTTATATATCTTATTGATACTAACATCATGTTATCTCTAGTTTATTTTCACATGTGATGATATATTATATGCTACTAAGATTCATTTTAGGTGTATTTCTTGGATAACACATTTCATTTCTTTAAAGTGAATAAATATTTCTAAACAAACATATTCTAACATGTTTGAATGAATGTTTTATGTGGTTAAGATATTTCTTTGTATTTATATACATTTTCTATGTGGCATATTTAGTTATATATTTTGAGATAGATGAAAGAAAAGACTTATTTATTTCTATTGTCTCAAAAGGTAGGCATATAATGGGCTATTTTAGATATTAAGACTACTTCAAATATATCATTTCACTTTTGATATATATTGAGAGACAAATTACATGGTTTACATTTGGTCTTTAGAGATTATGCATGGTTTCAAATAGATAGTAGGAAAATTTTGGGACACTTGATCATATGACAAATTTATTTCATCTATATTTAAGTATTTTACATGATTTTCGGGGACTATATTTATAGATTTGAGATATCACAATTAAAATTGAGGGATAATTTATCATATACAACATGGATTTATCTATGTTTACACATTATATTATAAGTTGGGAATTATGGTAAATACACACACACACACACACACACACACACACACACACACACACACACACACACACACACACACACACACACACACACACACACACACACACACACACACACACACACACACACACACACACACACACACACACATATACATATATATATATATATATATATATATATATATATACACACACACACACACACACACACACACACACACACACACACACACACACACACACACACACACACACACACACACACACACACACACACACACACACACACACACACACACACACACACACACACACACACACACACACACACACACACACACACACACACACACACACACACACACACACACACACACACACACACACACACACACACACACACACACACACACACACACACACACACACACACACACACACACACACACACACACACACACACACACACACACACACACACACACACACACACACACACACACACACACACACACACACACACACACACACACACACACACACACACACACACACACACACACACACACACACACACACACACACACACACACACACACACACACACACACACACACACACACACACACACACACACACACACACACACACACACACACACACACACACACACACACACACACACACACACACACACATGTCCACCGCAGACATATCCACTATTAGGTTTTAATTGAGGAACTTATAATTTTGTTATTATCATAATGACCCATTTTTCATTTCTTTATCCAATTAGGAAAGGAATAAGGTTAGTTATTACATTCTCCATTATAAGTTGGGTTGTTTAGACACAAGAAAGGAATAAGTTGATTGAACTCCATTATATATATATATATATATATATATATATATATATATATATATATATATATATATATATATATATATATATATGAGTGTGTACCAATTAATGTATTACCCATAGACTATATTACAATGAATATTAAACAACTAAATGATGTTTGAGCTCATAAAATTAGGCCTTAAGAAAGGGCTTTGTGAAGATGTTTGCAACCTGGTATTCTATTCAAAAACTTAAGATTGTTGACCTCTTCTTGTATTATTTTCTAAATATAATGAATATGAATCTTAATGTGCTTTGTGTTTTGGTTCTCCACTAGGTTGTGAGATATTTGGATATCTTTTTATTATCAAACCATTTTTTTGGGTTGGATATGATAAATTTTTGCATTAAATCCACACTTACATTGGTTAGTGAAATCTCTACTATATTCAACTTCTTTAGTGTAAAAAGTGATAGTAGTCTATTTTTGGAAGACTAATTCATGGAACATACACCAAGATAATAGATATAGATCCTATAATCAACTTGTGATCATATGGATATCCTACCCAATCACTTCCCGAGTAGCCTACAACTCTTTTTTTTTAACCAAAGTAGTAAAATTCTTTACTTTCCCCTTAGGCGTAACCAAAAAATTTAGGATTTTATTCCTAAATTCTACTCAATCCCATTATTAGTAGTATGGTGAAGATAACATATGCATTAAGATTATTACTAATGGATTTCATTGGGTTATTGATAGTGTCATGATATAATATTTGCATCAAAAGAGAGGCCCTAAAGTGTATGAATAAAGTATAGTAGACTTTCCACTAACTACCTATAGCGTAAAATGTACCATTAACTAAAGGAGAAAAACACTTATCAAAAACTCAACTCCAAATTGAAAAGGATTTTTACATACATACAATCTTCCATGTTGAAGAATATTAAAATTTCTTGAGAATTTTTAGATTGATGGACAAAATACCTTTTGTAGGATATGAAATTTAAAGACCAAGGAAAAAAATATAACGAACACATACATCTCAAATATTTCATTATACATGCTTTCAAATCATGAACCTACCGACATAGTGAGCTAGAATCAAAAATTTCTCGTCAACTTTCTTAGTGTAGAATATAGGGTCAAAGTGACTCCATGTAAAACCAAAATGATACATATTGATATTTTCACATCAATCCCAAGGATATTATTTCAATCAGTAGGACTTTCTCAATTTGCACACATAGCTAAATTTATCACCACTAAAAACCCTTAAGGTGGGACATGTAGATTTCTTATTACAATTTTCTATAGTAAAAAAGTTACTTTTAGCATCCATTTGATGGAGTTTCCATCCATATGTTTCATATAAGAAAATAATTATCTAGATAGAATTAATATTGACTTATTAATAAAAGGTTTCATGGTAATCAACACATTCACCTTTGAAAAATTTTGGATACAAGATGGGATTTGTACCTTTCAATGGAACCATATTTTTCATGTACGTCAGAACTTAACTTATACAGTTTGAGGTCGATGACCAGTCCTTTCATCTTTCTTTGTTATTTTTATTTTTGAATTTAATCATTCACGTGGTTTTTGACAAGATGTAGAAGCACATATTACAATTCCAATTGCTCCAACTCTCCTTAGCAACTTTGAATCATTGTTATGAGAACAAATTATATATATACTTAAATAGTGATAACTAAATATAATTATTATAAACATACCTAAATGAATATGTATTACCATAAACCGTTACAATTCAAATATATACAACTAAGTCGCATATAATCCATATGCAAAATATTATGACGATTGTTATGCATAATATTTATAGGAAAAAATGATTTATTGTTTTAATTATTTAGTGTGTTCTATTATTGAATTTTAAAGTTGTAAATATATAGAGAGAGAGAGAGAGAGATCTAATAACTAATTTCAAATATATTCATTACACTCAATGTTAGGTATGATAGAGAGGATTGAATGTTAGGTACTATATAGAGGGTTGATTTGAAATATTTAAAATCTAGTATATTGTAATTTTTATGTTAATGGGGTGACATCACAATGAAAGTGGTCTTTTTATTAACATAATGGTCGATTGGTTGTGAAATTAGTATGTTTTATTTCTCATCCTTTCCTTATCTTATTTTTTTATTTCACAATGCCAAAAACATGCAATTTTCTCTAAATATATGATTTACTACTCCAAGTTGAATATACCTTATACGTAATCTTTAAATTTATTTTGTGACTCTAAACTCCCCTTCATCTATATAATAGTTGCATCTAAAAAGTATCATGTTAGCCACTTTATTTTATAATCGATAGAGAGAATGTAATAGGCTTAATTTAGATATCTTGTTGGTTTTTATGAAATATTTCATTATAACTTGTATTATATAAGTTTTTTATTCAATATAAATTTATTTCAAGTTACATTTACTATTTATCTAAAGAAAATTCAAAATATTTGGAACAATTTACTTGCATCCACCGAATCACACTAAAAATAGAAAACCTTAAAAATTATATGGGATCCCCTAAGAAGGTCATGCAAAGCCAAGGATAGAAATAACATCAATAATGACATGGTTTTCAAAGAAAATTGGAAAATATAAAATGTTCCATCAGGTAATTCAAAAATGTGATGTCAGTTATTAGTGTTTCTCAATTTCAAAACTAGACACAATCCATTGATATTCATGTGTCAATTTATGCAACAATAAAGGATCCTCTACAATGTATACGTGTAATAAAAAATTTATTTAATATGAATTAATCTAATAACCTCCATTTAATTGGTAATGCTAAATTATCCAAAACCATACATTAACTACAATCTTTCATTTGATTTCAATTCTCAATTTATGTTGGGGTTTATATTTTGTGCACAAAAAAACTTATAAAAAATGTTTTCTTGATTAAAAATAATCATTTAAAGAGGAAGACTTCTAGAAGGGAGTACATGGCATAAAACTATTGAATTCCATTTAAATACATGTTTGTGTCATTTTTTTTTTATATGAGGCAACTTATCAAAGCATTTGCACTAATTCATCCAACATCAAACATGTTTATGCTCATATTCCTAAAGAACCAATATACCCACAAATTGATTTTGATTCACACTGGATTTGTTTATATTTTGTCAAACATTTCGTGCTTGTTTAGTAAAGTTTCACATATTACATACATGTCTGGTAATTTTATTTGTGAACGACAAAAATTTAATGTTTTACATTTTGTACTTGTAAGTAGGAAATTCCATGAAAATTGGTATCTCCTTCATCATTTGGAAATCCACTTTTTCAACATCCAATAAAATTATGTAGTTTTCATATGTGTGTACATTGTTACATAGAGTGCTTAAAACATCACAATTTGTGTTGATTTCACATTGTTTGCATTTTATCTTTTCTCATTGTCAAAGGAAAAATCGACACAATTGTGACATGATAATATAGTCTTTACAAAGTGGTGAAAACATGACACAAAATTGTATCATGTTTGCACCATAATTGTGGCAAATTGTTTTTGACCGCACGGCCCCACATTACGTAATTAATCCTAAGTAGCTATTATTTTCATTACTAAACATCATTTTCACTATTGATTAGAAGAAAAAGGATCTCAAAGACTCGATGTTTCTGTCACATAGAATACAAGGTAAGTTTTTTTTTGAATTTCCACTTGAAAAAAATTAGATGAGTGATATCAAGTTGAAGTTAACTTGTAATTTTATTTTGATGTTAATAAAATAAATTAAAGAAATGTATTCCATGAGACCATATATCTTTGAGTCATTTTGTCAAATAGTTTGTGTTTTGTATATGCTTATAAATTTTATATACATATCTAAACAATCATTAACCACTTTAACATTTAATACAAATATACTTTACATTATATTTTGATGGATTTCCATACCCTAAACTAAAGCTACCATTTTGGAATGGGATTGGAGTATGTTGGAAAGGTTGGGCACTCTCAATTTACACATTTTAAATGCATTTTTGTGAAATTTTTGAATTCCTTTTCATTTAAACAATTTTGTGAATATCTTGCATTCATCATTAATCCACGTGACCACATGTCATTGAGGCTTTATTTCAAATATTTCAAATCTAAAATAAAATAGTGTTAAATCATACTTTGATGTATATTCATGTGCACATCCTTCATCCATTACAATGCATAAGATAACATCTCATCACTCATAACTTTGTCAAAGAGTTTAAGTGTCTTGTGTATGATTCTACTTTTTTCATACAAGTCTACTAGACCACCCACAACTACATTTAACAAAAACATATTTCCATTATGGTTTGATGTATTTCCATATCCTAATAATTATGTGAATGAGATTTTGTAAATACTTGAATGGAATTATGTTACAATTGATCATTATGTTTGCATGGTTGGAATTCTTTGACCTATTGGATATCTTGAGGAAACTCTAAACTTTACCATCAAAATGCCAATTACACATGTGGTGGTTGTGTGAATGTATTTTCTTGGTCTCTAATATAAGGTATTTCACTCAACCCAATGCCCTTCTCTCACAATGAAACAATGTTAACACATATACTATAACTATCACATTAAAATAAAATTACAAATTAACTTTAAATCAACTTTTTCTATAACCCCGATTACCACCACATACCCTACATTAATTTTGAAATTTAATGGAAATGTAGATGAAAATAGGTGAGTAATATATTTTTGTATATTTTTTCCAATCACATTTCTCCACTAAATATTACAAAATTTGACCCTACTAATTTATACTACATTGGTCGAAGATCACCGGAATGCAATCAAGTCATTGTTCACAAAAATCCTGTGTAGAATTTTAATATCAATTTAAACCCTAGAAGATCCAATTATATTAATGTAATAACTAAATTTCTTCTCTAGTTTATCATTGCCAAATGGAAATATAGAAATTTATAATGTATAAATTTTAATAATATATTATTATCACATTTTATCTATTGGGTAACTATAAAAACAACACTTGATAAAAAAGTAACTTTCCAATATCATTTGATGGATTTCCATACCGTGTTATAAAGCTTCCATTTTGGAATGAGGTTGGGAGTATGCTAAGAAAATTGTATCTTTTGGTTTTAAATTTATCAAATGTGATTTTTTAAGAGGTTAGTTTTTTGAACACACTAATTTTGTACATATCCCTGCAATCATTACGAGTCCATGAGACCAAATCTATTTAAGCATTTTTTCAAATACTTCACATGCCTTTTGTATGCTTCACATTTTGGGTACATTTGTACAAGGGAACTCAGAACTACAAAAACAAAAATTATATTGTCATCATGATATGATGAATGTTTACACCTTGTTATACACTACACAAGCTAGAAATCTTGTGAAAAACATTATCGAGTATGGATTTATGTTGTCAATTACATTTGTTGGAAAACGTCTGTGGATTTTATCATCAAACCCATTTTTTTCATGTCCCCCAATCATTGTAGTCCATTTAACCACATTTATTTCAATCATTTTATCAAGGTACTTACAACATATGATAATAGTCCCTTCTCCATGATGTTGATTAAATGGATATAACAATATTCAAGCAAAATCAAGAAAATTAAATGCAAGAAAGAGTGAAATATAGAAGATAAAGAATGACTCATCTTATATCGTAGGTGTGAAATGATTATGGAATGATGAACATGATGGAAAGGAAGATTCTAGATTGTATTAGCTTTGTGTCGATTCTAGAAAGTGGTGATCTCAAGGATAGGAGCTTTGGAAGGGGATAGGGTCACCCAAGTGATAGCATCTACTCTCGGTGTTGGTTTCTATGGAAGTGCATAGGATCCGGTTCTTTCTATATCACTTCTTATTTGTTATGTGTCACATTAGATTCATTGTGTCATCATACATGTAACCTAAAAAATAAACCCTACATACTTGTATAGTACTCAAGCACACATTAGATGAATAAAATAATTCATATGCATGATTCGGTCTCGACCTCAAGCAGTCATGTCAATGTGATTTTCACCAAGTATTACGCTACATTTCAAACTCTATGTATTTTTTTTTTGTGTGATTAAAATAGTGTCCCTTAAGCTAGGATTCCCTAGAGTCATTTGCACAAAGATATAATGGGATATAATTACATTGTCCAAAATGCAACTTTGTGGTATGGAAATGAGAATAAACCCTCCTATACATTGAATTATGCAGTCCTTGATGTAGTAGATGGAAAATAGTATCTCATTGTAATAGTATGTGTCTTTTGAATGGTTTCCCCTAATGATGTTAAATAATACATGTATATATATGATTCAATTTCTTAAGTTTCATCATTAACAAGTGAAAGGACAACTAAGGGTGATAAGATAAGATAAGAAATAATTAAAATATGAAAGATCGTAAAAGAGGTGAAGAGGGAAGCACCCAGGGGAAACTAGCACCCAAGCACTCTTATCCCGATGGATGGTCCTATATATGATGCTTAAAAGGTAAAACAATGAAATTACATCATAATAAGATGTCGTTGGTGTACAAAACTATAAGTTTTCAATTATAAATAGCAAGCAATAAATATAAAAGGGATAAAATTAATATCAAAGAAAATTCAATGGGTGTTGATGAGTAGTTCTCTTGCTTAGGAATCATGTATATAAATTAAATATTTAGAGGTTATATGTACATTATACATAATAAGTGTGTGATTTAGTGAGTACATTTTCCCCACTATATGTTGGCAAATAAGGATTTGGTAACATGAAGTAGAACGGAAAAGTGTACCTTAGAGATTCGAATTAATATTTTACCAAATTGCGTTTCGAATGAGTGTTGTAGTGTGTTGAATGGAATAATGCAAAATATGTACCATGAAATTATAAGGAGATGGAAGGATAAGGGTCCTAGTGGTTACCTTTGCATGCACGGATTTGCAATGATGTTTTCATTTAGTTCCTTGGAATGTCATCTTTTTCATAGCATACTTGATCTTTTCTTCATGGTTTCTTATGTGTTTTGCTTTCATTGGGATAGGATATGGCTCACAAATGAAAAAAATTACAGTCAAATATTTAGGTAAATGTAATTGAACTTTAACTTGGAAAATATGTAAAAATAGAAATGCATATTGGAAAAGCTAAACCAAGGGGTTAGAGTACACCTAGAGTGTTGAAAGAGAAATGGATAGAAATTTCCTTCTTATAGACCCAATGCTTAGGATTTGGTTGGAATAACACGAAGGATTTATGAATTTTGTCACCAAACTAGGGATTTGAGTGTCTTGGTGCTAGACTTTGGATTTAGCCGTCATGTCTTCATTATGGGAAAGTGTATTGGGAGAGTGGTCTATTTTTCCTCCAACCATTAATGTTTCCCTATGGATAAGTTTCACTGCAGATGATCACAAACCCAATTTGTAACTTTCCTTAGGTGACACAAAGGCTCTAGGCATATCGTTGTTCTACATATGCCCTAGGTTTCATTCCCTTATTTAGTTCCTATTTTGGTTCCTGAATTAGTATTTAGTTCCTATTAGTAATTGATTACAATTTGAAACTAGTTGTGTAACTATTAAAACTAGAGAAAATTATGATTGGGTAAATCGTTGAACTGCGTTATGTAACTATTTTTACCCTCAAGGGATAGAATTTTCATGTGGGACACTAGAACCCAAGTGTCCATATATGTTATAGGTGCTTCTTTTCATGCTACGAATTTTAGGCAGGTATATTTATGGCATTGTTTTCAGAACTGATTACTAATCTAATTTTGTTGTTTGTGTTTTTGTAACTATTTCTATAACTATAAGGAGGGTGAAAAGGTTCACCTGAAGTTTCCCCACTCATTTGGGGTGTGTGAGATGAAAAAATGTAAATGGAGCCCAAACAAGGAAGATTGAAACTAATGTACACATTTTATATAGGAATTCTATAGGGGGTAGGGAGTACGCATGGTAGGTACCATGATGCAAGAAAAATAAGGGGAAATGCTAGCATACAAGTGTTAGTGACAAACAAGCAATGCACACTAAAATAGTAACTAGTAAAGGCATATATGAAAATAGCAAATAAGGACTCAGTGAGTATATATTTACATACATGGGACACCATTCAATATGTCACAAGACAATTAGAGTCGTCAAGGCTTATGAAAACAATATATCAAGAAAACATAGTCCGCATAGCTCGCAAACAATGATAAAAATTACAAGAAAATCAGAAAAACATGATTGGAAGGAGTCCTACAAGGAAAATTCTACACATGAAGCACTTGTTAGCATGTTAGGGAATATAAATAGTATGTGACAATGTAATATCTAAATATAGGAATGAAAATGTGACATATAGCCATGATATAAACTGATAGTAAGTGAGGAAAGGTAGATGCCCCCAGGAGCCTCAATGGTATTGGTAATGGGCAGGGCCAAGCATCATACATCGTGTAACAACTTGTAAGTGACTTGCATTCACCTCAAGATACCACATGAATGTGTATGTTTGTATGAAAAAGTATACTATGAACTGTAGTAACATTATAAGCAACAGTGCAGTATAGAGTATTATACAAAAGCAAGAGTACATCCAATCAAGATCTAAGAAAATATGTTTTTTGGATTTTTGATTACAAACATGTGAAAGGAAATAAAAAAATGGAGGAATAAGGATACCCCCTAGTGTGGTGTGTGTAAATTGAGGTTCATTTAAAGACACCCTCAACACTAAAATATGAACCATGAACAAGAGTGTTTCATTGGTTAGTGTGGGGGAATTAGGATGCCCCCAAATGTGAATGCCAAAATGATTTATACAATGAGAATACGAGGAAAGGGCCCATGATCAACTGATGTAAAATAACTACACATGTGAACATAATCTTGGATTTTATGGTCAAGGGAGAGTGTATGAGGCCAAGTATATGAGATAGGTCTAGATCGAACATGTGGAGAAATAGAGTGTGAAACATGTCTAGATGAATTATGTGAAGTATGTGACATAATTAATAAGTGCACCTATGAGGTGGGATATGGGATCTATATAAGTGGCGGAGCCAATGAGTAGTATTCATATGTGAAGTAAACTGAGATGGATGTGTAAAAGGTTCTATGAAAGGATCAAGGGCTCCAGATACCATAGGAGATGTCAAGGCTGGGGATCTATCATGAATAAGATAAGATACACTAGGATTAGGAGCAATCGAACATGTTATGTCCAAAGGAGCCAAGGACAAATGTGTTCATGGTGGAATGTCTTGAATAGTGATAATATGTTGTTCATGGATAAACTTAAGGCACAAGTTAATTATAGAAGGTATGATTTGGAAACCTAGATCCAAGGGAGTCCTAAGAGCATCTCAAAATGTATAATGGTGGATCCAAAAATAAATTGCATATAAATAGTAATATTCCCAACATCAATGGATAGAATAACATGGGCATGAGAAGTGGGAGACATGTGTGTCATCTCAAATAAAGGGAAGCCAATGGAGTGCAAGAAAGATAATGAGCATGCATTGGATTTTAATTTGGTATGTACCATAACATTATTGATGTCATGGGGCCCAAAGGTAGCATCAATATGTAATCTATGGGAGGAGAAAGAGATTTGAAAATTAGCATCAATGAAATTGATAGCATGTGATGGGAAATTAATAACACCAACAAGGAATCCAAGGGGTGATGTAAATAATCGGAGGGACTACGTGGTAGGTATGATTAGAGGAGGACTCAAGGGTTGAATTTTCATGCTTAGGTAATGAGTAATTGAATATTTTTTAAAAAAATTGTCATTAGTAGATTTGGAATTGGGAGTAGTGGATTCAGGAAACTAGATATCATTATTGTCAATGAGATCTTGAATCAAATGGTAAATCTTAAAACATTTCTCTGTAGAATGGACATTACATCTATGGTAATGACAATGTGCATGCTCATCAAACTTCCTATCATGGGGACTATTGACATCATAATCAAGAGGAGGTAGAAGATAAATCAGATTTATTTCAATGAGTTAGGGCAACAACATATGTGGAGGATAAGGTAATCGAGTAAATACATGTCGAGTGGGTTGGAGTTGAAGCTTAGGAGGTTGAGAAACAAAATTGACAATAGGATTAGCATCATTAGACTTTGGTCTAAAGGGAACCTTGCTTGGAAATTTAGAATAGGAATGATCGAAAGTATTAGAACCATATTTGATTTTTCCCAAAGAAAGTAACTTAGTCTCACAAGTCTTCAAGGTATGGCATAAATGGTCAAAGGAATGATATGAATCAAAAATCACACATTCTTACAAATGAGGAAAAAGAATTTGAATAAATAGATCTTGCAATTCAGATTCAACTAATACATTTTTCATTTTAGAAATATTGTTCTTGTAATGCAATACATAATCACTAAGATGTTCATTAGATCCTTGTTTAATTTTAGCCATTTGTGCATAAGATATTTTCATTCCAATATTCATAGAAAATGAGCTAGAAAAAAATCGAAAGAGTAGTAAATGATTTAACATAATGCAAGGGAAATTCATAGAACCATCACAAAGCATAATCATGTAAGCTCCTAGGAAACAACTTGGTCAAGAGGGTGTCATCACATGCATAGTCTAGGAAAACAACATGAAAATATCTAAGGTGCTCTTGAGGATATCCATGGCCATCGAATAGAGGAAAATTTGGTGAAGCAAAATTGGGAGGGAGTGGATAAGAAGAAACTTTAGGTGTAAGAGGACTATGAAGAAAGTGAAGAATCAAGGGATGGTGATGAAGAAGAAGTAGTTTGCTGCAATTGATGGATTTTTGCTTGTAAATCATGATAAAGAGACTCTAAAGATTGGGTGCCAAAAGAAGAATTAGGTTGAATGTGGGAAATGAGAGGAGAAGAATAATGAGTAGAAGGGGTAGGAATAATCATGTGAATAATGAAGACTCCAAGATTGGAAGGAGAGGAAGAAAGTGGGATAATATAAGTAGTAGTAGTAATAGAGAGTGTTAAGGTATGAGTCATACTATTATGGGTAGCATTATCATAGGCACACGTTGGGAATCCAATAGAGCATCGAGGATATGCAGAACATGGGTCGATTATCACACATTGTAGAGTGGAAATTGGTAAGGGCATCCAATTGGGCTTGATCAACATTGGTATCTTCATCATAGGAATGTTCACTATCAGATGCTTTTATGTCCTCAAGAGGGATATGCTTGGAATTGCTAAGAATGTTTTCATTGATGGGGTCATCCATGGGAGAAGGATGATGTTGAGTGGATGGGGCAAGCTCTATATAATTTTGGGATCCACAAAGTGGTCACTACCGGTAATGGGAATGTAAGGAGATATCCACAACATGTGTGTAAAAGACTGAGTTCACCAAATGATTTAATAAAATTAAATCTAATGTAAGGTAACTTCGATTAAATGGATATAACAATATTCAAGGAATATCTAGCAAAATAAATGTAAACAAGAGTGAAATATAGGAGCTAAATAATTACCCATCTTATTTATGTAGGTCCTGAACCAATTATGGACTGATGAATAAATTGGAAAAGCATATTTTGGACTATATTAACCCTTTTTCTTATTCTAAAAGTGAAGATCTCGGGGATAGGAGTGTCTTGAAGGGGATAGGTTTACCCAGTGCTAGTGTCTACTCGGGTGTTGGTGTGTGTAGAAGTTCTCAGGATTTGGTTCTTTCTATGTCACTTAATGTCGCTTCTTATTCATTGTGTGTTTCATTATATTTGTTGTGTCACACTTATAACCTAAAAAATAAACCATATGTACTCTACAAATTACTCAAGCACACATTAGATGAATAAAATAATGCATATGCTTGATTTGAACTGACATTGGTGATCAACCCAATGTGATTGTCACTAAGCATTGTACTACATTTCAGACTCTATGTAGTTCTTGTGTGTGTGTGATTTAAATAGTGTCCCTTGAGCTAGGATACCTAGTGTCAGTTGCACAAAGAGATAGTGGGATACAACTACTTTGTCCCAAATGTAAATGTGTGGTATGGAATTCAGAATAAACTCTTATATACAAGTGGAATATACAAAGTCAAAATGCAGTCCTTGATGTAGTAGATAGAAAATAGTATCTCCTTGTAGTAGTATGTTCCTCTTGAATGCTTTCCCCTAATGAGGTTAAATAATACATGTATATATATGATTCCTTTGCTTAAGTTTCTTCATTAACAATTGAAAGGCCGACTAAGGGTGATAAAATAAGACAAGAAAGAAGTAACATTTGAAATATCATAAAAAGAGGCAAAGAGCACATAGGAACCTAGAGGGGATAAGAACGCCTGGGCATTCCCTGTCTCTAATGGATGGTCCTATATAGTATCCTCAAAAGGTCAAACAATGATATTAGAGATGAATAATATGTTAGTTGGTGTACAAAACTACAAGTTTTCAATCAGAAACAATAAGCAATAAATATGAAAAGGATAAAAGCAATGTTAAAGCAAAGTAAAGGGGTGTTGATGAGTAATTCCATTTCTTAGGAATCATGCATATAAATTAAATGTTTAGATGTTATATGTACATAGAAAGTGTGTGATTTAGTGACTACATATGTCCATATCATGTTTCAATGTTCCTATTTTGGTAAAGTCTATGTGTATGGTAACAAAGTTGAAATGATCATGTTGGGCACCTGGTGGTTACATTTTGTGAAACAATGTGAATGCTTTTACAAAACTAAATTTCTCCATGATATCCTTAGAGTTGGTTAGATCGCATAAACATATACTGAATTTGATAGAACTTGGTCAAATTTTTGAATTTATTTCAAAATTATGAAATTTAGAGTGATAACACTAGGATAAAATTAAGGTAAAATTTTGAAGAATTATTGCAAAAAATGAAATTATTATTATTTCTTATTATTATTGGGATTTGTTTAGTGTTTACAAAATAATGAAATTATTTTATTATCGTAAATATTTCAAGCTGTGAAAAATCAATTTTCTCTTCACCACCGTAATTGTCTACACACTCATATGTAGACCATGTGGAAATTGAAAATAGTTATAAAGACAATATGGAATTAACAAGGATAATATGGGAAAATGTGATAAAGAAGAAGAGATTGAAGCAGTTTCACTAGTTCGTAGATAAACAATAGGTTATCAACAATTTTGGCTAATTTTGTTTAAAAGGGGGAGAAGATTCAAATTACACCTTATGAGGAAGAGTCCAAATATTATTTGGAACTAATTTCAAAGGAATTAAAAAGTATAAATCTGAATTTTCTAATTGGTGAAATTATAGTGATCGGCCAATGGATAAACCACTCCCAACACCTTATGAATAATTTATATTTTGGAAGTGGAGCTATATGACACAATTGTCTACTATTCCCAACCTAGGTCTTGGGTTGTTCACTTTTGTTAGGAATTATATAGTGTTAGTATTCACATGGGTAAGTAAATACATTTGTAATAAATTATTATTATTATTATTATCATGAATTGTTGTAAAACAACTCATTAATAATAATATAGTTAGAGGTTAGTAATTTGTTAGTGAGTTAAGAGTTGTTAGAACAACTCATATATGTTAAGGTGAGTTGTTATAGGAGGTTTCCTATTTTATAGGAAACATACTCATATATATTTGTATGATCCGAATGAAATTATATACAACATAGTAGTAGTATTGAGTTTACATTATTATTTTCAGCCTATGTTTATATTTTAAAGTTACTCATTTTTTTAGCTCTGCAAAGATAATTATTTGATGCATAATTTGTTGGATTAGAGGAGACTCATTTTTGAATGCAACTTGGCTCTATCATCATTAACATTCCTACAAATTATAGCAATTATAAACCCGTCAATGACAAATTATAGAATTAAAAGCTCATGTTTACAAGAGTTGAATAGTTCAAATTTGACCTATAGATTTGTTATAATACACATGTAATATCTATCTAATTCTCCATCGAACTATGGTGTGCCTTCTTATCCATCTTAGATAAGTATTTATGGTGTGCCTTCTTATCCTTCTATTGTGTATATTGATTTTGCATTATTTTGTGGCATTCTTATCCTTCTTTAATATAGTGTCCTTCTTATCTCTCTATGCATATATATTTTGTTGTGCATTTGATTTTGAAGTACTTTGTTTTCACATGATCTATGTTGGAATGAGTATTCTTTCCAATGTGCTCTTGTTCACTACTTCATACACATCACCCATGATTTGTTCAAATATTGTAATCATTTTCCATTTTTTTTATTGTTATATATTAAATTTAATTCGGTAGGAAAAGATTTTTATTTGGCAAAGTTTCTTTATGAGCTAGTTCGGCCTCTATTCCATTCAAACAACTCAAGTATTTGAAAAAGATTTCCACATTATGCTCTCGAATGGGTCACATGTGTTTTGGCTTTCATTTCATCAAATTCAACTTGATTTCATTCTTTTTCTTGCATTCCATTAGATGTCTTGCACTTTATTCATTCCCACTGTCGTGTAAGTATTTGTTCGCATATAAACATGTGAGTTTGTGCATACATTCAAACACACCATTTTTAGCTCCATTTTAACCATTTGTCATCTATTTTTGAATTATATTTTTACATCTTGTTGGCAAGAAAATTTATTGGGTGAACAAACTTGTGGATTTCTTGCCAACGCTCTAGGAATATAAGTCCCTCTACTTAACCGATGTAGCTTTCGAGATGCATGCACATGAAAAAGTGGATTTCGTGGTAGCCTTTCGACCGGGATCCAACGGGGACACTCCATCGATTCTCGTGGCAAAGCTTACAGATACCTGCAAGAGAGAACTTCGTATGAAGAGTAGGAAAGGGGAGTGAGAAAAGAGGCAGGAGAACTAATGTTGCAGGTAGGAAATAAGATTCTTGCACACATTAGTTATAAACTTTAACACGTGCATTTATGAAAAGAAACAACCCCGCAAATGGAAACAAGACGAGATAAGATTACGAACTCAAAGTTTCTAAAATATCCTCATCAAAGAAAGCTAGAAACTCATTCTTCTTGTATTGATGCTTAAATAGAAGTTGTACATAGTGGAGAAATGGAGGAAATTGAGAAGGGGGAAATGGAAGAAAATGGCTATCTCCTTTTCTTTCTCTAGGTACAATGCACTCTTGAGTTTACAAGATCAATCACCAACCCTTTGAAATGGAAGTGAATTTATAATTTATAGAATAGAATATGACTCTTCATCTACCCCCACAATGCCTTTCATATGTCCTCACACAACTTAAAACTTTTCAACTTCCTAGGAAACTTTTAAGTCCCTTTTATAACATAAAGATGACTTAAAGTTACATTATATTTCTAAAGTCACTTAAGTGACATAAAGGCATATCAAAAGTGCAAACCCCAACAAAGAATTAGAACATTTGAAGGGAGGGAAATTAGGGAGATGGAAAGAGAGAGAGAAGAGGAGAAGAATTTGTCTCGTGATGAAGTCCAAAGGTCCCTGCTCATGGAAATATCTAATGTGATGAAGTTCTGGATGTCCCATTATGCTAAAATTTCTCTTTGAGTGAGGCCTACTATTTTTAGTAAATGCCCAAATGGGGACTTACTACTTTTAATAATTAGTAATTTTCATTATTTTCTACTTCGGATAATCATTCTGGCCTTTTGGAGATCTTCAGTGCACACTGCTCTTTCCATAGCATCTTTTGATGAAGACTTACCAAAAATAGCAAGCATGTGTAGGAAAACTTACTATTTTTAGAAAGGGTGTTTCCAGTACTCGATTTGCAATGGAACATACTTTTTTGGAATCTTCTTGTCATTATGATCACATCCTTCAAATTTCACATAGTTTTGCCCACTAGAGTGCTTGGAAATAAATTTTGAAATTTTGACCTGGCAACAGTGGCTTTGGGCACAGAGCTGTCATGACCATTAATGGAGCTCGAAATTTGCAGGTTTATTTTTTGTCTCCATTTGTAATGAAAACAACTCCATTGTGATAGTTTTTTTATTTGGAGCTCGTGTGCAAGTTTTTAGCTCATTTCCATTGCCGAAATGACGAGAAATCCAACGAATGTGAGTCGGTGCACAAAGAGAGGATTTTGTTGGAGAAAATTATTCTGGGCACCATTTGACCTCTTGTTTGTTGCATCTTGATAACTTTGACAAATGAGGAATTCTAAAAAATATGACATCTCAATCTGACTTGTATCGTGTGAGATATGAAGATTTCTAGATCGGGTGACTTCATGGTTATCTAGGCAAAAAACCTTCATTTTCTCCCCGTTCTTCATTTCTTTTCACTCCATTTTTATTTGAGGCCTGCATACTTCCGATACTTCATGGTGTGGATAGTTTTGTGATCATTATGGAGCTAGTTTGGATCAGAAATTGTGGACCAGGTGTTTGGATGAGCAAGAACATGGCCATGGCATGGAGAGAAGTTGTGAAGGAGAAATGAGGGGGAAGAAACGGCTAAGTGCCGGATTTGAATATTCAAAACTTGCAGATGGAGGGGATGGGAACATTTTTATGTCCCTAATTTCCCTAACCTCAGGGACATGAGGGACATTAATTTTTGTGAGGGACATCAATTTCCATGGTGGTCAAGGTGATGACATGTGTCCTTGATCCGACGTAGGGATTTGCTTGAAAAATGCACCTAGGAGCTGAAAGTCGGTCACATGGGTGTCCAAATGACTCCCCATAGGGGCTGGGCACATTTTTCCATGTCTGATGTCCCCCACCTCAGGGACATAAGGGACATCAGTTTCCATGGTGGTCCTGGAGGTGACACGTGGCACCAGATCTCGACGGTAGGGAATGGATGCTCCAAAATGCACCTGGGAGCTGAAAGTCGATCACGTGGGTGTCCAAATGACTCCCCATAGAGTATGGGTGCATTTTTCAAGGTCTGATATCCCTCACCTCAGGTAAATAAGGGACATCAATTTCCACGGTGGTCCTGGAGCTGACACGTGGTACCAAATCCAACGACAGGAATGGATGCTCCAAAAATGCACCTAGGGGCTGAACTGTCAAGTCTGGAGGTCATATGAGGGTCCAAGAGGTCACATGGGGGCTGGGAAAATTTTTCAAGGGTTGATGTACCTAACCTTAGGGACATCGGGGACATGAAATCCCACCAAGCTCCTAGTGCTGACACGTGTCCTCTCGAAAAATGACTAAGTCTTGAACTACCTTTGAGAGGGAAACTTAGAAAGAAGATAACTTGAGCTCCCGGTGGAATTTATTGGTGAAATTTTATATGATCCTGACTGGAAATTTATTTTTAATCCAATGGTGGGGGTATCATGTATTTATTCATTCATATGATCCCTAAAAGATTGGAGTTTTTATTTGAGACTCCACTTGTACTTGATAAAAATTGCCTGCCAATCCTATGCACCAAGGTGTTGTGAAAATATTATTTCACCATAATGTAGGTATTTAAATCCTCTTCTTGGTGATTTTTTTACTTCTAACTCCATCCTGGAGCTCCTAATCTTCTTTTGAAGTCCAAAGCAGTTGTTTTAGACCTATGTACTGCCTAGGCTTGTGAACCCTAATTTTTCTCAAAATGCACCAAGTTTCTCAAAACTTCCCAAAATATTCCAAAACCATTTCCATGATGTTTTAAGGTCTTCAATTCACCTCCATGTTGAATATTACCCTTTCGTTCTGCTCCAGGGTGGTTGGTCCAGTCCTGGGAAGGCCAGTGATAGCCCTTCCCAATACTACCAAAAGATAACATCTTTTCATAACTCCTAAAATCACCTAGGGGGAATGAATAGACTTTCCTAAATCACCTATGGGAAAAAATTGACATCAAATAGGGGGTGACCACACTAAGTGATTTGACTTGGGGTGCCTGGGAATGATAAAACATGAAAATTTCTACACAGAGGTATAGTTGGTGTGCTTGGAAATTGTCAATTTCCTTATTGCACATTTCAGACGACAACACAACTCAAATACACGTAAAACATTTTGGTATTTATCGTAACCATGGTGTGTTTTTATGTTATAAACAAAAGGCTATAGTTAAGAGTCTTTAGAGTTTGATTTGATAACTAGTAAACATTGGTTATGTTTATATTTGTACACTTAGTTAAGAGTGTAATGTGTTTAGTATTCAAGTATTGTTTGAAGAATTATTTTGTAGAAGTGTATGTATTAATTCTAGAGTCCAGTTAATTGTGAGTCAATTTAATTTATAAAAATATATTCTAAATGTTAAAGTAGGTATTTACCTTAGCTCATGTTCACCTAGGTACTTTATTTACCTTTATTGTATTTATCCTCACCCACTTATGTGTGTGGATATTTCTTTTATCTTATTTAGATATTAGGAGATATTATCTAGTTGTTAGATATAGTTCTTTCCTTGATCTATGGTATTGACTAGTTATTTCCTTGATCTATGGTATTGAATACATTCTTGATGTCTAGTTCTCTCCTAAATCTATGGTCTTGACTAGTTCTTTGATGACTAGTTATTTCCTTAATTTATGGCTTGATCTATGACCTTGACTGGTTCTTAGATTGTTATTCCTTGCCTATTTAAGCAAGGCTCATTCTCATTATATTACATTGAGTTCCATAATAATATATGATATTGCTTCTCATTTGTTTGCAAAGGTTTATGTAAAGTTATTCTGGTGAATTACTTTCATCTTATTGATCATGGTGTTTGATTAGCATCTGTGTTCTTGGCTTGGTACGATTTGGTTATCGTTCCTTTCACTAAAGTCATATTATCTTGATTCTTGTGGATAAAGGTGTCAAAACCTCCCATGTGGAAAAATTACAAAAGAAAAGTGATTTAAATATTGTGAATGGGAATATTTATATTGTTGTATTATTTGTGTTTATCCTTAGTGTGTAATGGTGGAGTGGTGTGATGATTCCCCTTCCAATTGAAAAAATTGAAACACTTAGGTTTTGGGTGACCTAAAGTTGGAGTGAGTCTCCAGAGAGGGTTGGTTCCCCTAGTGTAACACCTAAAACTAACCTCTACTCTACTACATGAAATGGGAAAAGGGAGAAGGAAAGACTAGAAAAAGGTGATACACCAGAAAGTTTGAGGATCTTCAGACTTGTTTGAACCACACAGATGGACCACATGAACCATACACACCATACACAACTTATAATGGATATGTCAATGCAAAAGTGTTTTAGAGAAGGGTTTAAAGCTATGAAATAATAAATAATGGGAAATAATGGATCCGGAAGGGCAATTTGATGAATTCCACAACTAGATCCTGTAAAAACTTTGTTAAACACAATCTATGACCTACAAATTAACATATAACTGCATAAAGACATGGAAATTAAACTGCAAATCAAGGATAAAACAATATCATGAGATAAAATTAGCTTTAAAACATAATATTACATAATAAATAGGTTATAAGAAGGTAGAAATATCTCCTTTATTAATCCAAGAGGTGAAACCAAGACCAAGTACAAAAGATCACTCATGATCCCTTCTCTTCTACTTATAATGGTAAATAACTCTAGAATAATGAACAGAAAGTGAAGAGATTATTTTTTACAATGAATTCCATGGAGTTTTATATAGAAGAAGAGAAAGAGGCACGGACATGAAAGCCTAGTCAACTAAAAATGGAAAAGCATAGGAATATTGCATGTCCATTCATTTTTAACAACTTTGTGTTTGATTTAAAATATCTTACCGCATGAAAACCTACTAATATTAGCCTCTGAATGATAAAAATGGATTCTTACTTATAGTATCTTGTCAATTTTAACCTCTACATACTTAAAATATCAATCTTGTTTGAAGAGAACAACTAAAAATAGCATACTTTGGAACATTTGGGTTGTTCGTGTTTTTAATTAGGCATGACGATGATTTGGAGATTTGAAGGAACAATCAAACATTCCATATGGGCCTTCAAAATCCAATATGACCTTTTCCTTTTCATTGAGGGGTTGTGTGTTGAATTGGGGATCAAAGGGAATGAAGGAGAAGTTCCCTTAGTTCCTTAGTCGGATGACTTAACCGATCCATGCAATTTTTCCCTATGTCGGCTTGGGTGAGATCTCAGGGGAACCATTAGAACTTAGGAGCGGTTCACTAAGTCACACCAAGTGTTAAATTATCCACAATACATTTCTCATACAGATATGGTGGGGTTTTGTGGCACCAAAGGAAAGTGGAATTATTCCACAAGTTCCACTAACTTCCAACTTATCTCGCAATACATTCTTGAATCGGATATGGTAGGATTTTGGGGCACCAATAGAATTGTGGAACTGTTGCACAAATTTAACCAACTATCAACTTATTCGTAATACATTTCAGATTTACCTATATTTCATTTTATTTGTGCTGAGTTTGGTGAATTCGGGAGGTCAAGAAATGTAAGGAACCTTTGAATCTGTTCCCATAATTCCATTCATCACCGACATGACCGACGTTAATTCTTTATTTATTTGTCAACTTGTACCAAGGGGGTGGATAGGGTGAAGGTTCGAGAGAACTCGGAGAATAGGATAATAATTCCCATAGTGCCCATAAAACCTAATTTTTTTGGCTTCTTAGCCCATTTCTATTAAGGCGATAAAATTGGGAGCATGAGGAACTTAGGAATAATTCCTCCTCTTCCTTGAAATGCCAACTTTTCCCAGCTTTTCTCAAAAATGACTAACTCTCTAGGAAATGAAGCTTAGCAAGAGGGAGGATAATGCCCAAACACCGAATTTTTCCCATAACATTATAAAATTTTAAAATTTCGTTGACCCATGATAAAACATGACTTGTCAAAACACCAAAATGTGAGGGAATAAGAGATAAAATATGCGGAATAACCCCTTACATAATCGCAACAAGTAAGAAACTAATATGTAGAAAATATTACGAGATCTTAAATAAAAGTGCGAGTAATAAATAACACAACACAAAGAGACAAGATTTAACGTGGTTCACCCAATTTGGGCTACATCCACCAAGAATCACTTGCTCGATTTTATTACAAGCCTCCACTCTCTCAATACAATACCCAGATCCGCGTTTGGAGCTATGCTCAACAAACTCTCTGCTAATTCACACCCGAATTCAAATCACATCTGCAATACATTTGCTTTTTTATCTATCATATGCATAAGACCGTATAAATAGACAATTTCTTAAGCAATTTGATACAAAACCGTGGGTATCAAAAGTATGGGCAAAACCATGGGTATCAAAACAATGGGTACCAAAAATCATGGGCACAAAACGGCCCATAATGGTTACCCATTACCCATGGGTTAATAAACCACACATAAAAAATTTCTTTGGGGCTTCGCCCCGAGCCCCCATCGATCAGTGGGGATTCACCCCCAAACCCCTTGACCCGCTCACCGGCAAGCGAGACCACCGTAAAAATACCCGAGTGTAACACGAAGGTGTACCACACTCTAACATGAAAACAAGCTCCACAAACATAACGATCTCCCACTTGAGACTAATTTCCATTGAGCAAGCAAGCTTCAACCCTTCACTTGTCATCTCGTGAAGGCCAACCAAAGTTGAACATAGCTTTAGTTTATCCCTTGTGACCACCTTGGTCATCATGTCTGCAGGATTCTGACTGATTTGAATCTTCTCCAACTTCAACTTATCTTCTTCCAAAGTTGTCCTGATGAAGTGATTTCTCAACTGTATATGCTTCGTCCTGGAGTGGAAAGCAGATTTCTTAGCTAGGTGTATAGCACTCTGACTATCATTATGCAACTTACATTCCTTTTGCTTATGCCCCAACTCCTCAAGCAATTTTTGTAACCAAATCATCTCTTTGCTTGCCTCTGTGGCAGCAACATACTCAGCCATCATCGTTGATAAAGCCACCAGCTTCTGTAGTTGTGAAATCTAGCTCACTGTTGTCCCACCTACAGTGTAAATATAACCTATCATGCTCCTCCTACTATCAACATCTCTAGCCATGTCTGAATCTACATAACCACGTAAAGTGGTGTCTGATCCACTGTAGCACAAAATTGTCCCCATGGTCCCTCTCAAATACCAAAGGATCCACTTTACTACTTGTCAATGCTCTTTACCTAGATCACTCATAAATCTACTCACATCTCCCACTACATGGGAAATATCAGGCCTAGTGCACACCATAGCATACATCAAACTACCAACCACTGATGAGTAAGGTACCTTGGACATCTGGTTTCTTTCCTGCTCTGTCTTGGGACATTGCTCCTTTGATAACTTAAAATGGCCTACCAAAGGAGTCCCAACCGGTTTAGCATCTTGCATGTTAAACCTATCCAATACCTTCTTAATGTACTCTTCCTGAGATAAAGTCAGCTTCCGTTCCTTCCTATCCCGAGTTATCCTCATACCAAGGATTTTTCTGACTTCCTCCAAATCCTTCATATCAAAGGATTCACTTAGTTGTTTCTTGAGTACTTTTATTTCCTACGTGTTTTTAATCGCAACCAACATGTCATCAACATACAAGCATAGGATAATATAACTTCCATCCTCAAATTTCTTTGTATACATGCAATGGTCATAATGACATCTAATATAACCTTGCTCCATCATGAAGCTATCAAACTTCTTTTACCATTGACGTGGAGCTTGTTTAAGGCCATACAAGCTCTTCTTCAATTTGCACACCATCTCCTCTTTACCTTTGACTTCATATCCTTCTGGCTGCTGCATATATAGCTCCTCCTTCAAATCACCATGGAGAAATACAGTCTTTACATCTAATTATTCTTAGTGCAAGTCTTCTATTGCCACTATTCCAAGAACAATTCTAATAGAAGTCATTTTTACTACAGGAGAAAAAATCTCATCAAAATTTATACCTTGTTTATGTGCAAACCCCTTGACCACCAACCGGGTCTTATATCTTTTATTTCCTCCTTCTTCATCTTTAACTTTTTACACCCACTTGTTCTGCAATGCTCTTTTGCCTTCCAGTAGCTTCACCAAATCCCAAGTCTAGTTCTCCATGAGAGACTTATGCTCCTCATCCATGGCTTGCTCCCACTTCTTACTAGCATCTACCTGTATTGCTTCATCAAAGCTCTCTGGATCTCCACTACCAGTGAGTAATAAATAATAAAGAGAAGGAGAAAAACGTTCAGGTTCTTTTCTTACCCTAGAAGACCTCCTCACTTTAGGAGTTTGGGGTTCCTATTGAGTAGGTTCCTGAACTGATTCATGGGTCACTTTCCCATCCGGAAGATCCTCTACCACTACATATTCTTTCTTGGATTCTTCCCTGTTTTCCTACAACTGTTGCTTATACATGACTTTCTCATTAAAGACCACATCCCTAAACTGAATGATTTTCTTGTCCTTAATACTCCAACATTTAAATCCAAATTCATCATGACCATAACCAATAAAAATGCATTTTTCTGATTTAGCCTCTAGCGTGGTCCTATCATCCTTGTCAATATGAACAAACACCTCACATCCAAAGACTCTAAGAAATGAGTAATCGACTTTCTTACCATACCAAGCCTCCTCAGGTATGCCTCCATCCAAGGCACTTGAGGGTCCTCTGTTTATCAAGTACACAACTGTGCTCACCGCTTCTGCCCAAAAATAAAGAGGCAGTCTTGCATGTATCCTCATGCTCCTAGCATGTTCCATTATTGTTTTGTTCATCCTTTCTGACACCCCATTCTACTGCGGGGTTCCTAGAACCATCTTTTGCCTGTGGATTCCATTCTTAGAACAATAATCATCAAATTCATTGTTGTAATACTCCCCTCCATTATCTGACCTGAGACATTTTAACTTAAGGCCTGTTTCATTCTCTACCAAGGCTTTCCATTTAACAAAAGTATCAAATACATCAGATTTTTTCTAATACAATATACCCAAACTTTCCTTGTTGCATCATCAATAAAAGTAACGTAATAATTTGAACCCCTAAGAGATGATACCTGAGCCAACCCCCACACATCGAATGTACCGTTCTAACTTACTCTCTTTCTTCGTAGGTCCAACCTTGAGAAACCTTACTCACTGTTTCCCATATATGCAGTTCTCACAGAAATCCAAACCCGATTCGTATATCCCGAAAAATTATTCTTTATGATGTCCATGCCCTTATGGCTCATATGACCGAGCATATAGTGCCATAATGTTGTATCTCGCATCCGAAGCCACAAGATTACAATCATTAGTACTATCAGTGGTTAAATACAAGGTTCCAACCTTCTTACCTCTTACCACCATAAGAGCACCCTTGGTGACCTTCCAAGAGTTAGTTCTAAATATCACAGTACAACCATCACTTCCCAATTACGCCGCCGATATCAAATTTCTCCTTAATGTAGGCACATGTTTGACATCCTTCAATATCCATGTATTCCCATCATACATCTTAACTTGAATGCAGAACATTTTCCAACTATACCGCAACACTCATCATCACCAAGAAAAACATGCCCAAAATCCCTTGAACATAATCAAAAAAATAATGCCTATGTGGAGTAGCATGAAAAGAAGCCCTTGAATCTAAAACCCAAGATTCATTAATATTATGCAAAGAAATAATCAAAGCATCTTGGCATACATTACCCGATGCCACATTTGCCTCCTTGTTTTCTTCCTATCATTTCTTCTTATCCCGAAGCTCCCAACAGTCCTTCTTTGCATGCCCAGACTTTCCACAAGTGCAACATACTATCTTGCTTTTGGATTTTGACCTTGCCCGATCCTTTGATTTTCCATGGTTTCCTCTATTCTTCTGTCTCCCTCTAGTTTCCACTATCAAAGCATTCCCTGAAGTAGAATATTCACTAGAGATTTTTCTTCACATTTCCTCGCTTAGAATCACCCCTACAACATCCTCAAACTTCAACTTTGAGTTAGCTGGAACCGAGTTGCTTACCGCCATTACCAGGCTATTCCAACTTTCAGGTAAAGAGCATAGAATTAATAAAGCCCTAACTTCTTCATCAAATTCTATTGTAACCAAAGCTAGCATATTCACAACCATATTAAAATCATTTAAATGATCTACTACTGAACCATTCTCAGACATCTTCATATTAAACAACTTTTTCATTAAAAATATCTTATTAGAGGCAAGAGGGTTTTTCATACAACTTCCCTAATGCATCCATCAGTTCTTTTGTAGTCTTTTCCTTTGAAACATTAAATAATACCGAAGATGCAATACACAGCCGGATCATTCCAAGTGCCTTCGATCCAACAAATCCCATTCCGCATTTGTCATACTCGAGGGTTTGTTCACCTTCTCATACAATGCGGAGGATAAAGATCCTTCTAATAAATGTAATCTTCCATCTGCATCTTCCAAAGACTAAAATTATGCCCATTGAATTTATCAACCCTAGATCTTCCATCATTTGCCATAGCTCCCACTCAAGCTAAAAAAATTCCCTGCAATTCAACACTTTAGCAAACCAAACCAAGCTCTGATACCAATTGTTAGGGAATAAGAGATAAAATATGCGGAATAATCCATTACTGAGAATCGCAACAAAGAGAAACTAATACGCAGAAAATATTACGAGATCTCAAATAAAAGTGCATAATAAATAACACAACACAGAGAGACAAGATTTAATGTGGTTCACCCAATTTGGGCTACGTCCACCAAGAATCACTTGCTCAGATTTTATTACAAGCCTCCACTCTCTCAATACAATACCCAGATCTATTTGGAGCTATGCTCAACAAACTCTATAGAATTCACACCCGAATTCAAAGCACATCTGCAATACATTTGCTTGTCTATCTATCATATGCATAAGACCATATAAATAGACAATTTCTTAAGCAGTTTGATACAAAACCGTGGGTATCAAAATAATGGGTACCGAAAAATCATGGGCCCAAAAATAGCCCATAACGGTTACCCATTACCCATGGGTTAATAAACCACCCATGAAAATTTGCTTTAGGGGCTTCACCCCCAAGCCCCCATTGATCGGGGGCTTCACCCCCGAACCCCTTGACCCACTCACCAGTTAGCGGGAACGCCGTAAAAATACCCGAGTGTAACACATAGAAGGTGTACCGCACTCTAACATGAAAATAGGCTCCACAAACATAACACAAAAATGGTCTTGGGCATGTTTTGGATAACAATTTAGTGACCTTCATGGGACATCTACCTACTAGATGTAAATAGCAGCTTGCCTTGAAGTATCCATTGGACACAAAGTCATATCAAATTGTTGCAACTTCTTAAAACCATGTGAACACTGAAAACACCTTCCCCAGATAACACCAAAATTGTGCTAGAGCACTTATTAGAAAACAAACACACCAGCAAATTACACTAGGCACACAAAGAAAGGAAATTAAGACAACAATGTGCAAGAATATCTTAGAGGAAAATGATAACAACAATCTCCTATGTATAAGGGTGAAATGTGACCTTAATAATAGAGTTTGAGGTATATCCCATTAATTGGGATGGGTAGCTCATTACCATTCATCTTGGAGATTTGGAAATCATTGTGTTGTTTGTAACTTGTAATCATATATGGCCCACTCCAAAAAGAGTCAAAATTATTGTGTCTTCCAATCTTGTTTCTTTCTTCATCCCATTTGAGTAACTAATTTCTTGTCAAAGTATCTCTTCACTTGAGGTTGATGAAGTTCCATGGTAGCCATTGTATTATTTCTAACTTCTTCTAATTCCATTAACTCTCCAAGTATGGTTGACAAGTGTTTTTGAAATCTTCTCCACTAGTAGCTTGTAAAAACAAGATTTTTATGTGTATCATGGGTTGGGCATTTGATATTATTTTTTGAAGTGTTATGCTTCGGATTTTGAATAAGGATTACATAGATAACCAATTCATTACTTTTTCTTGATTATTGTTGGGATTCAATCATTCTCTTTGCACAAAGCCAACCAAATTCAATTTTCTTGATTTTCTTGTTTTCATTCACCATTCTTGATGCCCAAGCTCAATTGGAACTCACCATTAGAAGAGGATCTAAATATGAGGAGACATCAAGTGCACTACATCCTTAGAAGAGCTACCACAACACATTAGTAGCCAAGTTGGGACTGTATTCATTTCTTTGAAATATTTAATATAGTTGTCATTTGTTATTAGTTATAAGAAGTTGTGTAATAAAAGCAATCAGAAATGGAAGATATTATAAGTTTCCGTACATTTTAGTATTCTTTTTAAAAATAATTCTTCCATTGATATCCCCTTCCCTACTTATCCTCGCATGGATCAGACGGGAAATAGGTTGGAGGAAGAAGCAGTGGTAGCAATATTTCTTATTTCTTCATTATTATTTTCTTCCGTTTGATTTATAAGTTCTTCTTGGGAAGGTTACACGATGAAGAAGAAAAAATTTTATACTGATGAAATCTTGCCTAGGTGTTGAAGGCACAAATGATAGTGGCGTGGAAGTAGGAAGCGCGTAAGTAGCAGCGCAAGGGTGTGACAAATTTGTGCCTTGTGGTTTTGCACCCCGAAGGAGAACGTTCATGACTTAGTCGTTTTGCATGTTGTGGGCTAAAAATAGGATTGAGAATAGAGCACACTTTGGATAAAGACATGAAGACTTCAAGAATATGTGAAGGATATTTTGGGAACAAGAATAAGATCAAGATTCATGCATATTTTGAGCTAATGATAGGATCGGATCTGGATTTAATTATAGATAATTTATTATTTATTATTAGGTGAAGCTTGCATGCTTCTTTAGTGACCTTGTAGCAAAGTGCATGGCTATTTTGAGCATGCACTTATTTTAGAGTGCATGGGTAGTGAAGGGAAAGTCCCCACCCCCGTGTGTGTGTGTGTGTTTGTGTTGATTTACACAGTTTTGGGATTATGATCATCGGTTCGTGTGTACTAGAGTTATATCGGTGGTTTACAAGCATGCATGACTGATGAGAGTACTATGTATGCATTCAACTTTTGTGTTTGATGATGAATTAATATGATGGATATTTGTGGATGGATATTGATTATTGATGTCTCTATTCATGGTTATTGTATGGTAAATTTGATCTTGATCCTTGTTTAGTTCATTATGCACTATGGTTGTGATCTAGTTCTTGTTATGTGTTACTTTGATTACTTGTCATGGATATGGAACGTATGAACTTGCATGCTAACATCTTGATGAAGCTTCCATAAAAGAGGGACCTGGTACCTTTGTGTGCTTCAGGTGAGCGTTCAGTTGTATGAATGAAGTGCCAAAGACGCCTAGGGCTCAAGTGAGAAAATAAAGACTACAAAATTGCTTCCAAGAAGCTTTTTGTCTTTCTTGGGAGCCTAAGGTAGACACTGGTTAAAAGAAATAGTGTTTTAATAGATAATATCTTCATTTTAATTTTTCGTGTCATAATAGAAATGACATAGAAATTCAGCAACAAAGGGAAAACCACACCCGGTTAACCCTTGTTTAGATTTATTTTAATTACGAAGCAATTGTAGATTCATTTTAATTTAGAAATAATCTATATTTTATTTCTTTTAATTTCATGTGTCTATAGAGTTAATTCTCTTATTTATTTTAATTAATCCTTAAAATCAAAAATAATTAGGAACTTAGATTGTTTTAATTGTTTTATTTTATTTGAAAAGCTTCATCAAAAATATTTTAAAAAGAGTTAGAGTAGTTGATGTATTTATTTTATTTAAACAATAGTGAATGTAGTTTAATTAATTAAAAGAGAATTTTAATTGTCTTTTATTTAAATTAGGCTCCTTTTACATTTTTTATTTAAAGTTGGAAATTTAAAACAACGTAGAGATTTAAAACAAAACGAAAAACTTAGTTATTAGTGTTGTAGACTACAAATTCATAGTCCTTGGCCCCTTTCGACTAGTTTTATGGCCACGTTTACCTTACTCACGAGTTGGGGTTCCCACATGACCATCCCTGATCCGCTCCAACCTCATAGGAGGATATTTGAGCCAATTATCCATCCCTGGGGCATAGACCAATATCAACGAGACATAGATTTGGGTTTTGAGCACTTGTCTTTATATCTACTCCTCTTACCCTCGGATCATCGGCCTGGGATTAGATGCCCTCAACAAACAATTGACTATATTTGAGTAGTTTTTAGTTGATCAATCAACTCGAGTTAAATGTTAGAACCCTTATTTTACTTTCATGTCCTTCATTCTCATCCTTGTATGACCCTCTCTAGAGAGGATTATATGGAGACAAACATACATTTTCCTCGATTTCGATAACCGGTTCAAGGTATTTTCGGTCTCATGGACATAGATTAAGAACTACACATGAAAATTATCCTTAACCATAGCATTACTCCCATAGAGGTTAGATGAGCATTCACCGCCCTTGACAAGTAGGTTCATATCTTTCAAGTTGATTGATTGTGTTTTGCTCAACCTTATACCCTCAATTCATTACCATCCACATATATTCCACATTTATCATATATACCTATCTCATTCCCACATCATTTCTCATATTTTGGATATCTCAAAGACGACCTCAGGAAGTCAAGTACATAGGGAAATCTTGTTTCTCTTTCCCGCGTACTGAGAACATCCGAAAGATCATAAAAAGAGCTAAAGAGGACATAGGGACCTATAGGAGACGATGGCACCTAGGCGCTCTTGTCCCTAATGGACGGTCCTATGCAGGATGCTCAAAAGGTCAAACAGTGAAATCAAAGTTGAATAAGTTGTCGGTTGGTGTAAAAACTATATGTTTTCAATAAGAAACAAGCAATAAATATGAAAAGGATAAAAGCAATGTCAAAGCAAAGTAAAGGGGTGTTAATGAGTAATTCTCTTTCTTAGGAATCATACATATAAATGAAATATTTAGAGGCTAGATGTACATAGTAATGGATCGGATGTGAGCCCTCTCTCTATATTATAGGAAACCACGATCCATCCCGAGCCCCTCTCTCTATATTATAGGAAACCACTGATCCATCTGAGCCCCTCTCTCTATATTATGGGAAAGGAGTTGCCCCAGTACAGCCATCTGGCCGGTAGGTGTCTTAGAGGAGAAAACCGGCGGAGTGTGGACAAAACGGGAATCGAAGACATTGACAAAATGACAATCATGTTTACCACCGCAGGAACGAGATGTATAGGGGCCACCAACCAGTTTCCCACAGGGATACGTTTCCCACAGGTTTAGCAAGACGAATCTATATTAGGGGAGGGGTAGGGTGCCTTATATATATATTCTATGGGGGGGACCGCATTCGTCAAGCCCAGCACGCCATGACGAGATTGATTCTGGATGGACCGATCTTTATTCCTATCGTATCACCATACTCACCTATCGTATCACCATACTCACAGCAATAGCAATATAACGTAAGTGTGTGATTTAGTAACTACATATGTCCATACCATGTTTCAAAGATCATATTTTGGCAAAGTCCGTGAGTGTGGAAACAAAGTTGAAATGATCATGTTGGGCACCCGTGGTGCATTTTGTGAAACAGTGTCAATGCTTTTGCAAAACTAAATTTCTTCATGATGTCCTTAGAGTTGGTTAGCTATGGCATAAACATATCTGAATTTGATAGAACTTGGTCAAATTTTTAAATGTATTTCAAAATTATGAAATTTAGAAAATTAATGATAAATAATAGAAATTATGAAAAATAGGTAAATTTTCATAAATATGTAAAAATTCAAACACTAGGATAAAATTAAGGTAAATTTTTGAAAAAAAATTGCAAAAAATGAAATTATTGTTATTTCTTATTATTATTGAGATTTGGTTAGTATTTACAAAATAATGAAATTATTTTACTCTTGTAGATATGTCAACCTGTGAAAATTCAATTTTTCTTCACCACCGTAATTGTCTACACACTCATATATAGACCATATGGAAATTGAAAACAATTATAAAGATAATATGGGATTAATTGAAGATAATATGGGAAAATGTGTTGAAGAGGAAGAGGTTGAAAGTAGTTTCACTAGTTCATAGAGAAATAATAGGTTTTCAACAATTTTGGCTAATTTGTTTTAAAGGAGGGGAAGATTTAAATTACACCTTATGAGGAAGAGTGCAAATATTATTTGGAACTACTTCCTAAAAATTTATTAAAAAAAAGTGTTTTTCCTAATTGGTGTTATTATGGTATGTGGCGAATAAATAAACCACTTCCAACACCTTATGAATAATTTATTTTTGGAAGCATAGCTATATGATATGGTTGCCTACTATTCCCAATGTAGGTCTTTGGTTCTTCACTTTTGTTAGGGATTATATAGTGTTTGTAATCACATGGGTGAGTACAACTCATCGATCTCCTAGGTGTGATAACATTATAAGGTGAGGCACACATTATAGGAGCAATCATGTTTACCTTAGTTGAGCAGTTCAAATATGACCTATATATAAAGTGAGGCACACTTATACGCTTGTATTATCTCTCTAGCTCACCATCAAAACTTGTCCATCTTAGATAAATCTATGGTGTCTTTAATATAGTGGCCTTCTTATCCCCTCTGTGCATATTTATTTTGTTGTCAGTAAGTATTGATTTTGCATTACTTTTATTTCACATGATCTATGTTGGAATGACTATTCTTTCCAACGTGCTCTTGTCAACTTCTTCATAAACATTTTCAAATATTGTAGTCATTGTCCATTTTGTTTTGATTGGTATATATTAAAGTTAATTCGGTAAGAAAATATTTGTATTTGGAAAAGTTTCTTTATGAGCTACTTCAGCCTCTATTCCAATCAAACAACTCGAGTATTGAACAAATATTTCCACATTGTGCTCGAATGGGCCACGTGTTTTGTCTTTCATTTCATCAAATTCGACTTGGATGTATTTGTATGCATAATAACATGAGAGTCTCTGTGCATACATTCGAACACACCGATTTTTAGCACCATTTTAATCACTTGTCATCTATTTTTGAATTATAACTCTTGGAGCTCAAATCCATGTAAACATTTTAGTATTTATGGTAATCGTGGTGCTTTTTTAGGTTATATGAAAAAGGCTATAGTTAGAGTCTTTAGAGTTTGATTTGTTAACTAGAAAACATATAGTTATGTTTATATTTGTACACTTAGTTCGTAGTCTAATGTGTTTAGTATTCAAGTATTATTTGAAGTCTTATTTTGTAGAAGTGTATGTATTAATTCTAGAGTCGATTCAATTGTGAGTCAATTTAAATTATCAAAAATAATTCTAAAAGTCGTATATGTTGATTCTTGTGGTTAAAGATTTTGAAACTTCCCATGTCGAAAAATTACAAAAGAAAGGTGATTGAAATATTCTAAAGGGAAGTATTTATATTGTTGTATTATTTTAGTGTTTAGCCTTAGTGTGTAATGTTGATGTTGTCATGGGGGAGTGCACCCTTAAGGGAGTGGTGTAATGATTCCCCTTCCAACTAACAAAATAAAAACATTCATAGGTTGTGGGTGACCTAAAGTTGGAGTGAGTCTCCAGATATTTCAGATTCCCATAGTGTAACAACTAAAACAAACCTCTACTCTACTACATGAAATGTGAAAAGGAGAAGGAAAGACTTAAAAAGGGGGTGATACACCAGAAATTTTGAGGATCTTCAGACTTGTTTGAACCACATAGATGGACCACAGGAACCACACACACCATACACAACTTAAAATGGATATGTCAATGTAAAAGTGTTTCAAAGAAGGGTTTGAAGCTATGAAAGAATAAAGGAGGAAAATGGATCTGGTTTGGAGGAAAATGGTAGGGTATGAGTGTACATTGCGGATGTGTGTGACTTCGGTGTGAATTCTCAAGAGTTTGTTGAGCAAAGCTCCAAACAGATTTGTGTATTGTATTGAGAGAGCGGTGGCTTATAATAAAAATGAGCAAGTGATTCTTAGTGGATGTAGCCCAAATTGGGTGAACCACGTTAAATTTGTCTCTTTATGTTGTGTTATTTTATTCTACACTTTTATTTCATATCGTAATATTTTTCGCATATTAGTTTCTATCGTTGCGATTCGTAATGGATTATTTCGGATATTTTATCTCTTATTTCCAAACAATTGGTATCGAGTCTGGTTTGGTTTGTCAAGTGTTGAATCGCAGGAAAGTTTTATCTTGAGTGGGAGCTATGGCAGATGATGGAAGATCTAGGGTTGATAAATTCAACGGGCAGAATTTCAGTCTTTGGAAGATGCAGATGGAAGATTACCTTTATCAGAAGGATCTTTATACTCCATTGTCTAAGAAGGTGAACAAACCCTCGAGCATGACAGATGCGGAATGGGATTTTCTGGATAGGAAGGCACTTGGGACAATCCTGGATATGTCTTGCATCTTTGGTATTATTTAATGTTTCAAAGGAAAAGACTACAAAAGAATTGATGGATGCATTAGGGAAGTTGTATGAAAAACCCTCTGCCTCTAATAAGATATTTTTAATGAAAAAGTTGTTTAATATGAAGATGTCTGAGAATGGTTCAATAGTAGATCATCTAAATGATTTTAATACGGTTGTAAATATGCTAGCTTCAGTTACAATAGAATTTGATGAAGAAGTTAGGGCTTTATTAGTTTTGTGCTCTTTACCTAAGAGTTGGAATAGCTTGGTAATGGCGGTAAGCAACTTGGTTCTAGCTAACTCAAAGTTGAAGTTTGAGGATGTTGTAGGGGTGATTCTAAGCGAGGAAATGCGAAGAAAAATCTCTAGTGAATCTTCTACTTCAGGGAATGCTTTGATAGTGGAAACTAGAGGGAGACAAGAATAGAGGAAGCTATGGAAAATCAAAGGATTGGGCAAGGTCAAAATCCAAAAGCAAGATAGTATGTTGGCACTGTGGAAAGTCTAGGCATGTAAAGAAGGACTGTTGGGAGCTTCGGGACAAGAAGAAACAATAAGAAGAAAACAAGGAGGCAAATGTGGCAACGGGTAATGTATGTCAGGATGCTTTGATTCTTTCTTTGCACAATATTACTAAATCTTGGGTTTTAGATTTAGAGGCTTCTTTCCGTGCTTCTCCACATAGGCATTATTTTGTTGATTATGTTCAAGGAGATTTTGGGCATGTATTTCTTGGTGATAATGAGCCTTCTAGCATAGTTGGAAAAGGTTTTGTTCAGGTTAAGATGCAGAATGGGAATACTTGGCTATTGAAGGATGTCAGACATGTGCCTACATTAAGACAAAATTTGATATCGACAGGAAGTTGGGAAGTGATGGTTGTACTGTGATATTTACAATGGACTCTTGGAAGGTTACCAAGGGTGCTCTTGTGGTGGTAAGAGGTAAGAAGGTTGGAACCTTGTATTTAACCACTTATAGCACTAATGTTTGTAATCTTGTGGCTTCAAAAGTAGATACAACATTGTGGCACTATAGGCTTAGTCATATGAGCCATAAGGGCATGGAGATCATAAAGAAGGATTTACCTGGATATACAGAAATAGGTTTCAATTCTGTGAGGACTGCATATATGGGAAACAAAAGTGAGTAAGGTTTCTCAAGGTTGGACCTACAAAGAAAGAGAGTAAGTTAGAGCTGGTGCATTCTGATGTGTGGGGGTCGACTCAGGTATCATCTCTTGGGGGTTCAAGTTATTATGTTACTTTTATTGATGATGCAACAAGGAAAGTTTGGGTTTATTGTATTAGAAACAAATCTGATGTATTTGACACTTTTTTTAAATGGAAAGCCTTGGTAGATAATGAAACAGTATTAAGCTAAAATGTCTCAGTCGATAATGGAGGGGAGTATTACAACAATGAATTTGATGATTATTGTTCTAAGAATGGAATCCATGGATAAAAGATGGTTCTAGAACCCCGTAGCAAAATGGGGTGTCGAAAGGATGAACAGAACAATAATGGAATGTGCTAGGAGCATGAGGTTACATGTAGGATTACCTCTTTCTTTTTGGGCAAAAGCGAGTGAGCACAAATTATGTACTTGATATTAAGACAAAATTTGATATCGACAGGGAAGTTGGGAAGTGATGGTTGTACTGTGATATTTACAATTGACTCTTGGAAGGTTACCAAGGGTGCTCTTGTGGTGGTAAGAGGTAAGAAGGTTGGAACCTTGTATTTAACCACTTATAGCACTAATGTTTGTAATCTTGTGGCTTCAAAAGTAGATACAACATTGTAGCACTTTAGGCTTAGTCATATGAGCCATAAGGGCATGGAGATCATAAAGAAGGATTTACCTGGATATACAAAAATAGGTTTGGAATTCTTGTGAGGACTGCATATATGGGAAACAAAAGTGAGTAAGGTTTCTCAAGGTTGGACCTACAAAGAAAGAGAGTAAGTTAGAGTTGGTGCATTTTGATGTGTTGGGGGCGGCCTGTATCATCTCTTGGGGGTTCAAGTTATTATGTTACTTTTATTGATGATGCAACAAGGAAAGTTTGGGTTTATTGTATTAGAAACAAATTTGATGTATTTGACACTTTTGTTAAATGGAAAGCCTTGGTAGAGAATGAAACAGGTCTTAAGCTAAAATGTCTCAGGTCAGATAATGGAGGGGAGTATTACAACAATGAATTTGATGATTATTGTTCTAAGAATGGAATCCACAGGTAAAAGATGGTTCTAGGAACCCCGTAGCAGAATGGGGTGTCAGAAAGGATGAACAGAACAATAATGGAATGTGCTAGGAGCATGAGGTTACATGTAGGATTGCCTCTTTCTTTTTTGGGCGGTGAGCACAACTATGTACTTGATAAACAAGGACCCTCAAGTGCCTTGGATGGAGGCATACCTGAGGAGGCTTGGTATGGTAAGAAATTTGATTATTCATTTCTTAGAGTCTTTGGATGTGAGGTGTTTGTTCATATAGACAAGGATGATAGGACCAAGCTAGAGGCTAAATTAGAAAAATGTACTTTCATTGGTTATGGTGGTGATGAATTTGGATATAAATGTTGGAGTATTAAGGACAAGAAAATCATTCGATCTAGGGATGTGGTCTTTAATGAGAAAGTCATGTATAAGCAGTAGTTGCAGGAAAATAGGGAAGAATCCAAGAAAGAATATGCAGCGGTAGAGGATCTTCCGGATGGGAAAGTGACACATGAATCAATTCAGAACCCCAAACTCCTATATTGAGGAGGTCTTCTAGGGTAAGAAGAGAACCTGAACGTTTTTCTCCTTCTCTTTATTATTTATTACTCACTGATAGTGGAGATCCAGAGAGCTTTGATGAAGCAATGCAGGTAGATGCCAGGAAGAAGTGGGAGCAAGCCATGGATGAGGAGCATCAGGCTCTCATGGAGAACTAGACATGGGATTTGGTGAAGCTACCCGAAGGTAAAAGAGCATTATAAAATAAGTGGGTGTTCAGAGTCAAAGAGGAATAAGGAGGCAAGAAAAGATACAAGGCCCGGTTGGTGGTCAAGGGGTTTGCATAGAAAAAGGTATAGATTTTGATGAGATTTTTTCTCCTGTAGTAAAAATGACTTCTATTAGAACTATTCTAGGAATAGTTGCAGCAGAAGACTTACACTTAGAACAACTTGATGTAAAAACTACATTTCTCCATGGTGATTTGGAGGAGGAACTATATATGTAGTAACCAGAGGGCTATGAGGTCAAAGGTAAAGAGGAGATGGTGTGTAAACTGAAGAAGAGCTTGTATGGATTGAAACAAGCTCCACGTCAATGGTATAAGAAATTTGATAGCTTCATGATGGAGCAAGGTTATATTAGATGTCATTCTGACCATTGCGTGTATACAAAGAAATTTGAGGATGACAGTTATATTATCCTTTGTCTGTATGTGGATGACATGTTGGTTGCAAGTAAAAACATGCAGGAAATAAAACTACTCAAGAAGAAACTAAGTGAATCCTTTGCTATGAAGGATTTGGGGGCAACCAAACAAATCCTTGGTATGAGGATATCTCAGGATAGGAAGGAACAAGCTGACTTCATCTTAGGAAGAGTACATTAAGAAGGTCTTGGAGAGGTTTAATATGCGCAGGATGCTAAACCGGTTGGGACTCCTTGTGTGCCATTTCAAGTTATCAAAGGAACAATGTCCGAAGATAGAGCAGGAGAGAAACCAGATGTCCAAGGTACCTTACTCATCAGCGGTTGGCAATTTGATGTATGCCATGGTGTGCACTAGGCCTGATATTGCCCATGCAGTGGGATCGGTGAGTAGATTTATGAGTGATCCAAGTAGAGATCACTGGCAGGCAGTAAAGTGGATCCTTTGGTATTTGAGAGGGACCATGAGGATAGTTTTGTGATACAATGGATCAAACACCACTTTGTATGGTTATGCAGATTTAGATATGGCTGGAGATGTAGACAGTAGGAGGAGCATGATAGGTTATGTTTACACCTGTAGGTGGAGCAACAAGAAATTGGATTTCACGACTAAGAAGTTGGTGGCTTTGTCAACCACGGAGGCTGAGTATGTTGTTGCCACAGAGGAAAGCAAGGAAATGATTTGGTTATAGCAATTACTTGAGGAGTTAGGGCATAAGCAGGAGGAAGGAAAGTTACATAGTAATAGTCAGAGTGTTATACACCTAGCTAAGAACTCTGATTTCCACTCTAGGATGAAGCATATATAGTTAAGGTACCATTTCATCGGGATAGCTTTAGACGAAGAGAAGTTCAAGTGGAGAAGATTCATACCAGTTAGAATCCTACAGACATGATGACCAAGGTGGTCACAAGGGAAAAATTGAAGTTGTGTTCACTTTGGTTGGTCTTCACAAAAACTAGTGAAGGGTTGAGAAGCTTGCTCAGAGGAAAACTAGTCTCCAAGTGGGAGATTGTTAGGTTATGGAGCCTGTTTTCATGTGTGAAAGTGTTGAAGACTGTACACTAAGAGTATTGTACACTTTTCATGTATCCTCACCGGGGTTCGGGGCCGGGCCGGGCCAGGAAGCCCCCAGTAGTAGGGGTTCGAGGGCACAACCCCTGAAAAAAAAAAATTGGGTGTAAATTGTTTTTTGGCCTCGAAAAAACACACCCGACATATCGGGAAACATGCTCTTCTCATATGGGCGAGATTTTTGACCCATAGGTTTTTGGGCTAGTTTTGGCCCATGGTTTTGATACCCACGGTATTGTAAAACTACTTAAGTAGTTGCCTACTTATATGGTTTTATGCATATGGTAGGGTATGAGTGTGCATTGCAGATGTGTGTGAATTCGGATGTGAATTCGAAGAGTTTTTGAGAAGAGCTCCAAACATATCGTGTATTGTATTGAGAGAGCGGTGACTTGTAATAAAATCGAGCAAGTGATTCTTGGTGGACGTAGACCAAATTGGGTGAACCACATTAAATGTTGTCTCTTTATGTTGTATTATTTTATTCGCACTTTTATTTTAGATCTGTAATATTTTCGCATATTAGTTTCTATTGTTGTGATTCGTAAGGGATTATTAGGATATTTTATCCCTTATTTCCTAATAGTAACCATGGAAGTGTTCCACAATTTCCACCAACTTCTAACATATCTGCAATACATTTCTCAATCAAATATGGTTGTGTTTCAGACACAAATAGAATTATGGAACAATTCCACGTGTTTAACCAAATTTCGGCTTATCCGCAATACATTACTCATTTATCTCTAGGTCAGGAAACATAAGGAACCTTCAAACTATTCCCATAATTCCATTCATCACTGACATAACCGACACTAATTCTTTATTTCTTTTTCAACTTGTGTCAAGGGGTGGATAAGGCGCAGAGGTTCGAGAGAACTTTGAGAATGGGATAAACATTCCCATAGTACCCATAAAACCCAATTTTTCCAACTTCTTAGCCATTTCGATCAAGTTAGTAAATTGGGGAACATGAGGAACTTAGGAATGGCTCCTCCTATTTCTTAAAAGGCCAAATTTTCCCATTTTTCCCAAATTTTCCCAAAAATGACTAACTCCTTAGGTAATGAACCTTAGAACAAGGGAGGATAATGCCCAAAACATTGAAATTTACCCATAACTTTATAAAATTTTAAATTTCATTGATCCGTGACAACACCATGACTTGGCAAACACCAAAAATGGCCTATGGAAAGTTTTTAATAAACATTTAGTGACCTCGTGGGATATCTACCTACTAGATGTAAATATCATTTTCCTTGAAGTATCCATTGGGCACATAGTCATATCAAACACGCAACTTTTTGAAACCATGTGAACACTAAAAACCTTCCCCTGGATAACAAAAAAATTATGTTAGAGTAGTTATTAGAAAATAAACACACTAGCAAAGTGCACAAGGCACATGGAGAAATAAAAACTAACACAACAATGTGCAAGAATCACTTGGAGGAAAACACAAATAACAACCTACTATGTATCGGGGTGAAACATGAACTCAATAATAGAGTTTTAGGTATATCCCGTTAACTAGGATGGGTAGATCATCACCGTTCAGCTTGGAGAGTTGAAAATCAATGTGTTGTTTGCAACATGTAATAACATAAGGCCCACTCTAGAAGGATTCAAACTTAGTGTGTCTTCCAAGCTTCATTCTTTCTTCATCCCATTTGAGCATAATGTATCCTTCTCTCGCTTTTTTCTTACAATTTATTTCTTTTCAAAGTATCTCTTCACTTAAGGTTGATAAATATCCATGGTATCCATTGCATTATTTCTAACTTCTTCTAATTCCATTAACTATACACGTATGATTGACATTGAATTTTCCTCTATCATTTTCATCTGCTTTATGAGATCTAGAGTTGGTAATTCATAAGAAATAAGAAACCTTGTTTCTCTACCATAGACAAACATGAAAGGTGAGTTACCAATTTACCTCTTAAGATTAATCCTATCAGCCCATAAGGTTGATTTTAGTAATTTTGCCACAATCTCAAATTCTCCTCTATATTTATTTTGATAATTCTGAGAATTTTTTTGTTAGTTGATTATGCCAAGCCATTCTCTTGAGTGTAATAATTGGAATATGTAGAGAAATGAATTTTGAGCTTGATTTCTCATGTACTCATTCTTGTGCCAAATAAATCTAATGCATTGTATGAGATAATTGTAGCAAGGACACCAAATCTTGTGACAAGAATTTCATAAAAGTCCAAAACTAAAGTTTCATTTGCTTCTTTCAAAGCTACTGCTTCTATCCACCTTGTGAAATAATTTGTAGTTGTGAGAATCCATTTGTGGCATGCACTAGAAGGTGGGTTAATCATGCCAACTACCGAGAACCAGAAATAGGGAGGCATCATGTGAGTCTTTTATTGATTAGAAAATTAGATTACATCTAGAATGTAAATGAAATGAAGTGTTGTAATACTTAAAGGTATTGACAAAGTGATGACTAACAAACATAATTATAGTAGCTTCCAAAATACATCCGGTAAGCATAGTAAAATGTTATACAAACAAATAGGATGTCATAACTATGCAACAAAACACTATATGTGAAAAAAATGAAAAATATATGGTTTTAACCATATAACAATACAACAATATAAAAACTAATATTTACCTAAGTAAAACTAACTTACATTTGGTAATTACAATGTATAAATTAACATAGTAAAATAGGTTTTACCTAACATTCCCCCCCTTAATTTTGCATTGCCTTAAGGGATGAGGAGAGGAACTCTCTGAACAACTTAAACTTGTCACGTGAAAGTAACTTCATGAATATATTTTCTCGTTGTTCAATTTTTGGGAAAAATTGAAGCTGTATATTGTGTTTCAAAGCAAATGTTAGTGTATGAAGTGAACATGTACCTCAATATGCTTAGTCCTCTCATGAAAAATTGGATTGCAAAAAATTTTGAGAACACCCTCATTATCAACATACAAGGTGGTGGATTTCTCTTGTGATACTCCAAGTCCCTCAAGTATGCAACATAGTCCTATCACTTTACAAATATATCCACCTACATCACGATATTCGGCCTTTATAGATGAGAAATGAAGTTTTCTTTCTTTCTTTCCCATGATATTGGTCCAGATCCCAAAAAGAATACAAATATAGAAGTATATTTCCTATCATTATTATCTAGTCAATAATAATTGATCGTTCTTATTATATTCTAGACCAAGATATATAGTACCATTGAGATACCTCAAGATCTTCCTTGATTCTTTCCAATGACAAACTCTAGGTTCATGCATGAACCTAGGAAGATAGATTACTGCAAAGCCGATATCTGGTCTAGTATATGTTAAGTAAATGAGACTCCTAATCAACTATCGATAAAGAGTTGCATTTACTAGAGGGGATTGATCTGAACGAGATAACAATAGTCTCGTATCCATAGGTGTAGGTGTGTAATCCATCATCCTGAACTTCTCAAGCATTGTATTGGTATACTCTAACTGAGAAACAAAGATGTGATACTCCTTCTACCATATTTTTAATCAAAGACAGTAGTGCATGATCTTGAGATCTCTCATTTCAAATGATTTATTAAGATCTTTCTTCATAGCATCAATCATCTTCATTGTGTTGTCATTGATGACTATATCATCAACATATACAACAACTATCACAATCTCTCCTTCTTGACTCTTGAAGTAGAGATTGGGATCATATGGATTTCTCAAAAATCCATGTTAAACGATATGTTCATCAATATTGATGTACCATGCTCGGTGGTCCCCTGTTTAAGGCCATACGAGAAATTTTCTGCGTCTACATACCTTTTCTTCTTCACCAAGTATGACAAAACCCTCAAGTTGAGTCATGAAGACTTCCTCCTTTAGCTAATTGTTCATAAAGGCAATTTTCACATTGATTTAACAAAAATAGATTTATTAAACCCTAATTACGATTTAAAAATGTACAATATGATATGCAACTATTAAATATAGTATGACACAAGCAATAAGCAAGTAAATTACAAAAATCTAAGCAAGAGGTATAGGAAGAGTGACTTAGTTGATTTACGTGATTTATAGGACTAATATGAGCTAGGAAAATTTTTGAACATGAAGTGAAGAGTGTCACAAATGCTCAGGATAAATTACATACCGTAAGAATATAGTTTGCATGGGTGCCCACAAACATGACAAGGACACATGGACGTTGACGGCCTCTATCAAGGCGTCTGTGGATCGAGTAGAATATCTAGATCTAATCTCTGGTTTGTCGCAAGTATGTTGAAATTACTCTGCGTTGGTCACTTTTGTGTCACAATATGATCATCAAAGTACCTGTAACCTGCAAAGAAACATTCACATGCAAAACCCAAAATACCACATCAAATCCAAAAAAGAAAGATACAATATGGGGTGTCAAATCGACCCCAACAGTACCCCGAAAGTGAACTTACAATCGATTGTCACACTACATCTCGACTCCATGTATTTTGTGTGATTTTATGTGAGAATCATGCTCTAGGATGCCCTTATGCAAGTGCACTTGATAGTGGCTTGTAGCTAGATGTAACAATGTAGATAGATGTGTGGATGGAATAAAGAACTTCCCCTTCGTATGTTTTCTATGTAGAAATTTTAGTCCCTTGTCCCTTTAATGATTTCTAGATGAATGTTTTAGAGTGATTTATGTGCCTTTGGATGCAATCTTAGGTGATAATAGTATAATCTTAGAGCTTGGTCCCCTATTTTGAACACATAACTAGGTATTTATATGATTCCCTTGTTTGAATTTTGTGATTGACAACTGGGAGGCCAACCCATAAGTGAAAAAGGTTCCCAAAAGATAAAAGAGACCTAAAATAAGTAAGGTGAAAAAGGGTCGGGGGAACCCAAAGGGGACAAGGGTGCTCGGGATCTCCTATCCTCGGCTAGGCATTGGTGTCAGGAGCCATAAAAGATAAATAAGTAAAACATAACAGGTTGTCAGGTATGAAAGACCAAATAGAAAGCAAGAAACAAAGACAAGAGGCCAAAGACAGTTTTCAATTACTATTTTTCTTGATTAGAATCATATGAATACTAATATGTATTTAGAACCTAGAAATGTACTCAAGTGCATGATTTAGTGTCTACACACGTCCATCTAATGGACTTTCCAACTAAAATGAGAAACTAGAGCAAAGATTATCCCGATCATTTTGATCTTAGTTATGGGAGAAAATTTATCCTCACAGCCTATGCCTTCCTTCGTGCATACCCTTACTTAGCTACTAGTATTACTTTGTAATTTCTATGGTCCCATCTCGCTTTATACTTTGTTTCAAATATCCATTTCGCAACCAATAGGTTTCTTCCTTGTTGCAAGATCGACAAGCTATCGATGTTATTTTTCATCACTGATTGATACTCACCATACATGGCATCTTTCTAATATGTTGAATATAGGGCTTAATGGACATTAGATGGATCAATAGATTCAACAACTCTATTCATCAAATCAAATTTTACCTCTTCTCATGTTTTACTATGAGTTCATGGTCTAGTGGTGGATGTATCCGATGGAGCATCCAATTTTTCATCTCAAATCATATGTGTATACCACTTGGGCATATGTTGTATTGTTCCTTTGGGTCATGGTCATGTCTGATCATCACCATCATCCCCATCATCACTTTCATCATCAAGTGGGAAATTAAAACATCTTCTTCTATTTTTACAATAGGTGAACTATCTACATAAGGTGAGTATGGAGAAGGATTCTTAACTTCTTTTTCTCAAATAATTCAACATCTTTACTAGTGTAGACTTTTTGGGTGTTTGGATCCATCAATCTGCACTAATATCCTCTTCATCAGAGCAATGAAGATGAGTTTTTGATATTTAATGTCAAACTTCTTTATGTTCAGCTTGGGTATGTATATGTTGGATTTATACCTAAATAATATGATGTGTGCAATAGATGGCTTCCGATTCAACCATTCTTCATGTGGTTTTACTCACAAGAGCAATCGTGGGCATTTTTTTCAACAAATATAATGTTGTCTTTGTTGTTTCTGCCCACAATGTCCTCGTTAGTCCATAATCATCGATCATGCAACACACCATCTCCGTGATAATATGGTTCTTTCTCTCAATAATACCATTTGGATGTGGTGTGTATGGAGGAGGCATCTACCAAAAATCATGTGAGATTGTAGGTAGGCTTTGAACTCATTCTTGGTGAATTTCCCCCTCAATTTGAGCAAAGAGACCGATATATCAACCAGTCTCATTCTCTACAGCCACTTTGAACTTTTTTAAGTTCTTAAAAGAATTAATTTATTTATGAAGACAAAACAATCCAAATTTTCTTGAATAATCATCAACACATAGCATGAAATACTAAAATATAGAATATCTAGGTTCATCGACCACAAAGATTGATATGAATAAAATCAAGCTTACCTGGAGCTTGATAAGTACTCTTCTAGAATGAAGATCTATATTATTTACTCACAGGCGCTTAGGACACTTATTTGTATCCTTCTTAAGAGATGGAAATGCTCTCACCATATCATATTGGTGAAGTGTTTTGAGATATTTGAAACTAATGTGACCAAGTCTCCAATGCCACAATTGTGTAGAGGAAGAATTCTTAGCCACTAGTGCTTGATCATCCCTATGGAAAAGTCAAGTTAAAACATATCTCCCACATTGTAGAATTTTTAAACAATTTTCAATCCTTTGGATTTCTCTCAAATCAAACACACTTTCTTACTAGAATGGATATAAAATTAAATCTTCATATTATGATCTAGAAGCTGACTAACTAGTAGTAAATGTTTTGTTAAGCCAAGGAAATATAATACATCTAATAATCTACAATTTCGTGAACCAAGAGGTAGAGAAATATTATCAATACCTTGTACCGTGTAAGAAGAATCATCACCTAATGAAACATGATTTTTCAAAGGTGTGTCCCTTATGGTAATAAACTAATCTTTGTGCCTAATCATGTGTCAAGTGGCTCCCAAATCAACGTACCAAATAGCACTAGATGACGTGAATGGTTCACTGGAATGGGAAGCATAAACAAAGTCCTCATTATTTGAATGATATTCTTTCTCGATTACATTTCCTTGTTGATGTGGTTTATTTAACCAATTCCCCTTCTTCTGCCCTTTCTTGTAGTGTGAATATCCTTGATGAGACTACTAATTTTTAGGTCCAAAATTACTCGATGAACCTTTCTTGTATGTGTTGAACTAGCAATATTTCAAAACATGTCCTCTTTTTAGATAGGACATTTCTTATTATTTATTTTCCTTTTCTCGATGTTGTTTTTAGGAATTTTGAGAATATTGTGTTTTACATTTTCCTTTATGATGGGAATATAGTGCCTACTCCTCTTCATCATATTTGTTGTACATTACTTCTTCTTGTTGTAATAGATTCATTAGCTTGTCAAAAGTAATTGTCTGATCTTAAAAGTTTAGTGTCCCGACACAAATGCAGAATAGGAAGGAAGTGCTCTTAGAACAATGGACATGAGAGCTATATCAGTAACCTCCTCTCCTAGGGTTAGAAGTGAAGCCCTCAATTCTACAACTCTCCATAAGAAAGCTTCCACTTTATCAATTGGATTGAATTTGAGTGTATGCAAATAACTCTACAAATTCAATATTGTGTTCTTATTTCTGGCCTCATACATGGTGCTTAACTTATCCCACGCTTCTTTAGTTGTTTTAGAATCTTGAATGTGGGGTTTCACGTCATTGAACACTACGAACAAGATGATGACTTTGGCCTTCTGATTGGCCTTGTCAAACTATCTTTGTTGGTTTGAATCATCTGGTAATCTGGTTACGGAACCATTCATGACAGACCAAATCTCTTCAAGCTCGATTTGAGTTCAAATTTTGGTCTTCCACATGGTGTAATTGTCACCATGGAGCAGTTGTGAGTCAGGAAAGAAGAATTTTAGAGCATTTTTTCCATAGTGGGTGGTTAGAAAATTCCCAACTAGATGGCTTATTAGCACAAAACTATGCAAAAATATACTTAAAATACAATATTATATCTAATTATGTCAAAAAAATGGAATGGTAGGAAAAACAATTGTTTTAGAAGACCCCATTGGCCTCTAGAGCTCACAATGAATCACAAACTAAAAATAGCAAAAAACAATTTGAAAACAACACTTTTAGGTACCCAACTTTACAAAAGTGGTTCAAAATCACTTTTAAGCAAAGTGGGAGAAAAACATTACCCCAAAATTAGGGTTTTTTCCGTTATTTTTGGTGGGGGCTTTAGTTGTGACTAACATGTTTAGCAGAGCTTTTTAACCACTATATATGGCAGCTCTACTTTATATACCACTAAATACAATATTACCCACCAATAAAATTTTAATAAAAATGGTTTTTTAGAGGGGGTCAAACACTGACCTCCCTCTCCCAAGGCTTTCCTTTTATCCACCTAAGCGCTTGATGCACATACAATTGAACTTCAAGTATTTAACATTTAAATAACACTTACAAGGACTAATCTTTTCAAAATACGTGGCAATGCCCAATAGGATCCACGTGTGGCGATGTGGTGGAATATAGGTTTCCTTGAATAGAAGGATCTGCATTTGAAAATTTGTTGTATTGTATATCTCTCGCATTTCATATTTTTCTCAACATTGTGTGTAGGGTACAGAGCAAAGGGAGTCACCGCTAGCCTAGCCAATGTAGGTGGTGAATGGCCCAAATCGATTCCTAATCGTTTTTGTCTCCTTTGCAAAATATTGACTCGACGGTAGGCTTAGTGGGCTCAATTGAATGCAAAACATATTTCGGCATTGTGTAGATATATTGGCTCTTGCCAACACAACACACCAATGTATATTTGGTGTGGGTGGTGGTAAAGATGGAATCAAACCGAGTGATGAAACACGGCTCATTTGAATAAGATATTATCTCTACCATTTGGATGGAGGTTTCTCTCCCTAATGCACAATGAAAAATAGGGCTTGGCTAATGATCTCAACAAAGGATGTTCCAGCTATAAAGCAACACACCCCGCTTCAACACCAATGCAACAATAAACAACTTAGTTAGATAAGGCACAATGCAACTCTTGTGTAGCTTGATACCTTCAATCAGTGCATTTGGTAACTCTACAGGGTTCACCTATACAAAATACACCAAACAAGAAACCTCCAAATTTGGCATAGTTTCTTGATTTAGTTGTAACTAAGCATGCCTCTAGATTTAGAGGGAAAACCCTAGTTGGGGAAATGAATTTTTTAATAATTTATTTCTCTCGAGTCCGATTTTCTATAATCAGAATTTCTCCAGCAAGAAAATTTTCTTGGTGTAGGAGGCACCAGTGCAAAAAAAATTCTTTATAAACACTTGGAGATTTATTGTAAGTGTGGGGATGCGGGATGGGTCCTGGGAAGTCACTGAGGAAGCACAAGATCTCCTAGAAGTAGTGAACTTTCCCAAAACCTCTTAACTCAACTATAACCTCTCTACAACTTTATACACAGAGGCTCCTCAAATCCTTGCTCTTAAACTAAATGATGAGAATGGAACCAAGGAGGTAGCATGTAAGTCTTTTATTGATTAGAAAATATTATTACATCTAGAATGTAGATGAAATGAAGTGTCATAATACTTATAGGTATTCAGATAGCAACATACTAAAAACTATAGTTACATTAGCTTCTAAAATACATCTGGGAAGCATAGTAAAATGTAATACAAACAAATAGGATGTTACAACCGTGCAACAAAATAATGTGCGTGAACAAAATGAAAAATATATGGTTTTAATGATATAAAAATACAACAATATAAAAACTAATATGTATCTAAGTAAAACTAACTTACCTATGGTAAATATAATGCATAAATTAACCTAGTAAAATAGGTTTTACCTAACACCAAAAAAATCCAAACCCCATTTCATGAAAGGTTGATCTACTTGAATGGGTTGAAGAGGAGTTGTTAACTTCTATTTTCCTATAAAAATAACACACATGAACACTTCCTTACCCATGCGTGAGCATTTCTGAGTAAATTTGGCCAATAATAACTTGCTCTCATGATCTTTAGTGTTGTAGATCTTGGTACAAAATGACCACCAGATAATCCTTTCTGAAACTCTTCTAAAACATGTTTAATATGATTTAAATCAACACGTCTTAAAAGATCATCATTTACATCCTTTCTAAACAATATTCCATCTATCGAACATAAGGAATAGGTTGTATTCTAAAATACCTCATTTTTGTCTTATCCAAACCTTATGAGCACTAGCTATTATGAAAAAAATGAACCATTTCATGATTCCAACTCGAGGTAATGAAGGAGTGGTTGTTCCTTCACCAAATTAGAGCACTAAAACCTTATTTTTGTCATCATGCAAATATGAATCTAGTTGTTCACAAAACCTTCTTTCTTTAACTAGTTTAGTAACCGTGATGTCAAGCATAATACTCCATAACTTTTGTATCCAATATTCCATTTTCTCATTTAAATCCTTGCTCAAAAGGAACTCTTTAACACTTGGATGAGAAATCATTAAATGAACCTTGTTATTATAAACCGATGTTTGAATATTTTTGATAATTTTAATTACTGAAATGACCTATTTTTCAACAAAAGAATACCTTACCTCATAATCTTATAATCCTTGACTAAATAAATTAATTGGCTACTTCAACTTTTCATCATTTTGTTGTACCAACATGGTTGAGATTGTGTCAATTTCTCCAAAATCATATAAAATGAAATCTTTGCTAAAATCAAGATTAGTAAGTGTTGGAGCTTGTGAAATAGCATGTTTGATTTCTTCAAAAGCATTCTTCCCTTTGTTTTCCAACTGAAAACCATGTTTTTCCTTAGCATTGAAGTTAGTGGCTTCACTAAATTTGTAAAATTGGAATGAATCTTCTAAAAATTAATTCTACCCAAAAACTTTGTAATGCCTTCTTATGATTTGGCAAAGATAATGACAAAATTGCACTTACCCTTTCTGGATCAATGACAAGACCTTTCTTAGAAACAACATGACCCAAACAATTTACCTTCATGGACTAAAAATACACTTTTTGGATTCAGAGATACGTCATATTGCCTACACCTTACAAAAATGTGTCTGAGATGAACTAGATGATCTACAACATGCTTGGAAAATATAGTTATGTCATCCAAATAGACAAGAACATAATTATTAATCAATCCTTAAAATTCCAAGTCCATTGCACATTGAAACGTGGCTCCTGTGTTTGAAAATCCAAATGGAATTTTCTTGTATGCATATGTGCCCCATTTTGTGGTAAATGCAATTTTGAATTGGTTTGATTCTTGCACCATAATCTGATTATACACGAAATGATTGTATAAGAGTGAAAATGTTCCGATCCACTTACCATTTGTAAAATTAAATCCATTAATGGTAACGAATAATGATCTTTTAAAGATTCCATGTTAAAATCTTTAAAATCCACAAAAAGTGTATTTCTCCATTTTTATTTCTCATGAGAAACAAATCAGCAACCCATGAAGAATTTTTCACAGGAAAATGATGTTATCTTTGATTAATTTATCCAACTCTTGTTTCATGAGAGGTTCAACCTTAGGATTAATGGGTCTTTACTTTTGTCTAACTAGTTTTTCATTTAAATCCAACTCTATTGTATGTTGAGATAAATTTGGATTGAAAACCTTTAAATCACCATAGCTCCATACAAAAAAATCATCAAATTCCTAAGAAAGTTGAACAAAAGAATTTTTTTCATCTTGATTACATACCTTTCCCAACTTGAGTGTTTTTTCATTTCCAATGTTGATTTACTCATAATCTTCTTGTTTGATCAAAGCATGTTAGATTTATCACCTCTAACATGATCATCTGTATTAAATATAGACTCAAGAGTGACTAATCCCTAAGGTATTTTTTTATATATCAACTAACTGATATGTTCATCATATTGTTGTTGTATTCTTTTCTAATTTTTATTGAAAACTTGGCTTCCTCTTGTAAAAATTAACTATATTCTTATCTGATTCAAATACTTGGCAATTAACATTGTTATCAGGGATAGAAGGCCTTACAACTATCTTTATATGTTGCTGATTGTTTTCCTTGTTGATTTGATTTGGCATGTCACCTAAGCACCAATTATAGCTAGCATATATGTAAATTTATTATTTTCTCTAGAGATAGATTGTACATTGAAAGCATCAAAATCCTCTATCAAATCCCACACTCTATTTTTATAAGATCTCAATAAATTGTTCTTGGCTACACTTTATCTTTTAATTTGATTGAAAAATAACTTGTTGTCACCATGCACCGCAATAGCCTTATCCCTTGTGTTATGTAATTAAATCCTTGGGGATTCAGTCACATAACACCTCTTTTCCTAACCCACTTTTGAATACCATGTGCAAGAGCTTCATACTCAGTTGTATTGTTAGTGCAACTAAACTGAAACCTTAAAGCTGAAAAATACTTCTCTTTTGTTGGATAAATCAACATGATTCCCCATCTTGCTTCTTGATCCATTAAAGTATAATTTCCATAAACCTTCATCTTGTTGATCTGATTTGAAAAGGTTAGGAATAATAGAATTTTCTTCATGTAGACAATATGTTCCAAGACCTGCCTCTTCAATATGACTATATAGATCAAAACATGACTTTGAGTATCCCATTCATTAAGTAATAAGTCTGGAATTCCCTTAAGAAATTTTTGGGTAATTGGTCAACTAGTTAGTTGTCTTCACTTATAATTATATAATTGGGATCGATAACACTAGGAATATAAGGCTCTATATGACTTGTTGAGATGGGCTCAAATTTTATTATAACTTTGTCGTATACCTTATTCTAAAAACATGTGAGACTCGGTCGATGATAAGTAGCCTTCAATTTTAGCAGTGAAATATCTAGAAAGACACGAGAAAAAATAGGGAGGAAGATAAATAATCAAGACATCTCTAGGGATGGAGAAATTTGGGCATGCATGCAAGGTTAGGATTAGTCATCTAATGACTTCTAATGTCTATATGGGTATTCCATCTAACTTAACTACTCCTTTAGAAAGAGGTTCATATTTCAGACCAAGTTTATCAACAACAATTACTCCATGATAGGTAAATAGGTAATAAAAGTAATTAATTTTAATATATATATCAAGTACATCACAAATATGATGCAAATTGTGTCACTTTTTGTGCCACATTTGCATAATGACAATAACCTCTAACGTTAAAAAACATAAGTGGGATGTCAAAAGGTTTTCTCACTTTATTTCAATTCATTTTAACATCAATAAGAGGAGAGAAGAAATTTAAAAATGGGGAGGAGAGGATAACTATAGTATAAGATGAAAAATATATTAAAAAGAGTGAGGAAAAATAATAGGGACAACAAAAAGGAAGAGGAAAAAGGAAAAAATATAGCACATAGGAATGTAGAGAAATAATTCCATACCAAAAGAGATATGGAGCAAAACTAAAACCTTTAATGCAAGAAAAATTGTCCACTAGAAGAAAAAGAGTATGTGACAAATCCTAGATTATAGGTATGTCAATTTTCATCTTAATTTGATTAATAATGTATGTAAACCCTAGGAAGTAAAATACAAATATTAGGATAAATTGTGTAAACCCTAGGATAGATTTTAAGGAAAATGATTTTAACCATAAATAAATTCTTAAAACTCTAGGATAAATTATGTAAACCATAAAGAAATTGTGTAAACCTTAGGATAAATTGTGTAAACACTAGGGTGAATTATATTTTTTTAAATGGAACCCTTAAAAATCAAGATAATTCTAGAAATGGGGAATGGGAAGACTAATTCCAAAACCTAAGGAATGGGTAGCATAATACCTCTAGAATTTTATACCATTAGAACACCAGAAATATCTTTATGGGTATTAGGACCTCTTTAATCCATTATTAAAACTAACTAAAATGAAATCAAAAGTATACCACAAGGGAATCATCATATGCAATCATATGTAATGTTTTATAATACTGGAAATGTTTATAGAGACAAGAGAGAGAAAGGAAATACAAAATTCAAATAGAGAGATCCTACCTACAATTCGTGTTTGCTTAAACCATTTAAACTTTTAAATAAAGTGTAATACATAAAATTCATAAGATATCCTCCTTATCTCCTCTTTTCTTCCCCTTTACTTTTCCAAAATCTAATTTTAGAATCAACAAAAGTGGTAAGTGTATGGCTTCTCGTTTACCAATAGGAAACCTCCAATAGCCTTATCCTTCGGGGAAAGTGATATGTGTCCCTTCACATGGATTTGTCTTAATAAAAAAATTATTGCCATGCCACAACTTTCAACCAAATGCACTTAATGTGTTTATAAAAGTATGGCACACCAAAGAATTTCTTAACCCTTGTTTAATTTTATCAACCTATGTGTCATTATGGGGGTCTTTATTGCCATTATTAACACCAAAATATGTTTCTAAGGTTATCCCAATAGTCAATGCTTCTATATTTAATCATAAATGAGTCTTAAGAGTTGGTGTGAACCTCTTTTCATAAGGATACTCATGTCCATTATATTTTATCCAATTTTTCCACTTCTTATGACTTTCTCCCACTCTTACAAGTCTACACATAGGATTCTAAATGTCCTAGGTGGAAGGGTGAAGTGTTAAGGGGGAATTTAGAGTGTTAAGGTTGGAAATCACACCTAATTAATATTACTAACAATAACTAGGATGCATACTCTTATCCTACTTAGTTACACTCAAGTAATCTCATGATTATCATAATTCTAAATAATTTATATTATTTCCCATCACTTTTAAACTCAAGGCACGCGTCAAAATATTTGATCCCCGATATAGTGAAGCATCAAACATGAGTAATATCAATATCCGATATTTAATCAAGCTACATCAAATATAAACATAAATTAAGAAAGCAACATTCAATAATATGTGTCATTTAACTAAAACATTCAAGTCCATATATATATATATATATATATATATATATATATATATATATATATATATATATATATATATATATATATATATATATATATATATATATATATATATATATATATATCCAAAATATAATAATTAGTATACTAGTTTATTATATGAAGTACTAATGGTAAGCAAGAAACAAGTGGTAGTTTCAAGAAATAATAATATTTTTGAAAATTCATGCTTCTAAATATATACCAAAATATTGCTACATGCCTCAATATATCTTACTACATGATCAAGAACATAAAATATACTAGAAAATAAAGCAGCATTGAAAATGGATCTCACAACAACTCGGCATGAAATTTTGACCAAAAAGGCATAGCCACATACATACATTTACATATCACGTTTTCTAAATGTAATATATACCTGTAGTAAACAATCAACTCATCGACCTTAGATGTAATAAGTACAAAATAAGAATATAAGTATATGCAAAGCAAAGGTTCTTTTCCAAATCACAAAATAAAACCAATATCAAGGAAAAATATTTAGAGTTTCCTTAAAGAGACCTCGTTAATGACAAATATATAAAAAGTATAAGCTCACACATAAAAGCTACAATAACATGGAAAATATACAAGAGGTTATTTAGTTGCATTTAAAATTTGTTGAAAATGGTAATAAATTGAATTTAATTATATACAATATCATCTCTATGTTATTTTCCTACTAACCTAATGATTTTGAAATCATGGAAAATGACTACTATCCATGTGTGGAGGTTAGGATCCGCGCATAAGAGATGCACGAAGGGGTGTGAATAAATAGGAAAATTCAACACGCAAAGGTTTGTACATGAGCATACGAGATTTGGGCTTAGCTGATTTTCCATAACATAACTAAAAACAACAAAGCAAAGATGGAGTGATGATCAAGAAAAGATCTAAGAATAGACAAAGAAAGATATCTTGGGATGCACACAAAGGAGATATAATCAGGAAAATCACATACGAGTGAGGATAAATAGCACACATGAATTGAGCTAATAATAGGATTGAAGCATGTAAGGATTTGATATATTTATAATACCCTAATATAATGTTAGCTTGAGTTGTAAAAAATATGCAGACTATTTGTAAGAACACTTATTATAAGCAAGTTACATGTAGGAAGTGAAGTGAAATTCCCCACCCTATAAATGTAAGTGATGTTGCATTGTAATAGAGAGGGAGGAGAGGTTGAAGAGTTCATCATTTTGAGTTAGGAATTTGAGTGTTGATGGTATGTAGCTAGAATTTGTACGCATACATGGACAATTGGTAATATATGATGTAATTAGCATATCTTTTGTGAAATGAATTAATGTTTTATGATGGACAATTGTATATGGGTTGCTATATTGACTAGATCATAGTATGGGATTATGGGAGTCCAATAGTATTGATCATTCTTTATGTTGATTAATCTTCCTTATTATATATGTTGTTGAGTTATCACGCTACGATATATCTTATTATATGTATGGTTGTTATGGTTATGGTTCTTGAACATGCATGCTAACATATTACTAAGCATAATAAAAGAGGGAACTTGAGGCTATGCACACTTCGGGTGAGCTTCTAGACTTGTCTAGATGAAGTGTTAGTGCACATAGCAACATTAGATGATAAAAAGACTACATTTTGGTTCCATTGTTAGGACCTCATTTTCAATTTGTCTACCAAGATGTTGCATGTAGATGGTGTTCCAAGTGTCCTTGGAAAATATTGAGAATTAGATATATGATGGACAGACGTGTTCATTCGGAGATATAGCATTTAACCTAATTTCATTGTGTGAAAGTGGGTGGAAGACAATCTCTATGACTATTTGTATGGGACATTCTTTATATTTTGCCCAAGAGAATTGTACCAGTTGCTTGGCAGCTTACATGGATAACATAGGTGTTCTAGATAGGAAGGAAGAAAAATTGGAGATATGAAGACTATCAAGCACTCTCGATTTAGACTATCTATGGACAAGAGCTGTAGATTTTGGTGGGAAAGTGTGCTTTGTGTAGTTATACTTGAAGTACATGATTTCAACATACTCTTTCCCAGAGGAAGAAGAGTTTTGGTTTTTTTGCAATCCGGTAGGATCCTATTTGTACATGAAACCTTTAGCTATCAAGATCTTGATGGTTGAAATAGGAATGGAGAACCTACCTATGGCCAGCTAAAACCCCATCGCGCACAGGGCATGAAGCAATTTTGGGAAGGATGGCGGCAGCCCTGGCGAATAAAGATAGAGAGAGGAAAGATGGCTCAAGTATAATGATGTGTGATAGAGGGTAGTTGATGAGGTACTGAGGTCGAGAAGAATGATGACTAGCGGAAGTGATGAGAGCCCCATGAATGAAAGGGACCGTAGGATCATGTCCTCCCGACATTAGGAAAGTATAGTAGGGAGACCCCAAGCATCTCGATGAGAATGAGTCTTAGGAGAGAATGAGAACTGCGCGTGTGCACCTAACCTAACCTTGCTACTTAGCCCTTACGCAAGGTGTTTCAAATCCATAGGTAGTTATAGAAGAGAATCATAGTGAAGGAGAGCAAGGAGGATCTCCACATTGGGTAAAAGATACAAGTAGACATATTTTACTTACCACTCAGAGGCACAGTAGATTAAGGATGCACACATGGCAGAGCAGCATGTGTCAGTGTTTGCAACGAATAATTTTGGAGGTATTTTCACATACATGTCATTAGGACATAACGTTGGTGTGCATCCCATTTGAAGCAATCCTCTTGGTGCAGCTATAACACAGATGGTTGGTATTCAGTTTGGCACTACAACCGGGACATAAATAAGTTCATCTACATGACAATAGGTCATGATGAGAGGCTTGGGAGGTTTAGGTCAGCCACCGTATGGAGGAAATCATGGTAGAGGTTCAAGATCGTGATCCGGCCCCATTCTAGGAAAAGGGTCATAACCACAACAACCATTACAACCATTGCAACATTATAAACCGACGCATCAAATACATTAGATTTACTTTGTGATGTCACTTCACTTTCCAGAGTATAGAGGTGTGGAAGATGTTGTTGAGAACGTGCATAAGTGTGAGTTATTATAGAGAGCTAAGGGAATAATAGCTCCTAACACGAAGGTAAGTTAGTTTTCCACAACAATTCAAGGGCACACACACTGCTAGTATAGAAAATATGATCCACATCAGAATGTTGTGGATTATGATGTGGTGTTCGCTACCTTTTAGTTGAGTTTCAAATCCAAGATTTTGAGTAAAAAATAATTAGCGCGCTAAAGGACATCAAGCAAGGCTTGTTAGAAAGTGTGAGGGAGTATGACGCGCATTTTAAGACTTTATTGTCAAGTTATCTTATGATATTCATTAGATCCAACATGCTTAGTGGTTCGTTGGATGATTTTACAATCTTTCAAAGGGCTTTATCACATAAAGCATTCACCGATTATGTGAGTCCTTAGAAGAAGCTTTGCGTGAAGAAGTAGTTGGGAGTGCAGAGATATAGCATTAGGTACTTTTCTTGATGCAAATATGATTGGCTACAAAATTGGAAACATTGTCTACTAATTTGGCAAATGAATCACACAATGGGTTATGGTATATTGTTTACAACATGGAAGGGCATATAAAGGATAGTTATCCGCCCAGAATGTGTGTGCCTTTTGCTACAATCTTGTGGGATTTTCCACAAGAATCGTGATGGTTAAAATTTCCCACTCTTACAAAGACATAACACAAAAGAACATCTCTATGTAATGCAAGATTTTTGATGCACATACTCATGATATAATTGATTGTCATTTGATAAACCATATTCATGAGGCATGTGAGATTGGATTGTGAAAAACCATTAGGGCCAAGAATTCTCGGGCATAAGACGATAGACTAATGAGGGGCACAACTATGGAAATGGTGGATTTCAAGGTGGATATCGGAGTAGAGTCCAAGGTGTTCAAGGAAGGTTCATGTGTGGAACATGTTATACTTGTGGATCACCAAATCATTATCACTGGAGTGACCTAAAAATTAGTTATGTGCGCATTTGTGGAAAGGTGCACAAGGTTGAGGATTTTTCAAACCTCTATGAACATATTTGTAAGAATAAAAATAATTAAAAAGGTACAAATATGATTAAGGTGGAACACGCGAGGAATGAACAATGGACACCTAAGAAGACAACTAATTTAGAATTGTAACATGTGTTAGTCAATTGTGCATGTAGAAGAAGCACGTGCATGGAATCATCTTAAAATAAAAACCCTTATTAGGAGAGAATAGATCATACATGTTAAATATCTAGATGTTATTCATCAGAAGGAGGTGTATTAGGAGACCATGGGAGTTATCAGGGATTTACAGTGGTGATATCCAATGCTTGAAAGAACAAGTGCGCGAGTGAGAACGCGTAAATAACACCAAACTTCATCAAAGGGATGTAGATGATTTTAAGGAAGTGTTCGGGATAGTGTGACAGAAGAACATCATTCCTTTTCTTAGAGAATGGTCATGAGAGAAAGTAACATGTGTAGGATTTGAGCAAAATTTCCATATCCTCCATGCCGCTTTTCCACCCCAAAACCATGAATATGAAAAAGAGATTACAATGGATGCAATGATAGATAGTTGGTTAGTGAGTAACATTCTTATCGACACAAGGGAAGATGTCAATGTGTTGACATTGGATGCTTGGAACTAAATGGGAAGGCCACAACTTTATTCATCTTATAATGTGTTATATACGCTAATAAAACTAGGGCCATGCCTATTGGGGTGTTAAAGGATACTTCAATCACTATTCAAGGATCTAAATTTATAGGTGACTTTGAAGCATTGGAACTTGATAAAGAAAGTAACTTCCCATTATTGTTTAGATGTCCTTGGTAGTATGATAATAATGAAGACATTCTTTAACAAAAGATATATTAGTTTTGAGAACAAATATCAACGTGTGATAATACCCTTGGATGATGTGAAGGTTGTTCCTTATACCAAGCCTATCAATGAGGAGGAGATAAATAGAATATATGCACATACCATGCGTGACCCTGAGAATGTGGAACCATCTAAGGAAGGTGTACTTCATGGGAAGATGTGTAATCTATCAGTGACACTACTAGTGTTTCTTGTGATAATTAGGCCCATGGAACTTATGAAATGGTAGGTTGTGAGGTCAAGGGAAGGGTCACTGGATGATTAGGCCTTGGATGATCAGGCATTTGGGTAAGAATCAGTTACCAAGGTACATTGGGGAAAATAAGTCTAACTCTTTCTATGCGCAATGGAGAACCAATGGTGAAATGATGGAAATAAAATTCTTTGTATGGGATAAAGCAACGCGTTGGTGGGAAACACATAGGGACAATATCTTAGGATGGAGTGAGGTAAGGGTGGCCTTCTTAACAAGGTTTACTCGTAAAAATGTCCCCTCTCTTGTACATAAATATGATGGGAAGACTCCTTCTTTGGTACACATCCAAGATTGTGAAAGAAGATGTGCATAAGGGCTAGAAGTTATACCACCATACATTTGGGTAAATAAGTTCTACTCTACTACTGGGTGAATGCACACATGCATGGTATGTGCATGGATCTCAAGCATGAGACTACAAGTTGGTGATAAAAGATCAAGGTATGGCTCACACTTTTGATTATTTTTCTAATAAGCCTCCAGCAAATGAGGCCTTACAGATTATGAAGTGCATCACATTGGGTGATAGTGCAAAGGTAGAGGAACCGAGGGTTAAAATTTTAGGAGAACTCGAGATTGAGGCACATGAATATGTACTAGAAATGGAAGAAACACTATTGTGACATGCATGGAAAGAGAAGGAAAAAGGAATATGGTTTACCTCATTAATGATGAGGAATTTGAAGATTTGGACATTAAGCACACTAAGGTTACGTGTGAGGTGATGGACTCTTTGGATGAGTAGGCATGTGCATACCATGTACCTATAAAGACTAAGAAGGTGAATATTGGAACTAAAGATGTGCCTAAAGAGGCTCTTATTGGCAATTACTAATCAGATCCAAAGATTGTGAAGATCATTGAATGGTTGCAGACAACTTCCATGATCGTGGGATCAATTTCAATGCCAAATATTCCTTAAACTTCCCTAAACCATGCTAGTGTAGTATATCCTTTAGAGAGCTTTCTGATGATTATACGAACATGAAAAATGGACACTCTGAGCTCAAGATATGTCTAGTCAAAGTTTGGTCAATGGGAAAGTCAACTCTAGTCAACAAGTCAATAATGGACCAATAAGCATTACGACACGTGGCAAAAGGGCATTGGAAAAATTAGAGGTTCAAGAGGTTTTCACCGTCGGTCTTTGACAACCATAAAATGGTATAGCTCAGACGAAACAAGAGGCTCAACTTTTGTTACGAGGGAGCCCACTGCCATGAGGACAATTATATTAACATCGACATGGTGGGTCCTCAAACCACCATGAGTTCGATTTTCCAATCGAGGATCAACAAGTGGTCTTTATTGCCATATTTCATTTGGAATATCACATTATATTACTTGGGTCGAATTTCATTTTATTACCTTTGTAATTATTTGGCATATTAACCTCCATGTCATTTTCTATGTTTTTCCAAATTGCTCGAGTTCTTTGCCAATGTGTTCGGGATAGTCTTATCTCCTTGTAGATTGGGAGAGTCAACATTACCACATTATCTCCCAACACATCCTCCTATTTCCAAGAAACTCAAAGTATTTAGCTCGGTCTACAATATGGCAAGCTATACTTATCTAAACCAACATTGAGCTTATCACATACCCTGTAATGCACGTGGTCAACCCAACAACTCAAAAAACCAAAAGTATACAGCTGACCCCAAGATTTGGTGGATAACACCATTACTTGGCCCAAAAAAAAATGGCATGTGTGGCCGTGTCATAGTTTAATAGGCGGCCCCTTCTATATTTAAACCTATGCAAGCTCTTTCACCCTATACATGTGGGACAATGTCCATAGGGAGGATAAACTAAGTGGCGAAAAGGAGTAGGAGGCGGATTTGAACCCCGACCTCTTATTTCAAAGACACGTCTGCTAACCAGCTTGCCCAAGGGGTTCAATGGGATATAAAATTTCTCGCTATTAGACAAGGATAATGTCGAGTTTGTGTCAAGGGAATAAGGAGCCAGTTTTGGAAAAGTGCAATTTCAGGGCACTTCTACTCACTTCCACATCTCGAGTTATATATGAAATTTTCTCATAATTTCGAGACGATCATGACAGTGTGATAATTTATCAAATTTGGATCCTTTTTGATAGAATTATTTGTTGTTAAATTCACATGAAGGTGTAGAACCAAAGGGAGACACTATTGCAAGTGGATCAGGAAGGTGAAGGACAGAGGTTGAGCTCCATTAACATCCTTCAAAGGTCTAAAACCCAATTTTGCAGGTTTTTGATTCATTATTGGTTGATGTAAAGGTTATTGTATTTACATTTTTAACATTATTAATGGATCGGTTCACCACAAACCCGGGGACGTAGGAATTCCAAACCCCATAAAAATTTGGGTGTTGTGTTCTGATTTATTTTTCAGTTTTTGATATTTTCAAGTAAAATAAATTCCAAATATGAATATGGATGCAACTATAATCAGTAATTGATAAAAATGGGGAAATCAACTTAATCTGAAACATTGATTTTTGGGGCTTCGATCAAACAAAGTGAAATTTTGAGTAAATTGCCAACTTAATTTCAATTTGAATTCAATCCTAAATCATATTTTAATCATTTTTGGAAGTATTAAATCCTTTTAAGTTGATTAAAATTGAAGATCATTTGAAATGATTAAAATTGTTAGTTTCAAGAACCCATTTTCGAGATCATTCCATCACTTATTCACATGGGGTAATCATGAGTTAAAGGGTGTGCATCCTTCCTTCGCAGAGATGAAGATTAAGCTAAGAGAAGGCATGCGTCTCCGGTTTTCAAGAGGACTTATACAATGAACCTTAACCTACATGAGAAGGTCAAAGAGGAGATTAACAAGATGCTTAAGTCATGTATCATAGATCTTATTGAGGAATTTGAGTGGGTCACCCCATGGTAATTAGTATAAATAAATATGATCAGATCAGAATTTGTGTGGAGTACAAGGTACTCAATGCTTCATGTGTCATGGATCCTTTTCCTATGCCATTTACAGAAGAAAATCTTGAGGGAGTTGCAAGGCATGAAATTTATTGATTCACTGATGGATTCTCAAGGTACCATCATGTACGCATTGCATGTGACAACTAGGAAAATAACACCTTCGCTTCTAAATGGGGAAGTTTTACTTATACTTTCATGCCCTTTGGATTGAATAATACACCAACGGTGTTCTCGTGCATCATTTTTTAGTCATTTGAAGACTTCCTTCATAATTTTTAATGCATCAATTTGGACAATTGGACCGTCTATGGGCTAGTGAAATATCATTGTGAAAAATTGAGGCTAATGTTTAAAATGTGTAGGTAGTTGAGAATCTCTCTCAATATCAATAAGTTTATATTTTCCACCCCCTTTAGTACATTACTTGGGAACATCATTTGCAAAGAAGGACTATTAGTAGACCCTGCTAATATTGCAGTCATTTTGGGGCTAGAAGAACCTACCAATCAAAGTGAAGTGCATGGATTCTTGGGGCACACTAGTTACTATAGAAATTTCATTAAGGGTTATGCAAATATTTTCGCACCCTTAGAGTAATTTCTCAAGGCCAAAGGAAATTTTTATTGGGGTGACATGCAACAATGGGAATTTGAGACCTTGAAGGAGAATCTTACCACCGCACCTATCTTGTGCTTCCCTTCCTAGAACAAACCTTTCCATGTACATGTAGATGCCTCTGGCATGGATATTGGTGTAGTCTTGGCACAACCAAGAGAGGGAAATGTGGATCATCCCATATACTTTGCAAGTAGGAATTTAACACCAACTGAGAATAACTACACAACGACAGAGTGTAAATCACTATCCATGATCTACACACTTCATAAGTTTAGGTAGTACTTACTAAACACACCGTTCATCTTTTATACAGATCACATGACATTAAAGTAATTAGTTAACAAACATGTTTTACAAGGGCACATATGCCGTTGAATTCTTATCTTCCAATAGTTTGATTTTACATTCATAGTAAAGCGAGGCAAGAGTAATCTAGGTATGGATCACTTGTCATGGATATAATTTGGAGAGGAAATGCTAAGGATTGAAAAAACTATGTCCGATGCATAGTTGTTTACATTTAACCATGCACCTGTGACTTGGAGGATATTGTAGTATTTTTATGCACTATACTTATGCGGAGAAGGAATGAAAGCAACTTTGGAAAAGAAGCAACTTGTTATTCGAGCCACTCCAAATCAACTCATTAGAGGAGACCTATATAAAATGGGGAGAGATGAGGTTTTACGCATATGTGTTTTGGAGCATGAGCATGAAGCCATCATGGAGGAGGCTCATGGAGGCATAGCAAGAGGACACTATGTAGGGGTGATGACTACTCGCGAGATCCTATTAGTTGTTTTATGGTTATAGACATTATACAAGGACAAAAAGGCTAATGTTAAAGCATGTCATCACTATCAAAGACTTGGAAATCCATGAAATAGAGAATAAATCACATTGATGCCTATAGCAAGCATAGAACCATTTGAAAAATTGGTTATTTATTTTTGTAGGACCTATTACACCACATGTATGCGAGACAAGTGCACATTACATCATCACATGCATTGATTACTTGACAAGGTGGGTAGAGGTTGTGCCTACAAAATATTTTATGGCAACAACAATAGTAAGGTTCCTTTGAGAAAACATCATCAGGAGGTATGGATTTCCATTAAGCCTAACGAGTGATAGAGGAACTCATTTTTGAATGAGACAATTAGAATTTTATCGCAGAATTTATGGTGGCGCACCATAAGACCACCGCTTATCACCCTCAAGAAAATGGAATTGTTGAAAATTTTAACAAGATATTGAGACAAACACTAACGAATATATGTGATGTTGGAAGAAAGGATTGGGATGATAAGGTATCAGTCATTGCCTAGGCATATAGAATAACCCTCTAAATGGTTGAAAAAGGCCACACCTTTTCAGTTGGTGTTTGGCATGGAGGTTGTATTACTGTGGAATTTATGTTACCATCCTTGTGTATTGTGCATGTAGGATGGTTAGATGATGAATAGGAATTCGATGAGTTAATTGAAAAATTGATGGAATTGGATGAATGGTGCACCATTGCGCATTAGAGGAGTTAGAATACGTAAAAGGAATGACATAAGGCTTAGCATGACAAGAATATCAAGAACAAGTATTTTACAGTTGGAAATATGGTACTTTTGTATGACTCCAAGTTTGTGTGTCATCCAAGGAATTTGAAATTCCATTGGTTGGGACCCTTTGTCGTGACTAAGATACTAGAATCGGACGCATTTCAATAACAAGTGCTAGATGGCACTATGTTTCCTTCTTACTTGAATGAGAGTATGTTGAAGACCTACTATAAATAAGCTTCCCTTGTGTTTTTAATAATGCAATATTTCCATTTAGTTTAGATTTCCCTTTCATGATTGTTTTTCTTATTTTGTTGTAATAAGTACATTCACACACGGAGGTGATTACTATCTATTAAGTTCATACGAAGATAACCATTCATACTTTTAGTGTGGGGTAAATAGTTTCTCAAGCTGTGAAAAATATGCTATGGAGTGTTGGTATGGATATTGGAATTGGCTCTGGGATTGTGTGAATATGAGACAAGTGTGTAGACCGATACAAGTGCTCTTTGGGATAGATATTTCTCACCGAAGACCACGCACTAGGATAGACATGTAGTGTAACTCGAGGGAGGCAGTAATAGGATAAACTACTTAGAAAGTGGCACATACCAAGATGGTGTGGGGCACAGGAAGGTACACACAAGGAAGATTATAGCCTAGAAGTAAGGGTGCACCTAAAGGTTATGACCTGCATCGCGCACGCGGAAGATAAAATCATAGACAAAATTAAATCCTACTTTTAAAATGAAAAAGGAAAGTGTTTTAAAACATAGAACTGGGAAATAGTAAACAAATGTTTTAAATCCAAAAAGTGAGTTGGTGGAATACTAAGTGTAGAAAAGCTATAAAAATTGGAAAACCAAGTTCATTTATTACCTTGCATTTGATGTGATTTTTTTGATTGAGAAGTTGAGCGACTAAGTGCTAAGAGAAGAGTGTGACAAATTAATTTGAGTGGAAAAGTGGGGAGCTCCTTCACTAGATGAAGTGGAAGCTTAGAATAAGTGTGATGGAAAGGGTGACTAAAGCTAGTATTTGTAGAGTGGGAAATTGTCGAGCAAGTGCTTGTAGAGCTTAAAAATTATGAAGCTAGTGTTCAGGATTTAACCAACTAAGGAATGAGAGCAAGGTACCCAATAACACATCTAAGATTGGGACGCACAATGCAGGTTTAGGAAGAAAAAGTAATTTTTTTACTCATAGAACCTAGAGCACAATTCAATCGAATTTACATTTTTAAATTTGGGAGAAGCAATGGCACCATTCAGTGGCACCAAAGGGAAAGAAGGAAGTAGATGAATTACCTAAGAATTGGTTCTTGGAAATGCAGAAACGCCGGAGGTGGTTATGGCACAAAAATAGACCTCGAAGCTTACTAAATGTAAGATTAGCGAGTATAACCACAAGGAATTGGGCCACGAGGCCACTTTTAAAAAGACATGTTGTGGGAGTTGTCCACGAGGACTACAGAGGATCAAGTAATCATGGAAAACTCATAATGGAATATTTTTGAGAAGGTAGGGTTACTCCAAATGTTTAATTTTCCCTTCTTTAGTAGGCCTATACACCTATTATAGTGGTTGGTATTGGAGGTACATGAATACTATTTCTACTTTGTTGGGTGGAGAATGAGGCTCACATATTGTCGGATTGGGAGAGTGGCGGGGTCATGCGGGATACCGGTGAAGACTTGGACTTGGAATTAAATAATGACATGAATATTAAGGAGTTGTCCACCAAACCGCAATATGAAAGATGGCACGGGAAATGATGTGGAGAATATTTTTGACCCTGTGACTAGAGTGACAACACATTTGTTAAGTTGCAATCTTGGTGCCTTGGAGCATCGGGGAGATGTGAATAGGAAGTTACTCTACATTGCACATAAGATGGCACATAAAACAAAATATAATATTGTGTAGTACATTTCGATGGGATTATAGAAGAAGCAAGGTGCAAACCGATAAGGAGACAATATAACATGGGGATCCATCTTTATACTAATTTTCTTCGGGGAGATTGGTGTCCCATATGGGCCAGATGAAAATATGTGGATATCTAGAAGAGGAAAAGGCCCCTACGTAATAGTTCACCAAATTCACATGTCATTGTGTCATTACCAATCCATACAAGGCGTGATTAGAAAAGTGGTACAAGAGGATGTATGCGGCCTTTGAGAATGAGTGGTGCATGTCAAGGAGTTATGTGGAGTGGTGGGAAAGCATGAAAAATTTTCATTCATGCAACATTTTAGCCTTGCTAGATTAATGATGACCAATGGTGAAAAGGGGTCATGGTGAAAACTACCTTATTCATTCACCACCAAGTATTTCAAATGCATAGTTAGCAGGATAAAGTATACAGAAGATGATGTTTAATGTAGAGAAGGTGGATTTAGACTAGCACACCTTGCGTAAGACCTATAAGTATGCTTCTAGGTTGGCATACTTGGAAAAAATGGATCCCGATACCTGGACCTCAATCCAAGTATGAATGTGACAATCGGAAGCACGATATGTAGGGTATTTATTAACCTACAACTGAAAATGAAGGATGGAAAGGAGATCAAAGTGTGTGACTCTTATAGGCCTCAAAGCAGAAAAAGAAGGGCATAGTGAGAATCCCCAAGAGGAGACATAGGAGACTCCACATCAGCATGAGGAGGAATCAAAAGAAGGAGAAGAAGAAGAAGAAGAAGAAGAAGAATATGTTGTGTTGGATCAAAGCTGTAAGAGAGAAATATAGAATAAGAGAAGGGAGGAAACCAAGGGTGCAATCTCTTCTCGGCCTACCAAGGGGTCTCCTTCTACAATGGCAGAAATGGTACGTCCATCGAGGACAAAGAAACCACACAAGATAGCTCAAGTTGTCTCGAGGATGAGGAGGATGAAGAAAAACAAAAGTATGAATAATTGGAGTGTGAGGAGTCTATGCACAAAGACAAAGGGGGTGAGGAGAAACCAATGCACATGGAATCAAGCCCAAAGAAATATGAGGAAGGTTGGCAGAATAGAATCTTCGCACAGGAAGAAGCACCATTGCACGAAGAGGAGAGGCATAACACAAATGAAGAGCCTAAGGTAAATAAAGGAGAGGGTGACGATGATTGTGTCATCAAGGAAGATAAGGGTGATGTTAAAGAGGTAAGCGCAAAACCTTCCACACCCTGGAAAGAGCACACCAAGGCCAAGGTAGTAAGAAAGAGACAACCTCCACAGTCACCACATGTGTCATTTATTGATGATCCTACAAAAGTGTTGAGGGCTAGGTTTCATAGCACGGTTCCTAAGGAGAGGTTATTTAGCTAGGACAAGTTGAATTAAGGACGAGGGCTCTCATGGACAAGGAAAATTTGATCATAGAGGATGTATAACATGTGGAAGAGCCAAAATTTGAGATAAGAAACATGTCCCATTCCAAGTTAACATTATAGAAGGATCCAAGAAAAGTGTATAATATTGTCAACCCCACAAAATTAATTGACAAAAATGCTTGTAATGTGCTAAATAAGATGATAGCTGAGGTCACGTGTAAGAACTTGGACAAGGGGGATATCATGAGGCTCATGGTAGAGGATAAAAAGGATAAGGAGTGCAAAATCAAATAGCTAAAGGGGCATTTAAAGGGGAAGAAGAATCATACCAAGGATTCATATGACAAGGCCGAAGGGCTAGTGAAGTAGATTACAAGTGCATGCCCCACATTGGTAAACCAATCAAGGATTGACTATACTACAAAAATGGAGTATCTTGAAGACTTGGTCAGGATATTGCTTCTTAATATAAAGAGTGACATCGGGCCATCTCGTAGCTAGTGTTCCCAGAGCTTCTCCACCACCTGAAGCTTGAGATTATCTTCATTCAAGTTCATGAATTCTTATTCTTTAATTCATGGAATTTTTTCCATTATTCCTTATTTTTCAGTATTCTTTGGTTCATTTATTCTTTGGGAGGTGCATTGGGTGACATATTTTCGAGAACGAGAAATGAATTTAGTGTGGGGTGATGTTGAGAAATGAAAATGGATAAGTATTATCCATGTGTAAAGGTTAGGGGTCATATACAAGGGATGCATGAAGGGGGTGTGCAAGTAGAAAAGGTCAAAGTGTGAAGGTTCGTGCATGAGCATACCTGGATTTGGGACTTATATAATTTTATACAACATGGCTAAAAATAAGAAAGCGAGTAGATGGAGTGGTGGTCAAGAAAATATCTAAGAATAGACAAATCAAGATAGCTTAGGATGCACACAAAGTGTCTATAATTAGGATAATCACATGCAGAGCAGGGGCATGAATTGAGATAATAATAGGATTAAAGCATTTAAGGATCTGATCTATTTATAGCCTAATATAATGTTAGCTTGAGTTTTAAAATCATACTGATCTATTTGTAAGCACACCTATTATTAGGAAGGTGCATGTAGGCAGTGAAGGAAAGTCACCACCCTATAAATGTAAGTGATGCTTCATTGTAATAGAGGGTGAGGAGAGGGTGAAGAGTTCATTGTTCATAGTTAGGGATTAGAGTGTTGATGGTATGTATCTAGACTTTGTATGCATGCATGGACAATTGGTGATATATGATGTAATCAGCAAATCTATTATGCAATGAATTAATGTTTTACCATGGAAAATTGTATATGGGTTGCTAAATTGACTAGATATGAGTATGGGATTATGGGGATTCAAATAGTATTGATCATTCTTTATGTTGATTAATCGTAATTATTATATATGTTTTCGAATTATCAAGATATGATGTACATTCTTATATGTATGGTTATTATGGTTATGGTTCTTGAACATGTATGCTAACATCTTTCTAAGCATAATAAAGGAGGGACATGGAGGTTGCAGCACTTTGGGTGAGCTTCAGGACTTGTATGGATGAAGTACTAAGATGCATAACTACATTGGATGATAAAAATGTTACACAAATCCTTGTGTGTTATTCATTTTGTTGAAACATTTTTACATATCATGGAATCAATGCATTCTATGATTTTATTTTTATTAGAGAGGACACAATCTATTCATAAACATGTTTGATGCCTTCACTTATGGTGGCTTTATAGGTTATGCTTTACCACAATATGGAAAGGATGGGCATTTAGACAAATTGCATATGTCGCCTCGACATTATTTAATGATTCAACATTCATCGACCTTTATGCGCCCACCATGGAGGTATAAGTTTATAGTGCATTTTATTATTTAAAAATATATTTTGCATTTAAAATTTAAAATTATACATTCTTAACAATGGCGTGTCTTTTACTTATGGAGACTTTTAGGAGACATCGACTAAGACCACCACATTCGTATGAGTGCATGTCCCTTAATCTCTAGGGACTTGGTAAGAAGTAAAAATTTAAAATCTATTTTAATTAACAATTATTTAATTTTAGTGAACAATTTTAATACCACTTATGTATCATAGTTCTACTTATAATATAGATCGATGAGAGGATGACGATGTTGGAATGTGTACACGCCCTTTTTCTTCTCCTAGGAGTTCCCACATGGAGGTATAATTTTAAAATTTATTTTTTAATATAATTTTTTTCTTGTAATTGAAAAATTATAATACAACTTGATTATAATATGTCAACATCCCATATCAATCAACATAAGGATAAGAGCATTCATAGGATGAGGGATTCGTTTTTGAGGAGGTATAAAGTTTTAAGTTAATACTTAAAGTGAAAAAATAAATAATTATATTATAATGTCAAAAAAATTGTAGATCCTCATCGAGGAAATTCCCTCTTAGTCTACTACTAATAAAAATTAAAATAGACGAAACGGTAATAAACTACCCAAAATAGTATGAATGGCCTACTCCTTAGTGGATTAAGGGGGATAAAATGCAATCCCTCCCCTCCAATAAAAATTATAGATATACCCTATCATATTATTTATGTAATTATAAACACTAAGTACGGGGGCTCAAAATGGACCTCTTTGTAAATGATGACATGATGATATTTTTGATATTCAAGGAAGTAAATATTTTAACATATTTTATTTCAGCCAAGATAATTTTTTATTTCAATTTATCATTGTATCGGTTTAAGTTATTTTCAATTTATTTTATATGTCATTTTTAGTGACTTCAATTTGTTTATTTTTAGGTATTTTAAAAATAGAATAGTTAACCGACAACAAAAATTGATTTATACATATTTTCATCTAAAATCCCACTTGGGAGATGGAGAAGGTTGGTCCATATACCTTTCACTGAGTTCAAGAAGACCCACTATGTCCCAAATCTAATTGGGAAATTTACATCAAAAGGTTTTAGGAGGATAAAAAGGGATTTGGGGGTAATTACATTGTATAAACACAAAGTTTAAGAAATATAAATATGTTTTTTTAATAATTATTTATATTTATGATTTACATGTTCGTTCTTAAGGATAAATAGATGAAAAAATATGTCTTCGACCTCCGAAATAAAGAAAAGTGTTTGGTTTGGTTTGAAGACACAAAATCATGCGCATATTACTATTTTGTTATGTCATCAGTATGTTGTTATATGCATGAATCTTAAGTAAGAAAATTATTCCTTGGTGACACTATCTCTTGTCTATCCATGTTCTTTGATTGTTTTCTATTGTGAATCTCTTCCACATTTGTCATTTTTGTATCCATTTCTAGTCAAGTCACAGGGATCCCTATCTATTTGTCTTCTCACATTTGTTGTCATTTATCCGGGACACTAACACCTAGGTGCATGTGTCCATCATAGGTGCTCTGTCTAGTTTATATCGCTTTCTAATTTTGACATTTGTGGTCGGAGTTTTCACTTTTCTTATTCTTGTCTTTTGTCCATATTCGAAATTTTGTGTCACTAGCGTCAAAATATAAACAATAGATTAATATATATACACAACATACACACTATTATTATGGATCACAATTCTAAGGGACTATCTCATCTACATACTATCACTACTATCATAAGGGACTACATTTTTGGGTTGCATACACTGCATAGGAAGGGGAAGTGCTAAATTCTATATCACACATTTACATCTAAGCTATCTATAGCTCGTTATCTTGGCGTCATTGGCACAAGGGAAAACTAAGGACACTATTTCACACACAAGCACACAGAACTACATGGAGTCTAGAATGTATTGCAACGCTTGGTCATAAACTCACTCTTCGAGTGACCGTTGGGGGTCGATCGACTTCACATATTGCATTTTTATTTCAAATCTAATGTGTTTGTGAGCTTGTGCAGATATCTAGGGTTTTTTTGTAGGTTACATGTGACATCAAAACCCTATTAGAAACGTTAGAGAGAAAAATCAAAAATTGGAGGAAGACCCTCGAACCCGAGAAAAAGGCAAAGTCATGAATATTTTCACATTCACCATCACCGAGATCACACACAAACACATTGGTGCTCTTATCCGGCATAGTCTTGAGTCCTAGAACTTTATTTCAATCATCAGTAGCATCATTTCCAATCTGATCTAGCAGATTACATAGTCCCAACTATCTCTAAATCACACAAAAAAATAGCTAAGTCATTTATCCTTCTCATTTGCTTAGATTTCTACATTGTTTGAGTACTTAGCATTTGTATATTGTGGTATATCATCATTAGTTTCAAAATTTACTCTAAAATTAGATTTAATTAATTTATATTTTTATTAAATCATTTGGTGAACCCCACTCCTCTTTGAACCCTTTTCCCTTAGATCCCAAACCCTCATGGCTCAAAAGAGGTACCCATCTCCAAAGCACGATATGACTTATATGCATATGCAACCAGTATTTTCCAATGTTGTTGAAAAAGATGAATTTTGTAATGTCATCTACCATCCTCAATATGACACAAAACCCTCCAACTACTCCTTGACCACCAAAACTCCCTTCTGTTGGTTTCCAAAACTATGATATTTGCATAGTTTCCCTAGCCAAAATTTTACCCAATGTTATCCCTCATTTCCCATAGCCATGCATAATCCTCCATCTTCCTCTCCTTGTACTATTGCAAATGATAGCATTAATATAGATTTTATGCATGATGAGGTTCTTGCTTGTAAAAATATGGATGTTAATGATTCTATTTGTGATCTTGCAATTGTAAATATGGATAATGATATTCTGTTATTAGTCAAGTTGTATGTGAATCTATTTCTCCTGCCATTCTTACTTCTGAAAATGTTTCTAATAATTGCAATGATAGATCTAACACTAGCACTCCTACCACTTCTTTGTATGTTGATGATAATCTTGATGAAATCCTTGCTTGCAAAAATATGACTGATAGTGACTTTGATTTTGATAATGATACTACACATGTTAATAATGATGTTTCTTCAGTTAAAATTGTTGAATGTGAATCTACACCTCCTCTTCCTTCTACTTTTGAAGCTCCTTCCAATGTTTGATATGTTGACACCAATCCTACTCCTAATACACCTCTCATTATGTCTCATGATTCTACACCTAACATCTCTGTAGAGCCTCCACAATCATCTATTCCTATCGCACCTCCATCCCCTCCTTTGACATCCACTCACCCTTTTTAGGTTCCTATGATCACTCATAATGACAATATTCAACCCCTTAATGTGCCTCTCACTTCCCAAACCATCCCCTCACAAGATATTCTCTCTCTCATGCATGTTGTTGGTTATTTGCAAACCCAAGTTCATACCCTTACCCTCAAGAGTAGAGCTTATTATGCTTCCATTGACAATAATTCCCTTCATGGAAATCCCATTCCTAAAAATATTCACAATTCCACTTTCCCCAAGGACTTCATCATGCCTACTTTCTCCTATTTCGATGGCATCTGGAAATCCTTATTTACATCTCAAACATTACCATTTAGTCATGGCTTCTTATTCCAATGATCGCTTGTTACTCAAATCCTTTCGTCATAGCCTTGTTGATCATGCTCTCCAATGGTATACTCATTTTCCTTCTTGATCCATTAGTACTTATTATGATATGGAAGATTATTTTCTTAGACGCTTTATTTCTAACAATGGTCCTAAAGTTACATATGAACGCTTGCCATATTTGCATCAAGGAAAGAATGAACCAATTTTAGATTACATTTTACACTTTAATTCTTGCATACATCAATTACTATTTCAGCCTATTAATCTAGAAATGTAATTTATATTTTTTCATGGCTTAATTCCTCCTTTAAAATAAAAGCTCTTATATGATACATGTGAATCATTTACTCTATTATGCTATAAATTTATTGATCTAGATAAGGACTTAATTGAGAAACATGTTATAACACCACCTTCTACTTATTCTATTCCTTCCTTTCCTACTAAGTATTCTCCTCCCCCATCTATTGACCCTCTTACATGATCCCCATCTCCACCTCTGTGCAAGCATCTTCCTTCCCCACCACTACGTCGGCATTCACCTAAGTCTTCTACATCTCCCACTCGTGAACCATTACACTTTCCACATAATGTTAAACCACATGATGTCTTGTGTACCTTACTTGATAAGAAGCTAACATGTTTACCTTTCACACAACATCAACCCCATAATCAGTTTCAACGCCATCATGACCACCCTTTCTGTAATTTCCCCGCTTAAATGGCCACCGAGACAATGACTAATATGCTCTCCATGATATACTATAACAATTAAAAGATAATTTTTTTGTTGTGCTCCACCCTCACTCTTGTGAACACTCTAACTCCCTATTCCACATAGGTGATCCTCCATCATAGTTAACTTGTCTCATTCGCCTCCTCCTAAGTTCATTATCTTTCTACATCCTTAGGTCATCCTTCATCCACCTCCTCCAGTTGGCTCTCCTATCACCATGGTAGCTCATCCTCCACACATCGTTATTGCAACTTATTGGCTTCCTAAGAATCCTATTTACATAGTTCATACTATCACGCCTCCCATTATTAGCAACATTTCCTCTTATTTCCAATTCACAACCTATACTCACATCGTTATTGTTCCATATGATCCTACCATGCATAAGCAAACCTCTCCACCTTTGGTATATGGTCTCCATTTCCACATCATTACCTAATGATGCATTCTCGTGTTACGGTTCACACTTGACTGTTGAGGGAATACTACATCAATGAACCTCCCATTCCACACTTCCATCTTTGTGCTTCATGACATACCTTTTCTAGCCACTCCTTCGCATGTGATGAGACCCATTTACCAATGATGCACTCTTGTTTTATGGTTCATTCGGATCGCTGAGGGGAATTTATAAATGAACCTCATTCTCACGTTAAGTGGTAATTAATATTTTTCCCCACATTCATCTTAATCACGTGAAATTACAAGCATTATCTTACATCTCCTATTTACACAACTATTAATGCATCATTCGTTCATTCCCTTAACTCATCTACATCACAATATTGTTTCTATTTCTTCTACCACATCACATCACATACATACATTTATATTTACAATATGATATACTATTCATTATTATTCACATATAATCCCTATTTAGTCCATCACTTGACTTTTTTCCACATCATTCCTAATTTCCACAATCAATAATACATATTCAATTGACCATTCCAACAATGCACGTAGAATCTAACAAGCTAAACAAACACTACCAAGTACAAATCATAATCAACACATCATATTCAATGCATATCAACAACCAATACAATCTTCATAATCACATTTACAAAATACTATTGTTGGGGGAAAGCCCCATGCATCAAAAAACATATACAATACATCATCTATCCTCCTCGCTATCACTATCTACAATAGTGAGAGCTCGCAAAACATGAAGCTTCACCACTAACTCTACATCTCTAATCTCATCCTCTTTATCTCTCTATTTGGCTCCATAATATAGAAACCTCACTGTCTACTCTACATATCGGCCTCGTAAATCCACATACCATGAAAATAGATCATAAGCTAGGCCTCCTCATCCTACAACATCTCTCACTTGATCTACCTCTACACGAACCTCATAGAGCTCACCTAACAACATTGTACACGTGGTTGTTGTTATAGACACGATTCAAATAAATCGGCGTGCTCGCCCGCAATCGTGTCTACATACTCTAGCATCCCCCTTCCATAAGCATATCCAAGGGCATGTTTCTGCGTCAACATGCATATGGAATTATCTCCAATAAACAATCAATAAGCATCTCCTATAATCACACAACAAACATTAGTTATTACACATTGTTTCATCCTCACATGATATCTTGTAAGTAACAATAAACATATAACACACAACAATAAACAATACTTACGCTCTACTCTCGACGTTCTTACATCATCCATATCGGGGTGGGTGCTTGGCCCTCCACTCCTCAAACTATGTACCACCGGCAGAAAGCATCTACAACCACCGGAAATAGCAACACCAATCGGTGTGTTGCCCACAATCGCCTATATGTCTACATGTAACCTACATCGTCCATCTCGTATAGGCCTTATGGCCAGATCTCGACTCATCTCGGTCCTAGATGCACTAGTTGTGCTCCTTTCGAGTCTAGCCTTGACCCCGATCACCTTGGGTCCCTATTAGATCGATACCATATATATGGCTCCATGGGCACATCCTGATCCATGCCAAATTACATAGATACTCGATTACCTTGAAATAACTCTATTGTCCCTAGGAATCAGTCCTTTAACCATATGGTGTGTCGAATGCACCACAACTCCACATCATCCTCCACCCATATGTCATAATCTCGGTATGGTATCCATATAATGGCCCTAGGGCCCATCTGATCTAGCATCAAACTATACACAGTCATGCCCATCCTCCTACTATGAGTGCCCACCCTTCTAGATGTAAAATTATTTGGTCGGTCCCAATCATCCCATTAAGTGGCCTCAATATAGTTATATGCTCATAATTCCGGACATGCAACAAAATCATCACTCATATGCCACCACCATGATCCTCCTAAGTAAACATGTATAAGTCCCAAAATAAATGAGCTAACACACATCGTGCCCATGCAAATATGGTACCATGATCCTTCATACTGCAATAAATATAATGCATTCAGTATAAAATACCAACTCCTCTGCCCTCTATGGACACCGATGAATCTAATACCACTCAAATAAATTTCTGTAATCACACAACACCTAATCTGTGATAACATCCAAGCTAATATGGTATTGGGCATGTACTCGAGACCCTGTGAAATCTCGTTGTTCCGCCCTCATCGACTATGGGCATCAAATACGGGCATGAGCTATACTCTCTTTCCCACTATAGGTAACCACAAGTATCTTGTATACATCCTCTAATTGCATTGTCATCTCACTCGTTAGCAACTAGAATGTACAATTATTTTTGCACCATCTCTCGCACAAAGTAGTCAACATAGGCATATTATGGGTATTTCCCCAATCTATAAATATGTCGCAAGGTGACATGGTCCAATGTATCCCACTCAACATCTAACATGAAAGAAATGATAAGAAGATTGTTCCAAGTCGTGAACTCGAAGTATAATAGCAAACCACATTAGATTTATAGTAAGAGTAAGAAGAGCTAAAATATCATATATGGAAAACTATCATAATCCATTATTCTCAATACATTAGAATTGAATTACATTACATAGCTCAAAAATAAGGATGTACATATAGGAGCAAGGAAGTGCAACTACTACCTAGATCGGTGAGTGAATAAATCCTTTCGACCGATATCTTGGTAGTTAAATTAACTCCATAAGACTAGAAAACTAACTCCACATAACTGGTAAGTCAACTCAACACAACTAGTAAGCTAACTCTACACAACTAGTACACCTAAGCAAGTTAACCCAACAAGTGTAGGGCTAACATAGCTGTAAAAAATATCCTAATAAATAAATAAAAGGACAAATAATAACATACACTAACACCCACCCATTAGCATAGCTTAGGTCGATGGGTGGGAAATAAGGTGGTCCAGGACAAAAAAGCCTAATGGGGTACCCACGTACAATAAGCTGGGCAAAAGAGACACCTTAAGGTACCCAAAATCAGTAATAACAAAGTAGAGAGAGAAAAATCCCACTGCAAGTTATCCCAACAAGCTCGGCTCCAAAAACTCAAAGTGTTGAAGCATTTTGGTGTGCACTATGGTCCGAATCCACTACTCGATCAAAAACTCAAAAACAACAGACACTAGGATTCACCGAATAGCTTCATGCAAGGAGACTATCAAAGGAGTGATGTCAAAAGTGTAAAAAAATACCAAACATAATTTGATCAACTGCTACAAATAGGTGTGCCATGATCTAAGAACAATAACCAAGGCAATAAAAAAAGGACATGAGATCTAAATAAATAGGATTTCCATGATCCAAGAAAATTCAAGCTAACAAGGCAAGGACATGAAACCCGAAGAAGCAGTATTAACACCACACCCTCCCATACTACTGAATGAGTATAGTAATGCTACAAATCTATATGAGTTGTCAAAAAAACTACTCAAACAATGAAAAACTAACACTGGGCTTCACCAAAATAGCTCCCCCACAAGAAAGACTATCAACATGTCAAAAAAGTGTTGAAAATACAAATCTAAAATATCTCAACAAATAAAAAAGATATAAATGTTGGCACTTTATAATTGATTTTGTGTTACAAACATGACATTTTAAATTTTTAGTTTATTTCTCAAAATGAACAGTTCAAATTGAAACAAACATGAAAAAACAAGCACTTTTTCAAAAAAATTGAGTTACCGATCAAAAGATACAAGCTTTTGAAGTGTATACTCTAATATTTATTTTTAAAAACATAAAATGTCCTTTTCCTTCACTTTATTTGATTACTTTTGTTGGAAAAACTTTCTAATTTAAGATTTGTAAATGGAAGAAGAAGAAAACCCATTACCAAACATGAAAAACCCAGAAATTATTTTTCTAGATTTTCTACTTCATCGACATGAATTTCTAAAATCCCCAAGGGTAGCAATGATCTACAAGATCCTCAAATCCTTCATACACACAAAAACTCTACAACGCGAAAGGAAAAAACATTACAAAAACCAAAAAAACCCAGAAAGTGTTTCTCTAGACTTTCTACCTCCACAGCACTGAGACTTCCCCATGACACGAATATTTAATATTTCCACATATTTTCAAACAGGAACTCTACAAAGTGGAAGAAAAAACCCATTACAGAACATGCAAAACCCAAAGAAAAACCTAGAAAGCATTTTTCTAGACTTTTTACTTCCCCACATGATTTCTTCCTTGCACAGAAATCTATGATTTCTAGTTTCCCAAAAACAGAAACTACGAGAAGCGAAGAAAAAAACCCAATACTTAATGCAAAAACCCTATAAAAACCAATAAATCATTTTTCTAGATTTTCTACTTCCCGGTAAGAATTTCCCTAGCACGAATTTGTAAGATGTTTATATTCTCTCCAAATAGGAATCATGCAAAGCGGGAGAAAAAACAAAACAAAAACAAAAACAAGTTATCCTTCAATGGTTAAGTTTACGATTGTTTCTAGGGTATTATCGTCTTCTAAATCCAACAGAGGCCTAAATTTTGAGTAAAAATAGAAGTTGCAACAAAGAGCTAAGAATTTCCAAATATATGAATATAAAAAACAATGTTTACAAATAAAACATACGGATGGATGTCTACATCTCTTTGCTTTGATACCATGAAAAGAATGATAAGAAGATTATTCCAAGCCATAATCTTAGATGATAATAGCACACCACATTAGATTTACATAATGAAATGTTAAAATATCATATATAAAAATACATCATAATCTATTATTCTCAATACATTATAATTGAATTGCATTACATTGCTCGATAAAAAGGATGTACATATAGAAGGAGGAAGTGCAATTACTACCTAGATCGGTGGTGAAGAACTCCCATCGATTGATATTGGTGGTTAAGTTAACTTCAAAAGACTAGCAAGTTAACTCCACATAACTAGTAAGCCAACTCAACACAACTAGTAAGCTAACTCCACACAACTAGTACACCTAAGCAAGTTAACCCAAGTGTAGGGATAACATAAGTGCAAGAACTATCCTAATAAAAAAATAAAATGATAAATAATAATCTAAACTAACATGAAAACCGCAAAGTAAGTAGTGTACTCGAGTGACAGATGCACTCGAAACTCTCTAGAGTTTATATCTCTCTGCATAACACCAAAAGGCAGAAAAATCACACTATTAGCACATTGTACATACTACTAAATCAATCATAATAGCTTAAAATTAATAAAAATACAGTTATTTCATGTTATATTACTAAATAGCATGCCCCCGGACACTAGCGCCTGAAAGCAAGTCACTAGCACCACGAATTACAAAAATTCATTTTTTTCTAAAAATGTCAAAAACAAGCATTTTGCACAAAAAATTCCAAACACAATCACATACTAGCTTCTTGGTAGATGAAGCCATGGCCACCGTTATTCTCTCAAATCTCGTCGGACTATTTTCTCTAACATGTGGCATTCTCTTAGCTTAGAGCTCAAATTTCAAACATTCTTGGTGAAAATAACATTACTATTCACTTTTCCATATTACTATTTATAGTAATTCCACTTTACGATACACTATGGTGACCATTTACTACTATTTATTACAAATAATACATGGCACATAGTTTTGATCATATCTTGAGCCCCATTACTTCCTCTTTCTCCCCGTTTGTACCATATGAATCGTGGTTTCCTCTAACATTGTATTATACACTTTTCATTATTCCATATTCACACCTAGCACATGTATCCGCATGATACATACACATTTTTGGTAAATACTACTATCTCTTTTATATTGTCTCTCATTTACTATTACAACCTGGCTTTCAGCTCAGTGTTCATTTCTCCATCCTTCACCCTTTTTACGAAGGGGGACATACAATCAAAGTTCATTATATATTCCTCTTAGTATACAATAGGATCACTCGACATTCCAAATACTTTACTATCATAATTTTCTCCGAACACACTTACAATTATTCTATACAAACAATCAATACTTGATACTATTTCAAATCTATCCCCTCCAAATGACCTAATCTGGGAGCAAAGAAAAACCTCTCTGTGAGTAATTTTCTAAATACATCTTATTCAATCAATTACTATCATTCAAATCAATCAATCAATGCAATAATCATAGTTACTATCACTCCCAAATGACCTAACTTAGGAGCCACATTACATTATCATCACTTCTAGATGACCTAACTTGGAAGCCATCTAGCACTATTCAAATTGGAACACTTGTTACTATAGGAGTGGGGGCAATGAGACGTCATTTCCTTTCCTATACTACTCATATATGGGTTCTTCAATCGGGAAGAACACAGAACTAAACACGGAACTAAATTCAATCTTTATCCATCTTCAATGGTAGGAACTTTTTTGGGATGTAGTCATAGATGGAAGGTAAAACTAGACATCTCTCCCCAACACTCTTCCTTTGGTGGCAAGACGCCTAAATCATTAAATTATTTACAAAATAGAGTTGGGAATTGTTCACTCCCACCCCTCTCTATCGCCTTTTGCAAAAAAAATCCAATATCTCCAACGACATTACAACTACTTCTACAAGTTGTTCCTTACGATGGTTCGCTACCTCCTCTTATGCCATGTGGTTCAAAATGTTGATCCATGATTTTCCACGCTACAAGATTCTACATTATATGTGTACTCTGTAATATGGATTCTCTGGACTTTATACATGTATGTTCCTTACTTCCTTTACACTACTTGAATTTCATTCAAATAGCAAAAAAAGGGGGTCAAATGTAGACACAAAATCATGCACATTTTACTATTTTTTATGTCGTCAAGTATGTTGTTATATGCATGAATCTTAAGAAATAAAATTATTCATTGGTGACACTATCTCTTGTCTATCCATGTTCTTTGATTGTTTTTATTGTGACTATCTTCCACATTTTTCATTTATGTATCCATTTCTAGTCAAGTCACATGGATCCATGTATGTCTATCTTCTCACATTTGTCATCATTTATCCCAAGACACTAGTGCCCACTCTAGACACTAGCGCCCGGGCACGTGTCCATCCTGGGCACTCCGCCCTATTTTTTCTCTTTCTCATTTTGACATTTGTGGTTGGCCTTTTCACTTTTCTTATTCATATCTCATGTCCATAGTCATATTTTTGTGTCACTAGTGTTGAATTCAAACAAGATATTCATATATATACACAACATACACACTATTATTCTAGTTGGCAATTCTAAGGGACTATCTCATCTACATACTATCACAAGGGACTGCATTTTTGGGCTGCATACACTGCATAGGAAGGGGAGGTGTTAAATTCCATATCACACATTTGCATCTAAGCTAGCTATAGCCTGTTATCTTGGTGGCATTAACGTGAGGGAAAACTAAGGACACTATTTCACACAAAACTACATGGATTCTGGAATGTAGTGCAGAGCTCAGTCATAAGCTCACTCTTCGGGTGACCATCAGGGTCCGTTTTTTTCACATATTACATTTTTATTTTAGATCTAATATGTTTGTGAGCTTGTGTAGATAGTTAGGGTATGTTTTTCAGGTTACATGTGACATTGAAACCCTAATAGTAAATTCGGAGTGAAAAATCAAACATTAGAGCGAATTCCCTCGGACCGGAAAAAATGGATCCGAATATTTGTGCAATCACCAGTGCTCATATCAAACACCAACACTTCAGGTGCTCCTATCCTCCCGTGGGTGCCCCTATCTAGCATAGTTCTAAGTCCCAGAACTTTCTTTCAGCCATTGTAGCATCATTTCCAGTCATATTTAATAGCTACACAATCCCAATTCTCTCCATATCACACAAAAAATCAACTAAGCGGTCTATCCTTCTCATTTGCTTATATTTCTACCTTATTTGAGTACTTAGCATTTATATATTGTTATATATCATTATTTATATATCATTAGTTATAGAAGTTTCTCTAAAATTAGATTTAATTAATTTATATTTTTCTTAAATCAAGTTTGTGTATAAGTAGATAACATAAGACATTAATAGGGTTATAGGTTAGTTAATGAAAGTGACAATATATGTTTACCTTTTCATTGTAGAAGACTATTTAGAGCATTGAAATTGGTTAATAAACACACTATAATTTGATATTTTATGGTGTTATATCACCCTTCAAGTCGTATAATAGACAAATATGTCCTATAATCACAATGTAATGGTAATTATTTAACATTGTGATTGATTAAATATTTAGAGCATAGTTCAAGTGATGCGTATATCAAAATTAATAAACTCAATGGTTATTGTTGGAGCGCAAAATTGCACCCTTTCTGAATCATGAAAGATCTAAAAATTTGGGCCAACATTGTTAGAACATGAGTTTGTGGGTAACTCATGATCTTTCTCCAGATGGAAGGGTTGGTTCCCTTCATCCCAATTTGTTGCAACTAAACCTATACCAGCTCCTACTCTAAACTATCTAACTTAAGCTAAAAAATGGGGAGACAGAGTTATAATGAAAAGAGAACTACAAAAAGGGGAGGTGATGCACCAAACTGAAATGGACAACTACTTTGACCTATAGAGACACAAATGCAATCATTTGTGCAAGAATCAAGGGAAACACATATTTTTGCAAGATACAAATGAATAGATTTGAAGGAAATCAAGAGGGTAGAAATTCGCATCAAACATAAAGAATTTAAAGGAATAAACCATAAGTGCACACCATTAAAACATTTACACTTACATTTTACAAAAAAAGGTTACATAACTTGTAAAATATATTTGCGAGAGATCGAAAGCATGGAAAATACAACTCCAAAAGAGAGCTCCAAATCCTAAAAGAGAAGAATCCCTTTTGTGTAAGGCACTTACATATATAGAGAATGAGAGAGAGAGAGATACCAAATAGCCATCAATGGCCCATTTTCACCCACCAAGGACCAATGCCATCATTTTGTAGTATAAAGCATGGGCATCTTTTTTCCTTCAATTTACACACCATTGGAGTTACAGGACAAGGCATGGGCACCATTAACGATAAATTTTAGTAAGTGAAGTTGTTAGAGGTCCGTAGATGCAAGAAACCAAATTTTTATCTTCAAATATTTTGTTTTCACTTTTCAACCTCAAAAATCAATCAAATTATGTGTTTCTTGATGCCAAATTCTAGCCTCTGAAAAAACCTTTCCAACACCAACATATTTGGAGCACCGCATCAAAAGTTATGGTCAAAAAATGTTTCTCCTTGTTCCACGGCTTTCTTTGTGTGTTCACTCATTTTGTTTTGTTTGGCGGGTTTTTGAGATCTTTGACATCTGTTGAACACTAAAAATGTGTTCAATGTCTTTAAGTCTTTATTTTCCTCCAACTTCACACTTAACTTGTTTTTCATGTTCCGTAGAGGACCACTTCTTTGTTATGCACTTTGGAAACATGTGCTCCACAATCCTTTGTTTCACAGACTTACAGATTCCACTTTATATACTCTGCGAAAAATCTTTGCAACATCCGCGAAGATATTTTCCTTTGTCCTACAACATTTTAACTTGTGACTATTTTCATTTGTGTCATAGAATTTTACAGTCCACGGAACACTACCCCTTAGAATCCCACTGAACAAGAGGATTCCAAACTTTTCTTGTCACCACAAAGACTCGAGCTCCGATTCCTTTGTTCTACGGAGTTTGAACTTTTTCTAGTTTGAAAAATCCTTCATTTCCATACAACGCCAAAAGTCTTCGTGTCCCTCGTGCAACACTTCCTTTTATCAACAAAACCCGCCTAAGTCATCCACTTAATTCCCTTTATTTTGCAACTTCACACTCAAGACCAAATTCTTTGTTCCATGGACTAGGAGAGTCTATGTAACCTTGAGTTCCTAAAATTCATGGTACACTAAAAATATTGTTCGCATGACCCTTTTCAACAAAAATCCTTCTAAGTCCAAAATTGATTTTAGAAGTTGTCAAAATAGCCTGGGGAGGTTATTTTGGACAATAATAATGAAGTTAGATTCGAAAAAGCATTGTTGGTGACTCATTGTTTAAGTGGACAAAAAATTATAAGAGGCCACTAATAAATTTTTAATTTATGTAAGTTATTTAAAGATGTATGTTGTTTTATTTTTATTTTTAAAACTATTAATATATGTAATTTTATCATATATTTGTGTTCATAGTTCAATATTGCTACAATAAGTGCGCAATAAAGAAAGTGTATGTGCCATTATAAGACTTGGGATGGAACACAAAATCATATAATCAGTGGGCCCAAAATAATTATTTTCTCACAAGTAAGTTAGGTAGTGTTTAATTTGTTCTATAAGTGATATAAATTAAAATTACACACTTAAAATTTTATCATTATATTTTTCGGGGTAAAAATAATTGGGAGGACAAATGATGATGAGAAGGATGAGGAGGATGAAGAGGAGGAGGAGGATGAGGAGGATGAGGAGGATCAAGATCGGGACCAATTAGAACGGGAAGATCATGAGGATCGGGGGAGGAGGACAAGACCAATCATTAGGATTTTAGGATATACTTTTATATCTCTTTTTTTGTGTATTTCAAAAGGGACCTTTTAGTACTCTATCATAATTACATTTTTATATATTATTGTAAAGCACATTTTGAACTAAAACATTGTCTTTTTAAGATAATAATATTTGGATATTTTATAAATTTTTAGTCTACATTAATATGATTATATACATACAAAATTTATAAAATCTAAAATAATTTATAAAATAAAATGTGAATAATATCTTAGTATATAATGTTTGATTTTATAGTATATAATGTTTGATTTTATAAATAATATATATATATATATATATATATATATATAGCGGATCTATAGTTAAATTAATTATATTGTTTTTTAAAAAGTATGGAATAATTTTTGTGTCACATTTGTGCCACTCCTTAACAATGATTTTTGTTCTATGCATCATTAAAGGGTGAGGCGGGTTAGGCGCTAAAGTGGCATAAAAGTGTCACAAATTTGACACAATTAAAATGTTTAGTCATTACTTATTTGCGTCATGATTCATGCCATGATTTTATCAAAGAAACGCAAGCGAAAAACTCTCAAAAAGATCAATTTACAATGTGAAATTAAACCAAAAATAGCACTATTTGTACTTTGTGTAATAATGTTGTAAGGGTATTTTGTAGAATTTTATTTTGGGAAACCTTAAATTCCCTCTCATTGATGTGGGACAGAGTTATTTACGATATATGGGATATTTAGGAAATGTATGTTTGCATGATAGTTAAAAATATGCATAAGAAATTATTGAGGGGTTTTGTTTGTGGGATTTAGCTTTAAATTGGTGGTGGATGACAATAGAGTTGGTATTGGCTTTGTATGCTTAAAATTCGGACATTGGAAATGAACATTTTATTTCAATCTACTTCTACCAAAATACTAATAGAACAATATCATTGTCTTCAAACTCAAATTTGGTTTTATATTTTCTTATTTAACAATGCATTGTCTTATCTTTATAAAGAAAATTTGAATGGAAAACCATCATAAAAATTAACCCCTCTACTTGTTCGTAAGTTTATTTCAGCTCTATGTAAATTGGTATTGAGTTGAATAGAACCAAATTCTAGCTAAGTTTTTATCTAGATGTTTTCTTCTATTACAATTTAACATTACTAATAACCTCCATTACTTTTTTAATGTTAAAATTAAACCATGCTCCTCGAGTTATAATTCTCATTTTGACATTTAAAACTATTATTTTTATTTCCAGTTTAATTTATATTTGAGTTTAGTTTTACTTTAATGTTGGGGATTTTATTTTCTACATAGGTAAATTTAATTTATCATATTTATAGCCTATTTTATGAGAGATGGGTGTTATACAAAGGAAGAAGTGTGCTTAATGAATCAATTTATTTGTGACTTTTGTGGATACCAATTTCTTCCCCATCTCTCCACCTTCCACATGACTAATGACAATGTAAACTACTTTTCCCTCATTTACCACGTTCACACGTTGCTTCACGATGCTAAAATACTTTTTTTTGCATAAACATGAATTTAATATGATTATTTCAAATAAAATATTTAGAAATATTATAACCAAATGATGGTTAGTGTGAGAATACAATTATTAGACGGTTGACTATTTAAACATGAAAATATATGTGATCTTTAGGTTGAGTGATACATACCAAGATTTTGATTTTTTTGAAGTTTCCAACCCTTCTTTCACCTCGATTAATATGACACTTGCATATACCTTAGTTATTTCCCTAGAGAAGAGATGGTGGTCTTTCACTAGGGCATTTTAAAGCCTCCATGCCTCCATTGGAAACTCTATTTATTGTGTTATCTTTCTTGCCACCATCTTATCTTTATATATCTATTATTGTTTCTCCCCTTTATATTTATTGCATGTGTAAGAAAGAGATACTAAATGGTATTTATAGAGACCCTTTAATGTTTGCTACTTTGGATTAGTTAATATGAATATGAAGATTGATATGATGGGTTTGAATGATTCTCTCCTACCAACTACACTTCTATCCAATTACAAACTCAAGAAGATCGGGTTTATGCATAAGGCCGCTTATGACGAGACAAATTGTAGCTAGCCATCCATATCAATATCCAACATATGTATTTTTAATATTCTCTAACTATTATAAATGTTGTAACACATTGTTTGCATGTATATGGGGAAAGGCACTAGTTGTTGAGCAAGTACAAGTTGTTGAGCTCCTTTTAGTTAGGGTGGAGTCCATGAAGTTTACATATTTTGTTTCTAATATTAATGTAGCCAAATTTTCTACCCTACTATGTATTCAAGAGACTAAAATTTACTAATGCCCTAAAATAGGAAAAAACTGAATTACAACTTAGATCCTAATTAAAAATGTGTTTGAAACAGGCTCCAACTAGAAGGGTTGGTTGACCGGTGCGTTCATTTCGTCGAAACATGTGGTTTCAAAAAAATGAACTCAAACGGACACCTGGAGCACAAGTTATGACCTTTTCACATTCCTGCTAAAAATAGTGCATCATTCTCCCCTACTTGGAAAAAATGCAGCTCCCACAAGTTGTCTTCAAAAAAAAAATCATTTTTCTTTAGCCAACTTCTTGATCTCCCACTTTGTGACCCATGTGTTGTCCTCTTGTGCCAATCCTTTCCAATGTACCAAATATTTGTTGTATTATCCATGTCGCGTGGTCACTGTTTTTTTGTCCAAAATCTGATCCACTTCATCTTCTTATTTCACCATAAATTGTTGCCTCAAATCTACTACTTCATCAATAAAACCCCTTTTTCATTATCCCCATGAAAAGGATATAAGTCTGAAACATTAAACATTGGAGAGATATCAAAATTTCCTAGCAATTCTACCTCATAAGCATTATCATTTATCTTCTTCACGATTTTGGAGGGGCCAATATTTTTGTACTCAAGCTTTTTATGGGTTCCTTTTGGAAACCTTTCCTTCGAAGGTATACCATAACCAACTCACCCATTGTAAACACTTTCCTCCTTTTGTGCACATCTATTATTTCCTTATACTAATCATTACTAGTCTCAGAACTTCTTCGCACTTCTTCTTGCAATTGTTGTATATGTTCGGTGAATACTTTTGCATCATCACTAACTCTATCATCAATTGGTAGATGCACCAAATATAACACCCATTTGGATTACTCCCATACACTATAAAATGGAAATTTTCCCTGAGGATCTATTTTGGGTTGTTATAACAAAACTCAACTTGTGGTAATGCTAAGTCCCATTGTTTTGGCTTTTCCCCAACTATGCACCTTAGTAGGTTTCCCAAACTCATATTTACCACCTTTGTTTTCCCATCGGTCTGAGGATGATAGGCATTTCTGAACTATAGTTTAGTTCCCAACTTCTTCCATAAAGTCCTCCATAAATTACTTAAGAACTTTGTGTCCCTATCTGAAGTAAAGGTTTGTGGAACACCATGTAAGTTTAACAACTTCTCTAAAAAATAAATTTGCTAATTTTGTCGCATCACTAGTTTTCTTGCAAGAAATAAAATGAACCATCTTAGAAAACCTATCAACCACAAAAATTAAGTCATTACCTCGTTGTGTTTTTGGTAATCCCAAAAAGATCATACTCAAATATGTCCACGACCCTTTGGGAACATGCAATGGCATATATGACAACCCTGTATTATATCCATGTCCTTTCAAGAATTGGAAAATTTGACACCTCTCCACATATCTTACCACATATCTTTTAGCTTTATCCAATAGTATTTATCTACTACCAAGGATATCGTCTTATCCTTACCAAAGTGCCTAGTCAATCTCTCATGCGCAGCTCTTTCACTATATTATCTCTCATAGATCTAACTAGAATACATAGTTGTCATCCCTTAAATAGATAGCCATCCCTGAAAAGGTACTCATCCTAGAAATATCCCGCATCGCTTTGATAATGGTCAACTTAACCTTTCAACAATATCCTTAAAATCAGAATCGGGAAAATACAAATCATTTATTACTTCAAAACCAACCACCTCATTCTCCATAGTTTAATATAGAGTCGTACGCCTACTCAATGCATCTACAACTTGGTTCTATTTTCCTAATTTAAGCTTTAGAGAAAAATTATAATCCTACAAAAATGATACCCACTTTGCATGCCTATTATTACATTTCTTTATGTATTCACATACTTTAGGGCTATGTGGTCTCAGTAAATAACATTAAACTCCTTAAGCACTAAGTAATGCCTCTAATTCCTCGGTGCTTGTACAATTGCATAAAATTCCACATCATAAATAAAGTAGTTCTGTCTTGCCTCATTCAATTTCTCACTAAAGAAATCTATTGGCTTCCCTCCTTGAATTAAGACAACACCAATATGAACATGTGAGGTATCACAATTAACCTTGAACACTTTATCAAAATCTAGTAGTGCCAAAATAGGTGATTTTTCACCTTCTTCAAGAACTGAAATTTATCCTCGTTGCCTTTGTCCACAAAAACTCCCTTCCCTTTGTGCAATCTGTTATAGGTGCTACAATACTACTAAAAATTTTAATAAACTTTTTGTAAAATGTTGCTAAACCATGAAAGCTTTGTACCTTTGTTATACTCCGTGGGTTAGGCCATTCAATAATTGCCTTTATCTTTTCTGAGTCCATCTGTACCCCATCTGCTGAAATAATAAAACCCAAAAATACCAAACTCTCTTGCATAAATGTGCACTTCTTCAAATTTGCATAGAGCTTCTCTTTCCTTAACACTTCAAATTTCACCCTCAGATGCCTCAAATGTTCTTCTTTAGTTTTATTGAAAATCAAGATATCATCAAAATAAACCACAAAAAATTACCATTGTAATCCATGCAACAAATTCTTCATCAACCTCATAAAAGTGTTAGGTGCATTAGATAACATGAATGGCATCACCGGCCACTCATATAATCCATCCCTTGTCTTGAATGTTGTTTTCCACTCATCTCCTTCTCTAATCTGAATCTGATGGTAACCACTTCGAAGATCAATCTTGGTGAAATATTTATATCCAACAAGCACATCCATCATATCATCAAGGCGAGATATTGGGAACCTACACTTGATTGTAATTTTGTTTATTGTTCTACTATCCATGCCAATTCTCTATGTTGCATATTTCTTTTTGGAGTTAATAAATTTGGATTTGCACATGGACTCATACTCTCACTTATTATACCCTTTCTCACGATCTCTATCACTTGCTTATTCAACTATGCATGCAATGTCGAGCTCATCATATAAGCTGCTTGATTTGGGAGTGAAGACCATGGGATCAAATCAATATGGTTTTTGGTGGTAACTCATCCGGTAGCTCGTCATCGGGAATAACATCAAAAATTCTTCTATTAGTTTTGCTATTTCTACTGGTATTTGTGCACTTGCAAGTTCATCCTTATTTGTGACCAACACATAAAAAAACCCAATTGCCTTTACCTCCTTCACAAATTATTTTGCAGAAAACATATTTTCAACCTTTCCCTCTTCCTTAAGAGGTACCAAAACTATTTTTGTGTCATCCTTCCAAAAAGTATATGTATTCTTCCCCCCGTCATGAATAAATTTTCTATCAAATTGTCATGGTCTACCTAACAAAGATACGACATGCATCCATAGGAATAACATCACACCAAATCTCATCCTTATAACTTTTCCCAATAGAAAAATTTATTAAACATCTCTTATCAACAATAACTTCATTACCCTTCTTAAACCATGCAATATGGTAAGGGTTAGGATTCTTCTCACAATGCATGCCTAGTTTCTCAACCTCTCATTTGAAACCATGTTCTCATAACTACCACCATCAATAATAACATTACATACCTTTCCTCCGAAGTGCCACTTGTTCGAAAATATTTGTATGTAGTCATGCATCCCCTTTATCTCCTTTCTTGGAGAAATCATCGTCCTTTTAATCATTAGATTATCTCTCACATCCGGTGGAATTTTTAGGTCCTAATCATCTTCTTCTTGTTCGGTTTCAATAAGATGTAATCTCGGAGGGTCTATTTGCCTCTTGTCATGCGTATAATAATGTGGGCATTCAAATGCTCTATGCCCCTCTTCACCACATCTATAGCACACAAATGGTCTTCGTGGATCCTCCCATCCTCTATCGCCAACATATCCTTTGCCCCTAGGAAATCCTCTACCTCTTTGTTGATTTGGGAGATCTTGTCTTGTATCTTCTTGCTTTTCCACTCCACGAGGTTGTTCTCCTCTACCTTGGTTGAAACCAGATCATCCCCGAAAGGAGGATGAGGCCCCTATTCATCCCAGGTGATCTCCTAAAACTTTGACAGGTTTTATTTTTCTTCGGCCTTTAAAGCTAGTTGATAGGCATCCTCCATACTCTTGATCATGTGCATGCTTAGCTCATCTTGAATAGAAAATTTTAATTCGTTTACGTACCTTGCACCCATTTATTCCTCAGTTTCTTCATGCTCTACACAACTGGACAACTTGTAAAACCCATGTTTGTATTCTTGCAAGGTTTATAAGTTTTGTCTCGAGATTTTGAAACCTCCCGAAAAGGGTTTGTGTATGATCCATAGGGAGAAATTTGTCTTTTACCTTCTTCTTCATCTTTCTCCAGGTCTTAATCCTTTCTTTCCCCTTTCTTGATCGCTCCTTTTGTAAATGATCCCATCATAACATAGCATGACCTTTTAATTTCATGCATGAAAATTTTACCTTATTTTCCTCTGACATATCCTTCCACTCAAAAAATTTACCCATGTTAATGTACCAATGGATCAGCTCCTCCGGTTTTAGGCTACCTCCATATTCTCGAAACATCAACTCTTATCCCATCATTCTTTCTTTCTAATGCTCAAGGCATCCTTTCTTCAAAAGCTAATGGTGGTCTTTGTGCTTCCTCCTCTTCACAAAATTCATCTTCATTTATGTCATCTCCACCTTGATTTCCTCTCTAGGCTATAGTTGCAGCAATCGCAACAACTTGCCTCTACAAATCCTGCATGTTTCTATTCATATGGGCAATTCCGCCCCCTCTTCCTCTTCCTGCCATTATTTTTTTCCTTCACCAAGACTCGAACTTGCTCTAATACCGGATATTGTAACCAACTTTTCTACCCTATTATGCATTCAAGAGACTAAAATTTACTAATGCCCTAAAATAGGAAAAAACTGAATTATAACTTAAATCCTAATTTTTGTCCTTTAGATGGTAGATTTCGGGCCCAAAAATGTGCCGAAACGTGCTCCAATTGGCAAGGCTAGTTGATCGGTGTGTTTTTCTTGTCGAAACATATGGTTTCAAAAAACGGACACCGGAGCACAAGTTATGACCTTTTCAAGTTCCTGCTAAAAATAGTGCATCAAATATGTATAGGTAAGGTCCTAATAAATGAATTACTTTGAATGTTTCTTGTGTATATAGCTATATTATTTATAAAATATTGAGAAAGTTAAATAACACAAGCATTGAAATATATAATACATTCAAAAGTGACACATTTGCAAACATTAAAAAGGATTTTTTTGTGTGTGAACACTCATTTGTTGAGGCAAGTTATAACAAACAAATGTCAACATTAGCTGAAAAAGTACTATTATGTACATATATACATGTTACAAGTGTACATTTATAGAAGTCAAATTCACATTCAAAATCTATTAATATAAAAATTAGTCTGTTGATCCCAAAATATAAGTACAAACTAGTCCATCTTTATGCACATATAGAAGATATAATGTTCACATTCAAAATATATTAATATATTTTGATCTCAAAGTAAAAGTCCAACTAGTCTAGCTTTATGGACATGTACATGTACATTCTTTTGAACCTTTACCTCATTTAAAGCTAGTACTGCAGAAAAATTTATGTTTGGCTCCCCATTTTTTGAGAAAATTCATAATTAATGCTTTGAATTGATGCATAGTTTTAAAATCCCTCAAAAAAAATTTGATCAATCCCAAAATTTGAATTTGAATGGAATTCACTATTATAAAATGGATGCATAAAGATATCAAAGCATTTTAAACACAAATTGGAAGATATCGAATTGATGTTTGTTTGTAGTAGAGCATAGATTTAGGAGGTAAATGTCACTTACCATTTGCATATGTAAAAAAAAATTGAATATACATTGAATAATCGGAATATACATAATTGAGTTCCAATTAACATAACAACTAAATAATATCTGAATATACATAAGTGCCATGTTTTTTAGGCAATTAATATCAAAATATACATGGTTAATATTATAATAATTGGTTGAATATACATTGGAATTACTAAACATACATTAAATATATGGATGTAAATTTCTCATTTTCTATTATGCATTCAAACTTTGAATAAGCATAGAAATTATTGAATATACATTGAATATGTTAACTAGATACACCCCTTTAACAAAAATTGTACATCAACTTCAACATGCTCAAAAAATGTTATCTCTCACTTAACATTAGGGCTTTTTCATGCATACATGTTGATCTATGTATACCTAATGCATGGTCATTGATATATGGATATACGGTGAAATTATTGGATATAGTGAACATTAATAGCTAAATAATATATGAATATACACACCTAATATTATATTAAATGGTTGAATATACACTATAATCAATTAATAGACATTGAATATATGGTTCTAATTGTGTTTAGGTTTGTTTTTTGTAGGTACATGACAAATAAATTTCTTCCGGACATCATTGTGTGAGAGATTTTAAGTCCAACGTTTGAATCCTATTGTTGGATCCATCATCGGGTGATTGAAGAGTGAATCCAATGCTTGATTAAAGAAGAGACGCTTCAATATCATAAATATGATTGCTTTGAGTAATAAGGTGTAGAAGTCGGCTAAAATGGAGAAGGGAAACAAATAATTAATTGTTTAATTAATATTTGACATTGGTTAAATATAATTAATGGGTAGATTAAATAAATAATTAATTAATGGAAGCATCAATGAACGGGGAATGGAAAGTGTAATTGATTGGGAGTTAAATGACTTTTTGATGTAGAGGGGAGGAAAACCAAGTTCTAAAGCACATACCAACAATGTTAGTCAATAACAACAAAACCATCAATTCATGTAAAAGCTCAAGAACTTCGTAATGTGCATACAAGTACCAATTTCATAACAAGTATTGATTCAATAATCTTTATACATGTCCTTAGTTCAATTTCATCATATAAATAGGATTTAAAACTTTCAAGGAGTCAAGGAATATTTCAACTCATTCACCCTTATAACTGGTTAAGAGCTACTAGCCCTTCTTAACTGCAAACCTTATTGTCTAGAACTTTGCACAAGGACTTAGAAAAATTTGCTTACCTTTTCAAGTATCGTTTATCTACCTACAACTCTTCACCAAATTTTAGAACACAACTCTAAGTGTAACTCCTTCAATCTTCCTTCTACCATTTTCAACTAGATCTTTGTGTAGCCCTAAAAACCTATAACTCTTATTGTTCTAAAAAATCACCAACTCTCCGATAATCTGGTCATATTTCCATATACCCTTTATCTTGTTCTTGCTTCATGCCAAATTTCATAATCCAACTCTCAATAAAACTCTCCCAACTCACATGCCATCTTTGCAATTAGCCCTAAAAGGTCTCTATTAAGTCTCCAAGCTTGCAAAATTGAGTTAGAAAATAGATATATCTTCTCCTGGTTCAAGACTCCTTCAACTACCTTAAACATCCTTATAACTTCATTCTCAATCCTTACTAGGTATCTAGCTTGTATATATGTCTCAAAACTCAATATCTACTTTTTGTTATTCTTTGCCATTGTTTTAGTAAGATTTGACTATATTTTCTAGATTCTTGGTCTATCAACTCAATTTAATCACCTTCTTAACCCCTTACAAACCTTTTTCCACCTTTAATCAAGTCTCCACATAAGATATAAGACACCTTTTGAATAAACTCCTCAAAGCTTTCTTATGAATGTCAAGAGAAACAGGATATGAGGATTTGTATTTCTTGCTTTATAGGCATAAAACCTTAAGGCTTCCTCCTCAAACCTTTTTCTTCACCTTTCTCTAGTCTTGTTATACAAAACACTTAAAACATGTTATAAGACACTTGTACTATAAGTCATTCTTGTGTTTTTGCTCCTTTGGCTAACCTTTGACTACTACAAAAACAGGTATAGACTGAGTTTCTAGTTTATCTTCCTTAAACACCTTGAACTTCTTCCTAACAACCATATTTCCACCTTTACTAGACCTCCATCCATCCATTTTACATGACTTAATAGGTATTAAAGAGGGATTACAAACATTCAAACAATTTCCTTTGGTAAAACCCTCAAAAATTGGGTTATATGACAATCATCCTTTGTGTTTTCTCACTTTATGGTCCAAATCATTATATTATCTCTGAAAATTTTAATTGCATCTTGTATTAACCATTGTGCCTCTTGACCGCAAAGTTTTGTATATGCCCACTAGTTAGAATTTAATTTATCTTTGTTTCTTACTCTCGAACCCTAAGACAAACGTTCCACAGGCATCGAGACCTAGCACTTTTAGATTTTAATTTTTTTAAGGTGTTTTAAAACTCTTTCAAGGCTCTAACCATCTTTGCGGACCTTCCCTTAACTCCTCTAAATCCTATCAAGCTTCTTAGACCCCGTTATAGCCGTTTTGACCTTTAACATCTCAATTTACAGTCTTTACATGGATTGTGCAACAATGTTTACTAATTTTTAAGTCCTCCAAAAAGCTATCAATGTAGGCATGAACTTATACCTAGTTGACATTCTCTACCCTCTATAACAATTCACTCTTACTCACTTACAGTTCTAAATTCTTTTAGAATCTCCTCATTCATTCAATAGCTTACAAATACACCAATGTAGTCTATTACTTGCACTATCACACTTTACCTCTCCTTGTATGAAACTTGACTTCACCGATGTTCTATCTATCACCATCAAGAACTTCCTTCACATACTTCTTAAACCTTCACGGTCCTTTTATGCCTACAATAACACTATTTATATTATACACAACATACATCAATCACCATTCATTGAGTATACACATCATAATCATAATTTCACAAGCTTGTTTCAAGAAATCTTTATTAAGATATCTTTCATGACACATTACAAGATTCATGAGCTTCTTAGCTCAGTAACAAATTCCTTTTTCTCTTCTAAACTCTACCTATATCTCACTCATTAGAATACCTCCAAATGATCAAAAGAGAGGTAATAAGCTCACTAATTTATCTAACTTAGCTATGGTGAGAGTGACCATAGTTGGTGAAACCAATCAAGAAGCATGTAGACACATGACTTAGACTTATTAATGCTCCTTGACATCCATTTATATCATTTATTCAACCTAACCTATCACCTAGACCACTAAACACAACTTATGGAATTTCAAATATTCAAAAAGTGGTTTTGGAGGGAAACTCCAAAATCACATTATTACAAGCCAAAAGGGATCCAAATGGACTAGGATCCATCCCAAAACACCTAAGAAGACTCCTTAAACCTAATACACACCAAAATTACAAAAATGTTGCTTTGTACAAGAAATGATGCTCTGCATCACTTTTTCTTTGTTCATCATTAATTTAGTTTGTGGATTAACGATTTTCAAGTGTTGTTCGGTTCATATCCAACATCTCTACAGAAATTTGTGGGTCTCTTTTCAATTTCAATCACTTCCTAATTTTCCTATCTTTGCATTTTATTTCTCGAGCAAAAAAAAAATCATCTGATAATAATCGCATGATTTGTTTTTCGTTCATGTTCGTAAGTTTTGATTGCTTGACTTTACTTCTTTGTAAATCTAGGTTGTATTCTTTGATTCTTGTATGGAATGATCTTAGAGTTTCACCAATGTAGGGAATGTCGCATGAGAATGGAATTTTGTTTACACCTTTCGTCACGTTTTGTTCATGATAGGCATTTAGGATCCTCATGCAATTTCTAATTGTCTTTATCGGTTTAAAGTAAAAGTTGGTAGTTTTTTTCTTTTTAGGACTCTTGCTATCTTTTCATATTTTGTAGTGCCTTGGACATAAGGTATGGAAAAAAATTCATCTTTGTGCAAGTTTTAGGCATTCTCCTACTCATCTTCTAATTTTGGTTCTAATTTTATCATTGTTTGTTATGCATTCAAACATTGAATATACACTTTGAATATATTGTTGTTTGTTTCAATTATAAATTTGTTTAACATATGAACTCATATTTTGATGGCTTTTTCATTATTTGTCTATAATTTTCATAAAATGAGTACATTTGTAGGCAATACCGGGATTACAATCATATTTTAGTTTATATTGATTAATTTCATATGTATATCTACATAGTTTATATATGAATATACATGGTTAATATTATATTAATTGGGTAGATATAGTAGAATTATTGAATATACATTGAATGTATGGTCGTATTTTTGTCATTTTCTACTTTGCATTCAAACTTTAAAGACACACTTAAATTATTGAATATATGTCAAATTTGTTAATTGCATTCACCCAAGCCTAACAAAAAGTGTTCTCTCAAAGAAAGTCTTGAATATATCTTCAATATGTTAATTGAATTCACCCACCCCAAACAAAAAAGTGTTCATCAACTACATTTCCATAAGGTGTATTCATTGACAAATATAAAACTATATATTCAATGTATATTCGGTAATTTCAATGTATAAGGTTGTTCAATGTTCAATTCACCACAACCTCTATTTATACATTGTATTTAATCCAAAATTACAATTGTTTATTCAATCTACCTTTGGTAATTTCAATGTATATTGATAGTCAATGTTCACTTCACACAAACTCAATTGATACATTGTATGCAATGCCTATATTACTATTGTATATTTAGTAATTTCAATGTATATGCAATATTTGAATGGAGTTTGATTTTATTGAAAATTGAACATTGAATATCCTTAACTCAAATATATTCACATTGTTATTTTGAAATACTAATGGTGGTTAAACTTACTGCTTTGAATATTTGCATGGTTCAATGTGGCACACACACAATTAATGTTGGAATCACAAGGGAGGTGAGAGGGGGTTAATCAGTCCACTAAAACATTATTTCATTTCCATTTATCATACATTAACATTCATACAACCATTCAATTAAACATCAACCATATGTGTGTTCACTTAAGCATTGAATCAACCATACACAAGAGAAAGAGCAAGAGAGTACACACGAACACAAAAATTAAGTGGTAAACCCTTGAGGGAAGAAAACCCACTGAAAATTTTTGATAGTACTCACAAAAAGAACTCAAGTGAATATTACACATCACAATAGCTTTCTTAAATGAGGAACCAACCGAACAAGGAGCACAACCCCTAAACCCTTGTTGATATTACTCACAACAAGAGACTCCTATGAATATGACTCATCATAAGATATTTTGCAGAAGTATGACCTCTCAAAAAAAATGTTGATACGCATCTGATTTTGATCCAAAATTCAGCTCCAAATTCCTTAAAACCCTCTTCAATGCTCTCTCCTTCAACTCACTCTATATTGGTCTTTCATGGACTAATTTGGCTTCAAACCCTTACACACATGCTCTCTATTCTTCTTCAAAATTTTGCACACATCTCAGGTCCCTCTTCGTGCCTTTTAACATCTTTCACACTCTCATGTAGGTCACATTTTTCCTCTTGTCCAACTAGTTCAAAAATGAACTAAACAAGCACTTATATATGCTTCTCAACTCAAAATCATATCATAGGTCGGTCTAGAAAAAATAGCTTAACCAATAAAACTCAAAAATATAATACCACACTCATAAAAACATTCATAATGGACCCATGTAGGTCAGCCATGCTCAAATGCACCAAACAAGCTCAAAAAATTACTCAAAACCCCATCACCTAGATGACTAAAAGCCAAAACCTCATCACCATGATTATTCAAGATCTCAAATTTCACACATATGTCAAATATGACATAAAAACCATCATATGGTCATTAAATTAGATTTCACCAATAAAATTCTTCATAACTTACTCAAGAAGGCTCATATCCTTCACCAAACAATTGTTTCCAGAACTGTCTTCACCTATGGGCCTCAAACAAATACCAAAAACACTAAACTATGAATGTAACCACTCATTGGAAATCCCTGACCTTTAGAACATATCCATGCTTTATATATCTCATGAAACATCCATACATGCAAACCACACTCACTTTCCTCTTCACCAAACTAAGTTGCCCAAAAAGTAGTTTTGGAAACTCAATTGGTTTTCACCCTTTCTGTCACTTTCAAGACCTAAAAATGCCTTTCAATAGGAAAAAATTTCATCCCTATTCACTCTTCAACATATAGTAAGCATCAACCAATCCATATCATGCATCTTCTACCTCTATCTTCTGGTCAGAGCAATGTTGTCTGAAAAACAAGAAACCTTCTTCTTTACAAATTGAGTTAGATGACCTATCAAATCTCATCATCATGAGACAAACCATATACCATTGGAAATATATCTGAATCCTCTTTCCATAACATCTTACATTTCCTTCCAACTCTAAGTGGAAGGCCTTCAACTAGGTCCATCTCTGAAACTACTCATTTAGGCTTCTAGGACTCAAGAACTAGCCTTGAGCTCAACTTGTTCCATCACCTCCAAAATCACTTCCAAGATTAACCAAAGCATAAAAACCATTATAAATATTTTCTAAGCACTCATAAACCTTCAACAAGCATGAAGAACTCAGAAATATCACCTTACCTCATGAATCAACTCAAGACCCTACTTAACTAGGCATCCTCCATATTTGACCTTCAAAGATCATGTCATAACTTTTCATACCTTATCAAAAACACAAGTTTTGATATATCATTGGAAATATCTCTGAACCAGGATCACAAAAACTTAAACCAAGTCCTAACTCCACCTGTAGCTCCTGTAATTCCACTTTTACCACAGATTGCTCCAAACTACCCCAAAAATCAATCCTCATAAATAGGGAACACTTTTCATTTAGACCTCAACCATGATATGAAACTATCATGGAAATCTAGTAAAACTCCTAGGATAAAAAAATGTTAATTTATTCATCACCTTCTTTGGACAACTTTTCCACAAACTGAATTTCTTCATAAATAAGCATTTTTAGGTGGGGCCCACATATAATCACATGCTCTAATCTTACCTTTCTGGAAATACTAGAGAGTCTTGTACATCCTCCAATAATCAATTTAAAAAACCAATAAAAATTGGTTCATTACACTTAACTTTCTCCAAGTCACTTTGAGCTAGGGTTTAGCTAGGGTTTCAAAGCAACTTATCTTCTTAACGATCATTCATAAAAATGTGACGATCAAACCACCTCATTATTTTTTTAAACCTTATTATTTCCATGGAAAAACATCCCTCAAAACCTTTGGGTCCCATGCAAAAATATACAATCCATAGTGAACATCAAAGGTCAACTTTTACCTCAAAATCACACTCTAGAAAACCCTTTTTGCCAAAATTGAAGTATCTTGCAAAATCTTCTTCAAAATGACCTAAAACTTGTCATGAAGCATCATGAAAATATTATAACTTTCCATGCTCACCATATAGCTCAAATATTCCTAGAAATCTTTATCCATTAAGACTTACATGTGTTATCTTGTTTGTTCTTCACTTCTTACTTCCCAAGGACCATGAAACACATCAAACCTATGAGAAATGACCTGAAACTCATCATACACCTCATTATACTATCACCATACTACCATCCTACTTGGTTAGGACTTATCAGCTCCAAAACTCATACCTCCATACCATTTTGCATGCTTCCATGACTAGGAATAAGCCTAGAATGACTTGCTTCACACCATGAAATCACATGAAACTGCCTTATAGACCCATATGCAGACTCTTAAACACATGTAACACACCTCTATGGACCATGTTTGACCTCATGAAAACCTTTAACTCAACTTGGGAGGACTCATACTATGACTATGCAAGCTAAACCATGTTTCAAGACAACATAGGACTTCACCAAACTCAAACACTACCAATCAACCTTCATGTTGACATTGAAAGACACCTCATGGAGACTCACACAACACCATGACACCCTTTTCCATCAATGGATTTGACATCAATGACAACACTAACACACAATGGCCAAAAATCTCCCCTTTTTCATTGATGGCAACCACCTTAAAAACATTGATGGACAACCATAAGACAAACACACCTACTAGACCTCTTTTCCATGTTTCTGATGCTTCTCTCCCCTTTGACATCTATGAAAAAGGATACAATGATGACTAGACATGGAAAATGAAAACACAAATGAACAATGGAAACAATGCACAAAACTTACTTACTTGACTTGACTTGACTCCCCTTGGACTGAACTTCTCTTCTTTGACTTCTTCAACAACATATGATGATCCATGGACCTGATATGAGCCAACAAAGCTCCCCTGAGCTGATATATTCTTTGTTTTGTCTTCATTCATTTTCATCCATCTTTCTAGATCTATATCATGCTTAAAACACAAGATTTTTCTTTCTTACAAAACACATCATTTAGGACCATGATCCAAAACAACATTCATTTTCAGTGCAAAAATGAACTTTTCCATGCTCTAGAGCCCATATACACATTATGACATACCTCTTTATGGCTCCCTTGGACTTATATCATCATAATTAACTAAAATATACAAAAATTTGAGCTTACTTACATTGATGAAATCATAGGAGATGATAAAACTTCAACATCCTTAAATAATTTTTTCAATGTACTCTTTTTTCCTCATGTCAATATAACATGTTTGATGACTTTTTACATGCTCAACATTCAATCCTATGCATCCAAGTATTACATAAATACTACTAGTCAATTTTGGCATCTTTAATGACCTTCAATACTTGCACATACCTCTTTGAACTTTGTTTATAGGTGTACTACACATTTGTATTTTTTAGTATCTTCAAATAGTCATATTGTAATGCTAGAATCCAAAGAACATGATACTTTTCATAACTTCTCTAGATGCTCAAAGCATGAGTAACACAAAATCAACCTTGACATTTTAGACCCGGTCATTCATAAAAATCTTTTACAAACTTAATGCACTTATATGGCTTTTCTTGCATGTTTCACATTTTGAAACTAATTCATGCACAATTTCAATGTTTGAACAATCCATCATTATCCTTATAAAACCTCAAAAGCATTCATGGTCTTCTATCATGCATTTTACACTTCATCTACAACATATCGATATTTGTATTCTACATAGGGTCACCATGATACTTGTTTCATCTTAAAATGCACTTGAAAGAATTTATACATGATCGTGGATCATACATCATCAACACTCATACATGTCCTATACATATTCATAAGGTCATCAAAAAACTTCCTTTTGATCTTAAACACTTAGTGGAGGAATGTACTTTACCAAGGCACAAACTTAATCCTGACTTTTCTTCTTTTCATAGGATCAAAAACTCTACCATATTTTAATACATAGATCACATGCTTTTCAAAATGTACATCATTGGACATTAAACTACTCACTATTCATATAGAGACATTAACATCAATCGAGAAAGATCATACCATGTAACCTTCTCATATTCCTAGACATAAATGTGATGCACTATGACTCATGACTTCTTTTTCTCTTTAGGTCAAAGAATCATAGCCTTGTCAACATTAACAGAAAACCCATAATATAGTCATATTGAAACCACCTTCTTTATACACAATATACCACCTAAAATAATTGGAATAAGACCATCAATCCTTAAGAACTTCTTGAACAATCCACATTTTAAAGACTTCCTATCTCGCTTCAACAATTATTTTCTTAATGACCTTGATCCTTGTAACTTTCAAGCTTACTTGTTTGATAATGATTTTAACCTCTAGATCATGTTGAAGGGCCTCAAGAGTCATGAAAAAAAACCTTTATACATGTAGCATCTCTTTGAAACTTGCATGCTTGATTAGTCTTAAAAATCATCAATATAGTGTACCTAATCTTCTAGAGACTTTTTGGTAAGTTATGACCCACCATACTAACCTTGAGTCCTCATGAGACCATATTCTCTTGACTATAGACCTATAACACTTCTCAAAGTTTGTGTAAATCTTCAAGTTAAAATATCACACCTTAGTCTAATAGTCTTTTCAAATATCTGAAGGTCACAAACTGACCTTCTATGATGTTCTAGAAAGGTGCAAATCCACACAAGAATGACAATATAAACATCATATAGAATACCTGAGACATGTTTACACCTCACATGCTCAAAATTCACATCTTGGGACCACAATATAAACATATTTTGAACTTCTTATGATGCATATATAGAATATTTACACAATTCTCCACTCTTTGAGACATCTAAATCAGACTTTGACAATTTAGTACCATTTCACATAGTATTGGAAGAGAGGAACCTTGATATCATTCTTGTTATCTTTTCTAGATCAAACTAGATGTACACAACATCAACATCAACATTTTTCTTGCTCATGAATGACTCTTTCTTACCTTCATAGATTCACTTTAGAACTTTGTAAAAGATGCCTTTCTGAGGATTACTCCCCTCAACAACACCCTCATGGTTTGAATAAATTCATACTAATATATCAACTAAGTATACCATTGTAATCACCAGCCACCATGTAAAATACCTTGATCTCTTTGTTTTAGCTTTTCCACTTTATGATGCACAACTTCTACCTTATTTGATGCTCCTTCTCAGTACAAACCCTCTACTAGGCTTCTCATACATATGACACTCCATATACAACCTTTGCCCAATTTCAAGCATGGAACACAATATAAAGGCATAAGATGCATATATTTTCACAACTTGGATCACTTCATGTTAAAATACAATAAACAAACCTCGTATTTTTTCTCTTTGCAACACCTAAACCTCCTAAAATAGGACCAATTATGGCTTTCTCTTCTTTCATACTTCCAAAATTGTCCAACACTTAGCTCAATCTCAGAGACTTGGACAACAAACTTTTCAATGACACACTTGGATATTACACAAGATAAGGTATGATGGACCTCTTGATAAGCCGACATGACTAAACACTTAACTTTCATGGACAACTAGATGTAGAACATGACTTCACCTTGAAACATCAAACCAAGACCTCATAGACTTCAACTTTGGCAATATAATCTTATGAATGTACCTATTTAGAGACTTCTTACACATTTTATTACTTGAACAAGACATACATTGACACCTTACACACCTAAGCACTTTATTTCATGGAGCTTGTATATAAATTAGTCATGACATTGACTCAAAGACATAAAACACAAAGATATCAAACCTAACTTGATGAGCATGGTTCATAAAGACACATTACACTTCTTATGGATTCCAGATAGGGATTGACTATCAACCAACTTCAAATGCACTCATAATTCATGACAATCATGGACTTCTTCAACAGATGTTTTGATATGCAATAAGGTACATAACAATCAATGATACGTTTGTTATTCAAACTAATCAAACAAAGCTTACACAATGATTATTCAATTTTAGGCAATATACTCACACTTATAAACAACTTAAAGACATATCATAACACAAATTACCCATATACTTGTCAAACCTTCATTTATAGACTCGATGGTTACAAGACCTTCATAAACATATCCATATCGGAGGCGAGTATCCAATTTTTCTCGAGAATCAACTTTTAAGGGACCTAATGACCTAAACTAGGGACGCATGATGAAACCACTTCATTTTTATGATGACCATAACCTTGAGGACCCTTACAACTCTAAGACACCTCTCTTTAGAACTCTGAGAATGACATAAAAAACTCTAAAGACACACACAAAAATCACATTAGATGAAAAAATGAAAAATTGGACCAACAACCTCAAACACCTATCAACAATAAGGGCAGCATACCTCATGAATAAGTCAAATTGCATACCTTACAACTCTTGATGTATTCCAAAGCATATCTAAACCTCTTAACTTCTCAAGCACATAGGATATTGTTTTACTTCAACCCTTGACTCAAGATTCTTGACCTCATTTGCATGATTAGGCCTCTTGTCATCCTTGTTTGATCTTGATTTCTCCTTAGCTTCCTTTTGATCATTCACCTTGACTGGATTTGATTCTCCTTTGACAAGTTTTGGCATCCAAACTTCCTTCATTTTGAGATTTTTAACCTTCTTCACTTGCCTAGATGATTCATGAGAAAAACCTTGCAATATGACCCTTGAGATGACACTTTGTTGCAAATAACCTCTTGCATATCTCTTGATTGATGACTCTTGTGATCTTTTCCATTGCTCCAAGGGTACACACAACTGAAAAACTTCCTACAATCCCTTGCTCTATGACCAAAACCATTACATGCATAACAATAACCATGAAATTTTGCATACCTCATAGCATTTGGTTGTCTAATGAGATTAGGCCTTGAGTAGTCCTTCTTGGTATGAATACCTTCATTTTCACCTCCTTTGGAACTAGGACCAACTTCTTTTCTTGATCTGTAGATTAGGCTTCTCATCTTCCTTGACCTTTAGGGTTTGAATCTCTTCTTTAAGCTTGACATACTCTTCTTCTTTGGCCTTGAGTGTTGTTGTCATACCTTTGATTTTAGACTTCAAAATAATGTTCTCCTTTCTATGGAATGCTAAATCTTCTTGTAGATCCATCACCATCTCTTTGAGATCATCTTGACTATGCATATAAACATCACATGGCTTGTTTTTTAATCTTTCACATTCCTCTTCCTTTGAACTCAAATCTGAAATAGCTTTCTCCACTGACTCTTGAGACTTTTGATGGTTTCTTCATCCTTCTTAGCCATGGCTCTCATCTCCTGATTCTTTTCCTTATTTTCTTAGCCATCTTGTGCTTCTAGGATCTCCTCAAGTTGTTAAACTTGCTTCACAAGGACCTCTCGATACCAATTGTTGGAAGCACAAGGGATTGAGAGGGGGTGAATCAGTCCATTGAAACATTATTTCATTTCCATTCATCATACATTAACATTCATACAACTATTCAATTAAACACCAACCATGTGTGTGTTCAATTAAGAATTGAATCAACCATACATAAGAACAAGAGTAATAAAGTACACAAGAACACCAAATTTAAGTGGGAAATCCTCAAGGGGAAGAAAACCCACTTAAACTTTACTGATATTACTCACAACAAATCACTCAAGTGAATATTACACATCACAAGATATTTCTTTAGTGAAGCACCAGCCCCACAAGGAGCACCAACCCCTAAACCTTTCTTGATATTACTCCCAACAAGAGATTCCTATGAATATGACTCATCATAAGATATTTTACAAAAGTATGACTACGGAAAACATGTTGATACCACGGCTTATTTTGATCCCAAAAGTTAGCTCCAATTTCCTTCAAACCTCTTCAATGCTCTCTCCTTCAATTCGTTTCTATCTCTTCTTTCATGACTAATTTGGATTCAAACCCTTACACACATGTTCTTTATCCTTCTTCATATTTTTGCACACATCTTCAGTCCCTTCATTCCTTTTAACACTTTCACACTTCTACTAGGTCGCATTTTCCCTCTTGTCCAACTAGTTCAAAAATGAACTAAAACAAGCACTTAAATATGTTTCTCAACTCAAAATCATAAGCATAGGTCGGTCTCAGAACAATTATCTCGATAAATAAAAATAAAAATTATAAAACCACACTCATAAAAATATTCATAATGGACCCATGTAGGTCGGTCATGCTCAAATGCACCAAACAAGCTCAAAAACAACTCAAAACCCCATCACCTAGATGATCAAAAACCACAAAACCTCATCACCATGATTATTCAAGCTCCCAAATTTCTCACACATGTCAAATATGACATAAAAACACCATCCATGGTCATACATTATCTTTCAACAATAAAATTCTTCATAACTTACTCAAGAAGACTCATATCCTTCACCAAACAATTGTTTCAGGAACCTGTCTTCACATATGGGCCTCAAGAACATACCAAAACACCTCAACTATGGCATGTAACCACTCATTGGAAATCCTATGGCCTATTTATACACATCCATTCTTTACTAGATTTCATGAAACATCCATACATGCAAACCACACTAACTTTCCTCTTCACCAAACTGATTTTCCAAAAGATAGTTTTGGAAACAACTTGGTTTACACCCTTGTTACACTTTCAAGACCTCAAAATGCCTTCACTAGGGACAAAATTCATCCATATTCACTCTCCAATTGATAGCAAGGATCAAATAATCCATCTCATGCATCTTCTACCTCCATCTTATGGCCAGAGAAATCATGTCCTGAAAAACAAGTAACCTTCTTCTTCACAAACTGAGTTGGATGACCTATAAATATCCTCATCATGAAACAAATCATATACCATTGGAAATCCCTTTGAATAATATTTCCATAAAATATTACATTCACTTCAAACTCCAAGTGGAAGGCCTTCAACCAAGTCCATCTTTGAAACTACTCATTTAGCCTTCTAGGACTCAAGAACTAGCCTTGAGCTCAACTTGCTCCATCACCTCCAAAATCACTTCCAAACTTAACCAAATCATGGAACACCCTTATACATGTTTTCTAAGCACTCATCAACTTTCAACAATTATGAAGAACTCAGAACTATCGTCTTACCTCATGAAGCAACTCAAGACCATACTTAACTAGGCATCCTTCAAATTTGACCTTCAAATAATCAAGCCATAACTTCCTCATACCTTATAAAAACACAATTTTTATATACCTTTGGAAATCTCTCTAAACCAGGATCACAACAAAACTTGAACTAAGTGCTAACTCTACCTATAGCTCATGTAATTCCACTTTTACCATAGACTACTCCAAACTACCCCAAAACCAATCCTCATAAATAGGGCACACTTTTCCATTTAAGACCTCAACCACGATATAAAACTCTCATGGGTAAAAACAATTTCAATTTATTTCACACCTTCTTTGGACAACTTTTCCTTAAACTAGACTTCTTCATAAACAAGCATTTTCATGTGGGGCCCACATACGGTCACATGCTCTATACACCTTTGTGAAAATTGAAGGAATCTTATACAACCTCCAATCATCACATTTACAAAATCAAAAAAAAATTTCAATACACACAACTTTCTCCAAGTCGATTTGAGCTAGGTTTTAGGTAGGGTTTCAAAGCAACTTATCTTCTTAATGATCGTTCACAAAAACTGAGAGGATCAAACCACCTCATTATTTTTTCTAAACCTTCTTAGTTCCATGAAAAAACATCCCCAAAACCTATGGGTCCCATGCAAAACAAAAAATCCACAACGATCATCAGAAGGTCAACTGTTATCTCAAATCACACTTTAGAAGACCCGATTTTGCCAAAATTGAAGTATCTTGCAAAATTTTCTTCACTTTGACTTGAAACTTGTCATGAAGAATCATGACAACATCCTCTAATTTTTCATGCTCATCATCTAGCTCAAATATTCCTAGAACTCTCTAGCCATTAAGACTTACTTGTGTTATCTTGTTTGTTCTTCACCTTCTTACTTCCCAAGGACCATGAAACACTATCAAACCTTTGAGAACTGACCTAAAACTCATCATACACCTCATTTATACTATCACCATATTGTTATCATGCTTGGCTAGGACTGGTCAACTTCAAAACTCATACCTCCATACCAATTTTCATGCTCCAAGGCTAGGAATAAGCCTAGAATGAGCGTATCACACGATGACATCACATGAACTGACCTTGTAGACCACATGCAGAATCTTAGACACTTGTAACACACCTCTAGAACCATGTTTGATCTCATGAAAACCTTCAACTCACTTGGGACGAATCATACACTAACTATGCGAGGCTCAACCATGCTCCAGCACCTCATAAGACTTCATCAAACCCAGTCACTACTAATCAACCTTCATGTTAGACACTGAAAGACGCCTCATGGAGACTCACACAACACCATGACACCCTTTGCCATCAATGACGACACTAACACACAATGGCCAATAATTATCAGTCTATAAATACTACTAAACGCATTCAAAAATCATTCATTTCATCTTTATCACTCCACTTGCCTACTTCATGAAAGCTAGTTGCACACCATTAATCCATTCAATGTTGTCATTTACTAGCTACATCCCTCCTAAACCTTCCGAAATATGGAGCTAGTGCCTCAATGTTACATGTTAGTAACCATGTGGATGATGGAATAGTCAAAGTGCTTAGAGAAATGCAAATTTGAAAGACTAATTCACATATAAAGTCAAGTATCACATATTTGTATCAAATGTTCACACAATCACTGTGTGGATGTAATTTCATTCATATTTATGTCACATATAAATTTCAATCATGTTAATTTTACCCAAAATATTGCAGCTCATTATGGTATTGAAGAAGAAATGGAGGAGAGCATTGTGTAATTCATGGATGGATCCTAAAAGGGGTGTCAAACTTTATTATATACGACTACAATGAAGACATTATCAAGTAAATCAAATAGAAAAATTTAAACCAATCCATCTCAAAATCCTAAACCAAAATAGGCATAAGAAATTGAGGTAAATTTTAATGTCGGTGGAAAGCATGAAGCTTCATCAAAGAAATTATTCTTTAGAAATGAGTGGATGACTAAAGACATTACGAAGCAAAAAGAGATGTTGAGAATAATAGATTCCCCATTATGGTCATTGCACTAAAGTGGGGTTTTCAATCGGTTCATTGTAAAGCTGTGTAAATGGTATGACAACCACCAACCATATTAATCAGATAAAGAAGAGTAAGATATCATGAAATATCGTAAATAAGTGAGTGATATAAGTCATGGGCTGAAAATCAATTTTTAAAAGCTCATTTTGTACACATGCAAAAGTAGGTCTAATCCATTCAAAAAGGTTTTCTTGATATATCTTAGTGGGAAGGGTTCAAAAAGAGACATCGAGATGTGTCTTAAAGGACTACATAAGGCCTAGATCAAGACAAGAGAATTCATACTTACGCAAAACATAGTTTTAATATTTTTCGACAACCTAGACTCAATGTACAAAGTAGAGCAATATGGACCTCATATAATATGAAACTGTGATAACACTTGGTGTGCAAGTTGGCGGGAATTGTGGGATGAGGGTGATTACAAATAGGGGCAACATGAGTGCACCCCACATACTCCCAAACAATAGATAGTGGATCAAAATCCCTTATTGTGTTAATGTAGTAGGAAGAGTATATCGTGCTTCTATCTTTTTAAATCACGAAGGTAATCAATAAATTACATTTCAAATCGTAAGCTTGGTGCATGTATGGCAACCTAGCCACATGCATGGATGACTAAGGAATTGTTTTTAAAGTAGATGCACCACTTTTTGAGGTCAGCTCCACATGGTGTTTCACCATTAAATAGGCACTACTCATATTTGATGGTCATGGCAACCATGTGGCTTATGGCACAATCCAAGAGACAAGAGAATTGGGCATAGATCTTGTCACTTTACCCGTGCACACCAACCATACACTACAACCATTAAATGTTGGCATATTTTTGCCATTTAAAACAGATTTTAAAGATGAGAGATCGAAATGGATGGTCAAACATTACAAAGTAGATGTTAGGACATCATAATTGGTGTCACTTAGAAGTAAGGTTTTTAAGAGAGCTTTAACTACATCAAATACTCAAACTAGATTTAAAAGCACTTTGGGATGCTACCTCTTAATTGTGATGCACTCATTCATGGCGTGTGCCCAAGTAATGCTTTCAATGTTAACCAAACATAGCAAGAAAAAATAGTGGAAAATATACTCAAAATGGTTGGATATAACAAGGAAAAAATCAAATAATTTATGCATGATAATAGTGAAAGATTCCAAATCAAATTGAAAATAGTGGACAAGCACTAGGTACTAAAAAAATTAGCAAACAGGGACAAAACTAGCAGATTTGAGGACTTGCAAGACAATCAACTAGAAACACATGTTGAAGTTGAAGACAAAACAACACACCAAGTCGTGTTAGTCGGACATGAGAAACTGCGACATTCATTGATAGGATGAGTACGTCAACATAAGTAAGCCAACCATAATGGTTGAAAGAAGCTACTACAAACTTAGGGATTCCAATCAACCTCCCCAATGATGAAATATTACTTTATATGTCATCCCCTCCTACCGTTACAACTGGAATAGTTCACTATAATGTAATGTTAATTAATGGAAAAATGAAGAGGATCATTGTTTGGAAGTCATAGATTTTCATACTTAAGAAACATTTGTACAAAAACACAAGAACATCCATGTGATTAAGAATGGGGAAACCGGTGAGTGATTCACTACAGAATTTCCTAAAGCTTTCAATTAATAGGGTTAAAGAGAGATCAAAATGTGTGAATAAAGGGACTATCAGATTGAGCAGACACACAAATTTTCACATAAAGTGACTAATTAGAATCGCTTGAAAAATAAGAAAAGTGAAAGATCTATAAAAATTAAAAGAGAGGAAAAAGAGTAGATAGAGGAGAGAAAATAAAATAGAATCATCGAACAACAAAAATGGAAGCAAAGAAACTTGAAAGAGAGCTAAAAAACAAAGGAAGGAAATGAAGAAAAAAAAACAAGAGGAAAAGGATAAAAACAAGAGGCATGAGAGGCTTCAATGGGAAAAAGAAAGGATAGAAAATGAGATGCAAAGGCAAAGCTATTTAAAAGTAGTCCAAAAAATATTATTCCTTCACAACACCCAATTGTGATGGATTTTTACAACATTCATGCTCTAGATTTTCCAAGTGTGTCCAATTACCAAGTCTACAACCCTCTTCTCCTACAAATCAAATGAAGTTTCATTCATCAACTATAATGCAATTTCCTACAAATTTCTTAACTTCAAGTCAATCAGTAAATTTCTAATACATGTAATATGTTTTTTCCTTTACCAAGCACAACAAACATGTCATGTCCTACACATGGCACAACTTCAAGCCAAATGCAATTTTGTATTACAAGTAAGATGTAGTTTCCTTCACCAAGCCCATAAAAGATGCCATGTACACCCTAGTGGAGAATGCGACAATAGTAGCAAACAATAAAAGAAGTGAGATAGTAAATGTTCTTGAAGAAGAATTCAAATTTCATACAATATAGAATCATTTTGCATGCGATAAGATGAATTCATATATGTAACTTTTTGGTATGATAAGCATTCATAAATGCAATTATTTAATGTATGCACCGTTTTTGGTATGATAAGCCTCTCATAAATGTAAAAATTTAATGTATAAAAAAATTGGTATGATTATCATTCCTAAATGTAAGAAATTATAACCTTCTTGCAAAAGAGCAAAACATATCATCTATGTAATTGTTTTGTGAAATGAAAAAGTCGGTACTTATATTTTGTTAACTTCATCTATTCAATATATAAGTGGAAGTTTTTTAATGTGTAAACATATGTAATATCCTCTTACATAGTTCTAAATACTTGTACAAATATTGACACTATAATGTAACAAGTTACATGTAGCAAGCGACTTAAAACACATTCAAAACACTAGAAATCCTAAACACAAATTTTTCAAGAATAATGACGATAAAGAAAAATGGACCATTGGTTAAGCAACATCATAAATGGTCCCTAACCTACGAAATAAGAATTATTATTTCCTACAAATGTATAGTGCCAAAATACATAATTAGAATGGTTAAACCAAACCTCTTTCCCCTTTCAACTACACTATCAAAGACAACACTCTCACCAATGCTTCCAAATGGATACTCCCACAAAATTTCGCTTCCAACATTCACTATGCAAAAACAAAAACCCAAATGCATGAACACATTTGCAAGCAATACCAAGTACATCCAACGTATGTTAAACAATAAAATATTACAATCATATATTTAATGTATGTTCGATTAATTCCAATGTATATTCAACCGGTTAATCTAATACTAGTTTGGTAGTCTTTCTAGATAATTTTGTGTAAATATTTTTAGGCCCAACATTTGAGTCCTATGTTGGATTAGTCATTAGGAAGAAGAATGGGTTTGAGATTAAATTGGCACATGTATATTAACCATGTATATTCATATATTAGCTGCCTAAAATAACATGACACTTATGTGTATTCATATATTCTTTAATTGTTATGTTAATATATACTCAATGTATGTACAAATATTTATGTATATTCATACATTCTTTATATATAAAAACATTTTTTAATTGTTATAGTGACTAAATTAAAGCCTTATATTTAATAACCTCACTATATGGTGATATATCAAAGGCCATGCATTCTATATACAATAGTTCAACTTGCGTGCATGAAAAGACCCTATTTCGACATTGAATACATCGTGTCAATGGAATTTGCGGAAAATGGAACATTGAATATCAACACACGCACTAAAATTACTCGATATACAATGAAAATATGGTTATAATCATGGTATTTCATGTGCATGTGCTCATTGCATGAAAAATGTAGACAAAACATCAACAAGCCACTAAAATCTAGGCTAACAATAACCCACTTGACAATTTGAAACACAAAGAAATGAAGCATGAGAAATAGAGTTGAAACCCTTCATCGTAGAATGTTTGTGTTGCACAATGACGACATTGTAAGCAAGGAGCAGCTCCCTCATGTTCGTTGATAGGCTCCACAATGTGGAGGGGTTAGGACAGATGAAGCCAATTAATGGTAGCATTAAATATAGTAATTGTGTGCATATGGCTTTCAAGGAGAAGGTACGCAGAGATAGGGTTGAAATGAATGATTCTTGAATGCGTTCGAAGTATTTATAAAGTATCAATAGACACCGAAATTATTAAATATAAACTAAAAATGGTTGGTACTTTCAATACATTATATTCGATGGTAAATTTTCTACCTTGTATTTAATATATATTCAATCATTTTATTGTTTAGAGGAGAGGCAACAGTTGTTGAGCATGTCACGGTCGTTAAATATTTTTTTATTAGGGTGGGGTGTATTCAATGTATATTCAATATTTTTAGAGCATATTCAAAGTTTGAATGCATAGTAGAAAATGACAAAATTGCAATTGTATATATAATGTATGTCCAATAATTCTAGTTATTAACCAATTATTATAATATTAATCATGTATATTTGGATATTAAATGCCTTATAAAACATGATACTTGTGTATATTCACATATGTTTTAGTTATGTTAAATGAAACTCAATGTATATTCCAACATTCTTTACATACGGATACATTTTTAGTTGTTATGGTAATAGATATTCGATGTATATTCAACAATTGCATTGTATATTCATATATCAAAGGTCGTGCATTTTGTATGTAATAGTTCAAAGCATGCATGCATGAAAATACCTTATTTTTACATCAAATACACTATCAATTGAGTTTGTGGTGAACGGGACATTGAATATGAGCGTATAATACAAGAACTCAATATATATTGAAAATACGGTTGTCATCTTTGTATTGCTTATCAATGTGCTCAATGCATGAAACTCGTAGACAAAAGATCAAAAATCCATTGAAATCTAGTCTAACACGATGACTCACTCGGTGATTCAAAGCAATGAATAATATAGCGCAAGGAACATATTTGAAACCCCTCGATGCGAGAACAATGCCATTACAAAATGGAGCGGCTCCTAATGTCCATCGACAAGCTCTAGTTAATGGCGAGAATTAAATGTTGTAATGATGTGTAGTGGCTTTCGCAAAGAGGTACGAAGAATAATGGGGATGAAAAGAATGATACTTGAATGTGTTCGGGTGTATTTATGGACTCTTAACTATTTGTGCACCACATTGAACCATTTCGATATTTAGGTGGGCAAATTTAACCATCGGTTAGTCTTTAAAAAATAAATTTTTCTAGGCATTTCGACTTTTTTGAATGCCACTTGACACTTTGAAATGTAGAAATGAAATTTTTATAATCACAATAAAATATTTGACGTGGCATGTAAATTTGGTGGTTTGTCATGCTACAAAAAAGGGTTATGCATCCCTAAAATTAGGACGCTTAGTGACTAGTGCCTCTCCCCTATATTTAAATCAAGGCAAGAGTAATTCAAGGCCCAACCAACTATGAAGAATATTTTATTGTGATGGAGGGAGTGTTCCAACATTTCTAATGTGGCAAGATGGGCCCCTTTTTTCAATCAATATTTCAAATCTCAACGTTTGTTACTTATTTTCATCTATTCATTAGTTCATAGATTTACTGAAATTGTACTTTTATTTTACTCTTTCCTCTCCACTTTCTTCGATCCCATATTATACATTATTTTTAAATTATTTGCAAATGTATGGCCTATAATATTCCCACTCAACATAACACAAGAAAACCACAAGAATCTATTTCATTTTTACTATTTGTGTGATGCGAGTGTGATTTTGAAGTGTGACAATTTAGGCCCCAGAAAATAAATGTACATAATGTTGCACGGCAAGGACATTGTATCTAATATTTAATATGGACTTTAAAGAAACATTTATGAAAGGATAAGCTTATTCATGCAACACCAGTTCTAAAGAGCTATTAAACATCAATATAATTTATATTATTATGTTTGTTAGTGTGTTAACTTAGTGTAGACAAACACAAACCCCCGATCCATTTTTATATGGATAATTACCTAAGTTATTTGTATGTTATTAGACCACACTATTTAATATATTTATCGGTTTTTAATCATCTCAATTATTTTAACTCTCTCATATAGTACCATGTATGTGAATGTTTCTCGCCTTTTTGGCTAATCAAAGGAATTGAGAAATGTTTAACAGTCCAAAGCTCCAAATCTTTAACACAATACGAGCAAGGGTAATTTAAGTGGCTAATATTCGTCATTTGGCTAAAAGTAGTTTTGGGTCCTCTTGAAAATGGTTACTTTTGTGAAAAAATTGATTGGTCAATAACCCAAATTTTATACAATTTCTTATACTCCTACTTATAAATGCCAAATACGATATATCCCAACCTATTTTACAACATAGTTTCACCATAATTACTATGCATGTGGGTCTTATCCATCGGAAATCATATGACACGTGTATAATTTATTTTGAAAATCCAATTTTGTGTGTGTGTGTGTGTGCGTGTGTGCGCGCGTGGAGTGCGACGCGTGCGTGCGTGTCTTGTGCACGCACGCGTGGGTGTCACTACTAGAGGGGGTATTTTGAGACATATCTTAGAGACAAAAATAAGCTCTTGTCACTAAAATTCAGATTCTCTTTTAAATCGATGGATTCCTTGTCCTCCACAAACTTTAAGTCGGGAGCTTAAATTTGACGACTTGACTTTTAGTGTAAAGTTTTGTAATTTGCCATCGATTGCATGTTTTTAAAGCAACTCATGCTTATAAAACACCAAATCTCTTTGAATCTTTTCCCCTATTTAACATGCACACAAAGGCAACTAAAGTATACTAATGAGAACATCTTTTATAGATAAAAAACCATAGTACTTTAACATTATAAATCAAAAGCAAGCTAATACTCTAAGGATATGCAAGTTTTGAATGCATTAAAACCATGGATCTCATGTTTCATTCTAAAACGTTTTTAAGGATTGGTTAGAAGTGTATAACTATGTCTCATAATTCAAAAAAAGGGGCTCCATTTTATATTTTCCAATACTATGTTTTAGTTTGTACTTGGAACTCTGCAATGGTATTCCATAATAGTTTTTATATGTTGCTTTCATTTTTAGGAAAGTGTCATATTTATTTCATCAATTTAAAAGAGAAAAATTGTATTTTAGTTAGTTAGGGGAGAGGGTCTAGTAGTGGTACACCCTAAGTTAAGGGGTCCACAAAATCAATTGTTTATCATATGGGATTGTGATTTTTTCACTAATATGTAATTCAGATTTGTGTTAGCTTATATTTTTCTTTGGAATGTTCAATTGGAGGGAAAGCCATATTTTGAATTGATTTAAAATAATAAATTTGAGTTACACTGCAACCATGGTGGAAACCAATATTTGAATATGGGTAAAAATACTTGAACATTAAATTTTTTATACTTGTACATGGGTGAGAGGTCTTACATGTCATGATGTGATTGGCTACTCTACATAATTATTATGTCAAAAATAAATAACTACTACATAGTACTATGACAATTATTGGGTATTGTATGATCAATAGTCATGTTAACTATTGGACCATATTCATTTATTGGCCCCTCTCCCTTATATTCATTTTTTTTTTAATGTTATTATATCTTTTTGAATACTAAATTTATTTCACCAAATAATTATAAGTTATTTTGAAAAATCTAATAGAATAGCCAATTAATTTAATCCTATATGGAAAATTTTCAAATGTTAGTCAATGAAATTATGCTGAACACTATGATTCGCCAAGATATTATAGAAATTTTAGGGGTCCATTCTTAAAATTATCCCTAAAGGCGGCACGCTTATAACCTTTGGGTTATGTAGATGTTTCTATCTTTACTTCTTCTCGGTCCATTAAGTTGAATTGTTCTCATCCACTTTGCCTCCTTTTTCGTGTTTTACCTATTTGATGTCAATGTTGGCATGCCAATAGAGTTACTATTTGAATTTTTATTGTCTATAAATACACAAGCATTGTTGTGCATTTAGCACTATGAGGTACACTAGATATTTATAGAGTATTGATGAGAAATCATAGGGATTCTAAAGATATCAACAAATCAAATAATCTACCATTTTTTGAAGCTAGTATTTCTTGTGGACCAACTTTGGTGCACAACTTGATCTTTGAGAGCATATGCCACCATAGATGCATTCTCCTTGTGCACTTAACTATCTATGTCATCTCACATGTCATTAATATTAAAACTATTACTCTACTCTTACTAGATCATATTTTTCCAAAAGTGCTTTACTTCTTGAGCATCACATGTAACTTTAAAAACTACCTCAATACCTTACTTCATCTTAATTTGTAAACTATTTTTACAACATGCCTTTTGATATCTTAGGCATGTAGATGTTTCTATCCTTACTTTTCTCAATTCATTAAGTTGAATTACCCTCATCCACTCTACCTCCTTTATCGTGTTTTAACTATTTGATGTCAATGTTTGCATGTTCAATATAGATACTATTTGAATTTTTATCGTCTATAAATACACAAGCATTATTGTGAATTTGATAATTATCAAACACGGATATTTGTAGAGTATTAATGAGAAATCATAGGGATTCTAAAGATATCATCAAATCATTGGAACATCTACCATTGTTTGAAGTTGGTATTTCTTGTGGACCAACTTTGGTGCACGACCTAATCTTTGAGAGTATATGCCACCATAGATACATTCTCCTTGTGCACTTAGTTATCCATGTCATCTTGCATGCAATTAATATTAAAACTATTACTCTACTATTACTATATCATTTCTTTCCAAAAGTACTTTACTTCTTGAGCATCACATGTAACTTCACAAACTACCTCAATACCTTACTTTATCTTAATTTGTAAACTATTTTTTTACAACATGCCTTCAATATCTTATCTCCATTTGGTACATCTAGACATTTTCCTCTATTCGAAGAACTTTGGTATTTTAACTTTACACTCTTTGTACAAACTCCCTTTGATATTTTATCCACCTTGGGTACATTCAGTCATTGTCCTTTTTATGAGCACTTTGGTAATTTTAAATTAGGTAGAATAGATTTGTGTGTTTTGTGCATCATAGAGGTCCCAGCCATGTCCTCAAGGTCTATGCCATTTCAAGAAGGATTACTGATTTCACGACAGTGTATTGATTCCATGAAGATCTAGTGATGTCGTGATGGTAATTTTAAAATCGATGGAAATATAACATGTTGGAAAGGGGATTATTGGACATCAATAACAAAGCTACTTCAAACAACAATTGAAACTAGACTATGAGAAGGTCGGGTAACAAAGGTTATTGAAAAGACAGAAACCACTAATAGTAATCAACATGTCATGTTGGCATAGAAAGTGAACATATTGACAACTTAAACTTAGTGTGTGAGCACATTTAATACTTCCTTAAACTCCCAGTGGACCAAAAACTTTACTAGAATTGGATTATATCGATGTCTCCACTTCTTTTGTGGACTCATCACCTTGTGGGTACTTTAAGTACATCCCAAGATGTGTGAAAGTTCCAAATGTTCTGAAATCAACTCATAATATTTTATGGAAACACCTATTAAGTTGAAACAAAGATATTCATCTTTTGTGAATGACGCAAGTTGTTTTACTTTAGTAGACACACATAAGGGATTTTAGGTATTTTGGCACATAGAGAACATGCCACATATACCTTAGATACCTAAGACAATTACAAACTCCAAAATGGGTTTGTGACAAAACTTTAATGCCCTAGCTCAAGTTTTTAATTAAAATTCATCTCTAAAATAAGGTCTATAGATTGGAGAAAAATTGGAAACTTTTGAAAAGGTCATTTTTTTGGCATAATAGATGCTAACATTTATATTTTTATATCTTCCAAAAAAAGGTTGTCATTACAAACATTTTGATTAGTTGATAACATTATGTGAATATTCAGTTAAGGACATCTTCTATGAAGAAGGCTCAAGACATTTTCATTTGCTTGTCCTATTTTTCAATTTCTGCCAAATAGTTTTTTTATCAAATAGATCTATATTAATTATAAAACAAACGGTACAAACTTTTCACAAAAAAAGGATGCGGTATAGAAGCACACAATAAGAATCAGACTAGGTCAATATGTGTCCTAAGAGAAAACCCTACAAAACAAGACTAAACATCTAGCCAAATAAAAGTAAGGAAATAGCACTAAGTATTGCATCAAAGATGCCAACATGATTCATATCCATGTCATTAGTTTCCCCATTTTTCATAGGGAAGGTCCTTCCTCTCAACAATGAGGTCTTATTTAATTGTAACCGCATTCCTAGTGCATGTCATTTTTGTAGTATTGTCTTGCCCTTGAACATTGCCCCAAAGAGTGAAATGGCCAAAGCTAGATAAAGAAACTTTTCATAGTAGGAAGGAGACCATCTATATTGATGTAGAGGTGGGGGAGAAGCCCAACAACCCGAATTAACTAGACATGGTCTGGTTTACCACAAAATTTGTCATGGTGACGTAGGGATCGGGATGACCTTGTGTCGTTTGCAGATTTCACACAATGTATCACAACTAAAAGGTTTCTTATATTCACTTAATGGCCTTAACGATATCTACACATGATATTGCTCTCTGTGGAGCTACAAACTCTCTCGTGGAGATTTTACATACTTCGGTGTTTCTCCCAAGGACCTAACCTAAACTGATTACACTCTCAACTCATCTCTAATATCTGAAAAATGAATTAGTAGGTCTTAGTTGCCTTGGCCTTCAACTCTGCCTTCTACTTGGTTGGCCTTCAAAAATTTGTGCTAATCCCAAAATGGTGAACTCAACCTCCTCTTATAGCCACGCCTTCTCACTTCTCTCTCCTCGTTTGAATTTCCTTTGGGCAGGTTGGTCCCTTCTAGAGCAAATCTTCTCGCTCATATTCAAAATTGAATTGAGTCATTAAAGCTTTGAGCTAGCTCATCTAGATGTTACCTACTTGTGCCACATCAATCTGGTCATTGGGTTCAACTAACCGTTTATCCTAGTCAACCTCCTTGTCAAACACCTTCGACATGTTTTTTTATTATCTCGCCAACTACCAATTCTATCGCACACTCCTTGCTTGCAATCCCTTGCCACGCCTCTTCTCTATTATGCCGCACACTCTTATGCTTGAGCTACACTTTCACCTTCTTTTTGCATTTTCTCCAAGATTTTGGGCCTTATTCAAAACATTTATGCACCCTCTTCACAATCCAAGCTATTATGTAATCCTTCATTTAGTTTCCTACAATTTTTGGGTACTCTTTGCCTTTACACATAACTCCCTCACGATCTTCATGTGCTTCCACTCAACTAGGTTGGGCCAAAACTCCACTACACTACCAAAATGCTTGTGTGCACCACTACACATTATTCTTCTACACCTCACTTCCTTCCTTCTCCATAAAATGTTTGTGCACTATTACGTGTATTGCATTCTTCATTGTTAGCCATTGCGTAAAGTCCTTGCACACTTTTGTCCAATCACCCTTTCACTTTGTTGTGCTATCTCTTCATTCCATGCCCCCTACATCCTCATGTGCACCCATACTTGGCCAAAATTGTGCATTACAATAGCTCGTGATGTTATTCACTCTTTCTCAACTAACAAGAAAAGGAAAGTTGATTAAACTCGACATCGTCAAATCCTACAATAGAGTTAATTGGAATTGTTCGGACAAAATTCTAAATAAGTTTGGTTATAACCAAGGATGGAGGGATTGGGAAGGGCTTGTTACTCGTCTCCTAAGAAATTGTTCCTCGTTAATGGGTTCGCAGATTATTTTGGTATATCTAGAGGTCTGTGACAAAAGGATCCTCTCCGCATATGTATTTATCCTTATGGCAAAAGCTTTAGGAAAAAATCTCAAATTTCATACAAACACCGGGATAAAAGCGACCGATAACGAACAACAACAAACTTACCTCCAATTTGTGGATGACATGCTTTTGTTTGTTGCTCCCAAGGTTCGAAAGGCAAGGGAGATTCAAGACCTCTTGAAAAACTATGAGCAAACCTCGGGGCAAGTAATCAACAAAAGAAAGTCAAAAACCTTCTTTCTCAATTACAATATGTAGCAGCAAAACTTCATGTGTGGGCTTTTGGATTTTGAGAAAGGCCAACTCCCAAACAGATATCTTGGATTCCCTCTATGTAAAAGGAAGGAGAAAAATCAAATTTGGGACCAATTGCTAGGTAAAATTAGGATCGAGTTGGCCAACTAGAAAGGCAAATGGTTGTCTTCGATAGATAGAATCACTATAAGCCAATCTCGCCTTTTGGCAACACCGGTGTATTAGCTCTCCCATATCAAGATGCTCAAAGGAACCCTACAACAACTAAAGAATACAATGAGGAATTTCATTTGGTAAGGAACTAAAGAGAAGCACAAATTCCCACCGGGTGGCCTTGGAGACGGCATGTAGGCATCTTTCTAAAGGCGGGAAAGGGATCAAAGACGTCACGAAAATTCAATTTGGATCCTTTAGGCAAACCAACTTGGAGAATTGATTCTGATCCCAACAAACAATGGTACACTCTTTTAAGGAACACGCAACTTGACAACCAAGGGCCGGATAGAATTCTCACTACTTTGGAACTTCCAAAGGGATCAACTATGTGAAATAGCATAAAAGAATCAAGATGGATTTTGATGATCAAACTCCTTTCGAATATCCAAAATGGCGAAGAGTGGACTTTTGGGAAGCTACTTGGTTAATGAAGCAACCAAAGTTAAGACTTATGGGTAAAAAGCGAGGGTCGGGGTATCACTCGCATCTAGAAGCCCTTCAAAAACCTCAATCAAGAGGAGGAAGAAAGTCATAAAAGTTTGAACAAACTCAAGATGGGGTTCTTAGAAGTTGTGAACAAAGGAAGAATGGAGAGTAACCAAAATGTACACATCATAGATTGTGTGTCCATCACTTTATTATGCAAGAGATAGTTACAAAATGGTTAAGGAGGTCGCAAACAAACATTAGCTAATACATAACTAAAAGTTAATTAATCAAAAATGGTAAGCCTTATATTATAATACCCCTCTTAAGGCTTATTGTACATAAAGCAAAAACAAACACATCGACAAAAAAAAATAGAACATAGCCAAGCAAAACCACACATTCTACATAAATTTTCCCTTTGAAAGCATTTCTTAGCCCAAGTAGAACTACATCATGTTACCTCATAACCTTTGTAAAGGAGTAGCTCACGAGCTAAGTTCTCGGATTCCATCTCCCCAAACTTCCAAATTACAAACCTCCGAATAACCATCCATGTTGAGTTACATCAAGAGTGTTCTATCAAGATGTCTCATGACCCTCATAAGGATATAATTCCCAAGATCCACAAACTCCCAAACTAATTGGGTAGCCATCCATGTTGAGCTTCATCTACACTAGATCCCTTCTTGTCTTCAAAGTGTGGGACTTATTTAAAATACATATTATTCATCGAAGAATTCTTCAACACCATAAACATCCTGTGGATCTACAACAATGGATATATTAACTTCATTTAGTTTGTCTTTCATCCAAAATTTTATTTTCCTTTTTCAAACAAAATACCTCAAAAGCAAGCCTTTCCAAAAGAAAAATAGAATAACGCACAAATTAATGCAGCAAAGCAAGTATTGTTTGAATACATTATTTTTTATTTCAGACAATGGCAATCTATGCAACAGAGATTTAAAAACTGAATTATTTTTTGGTTGTACAATAAAGAAAGGAAATTGTAAAATTGTACGGCCAAGTTTGTGCCTTGGCCAAAATGGCGAATGTCAAAACCACTGCTTGAGTCTGTTTTAGAAGCCAACAATGGCTACTGGCATGTATTTTTTTCATGCACTGATAAAAGGACTTGCAGCTCTTGACTATATATTTGTGCCCTAGCACTTCATAATGCCCCTCAAATTTGTCGGAAAACACAACAAAACTGTGCCCTAGCACTTGAAAATGCCCTCAAATTTGTCTAAAAACACAGCAAAATTGTGCCCTAGCAGTGCAGTCATACCCTAAATCACATTTTCGCCAAAAATAATACAAAATAAACTATGTACCATGCAAAAAGACTTTGAATGGTATTTCAAAAATCACGTCTTGTCATGCCTTAGCATTTGTCATTTTCCAGAAATTGTGAATGACCTTATTCGTGTCTATATTCATTTTTTTTGTTTTTCCAACAATCACAACTATATGTTTACATTTTCTCCATGAAGTACATCTTCCTTCGTGCCTGGCATTTTCTACACTAACTCTTGATAACTATCAGTCTTCTCACCTCCTCGTGTGCCCTATCGAGCACCATTGGCTCTGATACCAATGTTAGAAGATGTGAACAAAATAAGAATGAAGAGAAATCGATGCACATATAGATTGTGTTTGTCATTTTACTATCCATGAGATAGTTACAAAATGTTGAGGAGGTTATAACCGAATATTACTTAATTCATAGCTAATAGTGTCTTAAAAATAAAAGGTCGGCCTTATATTCTAATGGGGTTTCAAATCCCAAGAATTCTCAAAGAGGGTAGTATTTAATGGAGAATTGTAAAAGAAATGGGGAATACACATTTAAAGAGGATTATGCTAATCTTAATCAGCAATAGAAGACCCCTAGATTCCCTCCAATGGAAGCAAATCCAGGATTCTAAAGCTTGACCTAAAGCCAAATTTTGTCTTTGGCTAGATTTTCAAGGCAAAGTCCTAACATGTGAGTATCTCAAGAAAAAGGCATAGCCAGGCCTAGTAGAAACCTGATGTTCAAAACAAGAAATGAGGAAGTTAATCATCTTCTTCTACACTGTGAATATGCCAAGGGTCTTTGACACAAGTTCATAGACAAGTTCGATACCTCATGGGTGATTCACCAAAACCTCCTAGAACATATTAACTATTGGAAGAGACCTGTTAAAAGAGATGTCCTCCAAACCCTGTGGAAAATGGGTGGATCCTAGCATGATAGCCTAGAGAATATGGCCGGCAAGAAATAAGAGAATCTTTCAAGAAAAAAAAAGGAAAAGAAGGAGCAAACAGACAATGGGAAATCACTAGACCTCTATGGAAAAAACAATTATGGTCAATTCGACTAATGTGTTTAAGAAGGTTTTCAGATTTCAACAATAGCAACATGCAAAAAGCAATCCTCATTGTGGAGAGTATCTTGATCATAGGCAAGATCAAGTCCTTTTAAGAAAAAGACAACCTGATCTCCAAGGCTTTAAACATTAAAATCACCATTAAGATCTCCAGCAATTAAGACAAGAGGAAGGAAAGTAATTTGCCAAAGTGGCGGCAAAGCCTTAAAAAAGCCTAACAAAAGCAATGATTTGACCTCCTCAAAGGACAGGACTCCCTATAAAGGCAAGAACAGCACTAGATAAGGAAATATCAAGAGCTTGGATTGGGGCAAGTCTAGATCGTGTCCATGTGGCAAGCTTTCATCATATACTTCACAGGAAGGCATTCAAAATGGGAAGCGTTCCAGCAGTTCCACGTCTAAGATTAGAATGTTTTCCTCGAATCCACCTCAACCCACGTTGTGAAGACAATGGCCAACTTCAAGAAGAGCATTAAGGAAACATTTGAGGTTGTCGAGAAGAACTCCTTCAGTTTTTGGCAAAGCGACTTGATTGTAAGCAGTTTAGTTGTAAACTCAACCGCCTTTTGAGAGTATCCATAGAAGTGACAAAGCGAAGAAAATTCAATCTCACAAAGATGTTGTAGGTTTTCATGAAATTTGTTTGGTTTCTTTGTGTCAAGTTCAATGGACTATCGGGGACTGGAAACCATCCACATAGGTAGAGAGGAGCGGATAGAAGAAGACATGGCAAAGGGCACTTCTAGAAGAATTGTCCCCAAGCAACACAACACTATGAGCATCAGAATGAGGCCAACTCTAATATGGCAGCTAATGAAGATCCTAACAATCACTTTTTGGGCATTAGGCATAGTTACCAAATCCAATCAGATCTGCACAAAATCCGGCCGGATCCAGATTTTTCAGCCGACCCAAATAAATTCGGTCCGGTCGGCCCTAATTTAGGAAATGTTTTAGTTTTTTATTTTTAACATTTTCTGTAGTTTTCTAGAAAAAACAGTCAACTATCAACCCTATATATTAAAAAATATAACATTTTACATTACATTATTGAAGTTTTTCATTGTATTTGTCAAATTTTCATATTTATAAAATTCAACTCATATATTTTGGGCGGATTTTTCTGAACTTTTTCAAGAATTTGGATTTTCGGATTTTTTCCCCTCCCAAATGGATCTGGATTTCCGGACCTGGTAACTATGGCAATAGGGTCGATTCAATTCACACCAGCAATGACCTAAGGCCCGTCAACTCTGAAAACCATGTTCGGAGGCAACACCACAGCCACAATCCTGCAGCTAGTAATACTAACCGACCTCACATTCAAGAAGTCCAAGCGAAGGAGAGGCGAATGATATCTAGAAGTCAAGGGATCTCGCAATCTGGCAACCATGCTCGTCTAGGTCAAGAGAAGTCATCAACATCCAGGATGACAGTAGCAAGGTTCATAACCACAACCACTATAATCAAGGGGGCAGCAATGAACAAAGTGGGAGCAACATCAGAAAAAGGAGCTATGATGAGGCTGGTGATATGGACGATAGTAGGGTTCTCAACCTTTGACAAAGGACTCCTTCATCACTACAAGAATGGAAGGTAGGACCCTCACCTCTTGAATCAATCAGCCCCACCCAATCAACGATCTTAGCAGCTATAATTTGGCAGTCAAAACAAGGAATGCAATACGGGATATTTGTAATAAGCTTGCTGAACACCGGAATGTCAACAGAATGCAAATCAGTCTGCTTCAAAGAATGAACTGGTTACAGCAAGTTCATAAAGATTTGGTTGCCATCAAACCCGTGACAGCTTTGAACAAGATGGAAGGGAACTTTCTATGACCCAGCTGCAACTGCTCAAGAGTATCAGTGAGGACACTAATGGGATCCAAAGCAATGCATTTCAAAGCAGATGGGCTATGGATGGTGCTATGTAGGCATTGGAAACCATTAAAATCAACTCCAGCAACCAGAAAATATCAACGAGGAGCTCCACAATCTTTGCAATGACCTCAAGGACATCAAGCAACATGTGCACCACTGGGTATGCCATGTGCACATTAGCAAGACTGATAGAGATATAATGAACAAAGTCGATGCTAATACTGAACCAATATGACTCTCGTCCTTTGCTCTCCTACTCATGTTGTTTCTGGCATAATTTTCCTTCTGTAAATAATCCCTACCTCTACAAGGAGGTCTGGGTTTAAGTTTTTGTTCTCTTCTTCGTCTATGTAGGCCTCTAAGCCAGTGTAAATCTTGAGAATTGAGCCCAAGTTTTCTTGTATTAAGTGTATTATGATAAAAACACTTCTTAATTTTCAAGCAAAAAGTGCTTAAGCATATAGTATACAAACAAATACCACTGTTGTATGATTATGTCACTAGAAATTGAGGTGACCAACTTGAAGATTATGCCATTAAAAATTGTGGTAACCCACTTGAAGATAACAACAAAATGTAGGCTTGGATAATTTGAACGTTGTTATAGCTTGGAGAAGGCCCAGATGTTGCAGTAAGACTATCAATCGTGTCTTCCATTCATGAACCAAAGGCAGGACAGAAGCTAGAAAGAACATCTGCCTCGAAGAGCATCATATGGAGAAATAATGGCGAAGGTTAGCTACATTATCTTGCATTTATTTTTGTCCTATATGGATTTCTCCTAGCTGACCTACTAGAGAGAGAAATTAGCCAACCTGCTATAGAAATAGACATCACTCGATCCAAAACCTCTTGTATTATGTTCAGGTCTAGGAGGACAAGCTACCAGACATTCAATCAGATCTTGAGAATTTTCAACAAGAACTCATAAGAGTGGATCTAGAAGACCAAGTTGACTTGGAAGTCTAAGAAAGTCAAAAGGTGCATGAGTAAGCTGTACAAGCAATATTAAAGCTATGTTCAAAGATTGGGTTACAATCCAACCTGTTTGCACTATGATATTGTCTCATACTTGATCTTTTAAAATATGAATCTATATATTATAATACAACATAAATAAGGGCATCTTTCTCTCCAGCTCAAACCCACCACCAAGGAAATATTATAAGACATTCAATGGAATATCAAATTGTTTTACAGGAGCTCATATCAACAAGTGACAAATCCAAGAAATTCTATTCCACATAATGTTATCACATATATCTTAGAACATTACAGAAACATGGCAAAATAAAGTCCCCTGTGCAAGCTTAAATACACCAACCAGGTAATCTTAGCTGCCCCAAATAGGCTCTACAATGCCATGAAGAAACAGGAATTTGTCTGTGATATGAACGAATTTCATTCCCAGTAAGACCAGCTCCCTCTCCCTTTCTACTGCACCAGCCTATCTACACCCAATACTAAAGCAATTTACAAAGTTCAGGCAGGCCCAGGGCTGTCCTACCTTTAAAACAGCTGTACATTAAAAAATGTATATTCTACAGAGATGAACTGCTTCATTACATGCACCAACAAGCTCAAAACTCAGTTTCCAGGCCACGTTTCTGTTGCAAAAAGGAGAATGGATACTCATTGAAAATGGAAAGTCGTTCAAAGGTGCAGTTCTCCATAAAGGAAACAGGGCAAACAGTATGGTTTTGATGGAAAAAGCTCTTATATATCGATTTATGTGGTGCAAATCAGAGTCCAAAAACCTTGAGGGCGTGAATCCAAGAAACTCAGAAATCCTTGGATACATAGAAACACCTGGGGTACCCCCGTGCCGGCCTTGGGACATACCTGGTATGGGTACAGGCTGTGGTACATACCAGATGATTCGTAAGCCATACCTGGGCCATATCAGAGGCTCTGTCATTTTTAAACAGAAAAAAAATAACACTCCCAAACAAAAAATAATATTTATGGAGTTGATATTGACAAAAATCTGGATTATATATTCTAGAATCAGATTGTAGTCACATCGATATGAAAATTGAAGAAAGTAGAATGTTTTGAACTTTCATGAATACAAAGCATTTCATCTTTTATGGACTAAAAATTAGCATGCATTTTTTTATAAATTTCATATTTTTAGTGTTTTAATAACGTATTGTACAGACGTACCCGTGCCCTACCCATAACCAACATTTTTCAAAAATTGGCATTTACGCATTTCAGACCCATACCTGTGCCTGTCTCCTGGCAAAATAGCAGAAACCTACTGGCATAATGAATATCATGATGATGTCTAAAGGTTGTTTTCCAGCAGTCTTCAATCTCAAACAAGAAAAGAATTAGGTCTTCTACAGAGGACCGTGGCTTATGAAGAAGTCAGGGTTTGTTCATGAAGTCATGGTCTCCATCTTTCAGCCCTACTAAAGGCCTCCCACATACCATTCCTATTTGGTTAAGACTTTTCTGCTTCACAATGAATATTGGCAAAAATTGACTCTACAAAAATAGGGAATGGCACAGGTGAATGTATCGTTGCCACTAAATCACACAACAGCCAGAAAGAAAGGCATCAGAACTCAATGGGAAATCACCCTCAGAGACTACAATTCTTGATGATTCTAACAGCAAAGAGCCAACTAGCATCAAAGGCACCCACAGAGGAGGAGAAGTTCCATTGTGCATGTGTAATCAAAAATAGACCAGTCACAAACAAATCATCTCAAATTAGTCTTTCTAAACCATTTGAAGCACTCTATCAGAATTCTGCTATAGACATGGAAGACACACAGAATGAGTTGGATGCAGTAAATCATCAGAACTCTCCATCTATTAGGCAAACGGAACAATTTACCCAATAAAAAGAGTTGGTCAATGTGTAAGCAGATACAAATTAATCCATATTGATGTTTGTGGCTAATTTCACAAAGGCAGCAGCTAGATCCAAAAATACACAAGATAAGGAAAAAAAAGCCAGGAGGCTAAAGTACAGCAAGTCTTAACAATCTGTAATTCAGTCAATAAAAACTGGAGGTATTTGAGGATAGTTACGGTGGAGTTGGGGAGAGGTAACCTCAGATCAAGGATACAGATGATCCAACAAAAAGATGAAAGAACACTAGGGTATCTAAGACCGACAAACTCTTCTTAATAATGGTCCTCTCATGTTGTATTGAAGGCCTCGATGTGCCAAACAAATGCTGTCCTTACTAATAAAGTCATAACGGAGCATATCGAAATGGTTTTTTTGCAAGAAGTTTCTTAATCTGCTAATATACATCGATTCACACATCATGGAATCTGTGTTTTAAACCTTCGATCTTACAATTACTACGAGTGGAGTCTTGGTGTAAATTTCTACAAATTCAATAGATTGTTGTCTTGAAAATGTTTACATTCCCTCTATGGTAACTAAAGAATTACCCGGATAATAGATTGAAAACCTCTCTAATGGAATTCAAACCAACCAGCGGCGAAAACCCATCCTTGTGGGAGATTTTGACACTATCAAATCTGCTGGGGAGGAGAAGGGTGGAAAAGGTTTCAATTTCAATATCATAACTGTAAATGCTCTTTGGAGACAATCAATGTAAGTCAAAAATATTAAGAAGGCTTTTGGCAACTACATTTGGAAAGAGAATGAAATTGTGAAATATGCATCTGAATATTTCAGTAATCTTGTTCATGAACCATAAAGCTCTGCTCCACAAGAGACCACTTAGCAAGAACTGCTCTCAAATATCCCTTCCTCACATAATAGCACTGGAAAATGATATTCTAATGGGACTCATCACTAAGGAGGAGTTGCGGAGATGTCTTTTCCTTCCAAAGGATAAATCCCCAAGACCTGATGGGTTTCTAGCAGAGTTTTATCGGCATTTCTGGCACCTGATATCTATTGATGATGAACAGCCAAATTAGAAAAATGCTGAAATGTCTTAGTGCCATAAGGTTGGCCTCAATCACAAAGCATTCGCACGTGTAATCTATGGAAAATTACTGGCCTTTATCTTTTTGTAATATGGCATATAAAATTATTTCAAAACGTATTGCCAGAAGAATGAAACCGCTCCTGGATAAATTAGTCTCAAACATGCAGTCCGCCTTTGTCCCTGACAAATTACTGACAACATTATTGCTGTCTAGGAGGTTTTCACTCAGATCTCAGAATATCGTGGGAATGTTGATTAAATTTGACATGTCAAAGGCTTTCAACATGTGTGATTGGAATCTTGTTGTCCAAACCTTAAAAATTTACGTTCCTCTAGTCCTTTTGTGGACTGGATCAGCAATGGTAATCCACCCCATCCTTCAATGTTGACATTGATGGTCAGATTGGAAATACATCTGTCTCTTCTAGGGGCCTGGCAATAGGGGGATCCTCTCAGCTTATACTGCTATTTATTCTGAAGAGTGAAAAGCTGTGTCAGTATAGAAATGGCCAAACTTAACAAGAAGATTAATGCACTGCAAGCCTCTGTGGGAGGAGCTTGGTTGGTTCTCTAGTTCTTTTATATTCCAATGATACTATTCTGCTATCCAGCCTTGTTTTTTGTGAGACTCTTCATCTAAAATAAAATTCTCTGCGCATACCGGCCTGCCTCGGGACAACACATAAATGCCAACAAGTCCAATCTAATTTTTGTAAATATAAATGACCAATGAAAGCGAAAAATTATGTTTTGTTTAGGACTCGGAGAGGGGAAACTACCATCAGTAAATCTGGATTTACCCTCCACTGTAAAATATAGTAAGCTTATGGGAACACACATTGGGTAAGATGAGGGAGACTCTTTGTAGGCCAACAAATGGCTTTCCCTTGCTGTATGGGTTCAAATACTCCAATTGGTGCTTCAAGCCATACCTGTTTATCTAATGACTTTGCTTCTTCTCACGTTTGAAGTGGAAAATAAACTTAATCGATTGCAATAGGCTTTCCTTTGTAGAGGAGTATAAGTGAAGTTTAAATACCCATTAGTGGCCTGGATGCAGATCAACTGCTCTAGGAAGCAGAAGCACGAATTTGAAAAGCTGCCAGCTCTTTAACAACGTGTTGACTATAAAAATGGCCTTGGCCTAGGAGATTCTGGGAAGAAGCAGAGGCTCCTTGAAGCAAAATAATTCTCCAAAAATACCTCTTAGGACAGTACAAGGATTACTTATATAATAGATGGTGACTACAAAAATTGGCTATAGCAAAGCAAATAAAGGCTGGTTTGATGCTTCTTGAGCAGCACACCACATGGAAAGTCGGTAATGGATCAGACATTGGGAGGTTGGACTCATAAAGCTCCACTTTCCAGTTACAATCTTGTCCCCTTACAAGAGCTTTTGCAAGATCAGGGTCTCCATTCCATTGCAATTATTTCGCCACACATCCTTTTGAGGGGCAAACATACTTTGACCAAATTATTAAAATTAGGCAATTGCATCGACAAGAAGCTTCTGCTCTCAGCACTGACCTACATCACAGGCACTTGCTGACAACCACCACAAGGGATAGTTTTGGCAGGGGATTTCTTTGAGAGAGTGTACAGTTGCATCAACCTATACTACACATTCACTCTCATTCTAATGTTGCCAACAAGAGTAAAAGTGTGCTGAGAAAGGTAGCCTGGCCTTAAAACCTTCTATGACTTCTAATGCATGGAAAAAACTTGCAAAAAGGGGCTGGTATGGGCCCACAATATATCCAAATAGTTATTGACTTATCGGGCTTAGAAACCATAACTCATATCTTTTTGGATTGTAGCTATACTCAATAACTTTGGGAGTAAATGGCCCAATGCGAACTCTACTGAAAAATCTTATACAGTGGACTTTTCCTTCTCTATGGACTTTGGGGATGACTGCCAATAAGCCTCCAAAGAGTCATGCCACTAGGCGTCATCACGGTTCTTCAAGCTCCAAGCGCACTTCACAAGCTTCATGGGGAAATATACTATCTTGGCCACCTTTCTCCCCTCAATTGATGTCAATATGAAGGAACTCAAAACTAAATTGGAATAGAAGACCCCCAAACCCTGTTCTGGATCATTGCATTTTGCACCTTGTTGCAATTAATCAGCAGTTTGTGGTCAGCAATCAGTGTCAGCAATAGTTTATTGACTTCTGAAGCAAGCATGTTGAAGCTATAGAAAGTTTGGCAATTTCAAATGCTCTACAAAAACGCAGTACGAAAGATCTAGAAATACCAACTATGCCCCAACCCCCAATGAAATGGCAGACAATGCAAGCAGAGAGCTCTGGTACAGATAACCTTCCACACAGAGGTTGTCACACCCCACCCTTTTCATTCCTAAACTTGACGGCTGAGAGACCGTCAATAGGCCAGTTACAGTGACTAAATGGCATAGGTCATCGGCTTGGGAACCTAATGGACCTATATAGATTATCAGAACTAACAATAAAGACCATTTAGGTCTTATGCAAATTATATGATCATAATTTATAAAGTCAGTTTACTCGAGTAGTCCTTGAGACTTAGGGTGTCTTGAGAAGATAATAGCAAGCTCAATGCATTGAACATTTGTTCATTGCATATGCAATATAGTGTCGATGTCTAGCAAGGTATCCATGACTTTATAGGCTACAATGATTTCATCACTCCAAGTCCTCCTTTGTCATCTAAAGATTTACGAGCATTCACTAAACTTCACGCATGACCTACATGTGGATGCACATGTGTAATGCAAGTCTCTTTCTCCGTAAATATGTGAAATAATAAATTTGCATGAAGATTTTTAAAAACACAGTTAAAATTTGGATGTAATTTAAGATGCATAAGGTAAAAACTTGCATTGTATGACAAGTATGAATTGTTTGTTTTGTACGTATGTACAAATATAAATTAAATTTATACACCCCTATTAACTAAAAATCTCCTACCAATGTTGCGAGATTGAGGTTAGAGGTGGACGGCTTTAGCATTAATTGTTGATTATTCAAATGAGGAGATATGTGGATTGTCATTCAATCTGACCTTATGGAAATGTTAGCAGATTAAATGAAGTAGCGTGGTTGGGGAATTGTATCCTCTTTTGTCTGCCACCAAAGCTTAAATGAGGGAGACTTTTTACTTCAGTGCCACCTGCCCAATTTACTTAGAAATTAATGTATGCCCTCCCCTCATAACTTTTATAGGAAGTAGCTGACTTAAGATGACTCTGACCTTTTCTTTGTCCAAGCTGCAGTCGCCATTATATTCAACAAGGCATTCAGGTTTGCAAATTGGGCTATGACATTTTAAAATTTTGTGCCTATGAATGTTCCTCCCTAACCTCGTGTTGTGCGAAACAGAGATTGACATCATGGCTGAATTTTACCTCCAGCAGGACTGCAGACGAGATGTGTAAGCTCAGCAAGAACTATTTGCGCTGGGGTAATGATTTGCAAATTGTAGGCTGTGAGGAGCTCAATGCGAGCATAGTCGGGAGCTTGTTGGTTTGAAAATGAACATGGTTTCCCATCCAACCCCTTATCTAACTTGTGGCAGGTCTTTCCACCTATGATGGCGACGAGTGGTGGCAGTCAGGATAGCTTTGCTCCCTGGCAGTGCATATTGCGAAAACCATAGTAGCCTACACGGATCTCAAGTGGAGCAGGGCTAATACGCTCCAATTGTGCTGCTGTTGTATGGTCCTTCCTAACCCAGTGCCTTGCGTAAAATTAGAGGTTGGCATATCCGCTCATATTTCTGTTACCGGTGAGCATGCTGGCAAGCGAGAGGGATAAGCATCTCAATGCCAAGGAAAGGGAACTGTTGGACAAAATTCCTGAAAGAAATGTGGCTTCATGGACCACTTTATTGTTGTACATGTATAAAATGGGGTTGTAGAAAATTCCTTTGAAGCCTTCAAGCAACACGCTTGGCAGGTGTTTTGCTAGACCAAGTAATTTGCACCAACATCCTCCCAGCCAAGTCAATACAGGAGCTTCAGAACTGGGTATAGACATGCACTTCAGCCTAATAGAAATTGGATTCTTTTCATGTTGTGGCTGCCGCACCCAGGCAGAAATGTATGCAAAATTTGGAAGCATGCACAAGGCCTGCGAACTGTTCGACAAAATGTTTCAAAGAGACGTGGCCTAATGGATCACTAGATTTCAGGGTATGCACAAAATGGATCCATTGAATGGCCTTAGAAACTGTCAAAACATGAGCAGTTTTGGGTGGGAATTTGGCAAAGATCATCATTGATTGTGGTTTTGGTGTGAATGTTCTTCCATAAGAGACTTGGAAGAGTCTTGGGAAGCCAACTATGTGGCCTCCGAAATTCCAACTAGTAGGAGCAGATCAACATGGCATTAAGGTATTGGGTGTATTGATGGGTCTAAAAAAAATGATTGGTACCCAACCCTTTTTGTTAAATTGCGTAGCCATCTCATTGAAGAAGAAGGTCTACGATGCACTATTGAGTCGGGGCTAGTTGATAGCAGACAAAGTTGATCATACCTGGAAAACGAATTTTATCTCCATTGAAAACATGAGACAGAAGTATGTCATAGATTCAACGAGTCAGGCAGTGAGGAAGCAGCCTCATCAGACACATCGGATTCGAACTCTGAAGAATAATGCTCGGCTAACGAGAACTAAGGTATGATGGAGTCGGCTGAAGTTACAGTCATGCTCCAAAGATGAGGAGCTACCTCAACGGTCTATTCTATTGGCATATGGAAGACTATGAAGTGATCCGTCCATATTGCAATATCGTCGAGATTATGGAGATTATAAACAACCAAGCAACAGTATGGGTAGAAGCAGATATCAGTGATTCAAAGTTCTTAAGAACCGTCAACATCACAATCGGCTTACCCAGTGGAGTTCAATAAATAAAACATCAAAGGATGCAACGTTCAATGAAATTTGGCCCGCCAATTGGAACAGATAGCCGACATAAAGTCTAACAAGTTGAAATCAGGATATTACATAGGTAAATATAATTGTACTTCTCAAGTCACTTGGAGGAAAGGATTAGCAACCAATGCTAGAATTTGTGTTAATCTGAAGTTGGATCAGCCTCTTCAAAAGTGTGTTCTATTACAAGCGGAAGGCATAAACTAAATTCAAAAATAGACTATGAATATGTCCCTTTCCAATGCACATTCTTCCATGAATACGGGCATCTTTTCAGATATTTTCTGTTCACTCCAAGACAAGAAGGAAAAGAGCAAAGGAGAGGAAAACTGAATCAAAAGTTCGAAAAAATAACTCAACAGCAAGAACAAACAAGTCAAAGGCAAAAAAATCTCCAGAAAAAAACTAGGTTGGTCCCAGATGATGGGTTTAAAAATCACAAACAAAAATGTGTAGCAAGGAATGTCAACAAGATTTTGGATCGTGTTCCTCATCCCCAAGGTAAAGGTGGGGACAGGATTCTGGAAGCTCAGTTCCAAGCTGGTTTGGAGATTTTACAAAGAACACGAGGTTTTGGAGTCCCATCACAAGACAGAAGTACTTAAATGGCATGAAACACACAACAATCTTCACTCTGACAACTTTGTCAACAAGGTCTATTATTTCGAATAACATTGTCAGCAATTGATCCAACAGATAATGTCATGTTAATTAGAGAGCCAGCTATCTCAATAGAATTATGGGCCCTAAAGATGAGGCCACCTCATGCAAGAGAGAAGTAAGTCAAATTATTTTCTTTTCCTCGAATGCTCAAAATCAGGATCGTAAAATCAAGACGCAGTTTGGACAGTTTGAGAAGAATGGAATTAAAAGAAAGGCATTGACATCAAACAAGTGCTTTTAGAGGGAGAATTTAGAGTCACAATTTGGATTTTTACTTTTGGAAAAGTTTTTATGTTGCCCCTGCTGGCTATACAAATTTTGGAACTGTTCTAATTTTTGGCATAGGTTCTTATCTTGTTGGCACTTCATTGGAATCAGGCTTACGTTTGACCAACAGAATTGGTCATGCTAAACTTTGAATTCTCGTCACACTGAAAAAGTCAGTTCTTAATGCTTGCCCTCTCTATCAGACAGTTGTCTAGAATTCTAATCGATCTCTTTTTAGTTTTTATGCTTTTATTTTCTCAAAACAATTAGGTAAATTTATGATGTCTTCTCATAACACTGGTATTAGAGCATTTAGGATCATAATGGTGATATCATAGAGCTTTATTGGTCTCAAGAGCAGGCACTAATATTATGGAAAAAAATGTACTTCAAGTACAAAATCAAAATTTCCTTCAATAGAAAATCAAAACTAAGGTTTATTACAAGTTACACAAGAAGTGGGTACAACTTGGAGGTCACAATCTCGTTGGGTCTAAAAGTGGAATATCATCAATGGTATGAGCAAACCACCAAATACCAAAGAGGGTCTTATATTAGAATCTGTGCATTGGGAATGCAGTTTCTATGGAAACTAAGGATCTATGACTCAACTTTCTGGTGCATGTTTTAGATATTTAAAAGGCCAAACTCTAAATTGAATAAAGAACAGGGAATCTTAATAAGTCTATGGGATGTCCAAATAGAGGCAATGAAAACACATGGATGATGAAGCATGTTGTTTTCCATCATAAACATGAACCCAAGTTTTTCCCTAATACTCTTCTACCAAAAACATCTGCAAATTTAATGGGATCTAAAGCTGATCCAAATCCCAAGAAGTATTTTTGGGACAGTACCCTAAATGAGGATGTAAATGTGTTATATGCATGTGTGAAAGCAATATTGAGCAGTATTTAGAATTGAAAAAACAATAGAACTGAAACATAGTTAATTAATTTGTGCGCTCTGTACGTGGCATTCTCTCGAGGGAGATATATGGCTGCTTATTTTCTACTATCTGGTACTATCTAATGTGAACTATTCGTGAAGATATTTATGCATAATATTACAATGCTGTGGATGTTGGAACAGTTGAGCTTCTGCAAGAGACTCTTCCTTCGAACGGTTGCACGGAACAGCATAAAGATTGACAGTCAAAATCCACCCGTTATGAGTGAATGGGAGCAATGTTGTTTGTTGAGTTGCACGGTGTGGATGTTGAGTTGCACAATGTGTGGTCTAGTCCTGTGCAGAATGTGCAAGGTATGTGGAAATTTGTGGGGTTGTACCGATGTTCAGAGCACTCGAGGTGAAAGTGCTGACCGGCATGGCTGCACACGTATTGCAAACCCTTGCAGATATGAAGCCAATGGGTAAATTGCTTAGATTAGACTACATGGACTACCAGTTAGGTGTGGGCTTGATTGATATGCTATAAAACAGATAAAAAGTTTCGGTAATCCAATATTCAATGCTGATTTTCTTATGGTTGAATTTGGAAGTGAAGATATAACCAATAGAGTACTTAGAGAGCTTATGAGAAACAGACTCTTATATTTGTGAGACCCTAACTTGATGAGTTATACATGAAGCCAGTACAAGGAGTGTAATTGCTCTTTGTTTGAAGACCGCAATCTAGCACAAGGGATCTGTTTTCGGTAGACAAATCAAACAACTCATTAAGAAACTCCATTACAATCTACTACCATATAGAGGCAAACAAAATCATTCCAATCGCTTTGGAGGTAAAGCAATTTAAGGGGAAATGTTACAAACCTCCTTTCTTTATCCATCCTAATAATAATGGAACTAGTAGGTGATGGGCCCAAACCACCCTTTTTATGTAAATTGGCATAATCGTTTTAAGGTTAACAAGTCTCCCACTTTTATGCTAGTGGGTGTACCAATCTACCTTTTTGGTCCATAAGTCTAGCTTCAATGTATACAAGATATTTCCTAGGGTCTTGTATATATGTAAAAGTAACTATCTTGCATGCATAACGTAAACTACTTATGACAGGGATAATCATTATAAATAGGCCCTTAGGCCTTAAGTGTGGTATGTTTTTGGGAAATCAGTTCTTTGTGCTCAGGTTTGAGATTGTTTCGTCCAAGGAAGTGTGTACATTGTAAGCTATCCATTGTCCAAGATTTGGCCTAATCTGGTGTTACTCTCTTGAGAAATTTATTCACCTTTCTATGTAATGTTTGATTTACTTCCAACAATATCATAGTTCTGTTTTGTTTCCAGTTTCAAAACTAAAAAAGAAGTTCAATTTTAGATTTTTAAGCAATTCTATATTTCAACTACGGGAAATTTGAAAATTTTCGATCTCAATCGATAACCATTTCAATACTTTAGAGGTTACAGTAGTCCCATTAATTCTCTGTTCCTGTTGTTCTTGGTGGAATGACCCTCCAACAATATCCTCTTGTGCAACACCATTGTGCAATACCGCTACTCGTATTTTCCGCACAAGATCATCATGTATCTTGCCAATATTTAGCGTGGATAAGCAAGGCAGTATCTGTGAGTGGCATGCTCTCCACTTGCAAATCTTATGGTGCATGGCATGTTGAGTGTGCCTATCCCGCACTGATCCGTTATGGGTTGGATTAGTAGTTAGTGTGGTTCACCAAGACATAGGTTCCTGCAATGATTGTGTCCCACTAGTGAAACCTCTTATGCATAATGCATCTGAGGCCCCTTCCATCTTGCTTCCATTGTCAACTTGCATTGAAAGGCAACTTTCAACGTCATCACCGTAAGTTATGCGAAAACACCATGGCATACTGCAGGTATTTCAAAAAACCACTGTGTCACTGTTGATTGTCGTCTTTTGGGTCTTGGGGCAAGTCTACGAATTATTTTCTATGCTTTTTGCTTGTTTCGTCCCTAAATTTTGACATTGTGATGTGGTGGCGCATCTCCTTATCCTTTAATGCCCCATTTCTATTCACATCACAGTAACCTCACTCTAGAGGGACATTATTAGAATGACATCACTTAATCTCGCTAGCCCTCAAGGTCTATTATCTCTCAATACTCATCTACAGTTGTTTTCATGGCCACATATAGTTGAGTTGTTGGGTCTATCACAACAATCGATTACAAGACATGGACCTTGCTCTTGTGTGCCTCTCTACTTCGCCCCAGTGAGGTTTGGTCAAGGACTCACTAGTCATCTGCTTCTAATTGTTAGCACCTTCCTCTCTCAAAAAAGTAACATGGCCCTTGGAATCACAGGAAATTGGCAAGTGGCTACCACACATTCTTTAGAGGATTGCATTTTTAGGGGCTCTACATCAGTAGGATACATTTTTATATTGCATCATTGCTATCTTTGCATATATGGGGTTTGGGGATCATTAATTGCTGTTCTAATGTTAGATCTGCATTAGGGCTTTACATTTCTGTATTGCATTCATATTATATTGTTCATATAATTACCACAATAGTCATGAATATTGCATTCTCTAACCCTATTCTTTACATTTTCGAAAATTGGAGAAGTAAAAATATTGGATCCCATGGATGGGGTCTTGTTGTCTTGCACGCTTTACATTTATTATTACAAATAGCATAAAATGGCATATATATTGTTTCTTGGTTGGACCTACACCCTTGCAAACCCTAGATTTTCCATTGTTTTTGTGTTTTCAGTTGGATCTTAGATCCCCTTTTTGTGTAATGATGCAACCAGTCACATCCCTTCTTAGTTGTTAAATACTAGCAAAATCCCTCGATTGTTTACTTGTTTGTTCTTTACACCATCTTCGTAGCTGTTTATAGTCATCCAGGTTTTTAAGTACACTTGGGTCATTTCACTAGACACTAGTTTGGGAATCAGAGGATAAAATGGATTAGTTTTTGGGAAATCAGATCTTTGTGCATAGGTCTGATATTTCGTCCAAGGAAGCTTGTATACCATCCTAGATTTGGCCTGAGTTGGCACCCATACCCTCTCTACAAAGTTATTCTCTTTTCTATGTAATGTATGATTTACTTCCAACAATATTATAGTTCTGACCTGTTTCCACTTTTCATAATAAACGAAAAACAGAAGTTCGGTTAGGCTTTTCAGAAATTCTAGATTTCAGTTATGGGTGATTTCATATTTTCAGTTGAAAACCATTTCATAATTTTCGAGATTACGGTAGTCCCAGTAATTACTAATTATTAATTTCAGTTGTTAAATTCAAATCAAATGTATATTTTCTAGATATAGGGTTTTGAAGTTTTCCTACTTTTTATTAGCATATCAATTTTTGTTTTTATTGTTTCAGCATTTCAGATTTTAGTTCTACATTTTTCCAACAGTTTGAAATTTCTGTTAGAGTTTGGCTTAGATTCAAATTTTCTCCATAAGTCACAACAGCTTTTATAGTTGGGCTCATACAAGGGGTATTAGAGAATGTTCTTAGCCTCATGAAAAATCCCGAGAAGCCCCAGAAATGACATACGCTTCCAAGGAAGTTGATTCTATTAGCCTTAATTGATCAACATTGGGCCATATAGGAAACTTATAACAAATAATCTTTTGAAGACCTCTTTTTCAAGATATGTTGAACTTTCTAAGGAAGATCAAATGATGTAGTTGTTGGAACTTGAAGAGTTTCACAAGCAACTTACCAACACAAGACACTTATACCCTTTCCCCACATACCATATCTGTATGGAAAGGAGAAAAAAATGTGGCTATTATATTTAGCTTTTTGCATTTAGCACAAAAATTGTGAATCTGTGGTTGAGGAACATTTTTTCCGTATTTGCAATACTTCTATTGGATGACCCATGCATAAGGCTTGTGTCGAAGTTGAATGGCCAAGTTTAAAGCAGCAACCAATCTTGCCGACAAGAGGTTCTTTGGTAGTCGCAGCAGAGGTGTCAAGAGCAGCTGCCTCTGCTTTATCTGCTAAAGTGTACAATTCCGAGGTCCACATTGTCCTCAATCGATAGAACTTATCAAAGCACCTCTTAATTTTACAGCTATTGGTTGAAAGTTTGGTAATCAACCTGATTTAATTCAAGTAAAACTAATCAATTTTACTACCCATATTTTTTTCACTTCAGCATCTATTTCTTACTGACAAGGAAGCATTAGGATCTATCATTGTAATGGATGATGATGCACCAGACCCCTCTACTTGGAAGGTGAAACTCGGAAAAAAATTCAGGAATGTCACCACAATTTGAAGAAATTTCAAGATGTCGTTGAAGCATTCAAGGAGGGAGACTGTTATGCAACATTTTTTCATTTTAGTACAATAAAAATGGCAATATTAGTTAGTGGGCCCAACCAGCTCTTTTTATGTAAATGCGTAGACAACTTTGGCAGTTAAAAGACCAGCCCGTCATTTTCCAGCTAGTGAGTCCACAGAACTACTTCTTGGTTAATGTTTCTTGGATTTATTGGGAGCTTGGAATGGATGTATGTGGATAGTCTATGGAACATTAGTCCTACGCCTCGTGCAGAAACCATATTATTGTTGGATTAGACCTATGATGGCACACATATTTTCAAAAGAAAGTTTCTTGTCCTCATACCTACCATTCTGAATAATTAGATTTGATGATAGTGAATTTTATTCCAAGTTTACGGTTATTCTGGACCTTGGTGGTGTTCTACCTTGTTCTTCAAAATTCAAAAAACAGATACTCAATAAGTTCAAAAGGAAAGACAAAATCCAACAATTAATTTCAGTATTGATGTTTTATATTTTAGTTAGTTTCAAAATCTACCTTTGTAGGATTCCACGTGGAAGAGTCCAGATATACTACACCACCAAACACTACAATTTCTTTGGGACAAAACAACTCGAGAGGGGCGGGCGAGCAGTTACAATGCTAGTTGATAGTTTACTTCAGCACTAGTCATTAGCACCTTGTGTGGCCAATGGAACAGTTGCATGGGTTCGCTGGAAAGTCTTTTTTTAAACTTGTCTTTTTGTTGATCAGTGGGAAGCAATATCTTGGGTCCATTTGGGTTTTGGTTCACTTTTTCATTTTCTTTTTGTAAGAAAGCTAATTATCCTACATAAAAACCAAAGCAAGAGCTAATATGGGAGTTTAGTTATAAATTGGTTGTAGCTGTTAGAAAAGGAACGTTTTGGAAGGAAAGAAGCTCTTGTGCACAGGTCTGAAGATTGTGTTTGGCCAGGGTGGCATCCGCACTGTCTTGTATGAGGCCTGAGTTGCCTTCCACAACCTTTAGAAAAGTTCTCCTCTTAAAGTACATTCTTAATATTTTCCAGTAATATCAAGTTCTATTTTAATTTCCACTCTTAAAACTCTTATGCGTTCAGTTCAAATTTTACAGCAGCTACGGATTATGAGTCCTCAAGTTCAAATTCAAGACAATTTGATAGTTTTTGGATATTTTCCTACGCTTGTAGTTTTTCAGATATCGTCAATAGTTAATTTATGGTTCAGGATTTTCATGATTTCAGTTTTCAGATTTTTCAGTACAGTAGGGTTACAGCTGGGTTCATAATATTTGCAGGAACTTTGGTGCATCTATTACTTACTATTCATAGAGGCAACCTCAATATTTTGATTAAATTGATCATTCTTCTCCGTGCATTTGCAGCATCAAATCAGTTGGGACAAAGAATTCTAAATATTATGTAGAGGTTATTGTACTCTCACTCAGATAAGTAATACAAATAACATACAATACAGTAGCGTACTTTTCCAAAAGATAATAAAATGCAAAACTGCTGTACCTCTAGTTTTTCCTAAGCTGAAGCAACACATTAATCGGCATCAAGGATGTCACGATTTTGAAAATCTTGCTTCAACAGTCCACTCGGATGCATTTCGACAGTTTGGTCATCGCCTCCAAGAAGCTTGCCCTTGCAGTTTAAGTGCGTAAAGGTCGTGCTGTTTCACAATTCCTTCAACCACTCCTCCAACTTTTGGTCACTTTAGAATATTAAAAGCTTCCGAATTCAACGCCCCCTCCTCTCAGTATGTCCACAACTTTTTGCTTAACCGACAACCTGGTTGTTCAGGTGTCCCTTTCATTAACAACATCACAGGTTTGAAATTCAAAAGTTGATGCAGTTTTCTGCGAAGTGCATAGCTGAGCTCATCAGTATTTTTTCCAAGCGTGTCGGCCAATGGTCTAAGGGATCTACACCTTGAATGTAAGTCAAAAAGAAAGGAGGGATCAGAAATTGGCTTTCTTCCTCCTCATTTTCAAATTTCTGGATGCAAATTTCAACTCAAAGAAGATTCCTAGTACCTACATTTTAACAGTAGGATTGCAACCCTAAACTGAATGCGACCATTTTTACTCCATTAACTCTAGGTAGGACGGGTCAAAAACCAAAACTAAAGGAAACTTGTCGAAAATAAACCTCAAGCAAGACACGGAATTTTATATTGCGCTCAAGGTTCGAGAAATTGTACCAAGGAAAGCCCCGCTTGGTGAATATGGACGTGAGCATTATTTGTAAGGGTAGGTACTAGGGTCCATTCAGTGGACAAATTTTCAAACTTTAATATGGTTGGGACTTGGTGACCTAGGTAACAAATGTTCAGACCTCTTCAAATTAGTTAGTAAAAGTTAAATAAAAGGAAACAAATTATGATTATGTTTGAGGTCTCATTTTCAAAACGTATTTTACATTACATCAATTTCAAGTATTTAAAATGTATATGACTAAAGTATCAAGGTTTATTTATTGGGGTATAATTGTCCATATTTAGAATTTTATTTTGCTATTTAAGTACAATAAATCTACATTTATGCACATAATTGTTCATGTTGACAAGTTGACTTGTTCAATTAAAACCATATTAATATTAAAAAACATTTTGCCTCCTTTAGTTTTATACTCATAAGTGTTTCTTCTTTGGCACCTTCACCACGTTAAAGCTAACTCATGCAACAAATTTGTGTTAGACTCGCCATTTTTCTTTAAAATGCGAGAATTAATACTATGAATTAATACAAATTTTAACTTTCCCTACAAAATTTGAATAATACATTAAGTTTTATATTCAAATGGGATCTACTCTTATATATTGGATGAATGAGGTTATCAAGTCGTTTATTTCAAAATTTGATGAAGTTCATAATTGGCGAGAGCATAATTGACAAAGATCAAATTTTGAATTTTCAGAAGACCACAGATTCGGTGAGGTAAATGGCGTTACCTTACGAATATTCAAAGAATGTCGAATATATAAAGAATATCATTAAATGTACAAAATGTTTATTATGTGGAGAATGTCTACATAAGCGTTGAATATGTGAATCAAATACCATAATGACTAAAGAATATCTTAATATACATAAGCGTTGTGTTTTTTAGACTATTAATATCGGAATATCCACAATTAAATTTGTATTGACATATTGAATATACATTGGAATTAGTGAACATACATTTGAACATATGGTTGTAACTTTGTCATTTTTTGCTATGTATTCAAACTTTGAATGTGCGTTGAAATTATTAAATACATTGAGTTAATTCAATGTATGTTCTTATTTTCAATATGTATTGAGTTGTTTTCAGTCCATGTTATGTAATGTTATTATTGAATATACACTTATATTAGCGAATATACTTATGAGTTGAGTTCATTGTAATAGTTAACAAATATGTGTTGTTCTGAATAATGTTTGGATATACATTGAATATGTGAATATATATTGAGTTTTAGTTAATATAACAACTAAAGAATATATGAATATACATAAGTGTTGTGTTTTGTAGAAAGTGTTAAAATCAAAATATTCGTAAGTCTTGTGCATTTTGTAGGTACTAAATATCCGAATATTCATAAGTGTTGTCTTTCTTAGGAAGTTAATATTTGAATATCTATTGTTCATTTTATATTCTTTGGATGAGTATACACTAGAAATTTTGAACATACATTAAATATATCATTGTAACTTTGTCATTATCTACTAGGTGATTAAGTGAAATGTGGATAATATATAACTAATCTAATTGTTATTGTAGTAAATAAATGCCAATTAAGTGCACCAAATGACCCAAGCAAATTAAGTTACATAATATGAAACCCTAATTGCAAAGAGGCTAAAAAAGCCTTAGTTGATTCGCGCGATGAAATGAGTGTACTAAAGTGTTGACCATTTGAATAGAGAGAGGTAGAAGCATCGCACAAAGACTCGGGAAAATGCATATCTCGAGGAATATGTTGGACGGGGCGCCCGAGAAGGGGAAGCGTCGCCACAGGCCCTCTATACCTATTATAAGTGCATGTGACTACCGAAAATCTCATAAGACCATCTTTGACTAGTCGCATGAGTGTTTGTTGTCCTTCGCCTTTAGCCACTATGAGGTTGCACAACGATCCTTAAGCTCGCTAGAAACCTGCAAGGAAGTATTGACCTGTAAAACCCTCAAATACACATCAAATCCTAAAAAGAAAGATGTAAAATGAGGGGTCGGATTGTCCTCAATTGTCACAATGGTGATCTTACGACTAAGCATTGCACTACATCTCAGACCCAATGTAGTTCTATGTGTGTGTGTGTGGAATCGTGCCCTAGGTGGCTCTTGTGCATGTCGCACTTGATAGCGAGCAAAATAGCTAGATGTAAAGAAATGTAATAGATGTGTGCATGGAATAGAATAGACTCCCCTCCTATGAAGTGTATGCAGAATAATACAGTCTATTGCCCTTGAATGGATGATAGAATGGATGTGTAGACACCAAATTTGGGTCTTCAACGCCCTGTGCCCCGCATCTCGTCTCATGATCTAACCCTACCTCACCACCTAAACCTTACACACTTAATCATTTATTAATTACCTTATAATTAATAAATCCACATCTCCAACCCCGCCACCTCACCTCGTCACCTCACCATGATCTAGCCCTAACCCTAAACTAACCTAATTAAGACCTATAACTTGGTCAGACCCACACCCATGACTCATCGCCCCTCACCCGTACTCAAAACGAACATAATAATGACTTGACCAAGCCCACAACCTGACCCTCGAGAGAAAAGGAGGGAAAGTTGGCTATTTTACTAAAAATAGCCTAACGTTGACTTAACCTACGCCGAGTCCACTGATCGGCCGGCGTCGGTTAGGCAACCGCCATCGATTCCACGTAAATGACCTCCCCAACCAAAGCCAAAGGATCGAAACTCATTGGCAAGAGGGAGACAAGTGAGAAAGAGAGAAGAGATTGTAGGGAAGGGTATTGAGCCCAAGACTATAGCTGAGCAACTAGATCACTGTCGCACTCATCCAAACATTGGGAGAGTCGGAGGAAAGCTTCATCAGCGCACTTCCGATTGTTGGATCATCCCAACTAAGCCTTTCCTTCACCACTGCATTCCTTGGACCTAAATTCGCATCAAAAACTAGTAAGTAGTCTCTTTTATTACCTTGTATGCTCTGACACTCGCTTTGTGAACTTTTGATTCATAGTGATTATAAGCCCACTCCTAGATCTACCACTTGGGCAAGTACCACCCGCACCTAACCTCCATTCATCCATCCCTACATTGCCCCAAAATAGTTTTCTCGCTCTCTCGAGTCTTCTCTATCACCGTACAACTCCCTCAACCATCTACCAACCTTCTAAACCCCATAACCACCTTATAACCAACTTCCCTCTAAAAGCCCCTAAATCACTGCCCCTATCGATATCGGTCATCCCCTACCGGTATCGGTTTTATAACGCATGATCGGTTATTGAGTGGCGGCGTCGGTCCACTATGACTTATACCAAAACCAACATTTCACCCATTTACCTCAAACAATCTCATATCCAGCCTTGTCTATCCCTGTAACTCGATCTCGAACATATCAATAACCGGTGACCAAACAAACATGACATTTTATTATTGGTAGTTTAGTCTTTGTTGCTTTTTAATGTGAGGTAACTAAATCGTGATTTATGCAATAGCTTCTTTATTATCATTTGCATTAATATGTATTAAAGGAACCGACCACCTTCGAAAGGAAGTCTAATATTTCCTAGGCCCAAGCGGTTCCCTCACTTATTGTTTAAATGAAAATCGGTGGTCTTGCACTCTTATTTACAGTAGTCCTTCCTAGACAAAAAGGAGTTCTTCACAATCGGTTTGATCTCTCTACGGTACGCACACACCTTCCCAACACTCAACGGGTATTCCTCCTAGCCCTCGCTCGTATCTATTTCTCAAGAGATGAAAGGATAGAAATAACTTTATTCGGAACAAAATTGCGTGCGAAACATTTTGGCATGCCAGTGGGACCCTTCTCGGGTTTCTTTCTTTCTTGCTTGTTTTCATGTAGGGAGCACACTTGTTATTTCTTTTTGTTCAATATTCGTGAAATATTTTGTCTATTTGGTAAAAGAACTTATCTTTCTTTCGCATCTTTGCATTAGTGAAAGTCTTCTTCTTGACCTCTTCCTTTGCTTTGCTTCATTGAATTTCATTTTCGATTTGGCTTTAAAACATGTGCATCGCATTCTTGCTCTTGTTTTTAATTCTAGTGAACGCAGATTAAGTAGCAGTAAGTCGTACACGTGGGGGTGATATCCACGGTATTGAGAAATTAATCTTACTCTCACCGCACAACACATACCAAATCACATCATAATCTACACAACATCTCAAACATCCCCCTTTCCGCAGGTGTTCCTCCGCCCGACCGAGGTAGCCTTACAAGCCAAAACAAACTTGACATCTCCCTTAGGTCTTTTGTTTAGGATTAACATCATCTTCTTGCGTCTAAGGCATAAGCCCAAAGTGATTAAAACTAATCCTAGGGTTAGTCTCTTGATTTGCTTGTGTATCTTGCTTGGTTTTTTTTTCTTTTAGTTCTATTTCTTTGTTATACCCTGTCTCAGTAATCACTTGAGACAGTTTTGTGGATATACTAAGCCTTGTTATCCCTAAACCAGCTGACCTCTTACGTTCTCTCTTTGCCTTCACAAGTGACCGACACTTTGGTCCTATTCTACCGAGCATTGATTACACTAACCGACGCTGCTACCTCTTGCTCGGCCGACATCGGTTACTGGGATCGATATCGATTCTTGTGTTTCACGGTTCGACAAACCATCAACCTATCAATTTCAACATTTTGTTGTTGTTTTGTTAAGTAATTGACTAATTCCCCTGTTGTATCCTCTTGTCCATGGTTGTTATCACCCGGAAACAAGCCGCAACCATGGTTTCACATGTTTGTTCCGTGTCTTTGCCTGAGTCACCCCCTTCAAATCCTATGGGGAATCCTACGTACACCAATGCTTTTCCCAAGATCTTTGTAGGAGATCCAGATTTTGCTAAATTTTTGGATACTAATCTTGCACCGTCTAATATTATTTATCTCATACCCCGACCGTACACCCGATGGTCAGCTCCTCTTTGGTATGCCTATTAGTATAGCCGCTCACTTAGCTCCTTCCCCACCTAATAACTCGCCTCACCTCATTGTCTTCATCCTTAGCCCCGTCTCCCAGCTCAGTGGCTTTGGTGGTTCATACTGCACCAATTGGCCTTCCTTTGGTTAATCTGGGGCCCAACATATCACTACCGTCCACTGCCCCTACCTCATCTCTCTTGTAGATTGCCTCTTTCATAACTTGTTCTCTACCACCTATCCACACGAGCTTTCCCTCTCAGGCTCCGCCCACTTTTTCATTTCCACAAACTCATCCGATGGCCTCAACATCTTATATAGGACATCCTTATTCGGCCGCCCCAACACATTCATCATCGGTACCTTATCAACATTTAACCCCACCATTGTCTAGTAGCGACTCTTGGCCCAATCCTCCTCGCGTTTACGATGACAAAGCACCATCATCTAACCCAACTAATGATTTAATCAAGCGGATGATGGACAAGATGCAAAATCTTGAGGCTTCTATTTCAGGAAGCCATAACACTCGACATATGAGCAAGTTTTTCGGGAGCTTATTCATCCTTCTATCCCCCTTCATACATATCCTCCTCAATGGGAATTACCGAAATTTACTCGCTTTAGTAGTAAGGAAGACCCTCAACAACACTTGCGATTGTTTAGACATGCCCGCTATCGATTGATCATGACGATGCCTTACTACTCCGTACCTTCCCCATGTCCTTATCGGGACTCGCCTTAGAGTGGTACAATGCTTTAGCCCAAAGACTCAATCTTATCCTTTAACCAATTAGCCCAATCTTTCTTGGATCACTTCTACATCAATATTGCAAGAAGGTATCCATTACCGACCTCTATGCCATCCGACAATTTGAAGGACGAGTCTATCGCAGATTTTGTTGGATGATGACGGACCTCATCAACCAACTTACTTATGCCTTACCTCAAGTTGAGCTCATCGAACTCTTTACCCGGGCTTGCGTTAAACACATTTCTCCCACCCTCCAAATTCTAACTTTCTTCGCACCTTTGATGAGGCCTTTACTATGGCTTGGAAATTAGAGATTCGAGCTTTAGAGGAGGAGAAATTGAAGTTGTGCAACAAAAACTCAAATTTCCGAACCCAAGACTCCACCAACAAACCCAACACCACCAACTATCGCGCATTGGCTGCTTCGAAATCAAAAGGAGCCGTACACGCGGTGACAGTCAAATATCAAGCACCGTCTAATACCCAGCCAAAATCCACCTATAAGTATAAAGCCGAGCCCATCAAGTACACTCCCTTGGGAGAAACTTATGATGTGATCTTGGACAAATTACTTAAAGAAGGAGCTATCACCTTGCCTCTTGTTAAACCTCACTCCGGGTTTGATTCTGCCCGCGCTATACCTTCTTGGTATAAATAAAATGACTTCTGTAACTTCCATCACGTGAAGGGACACAGCCACGAAAACTGCAAGATGTTGAAAAACATAGTGCAGGAAATAGTTGATGCAGGGGATATAACCCTCGATAATCCTAATGCCCCTGCTAATCGAAATTTACAAATCTTCAACAAACCATTTCCAAACCATTCATCTATTAGTCACACAAACCAAGAAACCTCGGCCGAGGAGAAGAGTGTGCATGAGATCCATGTGGTTTTCAACTCCCAACCAAGGGCTTCCATCGAGGAAATTCTAAATTGAGCCTCTTCACTAACGCAGGGGTCCTCGCCCCCTTCTCCTTCATCAGGACAAGAGGACAGCCCCATTATTCCTTTACCCATAAAGGAATCAACCACCCAAAGTTCTCTTCTCACAGAAGAGCCTTCTTACTCCACATCCCTACAAGACTGTGAGCGGATGTTATCCAACCTATCTATTTCCCAAACATCTCCTTCCACCACTTCTTGCTACAAAAGAAGAAGGATCACCACTTTTCTCGTCGTCCTTAGAAGAAAAACCCTCGAGCCTTCTTCACCAAACTCCTTAACCATGACGGATCCTTTAGAACATGTCCTCCTCCCTATCGTTCTTCATCGCCTAAATCTTTCCAAAGTGGCCGGTTGACCTCTTAACACGCATTGATATAGCACCTCGGTCACCCCCCAGTATCACACCCACGGTGACCGGAATCACAGCCCACTTCACTTCCATACCAAAATTCCGTCCACATGTGAAGAATGTCATCCCCAGGAAGAGAGACGAGTCTTATGGGAATGTTTGAATACACCATGCTCTACTCAAATGCAAATGACTAATCTAGATACCTCTACCATATACCCAAAGTTTTTACAAAAGCTCAAAATGCCTATGTCCTCACCTTCACCCCCCTCATCTTTACCAAATACCTCATCCACCTCTATCAACATAACCAAACCTTCCCCTACACTTGGGACTTCACCAATACCCAGCCTGACACACCCACCTAAACGATTAGATTTATCCAAAACTAAAGCCATCAATCCACCTAGGAGACAGACCCAATCTCTTCGAGTCCAATCTATGCCTCCGCCACAACTAAAACCCTCGCCCCCGATCACACCAGTACAGCAGACACGGTTTCAACCCTCGCCGTCACACCTACCTTCTATATTGGGTCCTCACCCCTCCACCTTGCCTCAATACACCATGCCTCCCACATCTTCTTTAACATGACCCGCACTTTCTGCACGCATACAGAAATCCATGGGCGTCTCAATACCATCACCCCACGTATCCTGCCTACCTACCAATCCTAAGCAAACTTGATCATCGAAGGACTTGTTTGTTGTTGCTCCTCTTTCCCCATGGTTGTTTCCACCACCACGTCATCTCGTGGCCTCATCATCTAACCAGATAAACATGGCTTCTGCCTTGGAAGGAACCATGCCTAGTTAAACCCAATCATCAAAATCCCTTGCCTAAACCACCACCCATACGAACCACTCGTACCCAACCATTACCAAAACAATCAATTATCTCACCAATAGCCTCATCTTCATCTGGAATTGACCCCCTCAAAGGATCTTACGCCAAGATCCTGGATATGTTGGTAGGGGATGCGACCATTTTCTTACCCCCACTCAGACTCTATGATCCATCTAAACCTCGACCTATAGGTTATGATAAATCTAAAATCTGTGCCTACCACCGCACACCGTAACACAATGTAGAAGGGTGCAAAGCTTTGAAAGCCATCCTTCGCAGTTGCCTATCTCGGATGGAAAATCTAAGAAAGACAACTTACGGAGGGAAAATCCCTTAGCTCCGATCCCTTCTCCTATACCACCTGTCCCCGCCTCGCCAAAATCTATCATCATTGCAACCCCACCTCTTGAGAACAATGACTTATCCTCGCCATCTTCCTCATCTCGTATTCACGAAATAAACATGATTAGCATTGCTACTCGAGGTCAAAAAAATAATGGAAAAGCTAAAGAGAGCACACCTGCGGCCTCTCTTTCTCCTTCTGCCATCCCGATCGCACCATCACCTAAAGTGATTATTCATGGACCTACCTATCCAATCTATGATGGGGTTACCCATTGCACCATGATCAAAAAACTCCACCAATCTCCTGTAAAAATGACGCTATATGATCTCATTCAAACATCTGAATCTCATCGACAAGCTCTAATTGAGATCCTCCAAGGGATAGAGGTCCTACCTAACGAAACCTTTCCGTCGCCTCCATCTTAACACCCAACCATGTCACTTCTCTCACCAAACAACCTAACTCCATAACCACCTCTGTCTCCTATGCACAGCAAGCCACTCCTTGTCGCTTTTTTCGAAGAAGAAATTGTCGTCTTTGGTGCAGAAGATCCTGACCCCGCTCTTTTCATCTCGGCTTACGTCTGGGACATCCGGGTATGTCATGTTATGATTGACGGGGGCGCTAGCCTAAACATCGTCTCTTCCAAAGCCTTCCAACAGATGAATATCCCTCCTAGTTGCATGTGTGCCAACCCCACCATGTTGCGTTCATTCAACGATGCTATTACTTCTACCCTAGGCACCGTGATCCTTAACATTTGTGTAGGGCCACGTACCTTGCTTGAACTCTTCTATGTCCTTGAGGGAGAGTTCTAATACAACATGTTGTTAGGCCACCCTTGGATCCGGGTTATGGGATGCGTTCCCTCCACATTACATAGATGCATAAAATTCGAGTATGAGGGGAAGTCATATACCGTCACAGCTGACGCCTCCCCCTTCAAAACCTGTAATATGTTATATCGCCCTAATGATGTGCTTGTACCATTCAAGGCACCCATTGATCCGACCCAACCATCTACTTCAACCACGCCTCAACCATCCACCTTAGCCGCACCCACACCTTTGACCAATGAAACCACCGATACAAATACCTCTTCCTTCCCCGTGGACAACATCCCAACCTCGGATCCCTTGGTAGGTGTTTTTCAACACCTTACATTGGGGAGTACCGCCTATACAACGTTAGCACCTTCCATACCCCACAAGAGTATGGACAGTTACATGCGCATCCTACCTACGACTGTCGTGTGGGGGAGGTGATCTCCTACGGACCACCTAATTGCCGCACCAACCTAACGTATGGGGGTGTCGATGCATCCTTTGTCACCCCTGAACCTCCCCTTGGTGTGGTTCCCTTCCAATATGATTTTCAATATCTAACCAACTGTCATTTTGCCCTCACTTTCCTAACTCGCTGTGCTTGGAAAGGTTTTGGTTTCGGTCTTTATGAACAAGGCCGACATACGATCATTCCCATGACTACACGCAAACACAAAGATCGTAGTGGTCTTAGATTTTCTGAACCACCTACACCGAAGAAACCTCATGTCAATTGTATCCAAGAGGATGATGAAGTTACCCCTTCCGAACCATCATCGCCCACTTTACCATCTTCACCCACAAAGTTGATAGATTCTAATCTATCCCTCCCTAACTTTTTTTTTTTTTTTCCATGAATGTTATTTTTCTAGGTCCTCTCACTTATCAACGCGATGGTGAAGACCCATCTTCTCTCCCCCTTTTGTATCTAGACAAGATCGAAGAAGGCTTGCCTTCGATTAATGTTGTGGAGTGCCGGGATGACGACTCCATCCTCACCTACCTTGGTGTGGGACGACTCTTACATTCAACACGCCTTACCATCTAAAACCCAAACCATGTTGAATGAGTTGACTATAGAAATCGACATCCACATGGAGGATGATCCTCACATTGTAAAGATCGAACAATCTCTTGGCATATCGTCAACAAGCCACCTTCACTACCTTCCTCGTGCCCACAATCAAGCCTTCGCTGGTCCTACGCCGACATGCCTGCATCGATCCCCGACATTGTTGTCCATAACATCACTTTGAAACTAGACTCCAAACCAGTTAAACAGAAACTAAGAAAAATGCATCCACGCATTGCCCTCTTAGTTAAAGAAGAGCTTCAACGACTCCTTTCTGTTTCTTTCATCTTACCTACTGACTATCCTCAATGGATTTATAATGTCGTACATCACTAAAGCAACGGGGTGACTTCGGATATGTATGGATTTCCGGGACCTTAACCTTGCTTGCCCAAAGGATGACTTCCCCCTACCTAGCATTGATCAACTTTTTTATCTCACTGCAGGCCATGAGATGCTTTCTCTCATGGATGGTTTCTCGGGATACAATCAAATTTTAGTAGCCCCGGCCGATCAACATAAAACCGCCTTCATTACCCCTGGGACCTTTTGCTATCGTGTCATGCCGTTTGGCCTTAAGAATGCTGGTGTGACCTATCAGCGGGCTATGACTTACATTTTTCATGACATTATGCACACTATCCTCGAGGATTATGTCGATGATCTTCTTGGAAAATCCAAACATCGCAGTGAACATCTCGATGTTTTAACCATTATTTTCGATCGCCTTTGTTATAATTATGTGTTCATCTTCAACCAAAGAAATGTGTCTTTGGCGTCCTTTCAGGAAAACTCCTTGGCTTTATCATCTCTTTGCATGGCATTGAGGTCGACCCAGCTAAATTCAAAGCTATCTTAGAAATGCCCCCACCCACTAACCTAAAACAATTACGTAGTTTGCAGGGAAAACTCCAATCTATCTGGCGTTTCATCTCACAACTCTCGAATCGATGTCAACCTTTCCATCATCTCCTTAAAAAGGACATTGTCTTTCAATGGAGTGAGGAGTGCCACCAAGCCTTTGAGGCTCTTAAAGCTTATCTCTTGCAGCCACCCGTGCTTATCCCACCTCAGGACGATCGCCCTTTCTACCTTTACCTTTCTGCCACCGACCATGTTGTAGGAGCCATGCTCGCACATCGTGACTCCGAGCATTGAGAGCAAGCAGTTTATTACATAAGTCATACTCTTGTGGATTACGAGACTAGGTATACACACGTAGAAAAGTTGTGCCTAGCCCTATCATTCGTGGCCACCAAACTCCGACATTACCTCCTAAATCACAAAACTTTTGTCATCACCAACGCTGACCCCATACATTATATGTACACCAAACCTCATCTAAACCAACACATCGCCCGATGGCTTATGCTCCTCGCCGACCTTGACCTTGAGTTTGTACACCAGAAATCAGTCAAAGGACAAACTATCACGGATCAACTCGCAGAAGCCCCTTTACCTGGGGAACAATTTACCAATTTTACTTTCCCTGATGAACTCATCGCAACCCTTTCGCTCAGTGATGCGTCTTATCCGATGACCCTCTTCTTCGATGGATCTAAATGTCAGCGCGGCGGAGGGGCGGGCGTTGTTCTCATTCCTCTTGATGGTGAACCTATGCCTCTTTCATTCAGGCTCGATTTCCCCTGCACTAACAATACAACGGAATATGAGGCCCTTGTTTTGGGTCTCCACATTGCGTTACACTTAGGTGTGAAGTCTATTAACATTTTCGGTGACTCTCAATTGGTAGTAAATCAAGTTACTAGCATCTACCAATGTAAAAATGAGGAACTTCAAAAGTACAAACGTTACGTGGATTCACTTTTGACCTTATTTACTCATTATTCTATCCAAACCGTTCCATGCTCAACTAATAAATTTACGGATACTATGGCTTGCTTGGCCTCGCAAATTCCTGCCTCACCAACTGACTCTGACATATTTGTCTTGGTCCAACAACTCTTTGCCCCATCTTACTTAGTCCCGAGATGTTTGTATGGTAAATAATGTATCTGCTGATTCGCAGGATACCTGGTATCACCAATTTCACGACTACCTTACAACCTCTGTTCTCCCACCTGACCTTACTAGTAATGGCAAACACACTTTTCTTAAAAGTGTTTCTCGTTATGTCGTCATGGGGGGACTCCTCTATAAATGTGGCTTCGATGGTATCCTCCTTCGATGTCTAACTCAGAATGTGACGTTACCCATACCATCCAACAAGTCCATGATGGAATTTGTGGTGGGCACTTTAGTGGCCTTTGCTGTACAAGCAAATCCTTCACCTAGGATATTATTGGCCTACTCTTAATAAAGACTGCTGCGAATATGTTAAGCATTGTGTTATGTGTCAACAGCATGCCAACCTTCAACATACTCCCAGCCACCCACTACAGGTCGCACGAGATCTTTGGCCTTTCTCACAATGGGGTTTAGACCTTATTAGTGAGATTCACTCACCTTCTTCGCAGTGTCACCATTGGATCATCACGGCCACTGAATATTACACTAAATGGGTGGAGGTCGTTCCACTCATTTCAACCAAAAAAGAGAAAATCGTTGAGTTCATCAATCATCACATTATCTGTCGTTTTGGTGTTCCTCATCGCCTGATAACAGATAATGGTAAATCTTTCAAAAATAAGTTGTTATGAGCCCTTTGTGACAACTTTGGTATCAAACTTAGCTTCTCATCACCCTACTATCCATAAGCAAATGGTCAAGTTTGAATCTTTTAACAAAACCTTAACCAAAATTCTCATGAAAGTCGTTAACAATTCTTGGAAAAACTGGCATGATCACATCCCCTTTGCTCTTTGGGCTTATCGTACCAGCGTTCATACTCCCACTAATGCCACACCATTTTCTTTGGTATATGGTACCGAGGCTGTCTTGCCTCTCGAAATACAAATCCCTTCCCTCGAATATCTCTCGGATATTCTCACCAATGATGACTTCCGCCAAGAGCGGTTAGCCTAAATGGAGCTTCTTGACGAGCGTCATCTTACAACTCTTAACCACCTTCAACTTTATCAAAAGCGCATCAAGCGTGCTTATGATAAGCGAATTCATGAGCGTACCTTTAATATTGGTGATCTTGTCCTCAGAGAGAATCAACACGTAACTAAACTAGAAAAGAGCAAACATGGAAAATTTGCTCCTAATTGGATCGGGCCTTACATTATCACTCACACTTATGGCTCGGTGTACTTATCGTTTAGCTTCGCTTAATGGTAAACCGAGCTCGAACCCCTTAATGCCTTGCATCTTTGACCATTCTCTTGTTGAATTTAGTGTTACATCACTTCTTATCTACCTTGTGCTTGTCCTTGAGCTCATTTACCACCTCATACACCTTATTTCATGCATCTCAAAGTTGAATAAAACTCACGTGGTTTCATCGTCACCTCCTCTTAAAGATGCCTTCCCCTTTTTAGTCCGGTCCATGACTTAAAAGTATCAAAATGAAAAGTTCTCAATTATACAATTCTGGGATATTCTTGAGTCAAACTTCCTGCAAAACTAGATGCTTCATGCCAAACGGACATCTAGACCTCTAAGCTATAAACTAGATTTGCTCCCTCGAAGGACGGCTATGTGCAAAGCCGCATCTCGCTACTATAAGTAAATTTGCTCCCTTGAAGGACAACTATACAAATTCAGCCTCTATCAAAAGCTTCTCGCATTGATCAGCTTCGTGAAGACCTCAAGAACAACAAAATGCATATCCCATATAGACTTCCCGCATCGATCAGTCTATATCCAGAAAAATAAAAGTAGTATTCAAAAGCATTTTTTGAGTCATGGACTTGTCTATTTAGGTTTGGTTCTCTTTCATCAGAACAATCACCTTATAACAAGTTCTCTACGCCCTAGCTATACCATCCACCTCACCTCACCATTCTTCAAAATAACAAAACTCAAGGGACGTGACGTATATTTGATATATTGTGATTATACAACTCTTGTCACCTGTCAACTTCTCGCCTATGCAAGGTACCTAGGGATTCAAGCTCATCCTATGATAATACGTGGTTTGTTTAGCTCTTTCCAACTATGGGACACTTTTGCCTCTTTTACCCAAAACTAAGATTATGTGTTGACCTTCATCAAGACCCGGTTTCTATGCTTGGGTAAGCTAACCCTCGCTTCACCTATACCCACACAACACCAACAACATTACCCTACCAACATCAAACTTTTTACCAACCAACAAATGTCCGAATTCACCTCTCCCCGGTCCTAAGGAGAACTACATCGGTTTGAGGCCCCTCCTTGCTTTGTGCAATGGGCTATGTAGGCAGACACTTAGGAGACATGGAGTCTCCCAAGGTTAGCTCAACCATCCTCTACCATAACTTATTATGTGTTGTGCTTTCCTTAAAAATATAAATATTTTCGCGTATTTATATCGATAACACCCACCTTTGTCCTTTATCAAATCTAAACATTCAAAACACAAATATTCTTATTATTATCATAACTCAAATCAACATACATATTCAGTTTTATTTATATGTTAAACAAATACATCTTTCGCTATTATCGACGCTTGTGCAGTCGGAGTCCTTATTTATTCTTCTACTCCTATGTATGAAACTCACTTAGGCCCCGCGCCTCGTCCCGAACTGTAGTGATGGTGTTCGTCGACACCGCTCACTGGCCTCTCCATCCTCAAAGGTACCACTGCTATTAGTTCCTCCCACCGATCCACCAATCTCTCATGTAACATATGAATATGCCCTCTCATGTGGTAGAGTCTTGCCTCTAGTATCTCCACTTGTCTGCAAAGCCTCTAACAATCTCATAGTCTCATTCTCCTATGTTTGAAGTGGTGAACTAAACCCTGCAGGCGGTCTCTCTCTGTTGTAATCACAGCTATGTAAGGATGATCGGCCCTCTCATGTGTACCTCTTAGCTCTGTTGCCCACCATAATCTATAAGACTCTGTCACTCCTACATCCATTACCCCGCGATCACTGCTATCTCTTCGGTCATCTGGGAAGTGTTGGCCATGGAGGTGGGAATGGTGCCTCCATGTCAATCCTCCCGTATGGTCATGATCCATGGGTATATCCCGAACAAATCCAAATTGGCGCCACACGTGATCTAGAGGAATCCTCTCGTACTCACACAGGTCCCGTGTCTTGCGATCCACCTCAATCGCTCTACACCCTCAAATCCTCGCTATGTTCATCGTCACCATGTACTTCCCGTCAGCCTCCAACGGATATCTGCAATCGTCACCGTCTCAACATCTCGCCTATAATACTTGGCATCATCTGTCACGGTCTCGCTCTTTCCTCTTACTCGTCTGGACCCATCGCTTCGAATCCCAACCTCTGCAATCATGTCTCACCTACTGGATTGGTCGGCCTATTGGTCACACACACACAATGTGCTCATAAGCCTAACAATGTAATAAGTATGCACAATCCAATGTAGTCCGTGATTTCACCAAAGATGCCCATAAACCCTTGTATAGCTCTGCTAGATATACGGTGCCCATGTGAAAGTAAAGCTACCTTCTATCATCTCACGAATAATACACATCAATGATTTTGGAAATCTTCCCGTCTCGCTCTAGGTAATGCATAATACCCCACCGCTATCATTAATACCACAGCCATCCTTGTTGCCTCGGGGTGTGCCACAAACATTATACCATAAGTAAATGGCAAGCCTCACTGTGTCAAATCTCATGTGGCTGGACCAAATACTGCCATTATCACTACCGCGCGCGTTGGGCCTCGCTGAGACATTGGTCTTCCTATAATTGGAAGTCTCAAAATTTGAAACACATCTTCTAACGTCACTGTCATCTCCCTTGTTGCAGATGGAAGGTATTCTTTTTCGGATTCCATCTTTCAATCATCGCGCCGCAACATAGCATGATTGCATGCGATTCGTGAATAATAGCGAATTCCGCTTAACCCACACGGTTTATTAATGCCTACTCGGGTGGTGTTACATCCACTCGGACATGTGACAACAAAGTGAAACCCTATCATTCATCCCGAACCTCCGCCTCTGTCGCACGCATCAAACCAACAAACAACAAATCAATCCCCAAGTTTTTTTTTCTCAAAATCTGCAACTTTACACAAGATATGAGATATCGGTTATCTAACCGATATTGGTTAGGCCTAAACCGATATTGGTCACACATTAATTCTATCTACCCTACTCAAAAACACCACCTATGATAACTTATTCACTTTTTTCCCTCTCTATACCTAAAAACATATCCGAAACACCTGATTACCTACCCCATAACACTCACCCCATCCCAAACCCTTGCTATCACCCTTCTTTTTATCTCTCCCCACTTACCTTACCACATCCTATTCATAACCATGCAAAATCTAATTCCAACCAAAACTTATACCTCTTGGGATACAAAGCACTTGAGGTGGAACTTGTCTTCCTCTCCTCTCTCGCCGCATTGGGACGCTTCTCCTTGTTCACCATGTTCACCACCCTCTTCACTATAACTTGCCTTTACACCTTCTTAATCCAAGCCCACGATCACTTTACCTATCTCTTTCCTCCTTATCACTCAATTATCCCATGCAACTAACCTGTATGGACGTCAACAACCTCGCATCCTCATATTTAACATGTTGTATGACTCTAAAAATAAGAATTTAAGTTGCCTCCCAAGCTTTTCTATTTTTAGAAAATCCCATTTTAACATAACCGATATCGGTTACCTAACCGGTATCGGTCCATCTGTCTCCTTTCGCTTATACCTAGGCCTTTTCTTTGTTTTTTGCAAAATTTTGGCGAGCCCACCTCTTTTCCTACATAACAACATCACTATCACCATCCATCATCATAATCACATCAACATTTCAAAAAAAAAAATGCATATCATCAAAACATCATCAACATCATCTATATACATCAAATTCCAACACCATCGACACAACACATGAAACATTATAATATATGCATCAAATCACAAATTATACATCATGTGGATCAAACTCATCATCTATATATCGTCAAATCAAGGTCAAAATATACAAATCATGCTGCATGAGGGTCTGTAATCTAAAATACAATGTCAAGCACATAGGCCGTCTTTGTCAAAATCACGACTCATTTCACCTCGCAAGCCGGTCTCTCATGTCAAAATATACTCACTCATAGGCCAGATCAACTATACAAAATGTACTCGGCTCGCAGCCGTCTATACAACAAAAATGAATACATAAATCCTATGTGGGCACGCAGCCCCTAAATACACACTCGGTTCACAAACCGGTGTCTCTATCAAAATCATCTATCCAACTCGACTAAAAATGTCTCGCTCTCTTGGGGCACTCGGCTCTCTCTCCTCCCTCGGCCGTCCCTCGGTGGCCTCGTGCCGAGTCTCGCCTCCTACCGTGAATCGACCCATCGTTATGGTCATTGCGCCAGCTACGTGACCGAGACTCGGGAATTCTCGGCTCTATGAGCCGCATAGGGTGATAATCTTGTGCATCACCGATACCATCTAGTACATCCCGTAGTAACGGGCCTCCGCTCTAGCCTCCATGTAACGGGCCCGTGCAACCATGGCTGGTGGGGCTGGTCCCGGCCTTCTAATAGAAGTGGGCCACTACCGCGCTGTATGCCCGACCCCGAGCGCAGACTTGTGGTGGCGGTGGAGCTGCCATCGGAACTCGAATAGGGACTTGTGCAGTGCTCGTGCTCGTGCTCGCACTCTGCGCGCTGGGCTAACTACCCTTGTAACACCCCAATCGTGCTGTGCAAGAGCAAGTTGCCTCTCGTAGTAATCGCACCTTCCTGTGAGATGGTCCTCTCTCACATTGTAATGACCACTAAATCTGGTTGTGTTGGTTGTGCTCTCACGGCCGCCCTCTGCCCTGCCCACCAAACCAAAAATGAGCCTGTAACCCCGACATCGTCCACTGTGTCATCTACGGTCTCTCTGCTACCCAGACTGGGTCAAATGGCTGCGGTAGAGGCAGTGGTGCCTCTACATCCTCCCTCCAATACTGTGGGAGGGGAGGTGGCACATCCTGCCGTAGTCCTAGCTATCGTCGTACCCTCTCTAGGGGAATCCGCTCATACTCTCGGGTCTCCGTCCAGCTATCCAGAAGATGTACTGGATCCATCGCAGGTTGTCTTTCTGCTCCTCCACGGGCTGATTGCCTCGTATGGCCTCCATATAATATATCGAGGCGGTCAAGCCTCTAACATATCCATGTAAAAGGCAACATCCCACCCTGCGACCACTGCTCGTGGCTGGCCCACGACCCCCAACCACCTCTGAAACCCATATCTGTAGACTACCTATGGCCCTGGCTACGCTAGGCAACCCTACTGGTCATATACACACGATGTGCTTGTATGCCCAGCAGTGTAACAAGAATGTCAAACATATACCGAATCGCCTCATACGGCGATAGCCCTAGAGCTCTCTATATAGCTGCACCATATACATTGGTGCCCATGCGTAGCAGGTGTGCTCCTCCACCATCTCTTGTAACACTCCCATCAAAGCCCGTGGGAAGCGGCCTCCCTCTGAGTCCAGGAAGGGTGAAGCAGGTGATACCGACCATCATCAGCATGGCAAGCCATGTCTCCCGCCGATCGATGCGCAATACATCTCGCCATAGCCAATGCTCGCACTATGATACATAATCAATGGGGTCGCATCCTCGAATACTGTAGGATGCTATCCATCGATGTCTCAAGCATCCACCGAACACCTCTCACCTATGATCGGCAGCCTCGGGATACGATACACATCCTCTAAGGTGACTGTCATCTCTCCAAAGAGGGAGATGGAAGGCATTGGTTGTCGGATCCCATCTCTCGATGAGGGCAACCATCAAAGCTATGGTCCTATGCATAGCCCTATACCTCTGGACTCGCCGAGCCCTAACCTCCCGTATAACTACCCCACGCTCGCTCGCGGTCACATGTGGCCGCATCGCTCCAATAGGGGTGGCATCCGATCTCGCATGGTCATTCACCGCATACCGCAAAACAACCCACTCCGTCAAGCCTACCCTTAACAAAACAACCAATCTAACCCTCTATACTTACTCACCCACCCAACTCGTAAACACATCTACACCCACCTATCTTACCCTCTACATTTATAAATTCCTCTCACTCCTACAATCCATCTTTAAATATCCCACCCACTCCAATCAAACCTATCTCACCTAATCTCCCTCAACATCAATAACCCCACCCAACCAAAATCTAAACTATCCCCTTCACCTATCCCACACCCTACCAACCGTCCCAACAATACTCCACTCACTCTACTCTAGCCCTTTAAACATACCCCAACCAATTTAACCCTCCCAATCCATACACAACCCAAAACCTATCCTACTCAAACCGCCCCAACCACCCAATTACCCTCAACCCTATAATCTATCCTAACCGCCTAAAACAACACCTAAAACGAAGCAATTTTACCAAACCTACCTCCTCCCCATGGTGACCGCTATCGGTCACCCTCAACCGCCATCGGTCCCTACATGCCCGACGCCGGTCTCTGCACCTAGTAATCTCCACCTAAAAATTGTAACCGATGCCGGTCGACTAGTGACCGACATCGGTCACTGTGGGGTTTAGGGGCCGAACCGAAAACGGCCCCCAAACCCCCTTTTTTCCTATTTCTCCCAATTTACCCAGCACAATTGCCTAAAACCTTACCCACCCTGACATTTTGGCCTACCTAACATATCTACCCAATCCATTTTTCTATTTACCTTCATTTATTCATTATTTTATCAAATTTTAGATTCCTACCCCAATACCCACATCCCAACTAAATTCATCAAATTAACAAAAATAGGGGTTCGTGAGCTCACCGGCATAACTACACGTCGTCGTTGTGGGATATGTGGTGGTCTAGCTCCTCCAGCACCTCCAACACCTCCTGCTCCTCCAAGCTGTGGCATAGCTCCAAATCTCCTCAGCAGGGTTCTCAACCAATCAAGCTCTACCTCCCAATCTCTGGGGCCTACCAATAACTCACTCACCCACTCAACTAATGCTAACTCGGCTGAACACACGACTCCAATCAATTCAAAACTCAAACAAGAAAAAGTTGGCACTCAAATTCACAATGTAAAAATGACATGCCGTATTTTTTCTTTTTATAGGTTTTTGACCTATAACCGATATCGGTTAGGGTGCGCCTAAGACCGATATCGGTCTTCTAATCGATCACGGCCACCCACAACTTATATCGGTTACCGCTATCTTCACCTAACTCTTGCCCTTATCCACCAATCTCCATTTTTCACCACATCACCTACCCCCAACTTTGCTAAATAGCCTTATTTTGAATTCAACCGGCCCGACCCAAGGCGCAACAATCCATCGGCGACCTAAGGCCGCAACTAATCAATTGGCCCGACCTAAGGCCACAAACAACCAATTGGCCCAACCCAAAGTCAGAACCAACCAATCACCGACCCACGGCCGCACCCAACCAACCGCCCAACCTAAGGCCGCAACCAATCCATCGCCCGACCCATGGCGTAACAATCCACCCGCCCGACCCAAGGCCGCAACCAACCAACCGCCCCAACCAAAGGCAAGAATTAACCAATCAGCCCAACCCAAGGCCGCATTCAACCAACCAACCAGCCCAACCTAAGGCGCAACCAATCAATCGCCCGACCCAAGGCCGCAACTAATCAATCGCCCGACCCAAGGCCGTAACCAACCAATCGGCCCGACCCAAGGCTACAACCAACCAATCGGCCCGACCCACGGCCGCACCCAACCAATCAGCCCGACCCAAGGCCACACCAATTAAGTACCTCGACCGAGGCCCGTAAATTATGATTCTATCCACCCATCATGTAGCTATTTGTTCAATCAAGCTCACATGTTCGTGTTTTAGCATGACTAGGATACTTGAATTGATCAGCCGACCAACTTTGCCTAGACCGAGACCGTGACATTTATCTCAACCAAACCAACCATTTGGTACTGCCGAACATGCCTAAACGTTCCGATACCTTACCCATTATATCCCCTAGAGCTACTTCCTATGCCTTGGATACCAGGATTATATCAACCTTGTTTGGATAAACTATCGACCTTTGCCTATGAATTGCTTGTTTGCTCTTCAAATCGTGTACCCCGGTCGCACTCATCTGTATTTCAATGTGCATCTCGCTTCCTTGAACTTACCCCACCATCTAACCATCATCTCATCATCATTCACCCTTTATCAACCCTATCCCTGATTTCACGTCGCCTCAATCTGTGATAGATTTGAGGGGGATTACCTATACCCTTAACTGGGGCAACCACTTCTTATTATTGTCAGTGCATCTTTACACGACAAGCTACATGACAACAAGGGGCAAATGTAGACACCAAATTTGGGTCTTACGACGCCTATGCCCCGCATCTCATCTCGCAATCTAACCCTACCTCACCACCTAAACCTTACACACTTAATCATTTATTAATTACCTTATAATTAATAAATCCACATCTCCAACCCTGCCACCTCACCTCGTCACCTCACCATGATCTAGCCCTAACCCTAAACTAACCTAATTAAGACCTATAACTTGGTCTAGACCCACACCCATGACTCATCGCCCCTCACCCTTACAAAACGAACATAATAATGACTTGACCAAGCCCACAACCGACCCTCGAGAGAAAAGGAGGGAAAGTTGGCTATTTTACTAAAAATAGCCAACGTTGACTTAACCGACGCTTGATCCCTAATCGATCGGCGTCGGTTAGGCAACCGCCATCAGTTCCCTGTAAATGACCTCCCCCAACCAAAGCCAAAGGATCGAAACTCATTGGCAAGAGGGAGACAAGTGAGAAAGAGAGAAGAGATTGTAGAGAAGGGTATTGAGCCCAAGACTGTAGCTGAGCAACTAGATCACTGTCGCACTCATCCAAACATTGGGAGAGTCAAAGGATAGCTTCATCAGCTCATTTTCAATTTCCGGATAATCCCAACCGAGCCTTTCCTTCGCCACTGCATTCCTTGGACCTACATTCACATCGAAACTAGTAAGTAGTCTCTTTATTACCTTGTATGCTCCTAGACACTTCTTTGTGAACTTTTTATTCATAGTGATTATAAGCTCACTCCCGGATCTACCACCCGTAAGCACCCTCGCACCTAACCTCCATTCATCCATCCCTACATTGCCCCAAAAATAGCTTTCTCACTCTCTCGAGTCTTCTCTATCACCGTCTACAACTCCTCAACCATCTACCAACCTTCTAAACCCCATAACCACCTTATAACCAACTTCCTCTAAAAGCCCCTAAATCATTGCCCCTACTGGAGATATCGGTCATCCCCTACCAGATCGGTTTTATAACATGCATGATCGGTTATTCGTTAATGGCGGCGATTGGCCATCGTGACTTATACCAAAAACCAACATTTCACCTATTTACCTCCAAACAATCTCATATCCAGCCTTGTCTATCCTTGTAACTCGATTTGAACATATCAATAACCAGTGACCAAACAAACAACATGACATTTTATTATTGGTAGTTTAGTTTTTATTACTTTTAAGTAACGAGGTACCTAAATTGTGATTTCATGCAATAGCTTCTTTATTATCATTTACATTAATATGTATTAAAAGGAACCCACCACCTTCGAAAGGAAGTCTAATATTTCTTGGGCCCAAGGCAGTTTCCTCACTTATTGTTTAAACGAAAATCTGGTGGTCTTGCACTCTTATTTACAGTAGTCCTTCCTAGACAAAAAGGAGTTTTTCACAATCGGTTTGATCTCTCTATGGTATGCGCACACCTTCCCAACACTCAACAGTATTCCTCCTAGCCCTCACCGTATCTCTGTTTCTCAAGAGAGTGAAAGGATAGAAATAACTTTATTCGGAACAAAAATTCTGCGTGTGAAACAGGATGCTTGAATGCTCTTGAATAAGCCTGTGGATGCAACCTTAGGTGGAGATAACTAATGCTTAGTGTTTGGTCCCTTATTATGATCACATAACTTTATATTTATATGATTCCCTTGCTTGAATTTTGTAATTAACCCCGAAAAGGTGACTACCAAAAAGATAAAATGCTCAAATTGCTAGAAAGGATCCAAAAGATGTGAGTAAAGTATAAAGAGGTCGGGGCACCTGTGAGGGGAGGGGGCACCTAGTCTTGCTAGGTCCCGGTTGGGCGCTAGTGTTCAGTGGTGAGAAATGCCAAGGTATGAAAATACAGACTAAGCTAAAAAGAGTGTAATACAAAAAGTGGCAATATAAAGAAAGAAAAGATGGCCAAAGACATGGGTTAATTAATACTTTTCTTACTTAGGAATCATATGAATAGTAGTATGTGATCATGACTAAATAGATACCCAAAGTGTGTGATTTCATGTCTATATTTTCCCCCACTTTATGTTGTTGAGCTAAGCTTGATAACATAAAGTAGAGAGATATGTGTACATGATAACCATGTAGATCAATGGTGAGAAGCATGTCAAAAGACAAGGAAAAGCATGGAGTGATAAAAAGGTGGAGCGTGGAGACTAAAGATGAGAAAGTGTAAAAAGTGATGAGATGTTGACCCTAGGGCGGAAACACATGTTTTAGATGTTTCCGGTGTACTTGTTGTTGGTGTCAATGCTTGTGTGTTTGATATTGTTGATGTTTTTGTTGGATGATATTGACTATCGCTCCCCATATGGATGGACCTGGAAAAGAGAAGAACGAACAAGTAATCAAATACACATGTATATGTGTAAAAAGTATGTAAAGAAGTATGTAAAATGAAAAATGTGAAAAAGGAACATGTGTACCTAATCCGTGATGAGGAAAGAGTATAGAAAGGATCCTATAGATGTTGTAGATGACCGAGTTTTTAGGTGATCTCACGCTAGGTTGTGTCGGTTGTGAGTTTTTATTGATCTAATGCCAATGATATGGAAGAAGTGTAGGAGGAATGGTTGGTGTCATCCTCCAACCTATAACACTTCCCTCAATGTAGAATACCACTACAGATTGTGGTGTAAAAATCTGATGGTTCGATCAATTCCAATCCAATGTTGAATGATGTATGTATGGTGGGTGTTAACGACTATCTTCCCTATAAAATCCATTATGTGGAGTTGTATAGATTGTGATGCATTCAAGAATTATTTGAATCGCCCTAGTCATAGGCTTCCGGGAAGGGATTTGGTGGTCTTGTGTGCTAAGGATCCAAGTCTAATTCTCGAGCCCAAAACTCGAAGATTGTGTCAGACTTGAGTATTATTTGCGTTGAACTTTATGTGTAGATTGTTGTATGGGGTGACATGATTCACCCAAATGATGCCCCCTCATTTAGAGTGCATGTAATGTCATTGAGGAGAATACGGCCCAAAAGAGGACCGACCACCGTGTTGAAATTGTGCCCTATAGGGGGGAGGGAGTGTGCTTGGTAGAAACCAAGGCACGCGAAAACAAGTGGCTAAAGAAACAAGTGTTAGTACAAGAAAATGTGCATGGAAAATGTAAGCTAGAAAATAAGAAGACAATGTGTAATCTTGTTGGTCCGATAATCTGTCATGAGAGCAGATCTATGGATAGACGAGCCAACAGTGTGCAGGGCATAACCCCTGTTTGAGACAGCAAAGCAAAAACTGGTTTATTGCTATTCTACCAGTAAGAATCTGTGTAAGTCCCACAATATTCTGCGTTCGGGGGTTTTGGATCTCATCCCAGTAGGGGTATTTCCAACTGCGAAGAGAAGGGAATGAAAGGAAGGGCGAAGAAAGATCAGATCCGAAGGGAGAAAAGAAATGAATTCCAAAGTAGAAGGATCAGAAGGATTATGTTTTGGGATTGGTAATAAGTGGAGCCAAACCTACTTGCATAAACGAACAGAGCAATACTGATGGATAAATGACAAAAAAGTAGAGATAGATTTAACAGAATAAGCACATAAACTTGACGTAAGAAAGATTAAAATGCTCATAACACGCATATTCAACACAAAGTCTTAATATTTGTATTAATATCTTTTCTATTACAAAAGCTCAAAGTCTTTTCTTCCTACTTCTATTTTTCATCTAAAAGATATCCACCTCCTTGAATACAACAAGCATTCAAGTATATATAGAAGAAGGAGAAGAGAGAAGACAAAAAGAAACCAACGACTTAATTACAAAGTATCTACAAAATATCTAAAAGTCAACTGTTGACTTTTGGCACAGTGGATGACATCATCCCATGGTGCAACATGGATGATGTCATCGTCTCTGTGCCAACATACTCTTAGATATTTACAAAAACAAGATCAAGAGGAAGGAGACTATACATCGTCGTCTCACGGCCGAAAAGGGGTCTCTTGCCTGCTTCGCATTTGCTCGGGGAGGTGATATAGAGAATCGGGCCCGATATTCCATGAACTTGCTGATCATGGGCTGAAGTTGATCCTGGGCAGGACCCTTGTGACGATCACTAATAACTTCACAAGTTTCCCACTCCTCTGTGAGCTTTTTGGCAGCTTGGAATATTCATTTCTTGCCTCTATCGTGTACCCTATGAAGTCACGTGCAGGCTAGAAGGTTGTTGATGGATTCGTTGTTAAAGGTGACTTCTAGCCCCACCCCTGCAAGACGATCTCCTTGAAGATCCGAATAGTTTTGTTTGCCTTCCTCAAGGTGAAAGAAGGAGTGAGAAAGCCTGGGGACATTCTTAGGATGATCTGCTCCATCTGGTGCATAGCCTCCAAGGCCTCCTTGACTTTATCTATTTTTTCTAGGACAAACTCCAACTGATCGACCCGGTAGTCCAGAGTAGAAAGGATTTTGTTGGGGGCTCTGGGGTGATCAAAGATGCCAAACTTGACCAGATCTTCGACTAAACAGTCGAGCATTTTCTGGAAGGTCTCATGCTGCAGCCTAGCATGGTCCAACTCTTCGGAGATGGGTCCCGCAATCACCTGGAGTGCCTTGTTCCCCCAATCGATATTCTGATACAATTCGGTGAACCTGACGATTACTCCCTCACTTTCCTTGAGGATTTGGTCTCTCCAGGCAAATATTGCCATACCCTGCTCGCCGATTTTGGCGTATTCATTTATCTTATCCATAATCAGGGGCTTAGGAGTTTTGGCGACAGTTGTAGGAGGTGCACTGCCCATTTTCTGCAAGGCGTGGAGAAGATGTTTATTTTGCTCCTTTAATAGCCTATTTTCTTCCTTTGCTTCCTGGAGCTTCTTAGAAAGGGCATTGACGTAGATAGGGCCTCTCCCGAAGGCTTTCAAAATACGTTCCCATTGTGACTTGGGTTATTGTATAACTGGCTTCGGAGACAAATATTCTTTACTCTTTGAAGGATCGGGATATGTGACCTCCATTACCCTCTCCCCGATGCACTCTGAGAGAAGCGGGTTATGGGCTTTTGCTTCTTAGCCCCTTTTGATTGGATGACGGAGAAGTCCATCGGTGCGATAGGGACTTTCCTCTTATGTTGGCTCAGGTGCTGAGAGATCCAAGCTGGACTTATGGGAGTGGGACCAGAAGTGGAAGAGGGGGTAGCTGCAGTAGTGGAAGGGAAGTGTGTAGAGACACTTGGTGGTGGCATTAACAGAGAGGCCAGCGAAGTGCTCATGGAAGGAGGAGACACTGCAGGGGAAGTAGATGTGGGGATGGAAGGGAGCTGAGAAATGAGAGAAGAAATGGTGGGGGACAGCTCTGCAAGGGAAGAGAAGATGGAGGAAGAGGAAAGGGGAACAATGGAAGATGGGGAAGAAGAAACGACCAAAGGGATGGTCGTTTGAGCCACGAGAGGAGGGGGAAGAGGAGAAAGAGAAGGGAGAGAAGGAACCTCAACTTGATTGTAGCAGATGGCATCATCTCGAATGGATGTTCTCGCCGTAACACCTTCGGCCACTTCTTTTTCTGGAGATAACAGGCTCACAACCTGTTCTTGTGTGGCGGAAGGAGGGCTCTCAGGAGCTTCTTCTCGGGCAGAGCTTGGTTCTCCCTCTTTGTCCTTACCTTTGCCCTTTGGCAAATGTTTTGGCCTGACAGGTGTGTTGCCCAAAGGGGACGTGGTGAAATCCACCCCGAGGTAGATAAGGCCATTCATCCTACACCAGTGCTCTGTTCGCCGCAATGTCTCCTTGACCCTTTCTTCAATAGTCTGGGGTGCTTTTGTTCTATCAATTACAACAAACGGCTAGTTGTCCCCATCTGTGTCAGATACACCTGATCAACTTCTTGATCAGTAGTTTGATAACCTCTTGGGACAATGGCCACGCCATACTGAATGATCTCTACTAGGGCCAGGCGAGAGTGGTCTTTTCTTCTGAGCTCGACCTCATGATACAGGTCGATATAAATGTCCTCGATCTGCGGAATGTGGATTGGATCAAGTTTTGCCTTGGGAAGGCAATTCCTTGGATCAAAAGTGGGCCTGGCCAGAAGTTGTGCTTTAGATTTAGCAGTTCTAGCTCTGTAAACATTTCCTGGGCTTTGTGATGAGAAACGCAGTGTATTCTGTCATCTCGTGAGAGGGGAAAGGAGTTCCACCCTTTTTCCTCTTAAAACATTTCTCATGATAGGTTATGAGCCGTCAGACAGCTTTAACAGATCAACTTGGGGCCAGCATATCTCGGCAATTTGGTGGGCTCCCCCAAGAAGTTGGCCGCTCTGAGATAGGTGAAGGTGGGGAATTGGGTAAATAGTGCTCCCCACTTCTCGATTCTTTGTGACAATGCTCTTGGTCGCTCGACCAGTGAGTCATGTTTGGCCTCAAAAGGCGAGATGACATTGTAGAAGAAAGCATCGTTAATCTTGGTAAACTACGGAATGCTATTCTCCGCCTTCACTCTGGGTAGTACTCATATATTCTCACCGGGGCCAAACCCCACATCGGCTCAATGTCGGATAATCCTCTCTCGAGGCTGCAAAGATAAACTACGTAGGAGTTCATGTAGAACCTCCCTGTTGTGGTGAGTTGTTGGAGCTACTCGGATATGGTACTGCTTATGATCTCCGCCCACTCGAAGCGTTGATCTGGTACATTCTTGTTCATAGTTTCAAAGTACCTGAGCATCCATTTGTGAAAGTAATGGGCATCAAAAAGCCCAAATACTCTACTCAGGAACGTGATAGTGTCACTCAGTTCCTCAGAGAAGTCGCTACGGTGAATAACCTATGGCCATCTGGTTATCACCTTCTTGTTCTTTAGGTAGACCTCATTCATGAGCTGCATGCACTGGTCTTCATTATCCTCCCATGCCTTAACGCAGTCTTCTTGGCTCACGGCCACAAAATGCCAGTGGTGAGGGATGCCAAACATGATTTCGAAATGTCGGGCAGTAAGGTTGATTATAACCTCGCCCTTTTCATTTTCGACACATCTTGTGTCTTTATTGTAGCAGCGGGCCACTACCATCATGAATTCATTGTTTATTGTACTGACGGGAATCCCTCCGGCAAAATGCAGACCATTGCCCACTAGTTTGTCCATCCAAGGACTTCCTGTGACTCTCCTGGTTCTGGCCCAGAAATCTTCCATGTCAATGTGACCGAGTTCAGATTCTCTTATATCTAGGTCACATTCCGCCTGGGACTCGGGCATTCTGACCCTCTGATACTTGTACTTCATCTCTTCTTCTGTAAGTTTAGCTTTGCCCTTTGATTTGGTCGGTCTCTTGCTTGATGTAGACATATGTGGATCTAAGTTCAGTTGTTGATCTGCAAAAAGGAGGAGCGAAGTCCAACGCAAAAGAGCCATGTTAGCCGTCAGATCTTCCATTAAAGCATTGACAGAATGAAGAGTTAGTAATTTTAAGGCCTCTGGGTGCAGGGCGCAAGGACACTGCAGGCTGCAGGGTTAATAGTATGGCGCACAGAAGAAGGGTGTTACAAAGAACAAATTAGCGCCAAAGGGCATAGGGTGTAAGGATGCTACACATGACATTTTTGTTATTGTAAGCAGAAGTGCGCCTGCACCGTTCATATGTGTTTTATATTGGCGCAGATAATTTTCATGTTGCATGGGGACAGGATGTGCCAATGGCACATATATTTTTCATGTTACATGGAACTTTGGTGCACCGAAGGGCGCAGGGTTGATGTGTGTAACATAGGTTTTATGTGCGCAAAAGGGGAACTTGGCGCGGCACAGGGAAGGCTTGCATGACATTGTGCTACTGTAAGAGGGGATGCGCCTATGCCATTGTTAGGATTTACTTGGTTTCACATGGCGCGGGTAATTTTCATGTTCTGAAAGCAGATCGGGCATATGCCTTCGCACGACCGTATTTTATGTAACAGGCGTGGCAAATGCGCCAAGAGGAAAAAGTAGTCCAAAATGGGCTGTTAAGTTTTCTTCTCTCCCTGGTGGGTTTGAGTGTGTTTTTAGGCCAATTTCTTTCAGGGATTCAGATGGTGAAGGGGCGCAGTGAAGAGATCCAGGTCGGCTTTTTGAGGCGGAGCCCTCTTTAACAACAGATCTGGAAAGAGGGATGGAAACAACTTGGGGAGAGAGATTGCAAGAACAACAGGAAGGGGGAGGGTTTCATGGCTCCATAGATCCATTGTATCCTACCACCCAAACAACCAACAAAAAGAAAACACAAGAGAAACAAGGACCACTCACCCGAATATATAGAATGTGAGAGACGAAGCGGGGTCCACAAACGCGACATGAGGACAGGTGTCTTGCCGAGGTGCAGTGCAGAGGAATAAAATTATCACATGTTTTCAATTGTGAAAGTGACAGGGTGGATGCGCCTATATATAGGCAAGGGTGTAATAAATGCGCCAACCACTTTTTCAAGTGGCACATCAAAACACGTGTTGACACGTAAAACTTTGTGCCCTTTGGCGCAGATAAATGCATGTCAACATGAAATTATGTGCACCTTTGGCGCGTTTAAAGGACTGTCAACACTAGATTTCGAGCGCAGAGGCGCACCAAAACACAACGCAACTTTTGTGTTGTTGACATGAAGGCGCATGCGCCTTGGGCACAGCAGGAAAGGCACATCATGGGGAGGCGCAACAATTGTTGTGTCAACACCTCAAAGGGTGCGCCAAAGAAAATGAAGAGGGCGCAGATAAATTCGGTGCACAGCAGATGAGAAAAGGCGCGCTAGCCAAAAAAAAAAAAATGACTAAGTTCGGAAAACTGGATTTCCTGGAAGGGATCTTAAGATCATTCGAACACTTTCGGTCCTGTCACGGGACCGAAACAAAAATTTGGTAGGGTTACCTGTAAAATTGCCCTTGTCAATTTTACGGGATAACAAATCTAATACGTAAAAAGACAATGTAGACTGTGTGAAAAGTAGGTTACAAAACATGAGACACCACTTATGGTGTCACAAAGACGATTAAGGTCGACTAAGCTAAAATCAAAAAAGTGTGCACACAAGACAAAGGGGAAATTCCGCAAACCGTGGCAAAAATGGCAAGTAATGTAATAAACAACTATGGTAGCAAATCGGCCTACAAAACAAATTTTGCACATGAAGCACCCGTTAGCATGTTAAAGAGATAAAAAGTATGTCAAGGCATGTATAATATGATAAAGTAATGTGCTATGAAACAAAATGAAACAATAGCACTTGTAATGTATGAAAGTAGATGCCCCTAGGAGCCACTGTGGGACTAGTAATAGGTATTGCACCAAACATCCATGTTATGTGTATAGACTGTAGAATCTGTGATCACAACAAAAATTGAGTGAATGCACATGTGTGTATGGAAAAAGATAATGACATACAAGATATTTATCTAGCATGTGTAATAAGTTGTGCATGTAATAAGTAAATATAAATGAGACTAAATGCGATCAAGATATTTAGTATGTGTGGGTGAGATGGAATGGAATGCAGAGTGAATGATAAGAGCAATGTGCCCCGAGTGAATGTATATGTATGAGATGAGGTTCATTTATATATGCCCTCGAGCGCTTAAGAATGAACCGTAAACGAGAGTGCGACATTGGGAAATGGTCTTAAATGTGTGTACAAGAAAGATGTGATCGTCAAAGCGCAACGCATAGAGTGTAAGTGTGTGAATGAGTGAACGCGTGAGTGTGGTGAGTTTCATTTGAGTTGTACACCCTCAGCAGTTGAGTATGGACTGTGGAACTAGAGTGTGTCATAGGGTGGTGTGTTGTGTTGATTGTGTGAGAGATGTTGAATATGTAATGTGTTGCTTGTGTAGTATGTTGTGAATTTGTCTATTGTGTTATATGTGGTGAATATTGTGATGGTGTAGTATGTTGTTGCATGTTTGTGAAAGAGGTTGATCACGTTAAATGTATAATTTTTTTGTGTTGAGAGAGGTGTGTTGTAAACATGGCCGACTTGTAGTAGGTTGTGTAAGATATTAGTGTTGATTACGCGCAAGAGAGATGTGTTGTGTGATGTAAAATAGATGTCATAAAAGCGCTAAGTGTGTAATGTAATGTAGATATCTCAAACGTGTTTTCTGTTGTGTGGAAGATGAGCTTATAGTATGTGTCATTGTTGTATTGAGTTTGTATTGATAAATAAGTGTGATAAGTATGTATTATGAGTGTGTAGAGTATGTAGTATGTTATATTGAATGTGTGTATTAGGAAGAAGGTGTCGCGAGTGTGTTGATTGTATAGTGATGAATATGAGTGTTCCAAGTGTATCATGTATAGTGTAGTTTTTGGTGTGTGAGGTTCATGTGTAGAGGATGCCCTCAACAATCAAGTGTGAATTGAAGCACGAGAGTGTATCATCGAGTAATGACAATACTAGAATGTATCAAGATGTGTGTGTTGTGTGTAAAGATATAGATGTTAAATGATGAGAAGATAAGACACTTATTGACATAGTGGTGGGGGAATAATTGTGATGCCCCCAATTATGTGATGATAAGAATAATCAAGTAATGTCATTGAAAAGGTTGTCATTGTCATGGTCAAAGTTGAATGGTGAAGTATATGAGACCTGATAAGCGATAGTATCAGGTTGGTTGAGTAAAGCACCATTTAGGCGTAAGTTTTACATGCCCATAGCATATTCCTTGTCAGTGAATGGAGGTAGTGGACAACCATGTGCATACCAACGAGTATGATTTGGAGAATAACCAAGAAATGAGTCATTACAAATGAAAACATGAACAAATGGAATGGGAAATGATATATTAGTATGATCAGGATCTAACGTGCCCCCAATGTAATCAAGCCAAGATTGTTTGAGTGTAAGTGGAGAAGTGCAGGAGCACATGTAAGAAAAAATGTGAGATAAAAGACTCAAGACCATAAGCAGCGGTAATGTGAATAAACCCATGGTAGAGATGATGATCATGAGGTGGAGGAAATATGTTATCAACTGTAAATCCTATCCAAGTTAACCCATCATGTGTGCATATAGTATCGGAGCAAGTAGGATCAAATGGAATGTGCTCCAATAAGAGTCATTCATGAAAAGTGTACATGTAAATGGAGCTCTTGCTAATGGAGGTGGCTCGTGAGAAATTGAAGGGGATGGAATGGCATCCAATGTTTAGAAAATCCCTCAATAAAGAATCATGGCAGTAGTATAAGCAAAGGGAGGCGTGGGCATAGATGAGACAATATCTAACATGCAAACAACACCTTCAAGTGGTGGTAAATGAGCCGGGGTATCCATGGGTTTTGGTTCATTGGTGGTAACAGATGTTGGAGTGGGAAGTGTAGTGGTGAGATCATGGTTGCAATATTTAAATGAATCGTGATCACCGGGGATTGTATATTCGACACCCTCGTGTAAGAACTTAACACATCGATGCACTGTAGAGGGTACAACTTACATGGCATGAAGTTATGGCCTGCCAAGTAGACAATTATATTGAACTGGGAAGTCCATGACAAAGAAAACCATAGGAAGAGTTTTAGGTCCGAGATGATAGGAAGAGTGATGTGGCCTATGCATGGATGAATAGAACCATCATAAGCATGAAAAGAAATGGAGAAAGGAATAACATAAGCAAAAAAAATGCCGATATCCTAAATGAATGATAAAGTGCATAGATTAAGCTCAAATCCATTATTGATGATGGTTCATTTGACACCCACATTATTGATGTGAATCATTATGTATAGAGGTGGATCATTGTCAAAAATAGTAAGATTGTCAGCAGGGGTAGATGGGAAAGCAATATGCTGAGAAAATGCATCTACAAATGTGTTATATACTATATCCAGGATGAATATCATAAGGGATTTGAGTCGTAGCCAAGAGAGTAATGATTTTAGCTCTTAATTCAGGTTGATGAGCAAGAAATCATGAATAAATATATCCATGATGAGATGATCCTATGAAGATAAAATTAATAAAGGTATGAGGACCCTAAGAGTGTTTAAATCGAGTTTGGGTTCACCAAAATGATTAAGAGAAATGTGGATACTATATGTCTAATCTAATTGTTATTGAAGTAGTAAATAAATGGCAATTAAGTGTAACAAATGACCTAAGCAAATAAAGCTACATAATGTGAAACCCTAATTGCAAAGAGGGTAAAGAAAGCCTTAGTTTATTCATAGTGAAATTTGGAGTGTACCAAAGTGTTGACCCATTGAACAGAGAGGTAGAAGCGCGCCCAGAGACTCAGGAAAATGCAGATCTTGAGGAATATGTTGTAGGGGGTGCCCTGAAAGGGGCAGGGGCGCTGCCATGGGTGCCCTAGATCTGTTGTAAACACATATGACTGCCGAAAAGATCATAAAATCATATTCAACTAGTCATAAGGTTTTCATTTTCCTTCACCTTTAGTCGCGTTATGAGGTCGCGCAATGATCACCAAGCTCGCTAGAAACCTGCAATGAAGTATTGACTTGTAAAACCCTCAAATAAACATCAAATCCTACAAAAGAAAGATGCAAAATGAGGATTTGAATTAGATGTCACAATGGTAATCTTACGACTGAGCACTACACTACATCTCAGACCCAATGTAGTTATGTGTGTGTGCGGAATTGTACCCTAGGTGGTTCTTGTGCGTGTCGCACTTGATAGCGAGCAAAATATCTAGATGTAAAGAAATGTGATAGATGTGTACATAGAATAGAATAGACTCCCCTCCTATAAAGTGTATGTAGAATAATATAGCCCCTTTCCCTTTAATAGATGCTTGAATGCTCTTGAATAGCCTTTAGATGCAACCTTAGGTAGAGATAGTTAATGCTTAGTGTTTGACCCCTTATTATGATCACATAACTTTATATTTATATGATTTCTTTGCTTGAATTTCATAATTAACCCGAAAAGGTTGATGCCTAAAAGATAATATGCTCAAATGGATATAAAGGACCCAAAAGATGTGATTAAAGTATAAAGAGGTCGGGGTGCCTAGTGTTGACATCCCGATCGGGCGCAAGTGTCAAGGGTGAGAAATGTTGAGGTATGAAGATACAGACCGAGCTAAAAGTGTGTAAGACCGAAAGTGGAAATATAAAGAAAACAAAGATGACCAAAGACATGGATTAATTAATACTTTTCTTACTTAGGAATTATATGAATAGTAGTATGTGATCATGACTAAATAGATACCCAAAGTGTGTGATTTTGTGTCTACAGTAGGCATTAGAAATTTTAATGTGCACTAAAATTACCGAACATACACCGATTGCATTAACTTAATACACCCTAACCTGAAAAAAATAGTTCATCAATTGCTACGTGCTCAACAATTATTGCCTTTCCCTAAACACTTAAATGACTAAATATATATTGAATATATGCATGTCATTTAACCATAGAAAACGATGTTTTCAAAGGTAAATTTTAAACTCATTTATTCAATGTACATTTAGTAATTTAAGTGTATGTTGATTATGTGTAGATACACCTAAACACATTCAAACTTTGCATATGCACTAAAATTACAAAATATACACTTTATATGTCAACTGAATACACCCCACCGTAAGTGAAATTGTTGAATATAAACTAAATACGCCTTTGCCTTGTCTATTGTAATGATCAAGATACAATTAATATACTTATGTTCATGGGTATATGAGCACATTTGCAAGCAATACCAAGATTACAAACATATTTTCAGTCTACATTGAGATATTTTTGTGTATTTTCTTATTTAATCATCTACTCACCATGAGCTAAATTGATATATTACAAGAATCTGTCATAAAATATGTAATGAAATTACTTAGATAGATCTGAATATCAACAGCAATATAACACCAAAATGTAGATAAATGATCACAATATGCAAGTAGAATAACTTAGCCACTTCGAGGGGGCAACCTCCAAACCATACAATAAGACTCAAGTACTCAATATGATGATCAACTACTACATACTAACTCCTATATATATTATTCCTATGTTATGGCCATCACCAAGGCCGACCCACTAATTTTATAACATATATGAAAGAGATACAACATGATAAGAAGTTATGATAGCCATAAGTCATCCATACACATCTAATATAAGATATAGGATTAAGGGCGTAGCATGCCCTTCCCTTTAGAGCAACATTGTCCCCAATGTTGAGAAGTTTTGGATGTTGCTGCAGGAATGTTACATCCTCCCATGTGGCGTCTTCACTATTTCTTCCACTTGATCACATACTTGGTAATGACCCTTGTCCTTAATTGTTTAGTGCATGTCTAAACGATGCATTTTGGTTTCAATATGATTCTTCCCTCCTCATCGATCTCGGGTAACATATGTCCGGGATTATACCTAAACCTAATGTCTCGATTACCTTCTTCAAGCAAGAAACATGGAAGACTAGATGTATTCTTGTTTCTCCGAGGAAGTTCCAATTTATATGCTACAATACCAATATTTTACAACACTTGATAAGGGCCATAATACTTATGTGAAAGATTGTTATCCTTCTTCTATTATTTCAAATACATTTACTTATATGTTTTTAAATGCATAAAAACCCAATCACCAACTTCAAAATGTATTTCATTGTGATGTTGATTAATGTGTTAGTTCATGTGGTTTTGTTTCATGGCCAAGTTCTCCTTGAGACTAGAAAGTACCTCGGTTATTAGTGAATATGCTCTTCAACTGCTCTAACCCTTGGCTATCCTCTTAAGGATGAGGTGATGAATGGTGGATGGTAACCATATAATGCTAAAAAAGGGTACATTTTAGATGAAGTATGGAAAGAATTTTTATACCACCATTATGCAAGTGGCAGTCATTGGACCCATCTAACTTGCCTATCTGAGGTAAAATAACGAAGATATCCTTCCAAACACATTTTAACCACTTTAATTTTCCCATCAAATTGGGGATGATAAGAAGATCTATGAGCTAGCTGAGTACCCAAACATGAAAACAAATTATTCTAAAAATTACTTGTAAATACAGAGTCTCGATCACTTACTATAGTCTTTAGTGTCCCATGTAGCTTCGAATTGTTTTAAGATCTTTTGGGTTGAAACCCTCCCTCCCCTTTCCGTAGGGCATTAATAGTTCGCAAGGGCATTTCCTAAAAATACCAAGAAACTAAATTAAAGTGTTCTTGGGAGGGGAAGGCGAGGGGAGGGGAGGGGAGGGGAGGGGCCATGAAGGCTGATGTTAATGTAATTGCAACAAATAGGTGTGATAACACACACAAAATTGGGCATATTTGGTGAGTCTATCCACCACAACCATGATTACATTTTTCCATTTTGATCTAGGCAATCCTATGGTGAAGTCCATAGAAACCTCTTCCCACCTTTAGCTAGGAATAGATAGAGTTGTCAAAGACCCAGGGACTTAATTATTTCACACTTGTTTTCTTTGATAAACCATCCATTCGGCCATTAATTTTTAGACATCCCCTTTTATACCTTCTTAAAATTAATCTTGTTTAATTCAATGACAAGTCTTCAAAAAACTAGAATGCTCCCTACTGTAGAGAAGCATGGAGCTTAGATAAAACCCTATTTTTTAGGGTTGAGATCTTCTTACATAGGTATAATCTATCCTTGTACCATAAAGCAACCACTTTCCATACAAATTTTTCTAGCATATTTGGATTGTGTTGGATATTTTAAATGACGTTTTGTGTACTTGGGTCATCTTACCATTTTAAGCGTACCTCCTCTACCCAATCTACCAATAATATAGATATGGCACACAAAATGCCTCAGTTGGCTCATCCTTCCGAGATAGAGCATCAACAACTACATTCTCCTTCCCTTTCTTATAGATTGTCTCAAAATCATACCCCAACATTTTTTAGAACCATTTTTGTTGTTCTTCATATGATAAACGTTGCACTAAAAATATTTCAAAATATCATTATCTATCTTTACTTTGAAGTGTTTTCCCATTACTGAGAAGGTCTCCATTGCTTTCCGCACGAAGTATGGCTAGCATTTACTTCTAATAAATTAGTTTTGACATATTCTTATCTTTGAATTGACTAATCTCAAGGCAATGGGATGACCCTCTTACATGAGTATTGCTTCCATACCATACCCTAAAGATCACATTCAACAATGAATGTTTTGGAAACATATGGAGTAAAGCTAGAACCGGAGTGGTGCACATGGCCTCCTTTAACTTCTCAAATTATTTAGTACCTTCCTCATTCCAATGGAATGGGTCCTTAAATGAAATTTTCAATGGTATTGTTATGCTATCATAATTCCTTACTAGTCTATGATAATAACCTATAAGCCCCAAAATTCCTCGAGAAATGCTTTAGGGTTTTTAGAATCTTCCACTCAAGCATGGCCTTTATCTTGTTAGGATCCACTTTAACACCTTCATAAGAGATGATGTAACCCAAATATTCAACCTCCTTGACTCTAAAAGAACACTTAGAGGGATTTGCATAAAGTTGATGTTGTTCAAGAGTTTCCAACACCTTATTTACATGATGTAAGTGTTCTTCCCATGTTTTGTTGTATATTAGTATATCATCAAAGAACACTAAAAAAACTTCTGCATGAATGGCTTAAAGATAGAATTCATCAAACTTTGAAATGTAGAGGGTGCATTTGAGTCTAAATGACATTACTAAAAATTAATAATGCCTTTCATGTGTTTGGAAGCTTGTTTTATGAACATCCGCATCCCCGATTTTGATTTGATCATGTCTAGAATGGATATAAAATTTTGTAAAGTAAACAACACCATACAACTCCTCCAGAAATCATTAATTACAGGAATAGGAAACTTATCTTTGACCGTATACTTATTGAGTCTCGTAAAATCAGGTAAAGCATGCACCAATTTTCATCTTTTTACCACTAACACTACCGGAGAAGAATAAACACTCTAACTATGACAAATAATTCCTGCTTCTAACATATATTATACTATCTTCTCAATTTCACTCTTTTGTACATATGGGTACCGATAAGGTCTGATGTTGGGTAGTTGACTCCTTGGTACTAGCCTGGATGGCATGGTCATGGTCTCTTTTTAGAGGTAAACGCTTTGGCATATCTCTCGAACACAACCGAGTGCAAATCTATAATTGCTTTCATAGTTGATGGTATAACTGCATTTGATGTATGTGTTTCCAATGAAAATAGGTCTGCCACGAACACATATGTACCTTTTTAAAGCATTTTTTACATATGGTGAGAGCTTACCAATTACAAGGACTTTTCTCGTAATCCTCTTAGTTTTAAAGTCCTCCTTGTGACTAAATACATGTGAACAACTCTTAGAAGTTCATCTCAATGGTTCCTAAGGTGGTAAGCCATTGAACTCATAACACAATGTTTGCACCTCCCATGACAATGACATACATTGGGATATGTAGCAAGTAATCTCCCATGGTGAGTTTAATGTTATGGCATTTTATTGAACAACTAAAGGTACCCTCATCATCGATCATTTCTTGACATTCGAGAGTTGAATAAACAAAAATTCAAGTGCATCGCCAACTTATGATTAATGAAGTTGTGAGTACTTCCAAGTCAATTAACATTGTTACCCTCTATTTTTTAAGAATCCAACCACTTTGAGGGTTTGGGGTGCTAATACTTGAAATTGCATGACATGAGATCATTGGCTAGGGATCTCCTAACTCCTCCTTGGCTCAACAATGACCTCTACCTCTTCATCTTCTTCCTTCTCTTCTTCTTCATTGGGCCCCTCAATGTAGAATAACTTCTTTTCAACACATTTATGTCTCGGTCCATATTTGTTGTCACAATTAAAACATAACCCTTTTGCTCTTTTTTCTTCAATTTATTGAGGTGTTATTCGAATTGGTCAAGGGAATGATGGTGTCGGTGTGTTATGGTCTCTGATGTTAGTGAAAGTTTAACTCCTATTAGAAACCAATTTTTTCTCCGCCCTTGTCATGATAATAGAATCAAAAACCTTAAGTTGATTAAATATACACACCTCATGCTCAATTTGGTCCTTAAGACCCCAAGAAATAGGTCATTTAGATTCCCTTTTATAATATTCTCCACATGCAAGGATAGGTTTTGGAACTAATGAACATAATCCTTGATTGATCTTGTTTGTCGTAACTTTGCTAATTAGCTGAAGTAATTCTCTAACACACTAGAACTATAGTGCAATTGCATCTCTTCGGTAAATTTTTTCCAAGTGACAATGATACCATTCTTCTACTTTTGAGCACATAACCATCGATACTAGACGAATTGGTCAAGTTTGAGATACAAGGATGCCATGGTCACCTTTTTTCTAGATGGGATATGATATAGATCAAAGAAATTATCTATTTGGTTAATCCAACTAGTGGATCCTTTCTATCAAACTTACACATTTCCACTTGCGGCATCATGTTTTGGGTATGTAGAGTATTTGGATTTGGATTGGGCTAGCTAGAAGATCCACCCTAGTTATGTCAGTCCACTACTTTGACCTAAATATTTTCCTTGGTTGATCTGAGTATGATTGAATTGAGGCTAATTTGGAAGATGATGATGAACCTTTAAATTTGTATTGAGTTTCTACATGATATCATCCAATCACTAATTGATCTTGCCTACATCTCCTTTATTGGTCATCTTAGATTGTAGGATTCACAGATCATACTCAAGTTATATTACCTTATGATCCACCAAGGTAAACTCCTGCACTGAGGATACTATAACTACCCCTTCTAAATCTAACTCCTCAAATATTACCTCATCCTTATCTAGGGTTTTACCTAGATAGATAGGATTTTCTTTTGCTTCTTATGGAATGCTTCATCATGATGCCTAGAATAGTAGGACTTAAGATTGAAATTTAGGGTTTGGGTTTTTAAGAGAAATTTGGACAAATATGAAAAAACTCAAAGAACAAACTCAAACTAATTTTTAATCCTCTTTCCAAAAATGTAAAGAACTTGGAAAAATTCCATAATTTGCAGCCTATAAAATTAATTTATGAAAAACCCTAAAATTACTATAACTTTTACAAAATAGAGAAAAAAATCTGAATTTTTAAAGGACCTTACTTGGAATGTGTTGCACTTGTGGTAAAAATTGCAGAAAAAAATTCTATTGTTTTGGAGATATAGCCAAATATTCACAATTAGGGTTTTGACCTAATTTTGGCCAAGATTGTAGCTCTAATACCACTTGTAATGAAATTACTTAGATAGATTTGAATATCACAATAATATAACACCAAATAACACCAAAATGTAGATAAATGATCACAAGATGCAAGTAGAATAACTTAGCCACTTCAAGGGGACAACCTCCAAACCATACAATAAGACTCAAGTACTCAATATGATGATCAACTACTACATACTAACTCCTATATATACTATTCCTATGTTATGGCCATCACTAAGGCTGACCCACTAATGATATTATAACATATATGAAAGAGATACAACATGATAAGAAGTTATGATAGCCACAAGTCGGCCATACACATCTAATATAAGATATAGGATTAAGGGCATAAAAGAATATGGTGTTTTCATGTATGCATGTTAAAATATTGCATGCGGCCTCGATATATGAATATACAATGTTATTAGTGAGTGTAATTTGAACCTCGTTACCATAGAACTAAAAATGTATGAATAAAGATAGTCTCTCCTATATTAGGTTGTTCAATATGCACTATAATGACTAAACTTATATTTAATACACTTGTCTAATTTTTTCATTTTCTACTATGTAATCACACATTGAATATACACCTATGAATATTTTGTTTTCTATTTCCAATCGCCAATTTGGTCATCAAGTGAGCTCAAAATTTAGAGCCTTTTTAATCTCTTCTCTATGGTTTTCATCTAATTAGTACATATGCAGCAATATCAAGATTACAAGTGTTTTTAGTGTATATTGAGTTATTTCAATGTATATCCACCCAATTAGTATTATATTAATTGGTTGTATATAAAAGGGAATTCTTGAATATATATATATTAAATATAGGTTTTTTTTTGTAATTTCAGGCAATGCATTCAATGAAAAAATTACATGTGTGTAGTTGGCATATGCTCAATAATTTTAGTGTGTGTGCATATTCACTGTTTAATTTTCCACAAAATATATCAATTCAATGTATTCACCACTAAACCTAAAAGTGTATATTTAATTTATATTCAATAATTTTAGTGTATGTTTTTACTCAATGTTCATGTCAATACTAACTCAACCGATACTTGGTATATAATGTTGGGATTAGTAATCTATATTCAGTAATTTCAGCGTATATGCAATAATTGAACGCAATATGAGTTTGTGGTGAATTGAACACTATAAAATGCATCAAAATCTTATGTGCATTAAAAAAATCAAAATTGGATGGTGAACTGGTGTATAACCCACCCGCCTAAAATAGTGCATGCATGCAACCATATGCTACACATATAACATTTCATCTCAGTAATGGAACTCAAATGCATTTAATCTTATTCATTTCACCCTTATCAGTTTTCCTCTCTCCAAAATTTTCAATTGTGCACAGTGTTGCACTCAATGCAACCATTAAGTGCCTTTATCCATCCATAACCCTCCATATTTTGGATCAGAGGAACGTGCTACAATTTACGTGCATAGAAAAATCAACTCTTGAAAGTGTGATGCATAAATAAAAGACCAATTCATATATTTGTAATGTATTTTCTTACATGCATTATTTACATGACATTTCATTACATTTGTATTCATGTTAATTTCTCCAAAATAATTGTAGGCCATCATGGTATTCAAGAGGAGAGTGGAAAGGATGAAGTCATAAATGGACTCTAAACAATGGGGTATCAAACCCGATTATATACATGAGTCGAGAGGAAGAGTTAGCTAAATTAAATTAAAAACAACAATTTCATACCAGTCCACATCACGAACCTGAGCCAAAACCAACACCACAAATTGAGGTAAATGATAATGTCAGTGGAAAGTGCACAATAACATCTAAAAAAGTTTGCTTTAGAATTGAGTGGATGACTAAAGACATAGATGGAACAATAAGAGATTTTGAAGACAATGGATTTTCCATTAGGGATCTTTGTAGAAAAGTGGGGAGTCTCAACAAGTTCATTATCAAACTGGTTGAATGGTATCACAACCATGAAATACAAAGGACCCCCAACCATTTTAACATATCAAGAAGAGTATGAAATTATACAATATTGTAAATATGTGGCTGATATGGGTCATGGTATGCAAATAAACTCATTAAAATCTCATGTGGCACACATATGCGAAACAACGTCTACTTCATTAGTTGAATGTATTCCTAGTAGAACTTCATGGCAGGGTTTAGAAAGAGGAAAAAAGATGTGTCTTCAAGGACTCGCAGAAAGCCTTGATCATGATAGGAAAACATGCTTAGCCCCGAGATAGTTTCCGTATTTTATGATAATTTGGATAAATGTATTAAAAAGAGTAATATTGACCTCAAAGAATATGGAACTACGATGAAAATGGTTTGAAATGTTGTATAAATTATGGGATGAGGGTGATTACAAAGATGGGTAGTAGAAGTGTACCCCACATACTCCCAAAGAGTAGAGATTGAATCACAATACTTTTATGTATTAATGCAACACTGACAGTATACCATGTTTCTACCTATTTAAAGTGTAGAGGCAATTAGTTAATTACATTTCCAATTTTGATCATGGTCTAGGTATAATAACCCAACCACATGCATGAATGAAAAAAAAAAAAATTTAAATGGTTGCACCACTTTTCTAGATCAATTTTGGGTGGTGTTTCAACATTGAATAAGCATCTACTCATTTTTTATGTCCATGAAAACCATGTGGTGTATGTGAAAATCCAAGAGGCAAGAGTATTGGGCATATATATAATCATGTTACTTGCGAACACTAGTCATATGTTGTAACCATTAGATGTTAGCGTGTTTTTGCTATTTAAAACTTACTTTAAGGATGACAGATACATAAATGGATGGTCAAACATCATAAAGTAGATGTGAGGAGATAAAAATTGGTGGCACCTAACAATAAGGATTTCAAGAGAGATTTAACTCGCTGGCCTATCTTCTCATTACCTAATCATTCTTTATCTATTAGGATTCCTCCATCGCAGACTTACATTGGGTCACCACCTGGTAGCCCATCGTCTTCTTCTATATGTGGGCCACCTCCAAGTAACCCCACATCATCTATATGTGGCTCACCTCCTAGTAGCCCATCTTCATCTATTCTTGGGCCACGTCCTAGTAGCTCATCGTCTTTTATATATGGGACACCTCCTAGTAGTCCTTCCTCTTTAGTCTATGGGACACCTCCTGGTAGTCTAACTTCTTCTGTATGTGGCTCACCTCCTAGTAACCCATCTTCATCTATACTGGGGGCACGTCCTAAAACCCCCTCATCTTCAATCTTAGGGCCACATCTTGGTAGTCCTTTATCTTCATTCTATGGAACACCTCCTAGTATCCCATCCTCTTTAATTCTTGGACTGTACCCTTCGCGTCCATCGCATTTTCCTTCTATCAATGATTGTGGTAAACCCATTGTCACTTCTCACATCAATTCTATTCATCCACTTTCTTCTCTTACTTCTTGGGATCAGACAAGTCACATATTAGATTATAGGAAACCAAAATGGTTCCTTCATCAGACTCAGATTAATAATTCCAAGAGCTCCAAAGCTCACAACAATCTAAATAATCTTAAAGTTCATAATCAAACGAGATTCAAAAATGCACATCAATGCACCCATAAAGTATGACATAAAGTATAGAAACATTTGGATAGGGACCTCAAGCTCAAACACACAAAATCCACGTTTTGTGATAAAACACATACATCTATTGAGTATGAGCTCACCACGATCATTGAGATCGGGATAATATGACTCTTGATAAGAAAACATGCCTAGTCTTCCTTATCAAGGAAATCGCTAACATTTTTGTTAGAAATTATCACGTCAAGTGATCTTGTCGCACCCACCTTTTCAAAAAAATCAAAAATACAAAAAGGAGAAAACATTTCAAAAAATCAAAGGTAAACAAACAAACACTACAATCCAAAGTGTTGAATACACATGGATGTTCTTTCTTCCCTTGTTATTCTTCTATAAGCCTTCCTACCATTTTCATTCCTTCGGTGATATTTTGGTTAGCCAATTCGCACGCATTTTACGACATTTAGCTCTATGGTATTCGTTTGTCCTTTGTCTTTCAACACCTTGGTAAATTAAAGAACGACATTTCTATTAGAGATCCTATCACAATCAACATCTAAAAAACTTGTTGGGAATAAATTTTAGATATATTTGTTGACACTATCCAATGTCATCATCGCAATCACTTCCGCCTCCTTCCATCAAGCCACAAGTGGTTCTTAACCCATTTTCAAACAAGAGAGATGAAATAAGTTTTCAAAAAGTAAAAAAAAATCAATCAAATCAAAAATCCAAAGCTAAAAGCAAAAGCAAATTGATATATAACTCTCTCTTGGGGTATTTCCAATAATCTCTACTAAAGGGTTATAGATGCCTGATCGGGTGAGAGAGAAATGTTGTGATTAGAATCAAATGCATCTTTTCGGGGCTATGGATGTATGACTAGAAGCGGAGCAATGTATCAGATCTCCTTCCAAAATCCATTCACAAAAAAATCAGCTTTGAAAAATAAAGCATTCCTACACATTGGCTAGGGTGTCTTCACTTGTTGTCTATAAAATATTCCCTCCAAGAGGTAATGAATTTCTACATGCACACACTGGATCTCTATGATCAAACAGGATTAGTATGTTACCAAGTGTCTTTTTTTGGACCTTGTTTAGACTCTTACTCTAGTATGTATCTTATCTCATGATTCATGCCTTTGGCTAACCGCTTCTTCATCATGAGGCTTCCAAGCTACATTCACAACATTCACATCATTCTTATGCTTTGTTCAGAACATACATGTGTATAAGATTACCTTTTTCTATGTTTGTGGGCACCTTTATCCCCTTCACAAAAATAATCTTCCACTTCTTTCTATCATGTGCTTCTTGGCCAACTTACGTTGGGGCATCCTTGCTCCTTCCTAGCAAGTCATTGGATTACGTTCATAATCATGATTGAACCTATCTATATTGACTATGATCCAACTTTTGTGTGTGAATATTTTGTCGTTGAATACTCAAATCTAACACTGGGGCAATTTCACATCTTCACTTTCTTGCGCATACATGTGGCATTCTACCCTTATGCATCCCATCTATCATTTGGGGCATCCACGTTTCTTCGTTTCCTATACATAGCTTTGAAAAACTTCTAAAAAATCAAAAACATTCAAATATGTTAGTCGGAAAATTCAAAACATCCAAATAAACATAAAAACCCAAACAAATTCAAAAACCCAAAAAAATTGGTAAGACAAATTCAAAAACCCAAATTTATCTTACCATTGTGTAGTTTGCTTCAATACCTTTCCAACACAAAAAAAAACGGAGTTGTTTCGAGGTCGGGAGAAAAATTTATGGCCTCCAGAAGATAGGTAGTGCACTCAATGTTGCATAGACACCCTTGCAGTTGCACACAGCACCCAAGCGCCCTTGCATCATGCACAGGTGCCCAAGCACCCTTGCATTTCTTCTACCAGTTGTGTGTGAGCTCCTTTTCTCTTCTCGTAAGCACATTTTCTCCCACGTGAGCTCCTTATCACACAGATTGATATTGATTGGTCCCAATTTCAAAAAAATCTAAAAAAATCAAATTTATCTTACCATTGCATAGTTTACTTCAATACCTTTCCAACAAAAAAATAGAGTCATTTTGAGGTCGGGAGCAAAAGTTATGGCCTCCGGAAGATAGGTAGTGCACTTAGTGTTGCACAGTGTGTCCTTACAGCTTGCACACAGTGCCTAGGTGCCATAAAGATCATGCACAAGTGTACTTTCAGATCATGCACAGTGCCCATGCACCTTGCTTTTCTTCTACCAATGTGTGTGTGAGCTCCTTTTCTCCCACGTGAGGTCCTTTTTCCTCCCACGATGTGTTTCTGACCCCAAAAGTGCCCTCGAAACCACCATATTTCTTCTAAAAATCTTCTAACACTTTTCGTGATGATTATTTTTAATAAATAATTATTTTTGCACCCATTTTGGTACATTGGGGCATGTTTTTGCTTCCCCACAACTGGGCATATTTTTGCCTTGGTCACTTTTCACGTTGTCTCCCAACTTCATTATTTCCTCTATAATATTTTCTTCTGTAAAAATTAAAAATTTAAAACAATAAAAATTTATCAAAAATGCAAAATACATGCCAACATAGGCACCCAAGTGCCCATGCTGCAGTCAAAAATTCAAAAATGCAAAATGCATGCCAACATAGGCGCCTAAGTACCCATGTCTTTGCAATTAAATTTTAAATTTTGCAAGAAACTTGTAAACAACATATACGCAACTAAAGCCCGTGTCAATTACATTGTGCTCGAACATTGAATTATGTCTTATAAAAGCATCTTTCTATAGTTCTTGTTTGTTCTAGTCTCAAATGACTTGTGGATCATTGTGATCTACCTCCATTAAAAAAGCTCGACCGCATGCCATGTCTCAGTACTCCCATACGCAACAATGAGTTTCCAAAGACTATGTTATAATAAGCACGAAATTTTTTCCATGGGACTACTTGTGTCCTCTGTTATTCCCCTTGCATGTGTCATTGCTTGGGGCACCATTTTCAACCCTTGTCGTTACAACATGAACATTTGGAAACTATAGCTTGATAACAAAAACATTGGTACAATTGTCTTAAACATTGTTTGTTTGAGTGCATGTGATTGTACTAGTTTCTCTGTTAGGTTAGTTGGTTTACTTTCTTGTATTGCATTGCATTTTGTATGTTGCATGGAGCTAAATATCATTTTACTTTCTCGTATTGCATTACATAATGTATGTTGCGTGGAGTTACATATTTTTAGTAGTAAACAATTGTTAGTAATTTAGCTTTTCATGTTATCTTACACTTTTGTTTATTTTAAATAAAGTCCGATGATGTAGACCTAGGGGCAAAATCATATAAACAAGTTGCTTATGAAAGGTTGGATGCAAAGGTTGGGCTTGTCCGTATGTCTCCATTAATCATTTCTTCTCCATCATCATTTATTACCATCACTAATTTTTCTTCCAAATCACCCGAGGCAATAAACAACCATGTTTATCCATGTCCTTATTCCTTATCAATACCTAAGGGTTTCACGCTTGTTCTAGCCTATTTTCTTCTATCCATTTCAATCATATTTTTGATCATCGATTGACTTCTTCTATCACCCACTCGACACTCGAGGGGGCATCCTTCATTCCACTAATTTTTCTTCAAAAATTTACTTGCTTATGCTTGTCTACTATATTTGAATTGAAGTCACTTACTTCACCTCAAACAGGGGCAAATGTAGACACCTAAATTCCGCTTTTGCAATCTTATTTCCAAACGCACACAAATCACTCTCATTCTTGCCAAATTTGTTATAATTAGTGGTTTTTGCTAATTAACTAACATTCCTTACCAAATTAGCCAATTAACACCATGTTGTTGATTATGTAACCCCTTTTGCATTCAGGATGCCACTTTACGACAAATCGTAAGCCAAAATCCTCTTCAAAACAAATAATTAGTGATTATAAGCTAATTAAGCCTATTTTGCCCTTGATTTGGTCAATATGCCCTAATATTGACTCAAACCCCTCTTCCAACCACTCAAAATCACCCCATTCACCTCCAAAATGTCTCAACAAGCTTCAAAATCTTATCCTAGCCTCCTAGTTGACCCTAAGTGGTCGATTAAGGCTCCATACCTCTTAATCACTTGGTAATTCACTAATTGTGATTAGCAAGGCCTAATCATGATTAACAATTCTAATTTAATTTTGGGCTTTTAGTCCCATATGCACCAAATCACAAGTTTCTCCTAAAAGGAAAACTATAAAAAGAGTACACCTCTTACCTTAATACTTTACACCATGCTTTGTTTTGCATCTCATATAATAAATATGATATATAGCCAAGTTCAATCCTTGCGTAAAGCCTTCATCAAGGTTAGTAAATGAATATCTAAAATGACTTAACAAGTCATTTGGAGAGGTCATTTTACCATTGTTTGGAGTAGCAACCATAACCATTTGATTGCTCTCTTAAGTCTATTTAGGCCCATGTTAGGTAATTAAAGCATATTAGTAGGCATGTTTGGTTAGATTTTGCATTGTTTTCATACTAGTTAAACATTTATTTTAAGTTTTTATCTTAATGTTACATTCCTAGACTTAGAGCCCTAGCTAATTAGATGATAATGGTGTTAGTCTTCGTTTTTAGCGTTGTAGTTTGCTTTGTAAAGTTTAGGTGCTTTCAAGTTTCAAACCTATCTACGAAAATCTTAGGAAGTAAACTATTATTTGTTGACTAAATTTTTTAGCATCAGACGTCATTGTATTATTCTAGAAAAACTTGTGTCATATATTACCTTGCTAGGGTAGCTTGTTCTTTATTCTTTGGTTCATACGTCGCATTGACCTATTAATTTTGTGGCTATTCTATAGTCACCTTGTTTTGATGATTTAACGTCGTTACGCTGCAAAAATTTGACTAAGGTCCCTTTTTAGTAAACCTTAGTGGAAATATTTCATGTTGTATCTCCTATCTCAAGTATGCCTACTACGAGAATGGGATCCTGAATATTAGGAGCCAATATATTTGGAGGTGACAACCCTCTTTTAGAGGATAATCTCATGGTTGACCATAGTGGTGGAGAGGAAGATTCTCCTTGTATGAATATAGAGTGTCCTCCCGCTAATTTTGATGATTACATTTTTAAAACAAACATGAGGTTATTATGCGTGTCATGGAACTAGGAGCTAGGTTACCTTCCACAGTGGACCCTTCTCTCATTGTCGCAATGGTTCATGGAGAAGAAGAAGTAGACTGACCCCATCGTATTGTTAATGAAATATTAAACCTAGGTCATGCCTCTACTGCGCTGACAATTAATAATGAGGAGATACCATTTGAAAATGACAATGATTATCAAGTACATATTATTAGAATATGTTGTGAAGACAACGAGGAACATGTTCATCATGCACAACCTCCTCCTAATGAAGATCGTAACAAAGTACCTATTCAAGAGGTGACATTAGAACAATAGGTCCAAGCCCTCACTCGCCAATTGGAAAGTTTGGTTTCACATATACAAAAGGAATAACCAAAAGTTGTGAAACAAGATATACCGAAGGCAAAACCAAAAACTTTGTTTCACGAGTTCCCAATAAACACTCCTCGATGAGAGACATGAAAATACCCTTACAAAGAATTTCTTGTAGAGAATAGAGGTGGGAATACACCTAGATTTAACCCTTCATATAGGCCTATGCCACCCACACAAGATCCCCTCTTCAATCAAGAGTGGTCCACTATGAAGAACACCCTTCTAGCATTACAAGAAGGAAAAACTAGTAATAATAAGAAATATTAGTTCGATAAGTTGGGCCCTATCCGTTTGATAGGGCCATGCTACACCCAAAATTTGACAAGTATAAGGGAAAAGGTGACCCACGTGACCATATCAAATATTTTTATATGGCATGCCAAGAGGTTGCATTTAGCGACAATTATCTTATACGCCTCTTCCCACGAAGTTTAGGAGGACAGCATTAGAATGGTTTATACACATCCCCAAGGGATCTATATCCACATGGCCGGAATTAGCTGAACATTTTGTACGTCACTTTTCTTTTAATATAGAGAGTGACATTACCATGCTAGATCTCTGCAATGCCAAACAACAAAACAATGAAAACTTTGTTGCATTTTTACAATGATGGAGAGGATTAGCTAGCCACTTTCCTTGCTCCATACCTGAAAAATAGTTGATAAGCATATTTTTCCCAACCTCCATCTCGAACATTATGTTCCACTTGCAAATGCATTGTGGCAACACGTTTGAAGAGGTAATCGAAAAAGGGAGTCAAATTGAAAAAGCATTGTTAGCTAGGGGACTCTAAAACCTTTCTCTTGCGATCATAACGATTCCAAATCTAACGACAAACCAAAGTTTTTTCATAATAAGAACAAAAATGTTGTTGGTGATGGGATAGTAGACTCTAAGCGAGTACAAGCCATTCAGAACCACACACCTTTGAAGCTTGCAAAGGGAAATCCACCTACAAAGTATAAATGTCATACTTTCACACCTCTATCTAAATCAATATCATCCATACTAAAGCAGTTAGAGGTTGTTAACATGGTTAAGTACCTTGAAACACAACCCTACGGGGATGACACACCTAAACCATCATGGTTTAGAGATAATGAATTTTTGCAGATTTCACCACGTAAAGGGTCACAAAACTAACAAGTGTTTAAGATTAAAACACTACATTCAAGACCTAGTCGATAGTGGTGATATAGAAGTAGACTTTGCTACCACTGCCAAATCTCCAAACGCAAACTTAGGGATCTTCAAAGAGCCTTTTCCCAATCACGAAGAAAAGAAAAATCTAGATCGGGGACAATTGTCTCAGAATAAGAATGCTAACTATGTGTCAAATAAAAACCATTTTGATGCCTTGATAGGTTGTGTTGATCCACTGTTGAGCAAATCAATACGATTAGAATTAAAACAAGAGAGTGTGTCATGGAAACGCAACGGGCTCACCTTGTTATCTCATAACCTACTCCCCTCCTCCTCAAGAGAGTCATTATGATGTGTTAGATCAACTAGAGAAGACTACAACTAAGATTTCAATCTTAGACCTTCTAAATATTTCTAACATCCATAAGGATATACTTTGCAAAACCTTATAGGGATCAAGAGTATCTATTGATGTTGACCCAATACATTTATAGGCCATGGTAGCACAAATCACTCCCGCAAGACACATAACCTTCAATCTAACAGAAGCCTTAACTAAAAATCCCTCCCATAACCTGCCCTTACATATTGAGGTAATAATCAAGCGTAAGAAGGTCAAGAGAGTGCTTGTGGATGGCAGATCGGGTCTCAACATTTGTACTCTTAAACTAGTTCATCAACTAGGTTGCACATAAGCTAATTTAGAGACAAAGGTCATCACCATAAAGGCATATGATAATGAAGAAAGACAATCAACTGGAATGATCACTTTCTCATTGGAAGTTGGTCCCATAACCCATGATACGAAGTTACATGTTGGACCTAGATATCCCTTATAACATCTTGCTTGGTTGCCCATGGATTCATGTCATGCAAGCCGTGCCATCAACATATCATCAATGTCTAAAATTGCAATATGAAGGACAAACACTTACTATATAAGGGGATCCCCAACCATTTTCTCATTGCAGAGCATTTTTGGGCTATTTTCCTACCATCTACAAGTGTCCCTCTATGAAGATTGTTGTCCCTGTTCAATCGTGAGGCCCTCGCTTCACGAGTGGATCCAAACACCCTGACTCCTAGTGACAATAGTGTGTCTACATCAGAATATCCTTTGTTATGTGGGAGATGAAAGTCATAAACAATAGTTGTGGAGAGTATAATCTTTAACAAGCCCTTATGGTTCAAAACATTTCGCTATTAGCCCAAGCATGGGGTAGACCATGTTATAAATTCCAAAGATCAAGGGAGAATTTCCCCTTCAACAATTTCACTTCAGGTGGCTTGCTAGAAGATGAAATAATCCTCAATGATATTATATTTCATCCTCAAGATGATGAAATGGCTTTGTGTTACAAGTCATTTAGGTATGTTATTCCTAACAGAATCATGCTTACTATGAGATATCAAGAACATGGTTGACCGCCAAGAACAAGGTCCGTTAGAAGCTCTTCCAATACCTTGTCGTATAATGGGTAAATTAGGTATTTCCATTTGTATGAGTCTCACCCTTTAGATAATGAGTATGCTTCTTCTGAGAGTGAGGATAGTTTGTCCAAAAATGAAAGCAAAACAGATTCCGGTGTAGTATTTACGAAGACCTTACCTCTACGAACCTATTCTCTAACATGGTTATCCTTACCATAACCCCTATTACACCCATTGTATCCCCTATAACTCAAACATTAAACCTCATCTACCCATCACTCGTGAATTGGGATCAACAACAACATGTACCTATTGACATGTTTCAGAACGATGAGGCTATTGGTGAGTTCCTGGGCATCAGAGATAACATTCCAAGAAATGATCACAAGAAAGGCTTCTCCATTCAGCTCAATGCATGTGCATACTTCAGAGAGGAGGTAGAATTATGTGGACACTTAAGTAAAAAAGTGAGCAAGGGCAAGAGTCCTACAAAAAATCCTTGTGGAAAGAAAAAGGGGAAGTCCTATAGTGAAAACCTCTTCGAGGCGCTTGTGGAAAAACAAGCAAAACAACCTATGGAAAAGATAGTGTACCCATATAAAGATGAGGACCTCCTAAACCACCTTTGGTAGAGGAGGATCTCAATCTCCCTCCCGATCCTACATGCATGGAGGACGAGTCAAAGCTACTAGTGGAAGATACAATATATGTTAACATCGAGCACACATGGAGGAGTTGCCTAGAATAGTTAAGTTGGGAGCTTCACTCTCAGCTCAAGAGTAGAAAACATTTATAGGAATTTTGAGAGAGTATGTAGACATCTTCACTTGGTCTTATGTCAACATGTTAGGACTTGATCCTGCATTAGTGGTGCATAATCTTGTTGTGCACCCTGGACACCAAGCCCATCAAAAAATGCTTGAAAGATGCATCCTTTCATCGCCTTACTGGTAAAGGTAGAGCTAGAAAGGTTATTAGAATTAGGCTTCATCAAGCCTATTGACTACTTAGAGTGGATTTCTAATGTGGTACTAGTTCAGAAAAAGTCATTCGGTATCAAAGTGTGTATTGATTTTAGAGATATTAACAAAGCTTGTCCCAAGGATGAATTTCCTCTCCCTAACATCGACATGATCGTCGATTCTATTGTTGGTTATGAGATGCTATCACTCATGGATGGCTTCTCAGGTTATAATCAGATAAAGATTGTGGAGGAAGATCAACACAAGACAACTTTTACAACCCCATGGGGAACATTCTACTACCAAGTTATGCCCTTTGGCCTTAAGAATGCAGGTACTACATATCAATCGGGTGATGATTGTAATATTTCATGACATGATAAGCAAAATCATGAAATATTATGTAGATGATATACTAGATAAATCTACAACTCAAGAGGAGCACCCAGAGATTTTGCAAAGATATCTTTCAACGCCTAAGAGACTACAAATTCCACCTTAACCCAAAGAAGTGTGTCTTTAGTGTGCTATCTGGGAAATTACTAGGATTCATGTCAAGGAGAGGAATAGAGGTGGACCCCACAAAGGTCATGTCCATCACATAGATGCCTCCTCCTAAAAATATTATACAGTTGCGTAGCTTACAAGGGAAAATTCAAGCCATCAAAAGGTTTATTTCATCAGCTAGTAGACAAGTGTCATACATTCACACATCTTCTTAAGAAAGATGTTAATTTCACTGGAGCCGAACAATAAAAAGTGTTTGCTTTACTAAAAGAATACTTGGCTAAACCCCCTATTCTCATGCCACCCATGATAGGAGAACCCTTGTTGCTTTACATTTCTACTACACATTTTACAATCGGGGCATTGTTGGCGCAACTAGTATGATAAAGAGTAAAGAGAAAAAGTTATATACTACTTGAGTAGAACATTGATAGCATATGAGCTAAAATCTCTCTGATTGATCAAAAGGCTTGCTTAGCAAGTAGTGTTTACTTTCCAAAAGCTATGCCACTATTTTCTCAATAATAAAGTCAAGCTTATTTCAAAGGTCGATCCACTAAAATACTTATAGTAAAACCTGCACTCACAGGAAAGATGGCTAATTGGATCATCTTGTTAAGTGAATTTGACATTGAGTATGTGCATCAAAATTCAGTAAAAGGACAAGTCTTAGCAAATCAGCTAGCAGAAGCTCCACTACTAGGTACCGAACCCTTAAGTCTAGAACTACCAAATGCATCTATCATGTACCTTGAGGAATCTATCGTTTAGAAACTATACTTTGATGGCTCCTTTATCTTTCATGTTTCAATTGCCAGAGTTTTGTTAATCACTCTTACAGTGACTTGATTCCCCAAACATTTTGGCTTCGATTCCCATACATGAATATTATAGTGGAGTATGAAGCTCTAATTGCAAGGATGAAGCTATCCATCAAGTGGGATATCAGACAAGTCAATTACATTGGTGATTCAATGCTCATTATCAAATAGGTCACAAATGAATACAAGGTTAAGGACGAAAAGCTACTTCCATATAAAATAATGGTTGATTCCTTGAAGGAGTTCTTTGAGCAGATAACATTTGAGAAAATACCAAGAGCACAAAACAGAGCAGTTGATGTTATGGCTACAGTAGGATCCATGTTGAGTATTCCTCCAGGGAACAATGATATGCCATTCTTCGTAGAAAATCTAAGAATGTCAACATATGACATACTAGATTCTGTATGGTGTGTAATGTTGTTGGTCCCTTTTCCCCATGGTACGTTGAAATCTTTAATTACCTCCATGATGGAACCTTTCCTCTAACATTTCCCATGCTGAAAAATGCACCTTATCTAGCATATAGCCCGATATACCCTACTTGGGGGCACCCTCTTCCCCGAGGCTACAACAAGAATTTGTTGCAATGTTTAAGTTTAGATGAATCTATCCAAGCAATTAAAGAGGTGCACAAAGGCATTTATGGGGCTCATACTAATGGGATCATACTTGCAAATAAAATAATCATAATAGGCTACTATTGGCCTACCATGGAGCATGACTGTTGTAACCATGTGAAGAAATGCATGGATTGTCAAAAGTACGACAACTTGATACATGCACCGACGTAATCCTTGCAGCCTGTCACAACCCCTTAGTCATTCTCAAAGTGGGGTCTCGATGTAATAGGAAACTTAACCTTGTCTCTTCAGATGGTCATATATTCATCATTACTGCAAACCTAATACTTTACAAAATGGGTAGAGGTTGTTTCTCTCACCTAAGTTGAAGGTACCCAAATATCTAAATTTATCATGAACCATATCATTTGTCAATACGGTATCCCTTCAACTATTATCACTGATAATGGTAAGCCATTTAAGAATAAAATAGTGAAAGCACTCTACAAATGATTTCAAATCTCCCTTAAGTTCTCAACCCCCTATTACCCTCAAGGTAATGGGCAAGCCAAGGCTTCCAATAAAACCCTAATTCACATTATGGAGAAGATGGTGAACAAGATAGGCCATGACTGGCATCTACAAATTCACCCCGCCCTCTAAGCATTCAGAACTTCTATTTACACCCCCATATGGGTCACTCCATACTCCTTAGTATTCGACACGGAGGTCATACTACCTTTAGAGATTGAGATCCCTTCTTTGCGTATCGAGCTAAGGGACTACCTGAATGAAGAGGAGGACTACATAGTAGCTCGACTGACAAAGTTGGAGCTATTAGATGAGAAAAGACTTCACGCTCTCAATCACCTTAAAGTGTATCAGGATCGAGTGTGGAAAAGCTACAATAAAAGAGTCATACCTCATCAATTTGAGGTAGGGGATTTGGTGTTAAAAGAGAATCAAAAGAACACCAATAAGGACCATGAAAAGAAAGGGAAATTTGAACCCAATTGGCTAGGACCATATGTTGTGGTTACCAAGTTCGGTTCAGGTGCCTATAAGCTAGCCCATGTAGATGGTCAAGATCTTCAAGAACCCATGAACACAATGCATCTTAAGCACTTCTATGCTTAAGTATGGGGTCTCTAAAATATCAAGAAAAGTAAAAAGTGTAAAAAAGAAAAGAAAAAGATAAATAAACATGTGCGTCCAATAGTGAAAACCACATAATGGTGGCACTTTCGACAAGTCATTTGGTTAAAACTAGTTTCCGATGCCAAGGGAGCATCCATTGTTCACAAGCATTTCAGGATTAGGAGTATGAAAGCTTTGTCCTAAGCTAGTCTTTGCCTTTTTCTAAGTCCCTTGTAAGCCTACCCCTATTTGCCCTAATCCGGCCTTTTGGAATGCAGAGAATTTGACTTTGAATGAACCCATCTCATGATGGGGAAACTTCATAACATCACTTCTGTAATATACCATGTTGCATTATGCCATTATACATCCCATCTAACGTTGGGGGCATTCACATTTCTTCATTTCTTTACACATTCGCTTCGGAAAATTGTTTAGAAAACGTCAAAAACATTCGTATAACTTTTGAAAACCCCAAAACATACAAATATGTTCCTTGGAAAAATCAAAACATTCAAATACGTTTTGTAGAAAACTCCAAAACAATAGAAAATTGTCTTAAAGATAAAAACCAAAAACAACGAAAAATGTCCCAAAACTGTCCCATAAAAACAAAGTAGTGGTTTGCTTACTTTTAGTTGTCGGTTTTGTATGGTTTTAGTTGCATTACTTTTTCATATTGTATGCTTTAAATTGGATTTACTTGCTTACTTAGATTGAATGTTACTTTAGTCGTAGTGTATTGCATTGAGTTCATTTTATATTGCATACTTGTAAATAAATGTGTTGCTTTGATTAGATTTGTTTAACTTGTGCTTGTTAATTTTTACTTGTACATTGTGTTATCACTTCATCATCATATCACATAAAACCATCACATCTATACATCATATATCAATAAATGCTAAGTCTACATCATACATGTATGCTAAAGCTAATCATCAAGTACTCGTATCATCAATGGGGCAAGAGGGGTTGCGCATGATCACAAATCTATCCCCCCACACCAATATCAAAAATATAAACATGTTTTACTCAAAGTATCTCATCAACATGTAGTATGACATTAAATAAGGCTATCTCATAATCTAACATGTGATACAAACATAAACATACATATTAAGCATGATATATTTGTTATCTAATTTCATCCCCTAGGTGAAATTGAACAACAGGACAGTTCGCGAAGAGAGGATTCTCATAAGAAATAGGAAGACTCCAGTGTTCAAGCAGAGTTGAAGGTTGCAAGAGGAAATTTTCACCTTCTTAGTCTTCATAAAGTTCAAAGTTTTGATAAGACAACGAACAACAAAGTCGAAGGCCCACATGCAAGAGAATGCCAAAATTTAGCATTATGGATTCAAAACATTCTCTAACATTGATCCTTAGCTCCCTGACAGTGGGGGAAGTGCAAAAGTCTATAAGATGATTAGAGGAATAAAATATTGCATTTTTGTGTAATAGAGGCATCCTTGAAACCCCAATGGGCTACCCGCACAACTTGAGTGAACTGGCCATGCTTGAAAGTGAGCTTATGCAAAGAAATATCGAGCCCATCTCAATGTACACCGAGTTATTTTTGGCTCATTAAGTTGATTATATGATACATCGAGATATATGTGATGAAACCAAGCTGTTGCAAGAGGAAAGGGACTGAGTTGATATAGTTGTGTTGTGTAAAGAATGTGGAGGTTACAAAGTGCTATGGACGTGCCTCGACCGAGACCCATTCTACACTTAATTGAGCTATGTGAATAGCCATCGAGCTAATTTTATACCGACTAAGCTCAATGGCTATTCACATAGCTCAATTAACCACAACCATTGAGCTATGTGAATGTCGAGCTAGTATCAACCACAACCGAGTTGTTTGTGGAATTCGTGCTCTCTCATGAGAATGGCCTCGTTAAAGGTTGTTAAAAGCGGGTCAAGCCAAGAATAGAATCTCGCAGCCATGTTGTGGCAAAACATAGTTGTGTAAGAAATCTACTCATATTGATGAGCTTTTGAAGCTAAGACCGAACTCTATGTAGGCTTGGTAAGGTCGGTGTGGGGAGTCAACTTGTAAACGAGTTAAACTAAGACGCAGCTTCCCCCCGCAAGCTATCTAGAGGAGTTCATCGAGTTTTGGGGCTATTAAATCAAATAAAGTTGCGCTGGTTATGAAAATCCTACCAGTTTAGTAAAGGAGTTCAACAAGTGAATGATACAAATTGTTGCAAAATTCACCAAGCCATCAGAAGCTAAACAATGCATACATTATCGATTTGTTGCAAGAGGAAAGGGGCCAAGTCATTATCATCAATAACCAAGCTCATTCATTGTAGGTGAGTTGTTTGTATACACACACGAGTGATTCCATGTCTTCCAGAGGGTGGGCTTGAAGTATGGTTTGAATCAAACCATCTATGATGCGTCAAGCGAGTTGAGTTGGTTGGGGGAGAACCAAGTTAGTATCTGTGGTCGAGTCGCGTCAGATAGCTCACCATGGATATCATGAAGATCAACATGGTTCAATGAAGGCAGGAATGACTTAGTGAAAAGGGGTGAAGAAACTTGGAGTGGCTCATGAGCAATGCGGAAAATTCATAGAGTTAGAGCCTAGACGCCCTGGGACATTCGTGTACCAAATGTACACCTTTTCTAAAGAGTAAAGGAATGCGAGAGTCGTATGGAGAAGGCGGAAAATTGTGGCCCACTTGAACTCGGGCTGGTTGGGATGTCAAATGCTTTGAGATATCCATAGGTGAATAGAATGCAGCAATAAGGGGTTCGAATGGCCCAAGTGGCCCAAGGGACAAGCATGCGCTGGAGAGCAGATTTTGTCGTACCCCATACATTGTGGGCATTGGCTCGGCCAACAACTTGAGCAAGTTAACGGTGGAGCAGAATGGCCATACAAACACGAATGAGTATGCGAGCCCCGATTTATGTGGGAAAAGCAGAGATGGATAGCTAATCGGCCTAGCCCATGTAAAACCAAGTTTTTCGTGGGAGGTTCGAACCCGCAATTCAAAGTAGATGGGTTCTCGCCAAGTCGACGTGGCTCGCAATGTAGAAGATGAGGTGGTGTCAGGTCGATGAGTCAAAGGGGAGCCCGACACATGGAATTAATGAGGGGTCGAGGCATGTGATAAAGAGATCAAGATACATCAAGGGGTGCTCGACACCCAATGAAGAAATAAAAAGGAAGAGTCGGGGTTGGCCGAAAGCTGGATATAAAGTGTTTTAAAAATACAATCAACCCCTCTCCCATTTTAAATATGAAGTAATAAAATCAATGGACCCCACAAATTTTAAATTCCCAATGCATATTAATGATGTAGAAACTTTGGAAGAAGGAGGAAAATATTTCAAAAGTCATTTCCAGCAAGAAAATAATTAATTACCGGTCCCGTGGAGTTGAAGCAAGCCAATGCAAACCAAAAATAGCCACTTCTACTCGGATGGCAATAACTTTTACATCCCTTAACAGAATCACACAAAATTAGTCTCATTGGAATCATGGTTTTGAGACCTTCACACAAAAATTAAGAAATATGGAAATTGATGAATCTTTAAGGGTTTATTTTGTGGAAAAAAACTCATTCTAATTTGTTGTTAGAGAGTGGTTAGAAATACATTAAATGGGCATGGGCAACAATTTTATCTCACTGCACGTTACTTATCAATCATGGATGGCTTTTGAAGATTTGTTATCATGATTTCCACCCACTTTGGGTACTTTATAATTGATGCAAAGGGAAAATCCGAGTTTAATCTCTCTCCTCTTCATTCTATATAAATTGAAGTGTTATTTCATTGTAAATGGGATAATTTGTAGTAGCAAAACTCTATCATTTTTGTTTTGTGAAGCTAATGTGCTGCAGACTTTTGTAGTGGACTCTTGCATAGTGATCCGTGCCTTTAATTTGTAAGAGGTCGAGTTGTGCATACTAATGAATCAATAGATGCAAGTTTATGGATGTATTTTCCTCTTCTTTGTGTTTATTTGCATTCCTCTCTCCTCTTCAATCTTATTACAAGTATATTGTGTCTACTCTATGCTCTTGCAGGGTTTCATTATTATCGTGTATGTATGGAAATGTTATTGTGAATGTTGTTATTAGACTGCAAAGAATTGTTATCACCCTTTCTAATCTACATTTTTCTTCCATTTTCACATGTTGGGGAATTATTCTCATACCCTTTTTTCGGTGCATCACCTCTATAGTGTAGTTTTCCTTTCTTTTCATGCTATCTCTCTCTCCCTGGTCCCTTGGAAATTGTAGGGTAGAGATAGTCAGTAGTTTTCTTTCATTATAGTTAGCTTGCACTAGATTAGGAAGAGGAATCAGCCTTCTCTCGGAAGTCTATCTCAAGTAATGAGTCCCACAACTTCGAGATAGTACTCTTATCCCAAATTCACCCCCAAGAAATTTGGTCAAGACAACCCCGCACATAGAGAAAATATGAAGGGAAAATGTTTTGGACCTATGAGCTTGCATTCCAGAATGAGGCAAAGGAAAAAGTCAAAGTTTGAACCCGATTCAAAGCCAAAGCAGTGGGAATCGAGAGGAAAGGGAAAAAGATAAATTACGGACCCGTAGGCCCGATTTTTGTTCCAATCTGGCTGCCACGTGTCCCATATCAAAAGGGGAAACATTTTTCAAGTTGTTTTCCCACCCTCCGTATGCACTCCGATATAAACTTTGAAGGGGCATATCTTTTAACTTGGGGCTTGAAATATTGCAAATCTGACACCATTGGAAAGATCTTGTCCTCACCTACGCCATGGAGGTCTGAAACTTTAATTTTGAGGAGGTTAGGTGAAGAAAATGGAGGAAACATCTTTGGGCCTTTAATGCAAGATCCATTTGTCTCAACAACCAGATTGGATTCGATCTATTTCCGTCGTTTCCTCTTCTTTCAAGGTGCTGAATGAAGGAATAATGCAGTAAAGATGAATTTGGGGCATATTTTATCAAAAGCATTCACAACAATGGTTGAGCTTCTACGCACTTTTCCTGTTTCCCTCTCTCTTTCTTCTCTCCGATCAAATCTATAAATATAGGGGCAGGATTCATTGTAAAGGGTTGTTCATTCTTCTTCCCTGCCCCCCTCTCTCTTTCTTCTCCAAGGTCGAATGTGGAGTTTAATCCTCCTCCCTTGGCTTTGTAATTACATTTTCCTACCTCTTTCCCATTAATAGTGTACTGTGTGAGCTCCTGGAGAAATAAAATATGTTTCGTGATGTGTTTTGTCCATCCTTTGCTCATTTTGTTGTCTCTTCTCACCTCTCACCATTGCAGGGTATACTATGCATATCTTCGATGTCCATTGCAGGTTTTGGGAGTTGTGTTTAAGGGGTTTGAAATGGTGTTTTCTGTGAAATTTATCCTTGGTCTATGATGCATCTGTCCATCCTCTCCATTGCTCACCTCTCTCCATTTTAGGTAGTTGGGTTTGTGATCAGCAGTTCCCTTTTCTCGGTGCTATCACCTCTAGTGTCGATTTATTTATTTTCATTCTCTCTCTCTCCTGGTCCCTTAGAATTGTTAGATTAAGAGTAGATAGTCGCATTTCCTTCCTTAGAAGTAGTTTAGTGCTAGGATTAGGAAGAGGAACTAGCCTTCTCTGGAGGATCATTCCCATTTGCAAGTCCCATAGCTTGGGGAATGATCCAATGTTATGCAAATCACACCAAATGACCCTACCTTAGAAAAGCAAATTCATAACTCATTTGGGGGTGTTGTGATTTCGCACTAACAATTTTGGCACGCCGGTGGGACACTAGGGTTAGATATTTCATCTTCTCTTAGTGTCTTATGCAAAAACAACAAATCTAACACCATCATTCACTACTAACAGCTTTTAGCATGCCCAAAGTGGGACAAGTCTCAAGCACCTTACCACTTCACTTTTATCAGGATTGATGTGCTCTTGGTGAAGATTTCAGCCTTTAGAGGCACATTCAAAGCACGTATGGACTCCATCTCGGTTAAAAACCCATTCTCGATTTGTAGACCTTTTCCATCCATTTCCACTCATTTTCATCCATTTTCTTCTTCCATCTCTTTCACTTTCTCCCATTCCATGAGGTTGTGCAATCATGACTTCATTCCCTTCATGGAACTCACATTTACGACAACAACAGATCATTCCACCTCCAATATGCTTTACAACTCCTTCAAATCATCATTATGAGTAGGTTCAAAATCAACATGTCTATCCCTATGAGCAACAAAGCAATGCAAAATCAGTTTGGCTATGGGGCTTTCCAAGAACAGGGATATGCATGCAATGAAGACAATCAAATGCAAGATGTTGGTCTGCTAGAGAAAATTCAAAAATGGAGACTGACATGGTTCAATCAAGGGCAACAACTCAAATGATGGCTTTTAGAATTGGTTACAGGGCACCTTGTCCATGGGAAGGCCCTTTTCCAAGACACTACATCCCCCTAGGAGAAGCTGGACTTCATGATTGAATGCTACCCCAACTTGCACAATGGATAGAAGAGATATAGGCCTATGAACTTGGTGCTAAGCAAGCCTTGTCAATGGGTAAGTTTTACACCATCATCTGGTATTTCTCTTTCCATTCCTCAAGCAAAGCACCATCTCAATTTGAATGTCAAGTTGTAAACCTAGCCAATGCTGCTCCAGTTGTGAAAACCATCCCTCCATCTACTAGTCTTCCATCCCACCTCAGTTTCTCTGCCCTTTTCCCTTCCAAATCCAATTCCCCTCTACAAGAGCCAAAAGAAATGCCTTCCCTCTACCAAAAACAAGGAAACAACTAGTGGAGACCCCACCCACCACTCCTCTTGCCTTCCCAAGTCCATGTTGGGAAGAGACTCCAAAATCAGCCAAGGAGAACATCAAACAGAGGAATCCAACAGAGAAGAAATGATAGAAAATATGAAGAGTTGGGATGCTAAATTTGAGTTTTCAAAGGTTCCCTTGTTAGTTAAGCCTATGGAGGAGGTTGAGGTCAAGCCGTAAGTGGTGGAAGCTCTAGCTACAACACAAGTAGGGGAAGAAGGAGCTACTCCTAATCCAAAAGAAGAGGAGTACATTCCAGCTGTGGAGGAGGACCATACAGTTTCAGAGGCTCCAAGTGTGGAGCAGGCCATAGAAGAACCTTCAGTTCTTCCTCCCACTTCATCCCCTTCAAGATCTGATGTTGAGGAAGAGTTTGAGATTTCAAACTTCATGTTTGAGGATGAAGGGAACCATGGTGAGTCAATTGTAGATCAAGAGGACACCATGAAGGAGGTTGAGCACCTACAGTAGGACAACAAGGAGGTAGATTACCTGTCTGACTTGGAGGATTGCCTTGATGGAGGGGAACCCATGGAGATCACATCATTTTTTCCTCCATCTCTCACATCCCAAGCACATGAGCCTGTTGCCATGGAGGAGAACATTCAAGAACAACAACCTGCACTTCATAACAACCCTCTGGAACCAAGATTGGAAGACATGACTCTCCCATGTTCTTCACAGGAGAAGGAAGAGAAAAAGTAGGAAGATGTCGTCATCCCTCTCACACCATCCATCCATGAGAGTCAGCAAGAAGGCTCCATTCTTGGAGTTAGAGTTCAGAACCATGGGCATTCAAAGGACCATACCTTGCCCAATTAGATACTTGGCTTCATTAGAGCCAAAGGAGAAGCCAAAACCAGTCATGCCTACTCTAGGGCATGAGGATGTGCATCAAAGTACCAAGGGTCCTCATCAACACCTCCAGAAGTCTGATGCAAGTCAACTTAAGGAGGTATTTTCCATTAATGCTGATACCTTGATGATTTGGGTGGAGGACCGGCTTATTGTCAATTTTTCACTCATCCAACCAACCATGTTCAATGCCAAATCAGTTACATGGCTCCTTTTTTAGGAAGGGAAGTTATTTCTCCCTGTCAGTTGTAGGATTTGTTTGAGATCCCTTTACTCTTGGTTAAAGTAGTGTAGGTAGGTTTGTTTTCAATAGAAGAAGTGCTTTTGCACACTATGCATGTTCCATTTGGAGCATGTATGATTTTCAGTTTGTACATAGTTTTTGGTGTTATTACTCTCACACAGTGCATTCAATTGGCTTTTGGTGAAGTTAAAATCCAAGTTCAAGAGTAGGTTTCCAAGTGGCTCAGAGGATCGATCTTAAAATTTTAGATTATTTTTGTGTTTAAGGCTTGAGACTCCATGCCCAATGGATGCTTCAAGGCCACTAGTCTCTTCATCTAGCAGGCAGATGTCCCCATGAGTCACCAAATTGTTATCCCAAATTCACCCCCTGGAAAATTTGGTCAAGACAACCCCGCACATAGAGAAAATATGAAGGGAAAATGTTTCGGACCTACGAGCTCGCATTCCAGAACGAGGCAAAGGAAAAAGTCAAAGTTTGAACCCGAGTCAAAGCCAAAGTGGGAATCAAGGAAAAGGAAAAGATAAATTGTAGACCCATAGGCTCGATTTTTGTTCCAATTTGGATGCCACATGTCCCATATCAAAAGGGGACCCATTTTTCTCGCCCTCTTGTACATGCACTGATACAAACTTTAAAGGGGCATATCTTTCGACTCAGGGCTCGAAATATTACAAATCGACACCATTGGAAAGATATCGGCCTCACCTATGCCATGGAGGTCTGAAACTTTAATTTTGAGGAGGTTAGGTGAAGGAAAATGGAGGAAATATCTTCAGGCCTTTAATGCAGGATCCATCTATCTCAATAACTAGATCGGATTCAATCTGTTTCTGTCGTTTCCTCTTCTTTCAAGGCACCGAATCAAGGAATCATGCAGTAAAGACGGATTTGGGGCATATTTTATCTGAGAAGCATTAATAACGAAGTGGTTGAGATTCTACCCACTTTTCCCATTCCCTCTCTCTTTCTTCTCTCTAATCAAATCTATAAATACACGAGAAGGATTCATTGTAAAGGGTTGTTTATTCTTCTTCCTGCCCCTCTCTCTTTCTTCTCCGTGGTCGAATGTGGAGTTTAAGCCTCCTCCTTGGCTTTGTAATTACATTTTCATACCTCTTTCCCTGTTAATGGTGTACTTGTGTGAACTCTGGAGCAATAAAATATGTTTCATGATGCGTTTTGTCCATCCTTTGCTCATTTTGTTGTCTCTTCTCACCTCTCACCATTGCAAGGTATACTATTTATATCTCCGATGTCCATTGCAAGTTTTGGGAGTTGTGTTAAAGGGGTTTGAAATGGTGTTTTGTGTGAAATTCATCCTTGGTCTGTGATGCATCTATCCATCCTCTCCATTGCTCACCTCTCTCCATTTCAGGCAGTTGGGTTTGTGATCAATAGTTCCCTTTTCTTGGTGCTATCACCTCTGTAGTGTAGGATTTCTTTATTTTCATGCTCTCTCTCTCTCTCTCTCTCTCTCTCTCTCTCTCTCTCTCTCCTTGGTCCCTTGGAATTGTTAGATTAGGAGTAGATAGTCACATTTCCTTCCTTAGAAGTAGTTTAGTGCTAGGATTAGGAAGAGGAACCAACCTTCTCTGGAGGATCATTCCCATTTGCAAGTCCCACAGCTTGGGGAATGATCCAATGTTATGCAAATCACACCAAATGACCTTGCCTTAGAAAAGTAGATCCATAACTTATTCGGGGTGATGTGATTTCACACTAACAGGACTCCATGTTACCCACCACACAATGAGCTCAAGCACACACACTTGTGTAAATCGGAGGGTGATGTGATTCGGTGATAACAATCTCATAAACAACATGTGGTACATTAGTAATCCATCAAATCATCATACATCATCAAAAATATAAATGTCCATGTACAAAACAATGTGTCTCAAAAGTACATCTGATATGATGAGCCATCATAGACATCTATACAAAAAGTTCCTTCATCACAAGGCATAATAAAAAATAATATATAACGTACATCTATACAACCAAAATGCCTTCATCACGAGGCATGATCAAAAATATTACATATACATCCGTACAAAATTATGCCTTCATATTGAGGTGATACACCAAAAAATACATCTAGTACATCAATAAGAGAGTTAGCCATGACTCTCACCCTCTCCAGATCGCCTAGCCTAGGGCCCTAAGGAGGAGGTTGCTGATGTGATGGTCGTGCGAGGCCTGCTCTACTCCACCGCATTGTTTGTTGTTGGATTGATATGACTGATCGTGAAGTCCTCGAGACCTAGACCTGGACTCGTTGACATCTAACTAATCAAAAGGAATAGCCCTTTATCTCTCTCGGGAACAACCTGGTGGTACAACGCCTTATAATAAGAAGCCTCACCACTAGCTCTCATTGGATTCGCTAGTATATTTGGAAACCCAAATGTCGAGGATGCCCCTTGTTGAGCATCACACTCTCCTGTCACTCTGGCTATGTCTACCCGAACCCGTGTGCACTCGCTGTGACCACCGATCCCACTCACCACCACCAGGTCTTGTCTCGCTATAACTTGGTCCCTCTCTTCCTATAGTCAGAGACTATTTACTATCGTCTGATCTCACTCACCGATAGCTTGATCCATCTCTCGCCTATAGTTGTATACTTTTGTTATCACCTGATCTCACTTAGTGAGGGCATGTACTCTTTTTGTCCTGGCCTCATCTCACTCTATCACAAGCTGATCCCCATCTGCGATAACCTGGTCTCTCTAAGTAATGACTTGATCCCTCTTGGCTTCCATCTAGAGTTGTAGAGTTGTCACTTGTTGTAACTCTTGCTCTCTTGCTGCAAGCGATCACCTACCCACCAAACCGTGTATACTTTATGCCTTTGTGTATCTCAGATATCCATTATATCTTGTATATCCCGAGTAACCTCCTCCATATCCTCACCACACCCACCATCTCTTCCACCTCATGGTGGACTATGTGATGGACTAATGCGTGGGGTGATTGAGGTGCCTACATCACTACATGTTGTTGTATTTAAGACCCGCTAGTGTACTAGCATGTGTTACACCGGTGCCCCTATATGTAGGCCTCTCTCGTGGAACTTCATGGGCCTACGTTTGTGGATCGGGGCCTGTCCCCCCTATGTTGTTGTGTCTAGTACCTCATGTGGTATGGTCAATCTATGTGGCAGCACTATCGCATACCATGTTGCATAATCTAGGGTAGTCCTTGGATCTACTATCTACACCCATTGACCCAAGGTTGTGGAACCACCTATAAAAAGCTCATGTGAGCTCGACCCAACCCGATCCTAGGGTCCCATGTTGAAGATCTCTCTATATGGCGTCCATACCACATCTCATCGATATGAATCCCCGAATGAGACCAAATCGACGTTGACCCTATCCACTCTATACCACTCTAGGATATAGCTCTTGCTCCCAATGATGAAATGATCCACTGTAGTTGTACTCAACTCAACTACATCCTGAGGCCAATGGTATAACTTGTATGGCCACCATGTGATCATATGAGGTTGTACCTCATCAAACTCTCACCTATAATAGTCTATGTCCCCCCTGTGGCTACGAATGTCATCTCCATCTGGAACCCAACCCATGAGAGAAGGCTCTCTAACAACTTGAGCTCTCAAAGCTCTTGTAAGGTAGCCTATCGCAATATGATCACAGAGCTCATATCTATAATAACATGGCAGACCCATTGACCTTTGTCCATGATAGGCTATCAAGTGTAAATCAAAGTATAAATGAGCTAGTATACACTGACCCCAAAGAGTACACCTCTCCTTGAAGTAAGCCATGAATCACTCCAATGAGACCCAGAGGGAATCATGCACCAGTATTGTCACACAGCAGCATGCCACTGACAAGGGATAATAAATATATGGGGACCCATCCTAGCCGTGGATCGGCCATGCACCTCCTAACCAAAACTAACATACCCCGATAAGGGATATCTGTCACTCCAATGTCATGGTTATATATCACTCAACTCGATCCCCACGACCATCATATGTAATCAAATGACCCTAAATAGGAACTTGCAGGATCCGCTAAACATCCTCTAGTGTAATATTCATCTCATCATTAGCAAATGTAAATTCCAACTCTCGCTCTGTCATCTCTCCGCTCAAAGCTATGAGTAGATTGTGATCTAAGGTAATATGTGGCATACGCGCTATGTAGGATAAACCTGTCACCTCCAGGGTAATCTCCAAGAAAATACGCCTCGGCTTCGAAAGTTGCCTCATAATCCCGGGAGTCATGCATATCTCTCTCGCGTCACTAATGCATCCAAGTCCGCCCGTGTAGAACCAATCAGTCAATTATTATGATCTTTGTCTTCTATTCTACCATGTAATTTTTTCTAAATCTAGTTTATCACATTATTCTTCTATTCTATCATTAAATTATTTTATAATTCATCTATTTCTTCCACCTAGGGTTTTCTAAAACCTTAGTTTTCTCCTAAAAGCAATTTAAAATTTTCTTGTGTATGGTTTCACCCCTAAGTGTACCAATGCACCTTCTCATGCATGAGCGTGTTTTCTCTAGAAGGGTGCCTTTTCTCCCGTGGGAGTCTTTTCCTCCACGCGGGCAGCTTTTCCTTTGGAGGGGCTCATTTTCCCTAGCATGGGTGCCTTTTTCCCAACATGAGTGCATTTTCTCACTTCTCCTCATTTCCCTACAAACCTAGGCACACTCTTCTCAGATAGCGCATTCCTTGTGTGCTTTGATATATACATGCTCATGCGCCAAACCAAAAACAAAACCAAAAGCCCAACAAAAAAACTACATGGTGGATAGGCACATTTCTAAGAGCATAGGCGCCTAAGCACCCACTCCCAACATTTGCCAATTGGCATACGCGCACTTCTCGCATGCATCGGTGCATAAGCGCCCTCCCGTAAAAATTTTGTTAACATGCTAAAAACAATGCAAATGTATAGGCACATTGGGTTGTGAATAGGCGCATGGGTGCCCATGCAACCACCAGGATAGGTGCACCCCTCTTTTGCCCTAAATTTTCCCTAAAACCCGCATTTAAACCAAAACTAAATACTTTGAAAAGCAAGGGTAAAGAGAGAAATTTTGTACACCTATGGTCCATCCACCTGGGAGCTATATGTAGTCCCTCATGTGGTTCCGCACGGTGCCTTCGGTTCAAGACTTTCGCCATTTTCTCTCGTAGGTCGAGCTCAAATCAGTAGTAAAAATGGTAGGTGAATGTGGTAAATAACTTGTCGCGATGACTTATATACTTGTTTTTACCTTCCACGACATGTTTCTCACCCCGAAGTTCCCCGAAACCATCATTTTCTTCTAAAAATTCTTCTAACACTTGTCGCGATAGTTATTTTTAATAAATAATTATTTTCAGCAAGTTTTCACTACGTTGGGGCATATTTTTCCTTCCCTATTTACTTTTGACGTTGCCTCATGACTTTGTTATTTTAGTCTATAATATTTTCTTCAGTAAAAAAAAATAAAAAATTAAAACAATCAAAAAATTCAAAAAAATGGTAAAATCATTATAAATCCAAAAAATGTAAAAATTAAAATTTACAAAAAATGGTAAACAACATATACGCAACTAAGACTTTTTCAATTTCATTCTCCTCGAACATTGAAATATGTCTTACAAAAGCATCTTTCTACGGTTCTTACTTATTCCGGTCTCAAACGACTTACGGATCATTATGATCTACCTCCATTAACAAAATCTAGGTTGCTTACTACGTCGGTACTCTCGTGCAACAGTAAGTTGTCAGAGACTGTGTCATAGAGCATGAAATCTTTTCCATGGGACTACTTGTGTCCTCTATTATTCCCCTCACATGTATCCTTGCTTGGGGCATTATTTTTAACCCTTGTCTTTACAACATGAACATTCGCAAACTGCAGCTTGATAACAAAAACATTGTTGCAAATATCTTAAACATTGTTTGTTTGAGTGTGTGTGATGATTGGTTTCTCTCTGTTAGGTTGGTTGGTTTACTTTCTCGTATTGCATTGCATTATGTATGTTGCATGTTGCATGGAGTTACGCAACAATGAACAAATGTTAATAATTTAGATTTTCGTGTTATCTTGGCTTTTGGTTCATTTCAATGAAGCCCGATGATGTAGACCTAGGGGAAAAATGATATAACCAAAGTTGCTTATTAAAAGGTTGGATGCAAAGATTGGGCTTGTCCTATATTCTCCATTCTCATTTCTTCTCCATTATCATTTATTATCATTACTAATTTTTCTTCCAAATCACCTAGGGTAATAAATAACCATGTTTATCGCTATCCTTTTTCCTTCTAAATAACCAAGGGTTTCACGCCCGTTCTATCCTATTTCTTTTATACATTTCAATCATATTTTCGATCATCGATTGACTTCTTCTATCACCCCATCGACACTCGAGGGGGCATCCTTCATTTTACTAATCTTTCTTCAAAAATTTACCTATTTATGCTTGTTTACTATATTTGAAGAGAAGTTACTTCACCTCAAACAGGGGCAAATGTAGACACCTAAATTCTGTTTTTGCAATATTATTGCCAAAATGCACACAAATCCCTCTCATTCTTATCAATTCCATTATAATTATTTATTTTCGCTAATTAACTAATGTTCCTATCACTTCACCAATTAACAAGTGCTTTGTTGATGACTAAATCCCTTTCGCATTCAAGATGCCACTTTATGATAAATCGTAAGCCAAAATCCTTTTCAAAATAGATAAGTAGTGTTTATTAGCTAATTAAGCTTATTTTGCCCTTGTTTTGGCCAATATACCCTACTAATAGCTCAAATCCCTCTTCCAACCACTCAAAATCATCCCACTTCTCTCCACAACGTCTCAGCGAGCTTCAAAAGCTTATCTTAGCTTCCTAGTTGACCCTAAGTGGTTGATTAAGGCTCCACACATCTTAATCACTTGTTCATTTTGTAATTATGATTAGAAAAGCTTAATCATGATTAGAAATTCTAATCTAATTTGGGATTTTAGTCCCACATGCACCAAAATACAAGTTTTTCCCAAAAGGAAAACTATAAAAAGAGTTCACCTCTTACCTTAATACTTTACACCATGTTTTGATTTGCATCTCATATAAGAAATATGATTTATAACCAAGCTCAATCCTTGCATAAAGCCTTCAACAAGGTTAGTAGATGGATATCCAAAATGACCATGTACTCATTTGGAGAGGCCATTTAGCCTTTTTTGGGTAGCAAGTATAACCATTTGATTTCCCACTTAGATCTATTTAGGCCCATGTTAGGTAATTGAGCATATTAGTAGGCATGTTTCGTTAGATTTTGAATTATATTCATGTTAGTTAAGCATTTCTTTAAGCTTCTATTTTAATGTTACATTCCTAGACTTAAAGCTTTGACTAGATATGGCAGTGGTGTTAGCCTTCCTTAGTTATTCATACAATTTGCTTTGTAGATTTTAGGGTGCTTTCAATGATGACTCGTCGTTTTGTAGAAATAAGCAAATTGGGAGAGAGAGGGAGGATGTACCGAGTGGGTATATAATATGGTTATTTGTCTTAGCAAAGGAGAATTATCATGATTAATAATGTTAAAGGCTAAATTTCTAAATTTGAGTGTCTACATTCCCCCCCTTTTAATATGAAATGAAACTTACATGCATAAAGGAAACATATACTTGAGTGTGTGGACACACTTTATCGTTGCTTGAAGTTTTGTAATCCTAATTTGTTAGTGTTGGCATGCTCTATGATGAAACTCGTAATACAGAGTGTAGTCAATATCCATAGTATAAATTGAACTATAAGTTAAATGTAAACATAGAATTTGGACTTGCATATGATGAAATAAAGAGATCTAAAACATGGAAGGAATACACCTACCGGCTCTATGGAGGGAAGAACTCTCATTATTTGATTACACTTGGATATTTGGATTGTATTGTTGAAATTTCCAAAGGATTTGGGGTAGTCAATCCCCAATTTTGTCGTAGGAGAAATTGGAGTATTGGGTGCATGTAACCGAACACAAAATAATAGGTAAAGAGAGAAGAAAAGAGAGGTACTTGTTAGTCATTCAAACTTGCACCCATGTCTCGGATTTGGAAGAACCGAGTCGTTTGAGACAATAATGGAACTATCTCAAAGTTGTGGGACCTTGCGCGCTTGAGACGGATCTCCAGGAGAAGGTCGATTCCTCTATCTATTTCTACTGTTACTACTAATCCTAATGCTGAAAGGGAAAACTAAGCTAACAATGCCAAGGGACCAAGGATAGAAGGATAACAGAATGGAAAACTAATCTAAGGAAGGTGATAGCACCAGAAAAATAGGGATGAATACCATCCATTCTGAGTGAAAATGAAAGTACAAGGCATGAAAGAAGGCTAGGCACATGTAGCACAACTAAAACACATTTACCATATCAGTTTCATGGAACACAACTAAAAATGGAGTTGCAAGGGACGTATAATGACACAACAAGCATACAATGTAAAAGAAAGGCAAGAAGAAATAATATAAACACATAATAGTCACAAAACTATGATTCCATTATTTTTAGAAATGCAAAGAACTGTTATAATGGCAAAAAGGTTGATATCCACATGCACGAGCCAAATATAGAGGTTTGTGACTCATAATACATAAATATGAAGTCCTTAGCAAAGTGCATAAGGATCCAAAGTGTCCAACATTAACAATGATCCCAGATCTTACATTTATAGATGAATCCATGGAAGAAGAAGAGAAGGAGGGAAAACTAGAATTTGAAATACAACCACCAACAAGAAGCATTTAATGCCTACAAATCTATCAAATACGTTTCCCCAAGTCTATCGGCGTGTTGGAGAAGGAAGGAAGGTAGATCAGATCAAATCGAGTGGTTAGAGCAATCAAATTCGCTCATCAATGCCCAAAAAGACGTTTTCCCATTTCTCACCTACCATATCTATCAAGAATTTGAATTTGAATATCTAAAGACATCAGTAGCCTATGTCAAGAGCTATTGATTGAGACTAGGCCCACACCGATCAAAGCTCTATAGAAAAATATATGGTTGTCAGAAGATTTTCAGAGTCGTCTACGCATGTAAGATACGTGGTGCACATGGATTGGCTAAAAGGATGGCCAACTATAAAAATCTTCTTTTCATTTCTGCCACGTGTCACTCATAGATTTTTCATAAGCATTCAATGCCCTATTGGTGTGCTTTGATTGGTAGTGTGTGACACACTCAAGCATGTCAGAGAATGACGTGGTATAGAATGGTGCTGAGGAGGGCATAAAGGTATATGCATGGAAGTTGGGGCACATGAGGATGACAAAAGGAAGGCATGTGGAATCACAATGCGCATGAGAGGAAATGTGGTGAATTGGTGAGTAGAAAGCGTATGGTCAAGGTGCAACTATTACAAAGTAATGTTTGGGGTGTGTGAGAGGGCCAATGACTTAGCTTATTGAAGCAAGTGGAAGGCATGCACGCAGAATGAATAACTTGCTAGGAAGAAGTTGAATGCGCAAAAGATGCATGCAAGGTAAGAGAGGAAGAAAGAGGAAAAGGAAAAGGAAAATAAGGGAAGAAGGCATGAAAAGGAAGGGATGTGTGTAAGGTGCACATGGAATCTACAACCATGAAAATGTGCCAAGTAGATAGCTAGAGTGCATGCAACCTGTAATGGAGGTCTCAGAGCCAGAATATGTATGTAAGTTATCTAGATAACTAGGAGAGTTATTTGGATAACAGTTTTGGTGACTTTCGGGGCCATTTCCTGCTAGATGAAGGAGATCAATAGCTTGGAGCATCCATTGGGCATGGAGTTTGTTGTGTAATCATGAAATTTTGATTTGCAGCTTTGAAGAACCGCTTCGAAGTCACTTGAAGGATCATTTCTTTACTCTATTTTAAATCCTAAAAATTGTTGGAAGAAGATTGGGCACCCTAGAAAAAAAGAAGAGCACGTGCAAGAAGCTTGCAAGAAAAAAACTATGTACAAATAATAATGTGTGTGCATCACACTTGGAGGAATAGAAACTACTCTAATATATACAAAATGATGCAACAAACTTAATGGAAGGATTTGAGATAGATCCCATTCACTCGGGATTCGTAACATGCCTCCATCAAGGTGAGTTAACTCGAAAGAGTTAGCCTCCTTCAATGAGCCGATGATGTATGGGCCACTCCAAAGTGCATCAAACTTTGAATAACACCCTGGTTTAGCTCTGTCAGCATCTTGTTTTAAGACCAAGTCCCCAACTTTGAAAGCTTGAGGCCTATAATTTCTGTTAAACCATTTCTTTGTTGCTTGTTGATGTTGTTCTAGCTTCATAATGATAGAGTTTCTTGATTCTTCAAGATTAACTAGCTCTTTCATCCCAATTTCTCTCGGTCTCGTGCCTTCAAACTCGGTTGTTATGCAAGTGCTAGTGAGTTCAACTCAAGTGTCAAAGGAAGAGTAGCCTCCTTGCCATAGACAAGCTTGTAGGGAGAAGTACCTATTTCTTTTTTAACTATGATTTTATTTGCTTAGAGAGCACACGAGACCTCTATATGCCACTATATTTGGCTGATGTTCTTTGTGCACGTCATGATCCTGATCATGTTCTTATTTGTTGACTCTACCATACCATTGCCTTGAGGGTAATAGTTAGAAGAAATATTCATATAGATGCCCAAATTTAGAGCCCAATCAGTGATTTTAGTGCCAAGGAAAGCTTTTGCATTATCATACATAATGGTTTGAGGAATGCCAAACCTTGTGACTATAGCTTTGAGAAAGTTAAGAATGGTTGACTTAGTTGATTCCTTAAGTGCGACATCTTCGCCCATCTAGTAAAGTAGTTTGTAGCTGTCAGCACCCATCTATGTCTAATGCTTGAAGGTGGATTGATCATGCCTATGAAGTCGAGACCCCATTGCACAAAAGGTTGATCCGTTTGGATTGGTTAGAGGGGAAGCGCTGTTAATCTCTTCTTTCCTGCAAAGAAAGCACATTCCTTGTATTTTGTGACCCACTTGTGTGCATATGCAAATAGAGTAGGCCAAAAGATACATGCCATTATGATCTTCATTGCTGTAGTTTTGGCAAAGAAATTTCCACTAGAGAATCCATTGTGAAATTTTGCTAACACTTTTTTAGAGCGCGCATCATTGATACATCTTAACAACATGCCATGAAGATTATTTTTGAAGAGAAGTCCATCAATCAAAACATAAAGGATAGATTGTAACCTCAGATGTCTTATTTTTTCCTTATTTAAGCTAGGAGGGTATGCATTCTTGGAAAGGAATGTGATCATGTCCATCATCGAGTCACTTGCACCAAGGTTTGTACTTTATTCAAGTTTGAGCATGGGAGAGCTTCATTAAGGAATAGTGAAGTCTCTTACTCATTATTTGCGTCTTCAGCCAAGCTACTTGTAGAGTGTGTTACCTCTTACTAGTTTTGTGGCTTCAATTGTCAAATCATACTCCATGATTTTGGTCACCCATCTTGCTCTCTTTTCACTAATTTCTGCTCCCATGATGAAGTCTCTAATAGAAGAGTGGGAGACTAACACCTTGATATGATTTGTGATGAGCATACTTTTGAATTTCTCAAGGGCATGCATAATGGCATAGAGATGTTTCTCCTATGACTGTATCTTAATTCATAATCCTTTAGCCGATCAAGCAAAGAAAGCCACTGGTTGTTCTATCCCTTGTTTATTTTCTTTGTTAGGACAACAAGAACACTTCATCAAGCACCATAAGCATAAAGGATAAAATCCTTTGAGTAATCTGGGTTGATGAGTGTTGGCGCACAAGTAATATCTTGCTTGATTTTGTTGAAGCTTTCATTTCCTTCTACTATCCATCTGAAATCTATGTCTTCCTTGAGAATGAGGTTGATTGGTCTTACTAGTCCTGCGAAGTTAGGAATAAAGCACCTAACAAAATTGAACTTATTAAGGAAGGAATGCAAGACCTTTTTTGCGTTGATAGGGAAAGATCTAGGATGGATGAAACGTGTTCAAGGTCAATTGTGATGCCATCCTTTGAAACCACATGGCCCAAAAGCTTGCCCTATGCCACGTAAAATTACGCTTCTTTGGGTTAAGAGATACCCCTACTTTTCTCGCATCTCTCAAAGACTCTCTCTAGGTGTGTTATGTGATCCACGATTTGCTTTGAGAAGACTCAGTAATCTCATCAAGGTAAACCAAGATGAACTCATTGATGTAGCCTTTCAAGGCAATGTCCATGGCACCTTGAAATGTTGAACCTACATTTGATGACCAAAGGGCATTTTATGATACACGTATGTCCCCCACTTGGTTGTAAAAGTTGTTTTGAATTAATCATCTTCCTTAACCAGATCGATTGAAGCCCGCCGTATCCATCCAAAATTAAGAATCTTAGCACGCCGGCCATGGTCTGTAGAATCTACTCCATAGAAGGCAAAGGATAATTGTCCTTTAGAGATGCCTTGTTCAAATCTCTAAAATCTACACAGAGTCGATTTCACTATTCTTCTTATGCACAAGGACTAGATTCACGACCGGGTAGAGTACTTGATGGGAAAAATAATCTTCTCCTCAATGATTTTAGATAAATCCTTTCTCGTGAGGGGATCTATCTTTGCATTCACCGGTTTTTAATTTTTTTGAAGGGCTTAATACCAATGTCAAGGTCAATAGAATGTTGAGAAACACTTGGATCAAAACATTTGAGGCCTTCATACTCCCATAAGAAGATATCACCGTATTTTTTGAGAGAGAAATGAAGGCTTGAGTTTCATTGTACGCGCAAGCTTTGTTGAGCAACAACTCCTTTCCATGTGTAATAGTGACTAAGGAGTAGTCTTCTTGCGTGGTGCACATATACTCTTCTTCATCCTTCAACTCATCATCGGGATAAACATTTTCTCTAAGGTGACCATCCCTTTACGCAACTTATTTTTGTTCAAGTTGTATTACTTGGTCACCATATTTGTCATGCAAATTAGCTTGCATACTTGATGAAAACTCAACTTCATTCTAGATGAACTGGATGATCGCACGTTAGTGTCAAACACTTGTCAACTAGTGTTATTATCTAGGATGGATGGCGTAATCACCATCTTGATGTGTTGAGTGTTTCCTTTGACAAAGTCCTTAGCAGGAGAGAACTGTCAACTAAGCGTGGCCATTGGATCAGCTTCCTCATTCATTTTGTGTGGCACCACCTGCAAATTTAAAGCATCAAAGCTCTCAAGGAGGTCCCAAATTTTTGTTTATAATATTTGAGAAGCTTATTCTTTTTCATGCACTTATAGATGACTTGGTGGGTAACCAATTCTATGTCCCCAAAGATCTGCAATGCCTTAATCTTCTTCTTTTTAGCAATAAGCAGACCATACACCAGTGCCTCAAACTCTACCACATTATAAGAACATGTAAACTACAACCTATGTGTGAAGAAGAATTTCTCATCCTTAGGTGAAATGAGAATAACTCCTTCTCATGCGCCATTTGTCTGCTTCTGGATCCATCAAAGTATAATTTCCACATACCATGGTTCTCTTTACTTTTCTTGAGCGCACACGACAACACAACTTCTTCAAGGATACAATAAGTGTCAAGCCCAGTTTCAAAATCTTCTAGCTCTTCAGCATATGGGTCAAATTTATGGTGCCTCTCCACCCACTCATCAAGTACTAGATCAGAATAGAAGGTAGAAGAGGTTGATCTTTAAACGAAGCTTGTTCTTCTTGGATTCAACAAGTTAGCTTGGAGAGGGGATGGGACATATGAATCTACATGATAAGAAAACATTGGCTCAAACTTATATGCTAAAGCGGGTACCATACCTTGTCTTGAGTAACATATGGGACCAATCAAAAGACAAGTAACCACCCACTTTTGTAGTAAATTCTCTTGATAGACATAAGGCAAACAAAAGAGGTAAGTTAATGACAGACACATCTTGAGTTATGGTAAGGCTTGTACATGCATGGAGGGTTAACTCAAGATCCTTAATGAATCCTAACATAATGACAGTTAAGCCATTAAGTTGCAAGACTCCTTTAGACAAGGGTTTGTACTTAAGGCCTAAGACATTAGCTATTTTCTTGGGCATAACAAAAGTACTAGTGTCCGAGTCTATCATACAATTATGCACTAGGTGTTTTTCTATGATCAAGGACATATAGAAGGGTGGGGTTTTAGAAACATTACTTAATTTCTTCTCCTCGTTCTTGACAGAATTTGATAGAAGCGTGTGAATTATGTATATCTAGATCAATGTGCGAGTTGCATCGAGCTTTATGCAACAAGTCGTGTTAGGATGGAAGAGTCGGGCATCCCACATTGTGACATTTATGTTTGTCTTTTTCATCTGATCCACAATGCTAAAAGGAAGACCGTTGTCTTGCGCATTTGAGGAACAACATATTTTCTTGGTTTCTTGGGTGCAGAGGCAAGAACCTTAGTTGACGCAGAGGCTTTACCTACCAAAGGAGGGGCGTGCGCTACTTTTGGAGGAGCTTTGCACGGAACCTCACATGTAGGCACTTGAGTGCTTTTACCGCTAGATGCCTTGGCCGCTTCTCTCTACTTCGAGGGTCGGTCGTGTTGCTTGGAATTATGACCTGCGTGTTAGACTCGAGCATTCTCTTCTTATATATTGTGTTGTCCACAACTAGGGCATGCGGTCTACTTGCATCATCTGCAACTTGATTGATTGCATAGAAGTCCTCAGCACCAAAGAACATCAAATTTTCCTCTGGAGGAGCTTTTGGCCTTTCTTGGTTATCTACTTTAGGTGCGTTTGTTGAAGGCTCACAACTAGAAGCATTCTAGATCATATAAGCTTACGCGCTCGCAACTTTGGCGCATTGATATTCACTATGAGGAATATTGTAAGGAAAACACCATTCAAACTCCTACGCCATGTTGTTTTACACTGGGAAAAGTGCCTGGCTTGTGTTGAGTGCTGGAAGAGGTTGTGCAGGAGGAATTACTTGCAAAGGTAAGTATGCATTAGCATGTCTTCTATCATTCCGACTTGTACACGTCTCGTATCTCTGATTTACATTCTAATTTCTCCAATGTTGATTGTTTTGGCTTTGCGCCTGATTAGAACTACCTTTCAGAAAGCTTGCGCCGCCGCTTTCTAATTATAACACCTTGTTGGACAAGTTTCTAATCAAGTCCTTCAATTCATCATCTTCTTTTTGTTGTGCAGAGAGTAAGATGTAGATGCAACTAGTTGCGCGCCTCGCACTAGAACTAGAGCAACAGAAGACTGGGGCACTTTGGAGACATCTCTGGGAACAAGGGCGTAGGAGGCCTAGGCATTAACTTACCAACCTGAATGAGACTATTTTCTGCCCTTATTACAATGTTGTATGCAACATGTAAGGTTCTACCTCCCATGGATTGAATCATGACTAAAATGTCACTATTTAAAGCCCTTAGATAGTACAAGAAAGCATGTTGGGCTATAGGCCTTACCACTTGAGGAATTCTATCCCAAGTCTTCTAGAATCTGATGTTGAAATCAGTCATCTACTCGTTGGGTGCACACTTTGTTGTAGTCAGCTACTCCACCAATGATAGATGATCTGATTTATCTTCAAAGTAATTGCATAGAGTTATTCCAAGCTCATCCCAAGTAGCAATAGATGCAGGTCTTAGGCCATGGTACCATTGGAGTTCTTTACCCTTGAAAGAGGTTGCAAGTAACTTGACAACAACATCATCATGTGTAATCAGATAGACAGAGCATACATTGGCCACATCTTGAATGTGTTTAACATGGGTGACTTGATTTTCTCTTATGAAGTATGGAATACTCTTGAGCATGGCCGCTAGCATATCATGCTGGGCATTAAGATTGATCGGGCTTCCACCAAAGTGAAGCCGATGAAGTTCCTCGAGGAGGACGTGGTTGAAGTGCCATGGTAGGGCACACTTATCTATTTTAAGGAGTATAATGTGTGTGGCGACCGGAGATGGGCATGAGTGCACAAAAGATCCGTTGTGTATTATTCTTGGTGAAATATGGAGGTACTCAAAGGATCCTTCAGCTATAACAATCTGTTTGGTATGTATTCTTCTGATAAAATACACTCGGGACTACAAAACAGGAGCTCTGGAAATATTGGGAGTCACCAGATGTGTTGAAAAAATCCTCTAAAGGCTGCAAATACTAAGTTCACACACCGAAACTTAGCAATATGAAATATAAGCTTTCACTGCTGGTCCCACCGAGCGAGCTAGAAATTATTGGTCGTTCAAACTTGTACCCGTGTCTCGGATCTGGAAGAATCAAGTCATTTGAGACAATAATGGAACCATCTCTAAGTTGTGGGACCTTGCACGCTTGAGACAAATCTTTGGAGAAGGTTGATTCCTCTATCTATTTCTACTGTTACTGCTACTCCTAATGTTGAAAGGGAAAACTAAGCTAACAATGCCAAGGACCAAGGATAGAAGGATAAAAAATGGAAAACTAATCTAAGGAAGGCGATAGCACCAGAAAAAGAGGGATGAACACCATCCATTTTGAGTGAAAATGAAATGAGAAGGCATGAAAGAAGGCTAGGCATGTGTAGTACAACTAAAATGTAGTTACTGAGATCAGTTTCATGGAACACAACTAAAAATAGAGTTACAAGGGACGTAGAATGACACATCAAACACACAATGTAAATAAAGGAAAGAAGAAATAATACAAACACATAATAATCACAAAACGATGTGTCCATTATTTCTAGAAATGCACAAAATCACATAATGGCGAAAGAGGCCGATATCCAAATGCATGAGCTAGATATAGAGGTTCTGTGACTCATAATACATAAATATGAAGTCCTTAGAAAAGTGCGCAAAGATCCAAAGTGTTCATAATTAACAATGAGCCGAGCTCTTACATTTATAGATGAAACCATGGAAGAAGAAGAGAAGGAGGGAAAACAAAATTTGAAATACAACAACCAACAAGAAGCATTCAATCCCCGCAAATGAAATCATGCCAAATATGTTTCCCCATGTCTATTTGGTGTGTTGGAGATGGAAAGAAGGAAAATCGGATCAAATTGAGTGGTTGGAGCAATCAAATATGCTCATCAATGCCTGAAAGATGTTTTCTCATTTCTATCCTACCAGATTCGCCAAGAATTTGAATTTGAATATATAAGATCAGTAACTTACATTAGCAGCTATCGATTGAGACTAGGTGCATGCTGATCAGAGCTTTGTAGCAAAAAGATATGGTTGTTAGAATATTTTCAGTGTTGTCTGCACTTGCAAGATACGTGGTGCGCATGGATTGACTAAAAGGATGGCCAATTGTGTAAATTTTATTGTTGTTTCTGCCATGTGTCACTCATTGATTTGTTGTAAGGATTCAACACCCTGTTGCACGCTTTGATTGGTTGTGTATGGTACACTCAAGCATTTCATAAAATGACGTGACACAAAAATAGCATTGAGGAGGGTATAAAGGTATGCACATGGAAGTTGGGACATAGGAGGATGACAGAAGGAAGGTGCGCGTAATTGTAATGCACGCAGAGGAAATGGGGCAAACTGGTGAGCGTAAAACATATGGTCAAGGAACAACTATTACAAAGTAATGTGCAAGGCGCACGAGAGGGCCAGAGGAATTAGTTGATTGAAGCAAGTGCAAGGCGAGCGCATAGGATGAATAGCTTTCTAAGAAGAACGTGAATGCATAGAAGATACATGCAAGGTAAGAGTGGAATAAAGAGGAAAAGGAAAAAGAAAAAGAAGGGAAGAAAGCATGAAAAGGAAAGGATGTGTGTGCAAGGCGCACAAGGAAACTACAACCATGAAAATTTGCCAAGTAGATAGTTAGAGTGCATGCAACCTATAATGGAGGTCTCAGAGCCAAAATATGTATGTAAGTTGTCCAAATAACTAAGAGAGTTATTTGGATAATAGTACCAAAGCACTTGTGTGAAAGAATAAGACAATGTATCAAAGTTTTTTATGACCCTCATAACTTCCCCATTAAGAGAATATGAAGAACTACTTACAAAGAACTTAGTTGCTTTGATACCTTCTATAACCCTATGGACCATACATTGTAGATGTATCTAGGCCCAATTTTTTATATATAGACACAAAGTATAAAAGATAACAGGTGCCCCCATGTCATCAACATGTGTAGCACAACTGAGTAGGATGTGTATTATGTTGAGAGGATGGTGGAGGAGACCCATATCCCCAAAATATCATATCTATAACTAAAATTGAGTGTTGAATTGGGGAATTAGTTAAATTTTCATGCCCCCATTAAATTACACTGAATTGTGTTAACTAAGTCTAAAATTATGCTAAAATTTGTATTTATAAGTAGAAATATGAAATTGTATAAAAATTCAAAGTGTGACTTCCCCTAGGGTAGAAACATGTGGGAGGGTCAGGAACGTTTGTACAGTCCTAATCCTTCTATACATTTTTGACCACGTGTAGTTCTTTCCCAATTTTTAAATCTAGAGATATTTCTAAGGACCTTTACCATGTGAAAACCTATACCGAACCCATAAATATGTCTCGTAGATGTGGAACATATCTCGATTAATGCCCCCTCTTTGAGTGGCATATGATAAAGCATTTGAGTACACAACTCAAATGAAAATATGTGTATCTCTATCTAACAAGTCTAATAGTCTTTGTAGGAACACCTAGAAGGTTGTAGTTGTGGTTGTAAATGGGATATCATTCCTACAAAGGAACGCACATTGTGGAGACCATGGTGTGTAAAGAAACACACAATGATAACAATATTAACAACAACTCATGTGTAATATAATAAGTGTATAGATATAACAAAATACCAAGTGAGAAAATAGAAGCATTAATAGGTATAAAAGAGTCACAACTAATTAACAAAAATAAGAGTTTTACCTAGATGGCCTAAGGGGTTATCTAGGTATTAATGTTAATCTAATTAGGAGGACTAAAACGTTGTAAATGAACTAAAGCAATATGAAATAAATGTAAATAAACTATTCTAGATGAAATAAAACCCTAATGTGCAAGAGAAGAGTAAGGAAAAGACTCAGTTGATAATAGAAGACTGTCACATAGTGTCACAAATATGGAAATGAAATATGGAAGTGTAGACAAACCTCGTGAGACCCTGCGAAGGGCAGATCTAGACTATTTGAGATGACACAGTGCATGGGAGTGTACTGGGGTGCCCCGATCCGTAACTGGACTCTCGGAACAACATAGATGCTCAAAACCTTAATTAGATATGGTCATTAAATGTATCCAAGTACTTATTGTCTGTCATGCTAGATTCATCAAATGAACTGGAGAATGACCTGTAATACAAGGAGAAGTATAAAACCCTAAAAATGAAAGATGCATATGAATGGGTCAAACTTACCTCAGCCACCAAGCTAGTGGACTTATCACCGAGAACTACACTACATTATAGACTCGATGTAATTTTGGTGTGTGTGCATGGTGTACCTTAGGTGCTCTAGTGTCAGTCACACTGTGAAGTAGAGAGCAATAGTAGCTATAGAAATGTAAGTAGCATGTATGCATGGAATAGAATGGAATCACTCCCCCTATGAAGTATGTGTGATGCAGATCTCCTAGCTTGAATGCATGGCACTATGTGGATGCAAGTGATGCAATGGATGTAGCCCTAGATGGAGTGATAGTAGTGATAAGATGTAAAAAATGACATATGACCCTTATTATGGTTTTATAGCTTTATATTTATAGGGATCTCAAGCTTAATTTCATAATTAAGCCTAACAAGGCAGACCGAGAAGAAGATAATGATGACTAACAACTAGAAGTGACCCAAAAAGAAGTGGAAGAGGTTGTGCATAGAGCGAGGCACCTTGAATGGGAACAGGGCGATTCAAGGTGCCCCAGTATAGGCTGGGGTACCCTGATTTCAGTCTAGAATGTTAGAATGGTTATGAAATGGGCTGATAGGTATCGGGAAATACACGGGAACAATGAAATAAAAGATAAGAAAAAGGTGTCAAAATGTGGGATTAATTAGTACTTTGTACACTTGAGAACCTTCTAAATAATAGTATAAGACCGGGCTAAATATTGTTTAATGTGCAATATTTTTGTCTACATTTTCCCCCACTTTATGTTGATGAGTGGAAAGCTCAGTAACATAAATTAGATAGAGATGAGTACTTGATAACCATGTAGAGTGTAGAAGAAGATGTGTTGATGGACTAGACTCAAGCATGGAATGAAAAAAGAAAAATGTAAAGGAGAGTGGGTTTTAAAGATGAAAAAGTGTATAAAAAGTGATGAGAGTAAACCTAGGGAGGAACGCATGTGTAGCTAATGTTGTGTATAGTGTACCTATATGGTTAGTATGGAAAGTACCATTGCAGTGTGTTATTGTTGTGTTGTTGTCATTGTCATTGTTGTTGTTGTTTGTTGCCCCCAATTTGACTATTTGTTTCTCATATGACGGACCTGCAAGGAGAAAATGATCAAGTAGTCAAATATGTATGTATGTAAAAATGTTGTGTAAAATACGCAAATGTAAAATACACTAGAATAAAAAGTGTAAATGGAAAAATGGAACATGTGCACCTGATCCATGTCGAGAAAAAGGGTGTAGAAGGATATCATGTAGTGTTGTGAGTTTTTGGGTGATCTCACGCCACCCTGGCTAAAGAAGTATAGGGAGGAACCATGTTGTATCCTCCAACCTTTAATTACTTTTGCTGAAATGTTGGAAGAGATCTCTTTACTATCCTAGGTTTTTGGGCAATCTGACGCCACTGGATGGAGAAATTTAGAGAGGCACACCCACTGTAACCCTTGATCTTGTAACTACTCCACAGAATTGCCGAAGGACACCATGTCCTGTTAAGGCCATTATGTATGGAGTTCGTAGGTTGGTTTGAACTCACTCATCATTGTGTGAACAGTGTAGAGACGTTGTGTTAGTAGAAACCCTCAATGATTCCCCCCCTCTTTGGGGGCGCATGTGATGACCCTAGAAGGAGAATGCGGCCCTAGAAAAGGACCAACCACACTCTAACCTATAAAACTCTTCCTTGCATGGGGAAAGGGAAACACTTGGTAGATACCAAGGCACACACAAAGGGCATGGCTAGCCAATACAAGTGTTCGTCTAAAATGCGCAGATAATGTAAAACTACTAAGAAAAGTAGTGTAAACACATAAGAAAATAAATAGACCACATAAAGTGGGTTTCAAACATGGGACATCACTCACAATGTCACAAGACATACAAGGCCATCATGGCCAAAACAATAGTCAAGTGTGCACACAAGCAAAGGGCAAAGCCCACAAACAATGGAAAATAATGCAGACAAGTAAAAACAAACATGTAGTCATGGAAACATGTAGTCCTACAAAACAAGTGTTGCACATGGAACACCCGTTAGCATGTTAGAGTGATAACCAATATGTCAAAGTGTGTATGAACAAGTAGTATAAGATGTTAAGTACAAAATGAAATAATAACACCTGTATGAGATGAATGTGGATGCCCTAGCGACCAATATAGTAAGGGTAGAAGACGAGCATCCATGATGTGTGTAACTATTCTTGTATCTACGATCACACTAGACAAAGGTGTGAACGTGCATGTGTGTATGATAATGACATATAAGAAAGCAATCTAACATGTGTAGTAGAATGAGCATGCAAAACACTAGTAAGCAAGAGTAAATGCTACCAAGATAATGCAATATGTTGTGGATGGATGGAATGGAATGCAAGATGGAATGATAGGAGCAATGTGCCCCCAAGTGTATGAATTGTATGCAGTGAGGTTCATTTTATTTTACCCCTCAGTAGTCAAGAATGAACCGTAAACGAGAGTGCATCATGGGAAATGGTCGAGTAGTGTTGGTTGTATCTAATGTGTTGTGATGAGTATGTGTATGGGATGGTGATGAAATGCGACATGGGGAGAATATGTGCATGAACCCTATAGCCAAAGCATATATCACGACTTTTTTTAATCGAGGAGTGATGATTTATCCCTAAACATATATCATTATATAATGAGTGTATGGGAATGAGATATATGGAAAGATGTGCGTGGACCCTATAGCCTAAGCGTATACCATGACTTGTTGAATGGGTGAGTGATGATTTAGCCATAAGCATATATCACTACATGATGAAAGAAGAAGGTGATGATGTATCCTATAACATATGTCACTACGAGATGGGTGATGAGGGTGTATGAAGCATAGATGAGTAGGTGGTGGATAACGAAGGTGGTGATTTTAGCACTAAGCGTAGACCACTATGTGATGAATAAGGCAAGGGTGGTGATTTAGCCTAAAACGTATACCACTAAGTGATGCATAAGGTGAGGGTGGTGATTTATCCTAAAGCGTATACCACTAAGTGATGAGTAGGATAAATGATGATGTAATAGAATGATGTAGAATAGGATAATATAATGTGTGATGATAGGATGCAAGAGGATAAGGAGAAATTGATGAAGAGAGTGGTGATTTAACCTAAGGTGTATACCACTAAGCGATGATCGAAGGTGTGATAATGTAATGGAATAATTTGGATTTGAGAAAATGTAAGAGGAGAAGAGATAATAATAGCAGATGATAGGATGTAATAGGATGATGTAGGAGTGATGAAAAGAGTGGTGATTTAACCTAAGTGTATACCACTAGAGTATGTGATGGATGAGTGTGGGTGATGATATAGCCTAGAGCGTAGGTCACTAGTCTAGCTGAATGTGGTATGATGACATGTCACATGTAGGTAAGGTCCATTTGATTGGTAAACCCTTGGTAGTCGAGTATGAACCAAAGATCTAAAGTGCGTCATAGGGTGGTGAGTGCAATGCGTAGAAAATGACGTGGTAGAAATGACCAAGGTGTTGGGGTGTGGAGCCTATTTTTGGTCTTCTTGAATTAGTGTTGAAGTGTTGGAGCTCGAACGGTTAAGTTTGGAGACTTCAGGAGCATTCTACGATCGTTTCTTTGTGAGCGTTGTTATGCACGATGCGTTGTGTTGTTGTTGTGATGTTGCTATTAACATGTTGTTAATTGGCTGTTAACATTGGGACAATTTTTCTAGCCGTGGGAAGTTGAAAGATCGTGACTTTCAAACTTCTAGGGTCACTTTAGGACTTCTTAAGAGGATTTTAATCCTATAAATAGAGGTGTTATGGTATCTTGAAGATATCTTGAGTGTTCAAGAGGTCTTGAGTCTTAATGATCAAGAGGTGATCAAGAGTGATCAAGGTTATGCAATTGGGTGTCAATTGTGGTTTAGATGTGGTTTAGCATCTTTGGAATTCTGTTGTGAGTTCATAACTGAGAGAAGACTATGAGAGTTGTTTTACTCTTGTTGATAATAAAATGAGCAAGTTCGATTCTTGGTGGACGTAGCCCACATTGGGTGAACCACGTTAAATCTTATCTTGTCTTTTTTGTGCATTATTCATTTATGTTGTTATATTTCTGCAAGTATAATTCTCGCTATATAGTTTCCCTCTTGTTGTGGTTTGAGGAATTGTTTCCGCATATTTGTTCTCTAATTCCTAACACAAGGTATGTGAACACATGGTGTAGGCAATGTAATGTAGAGTGTGTAATGGGTATGGAATGTAATGGAATATTTGGGTAAGTAGAAATAGAATGTGTAATGATGATAGATAAAAATAGACCCAAGTATAAGGAAATCTAGTGTAGGATGTAGAATAGGTAAGATGTATGAATGCAATGTGGGTGTGTAGTATGTATATGTAGTGTGGAAGATACAATGATAGATGTAGGTATAATATGTGATTATAAAAGATAAAGCTAGACTCATATACAACATGACCTAGTGTAAATGTAGAATGGGAGGATGGAATGTAAAACTAGGCTCATATATGATGATGACTAGTGTAGTGTATGTTATGGAGATATAATGTAGGATGATGGAAGGTAAATATATAGGTCTTGTAGTGTAGTGTGTGGGGTTCATTGTAATGGTAATCCCTCAACAGTCATATTTCACGAAACGAAGCACAAGAGTGCGTCATCGTAACAAGGGGTAACAAGGGTGTGATAATATGTAAGGAAAATGTCAATATGTATGGATGTGAGAGTGCGGGAGGGGGTTTTAGTGGCTAATGGTTAGGCCCCCTCAACTGGTTAGGAAAGAAGAATCATCCAATAAGTTTGAGGGATGGATGTGCATCAACCCGTACATGAGAGGAGGAAGGTGTAAAAGGATGTTCTAATAATGGTAGTACAAGAGATAAGCATTGTGCAAGGAATGAAGCCAAAATGTATGCGAGGGTGGATAAAAGATGAACGTTGGGGTGTAGTAAAGTGCGTAGGTGAGGGAGATCGAGTAGATGTCATGCATAAAGAGGAGGATGATTTACGTGGGATAAAATGAGGTGGTGATTTACGAAGATATGCGGTAATAGGTTTAGGAATAGGTGAATATCATTGTGTAGGACTAATGGAGTGATGTGATGGCGTGGGAGTCAACCATGGTGATGAAAGAGGCATAGGATGTGGTGTTGGTAATGGCAGAGGAGTTGTGTAAGTAGGAGGGGGAGAGGCATGGGTAGCGAGAATGAGAAGGTGATGAGAGTGGAGGGCTAGGAGGGACTCGTTAATGGCGATAACTTGATTTTTGTAAATAAATTTGAGACACAAGTGTGTCATAGAGATGATAGCTTGGGATTTATGAATCCAATTGAGTCCCAAAAGTAGGTCACATCCATGGACTACTTGGCTAACAAGGCAAGGGATGAGAAGAGTAAGAGGGCCAACAATGATATGCAACTTAACAACACCAAATGGTCTATTGAATGGATAATTGATTTGCAAAGGAGGGTAACGATAAAGCACAAGAAGGACAAGGAATATGCGCTAATGGGGGAGGATGGATCAACCCTAGTACTATTTATAGGGGTTGAGCCAATAGATGCTTGTATATGTAAATGATCAGATGTGAACGTAGCATGGTAGTCGGTAGTAGAAAAGGAGATAATTGGTGTCGTAGCAGAGTGTGAGAAATGAGAAAGTCAAGAGGTCCGAGGGAGGAAGGCATTGTATGAGAGATGTAGTTAGAAGAGGAATCGATGGGTTTGGTATCATGTTTGGGGAGTGGGTTGTTAAAAATTTGGAGTTTATGGTTATTGTTGGGGACGTGGGAAGCTCAATATGGTCATTGTCAACTAGGTATTGAATGAGATGTCGATTTTCAAATAGCAATCATCGGGATGCCCCACACACTAGTGATAGTCATAGTAAGAATGCTCGTCAAATTTATGCCCTTTAGGTCGGGAGGGGTCGAGCTACAAAGGTGGAGGTAGGGTGATGAGGTTACTATCAATGAGTTATGGCAATAAGATGTTGAGTGGCATACTAAGTTTAACAAGAGGATGTCGATATGGCTAAGGGAACAATTCTCAAGTGGTAGAAACCACATTAATGAAGTTTAAGGAGTGCTAGGTTTATGGGTAGGGACTTTGAAGAATTTTTGTTGGGAACGCGGGTAGAGGACAAAGGTGAGTCATGATATTTGAGCTTGCCAACAGAGATAAGTTTAGTCTCATGGAGCTTGAGAGCATGACAAAGTTGATCAAATAAGGAAAAAGTATCAAAGAGGTCGTTATCCTACAGAGGTGGTAAGAGACTGTGGACAAATAAATCCTTAAGTTCTTAATCGTTAAGAATATTAGTCATCTTGGTGACATTATTTTTGTATCGTAAGACGTAATCGGGGAATTTTATCAGAGCATTGTTTAAGGTGGGTGACCTAGGCATAAGATAGGGTGGAGCCAATATTGATGGGAAAATGTGTGATAAAAACATCGGCCAGATGGGTAAAAGAGATTATTGAATGGACTGGCAAGTCATAGAACCAATGCATCACATAGTCCTGTAGACTATGTGGAAATAACTTAGCAAGGATAGTATGATCATCAACATAGTCAAGACATGTGACATGAAAGGCATGAAGGTGCTCTTGTGGGTCACCATGGCCTTTAAAAATGGGAAATTTGGGAGTGGTGAAGTTATGTGGGAATGGGTAGGAAGCGATAGATGGTGCAAAGGGGGAATGTAGCAAGGATGTGGAATCAAGCGATAGAGGTCCTCAAGTGGTAGTAACTTGCAACTGTCAGATTTGATTTTAGAGATCATGATATAATGATTTTAGATCAGGGGTACGAGATGAGGAGCCAAGTGGTATATTAGAAGCACCATGGGAGTGAAGGGACACTAATCGCAATAGGGAGAGTGGAGGTGGGAGGTGTAGAGACAATAGGGGTAGAAGATATGGGGAGTGGTGCCTCATGAGCTTGTTGAGTAGCAAATAGAGCAAGCAGAGAGCATGCAAAACATGAGGGAGATGAGTGGGATTCTCGCGTAAAGCTTGGTGAAAATTAGTAATAACATCAAGTTGCTCTTGGTCAACGTTAGTGTCCTCATCATAATATTTCTCACTAACGGTGGTTTCAATTTCATGCAAAGGAACTTGGGTAGAGGCATATAAGGGGTTTTCAAACCATGGAGGAGGGTATATCCATCATGGATCTAAAGGGACAACAAAGAGGAGAAAGAAGTTCACAATAGTGAAGAGGTCCGAAGTGACCACTACGAGTAATGGGCATAAAAGAAAAAGGTATGAAGGAGACCCTAGCAGAATGAGAAAGGGGAAAGCGAGGAATAGATACATTGGGTTCACCAAAATGATTAACAAAAATAAGAGTTTTACCTAGATGGCCTAGGGGGTATCTAGGGTATTAATGTTAATCTAATTAGGAGGACTAAAATGTTGTAAATGAACTAAAGTAGTATGACATAAATGTAAATAAACTATTATAGATGAAATAAAACCCTAATGTGTAAGAGAAGAGTAAGGAAAAGAATCAACTGATAATAGAAGGCTATCGCGAAGTGTGTCGCAAATCTAGAAATGAAATCGGAAGTGTAGATGAACCCTCAGAGACCCTATGAAGGGCAGATCTAGACTGACTGAGATGACACAAGCGCTGGGAGTGTATCTTGGGGCACCTCGGGGTGCTCTAGTATGTAATCTAGGCACTTGAAACATCGTATATGCTCAAAACCTTAATCTGGTATGGTTGTTAAATGTCTCCAAGTACTTTCATGTCATTGCATTGGATTCATCGAATGAACTGGAGAATGACCCGTAATGCAAGGAGAAGTATCAAACCCTAGAAAAATGAAAGTTGCATATGAATGGGTCGGTTGACCTTAGTTGCCAAGCTAGTGGACTTATCACTGAGCGTTGCACTACATTACAGACCCTAATGTAGTTCTGTGTGTGTGTGTGCATGTTGTGCCCTAGGTGCTCTCATGTCAATCGCACTCTATGAAGTAGCAATACAATAGTATCTATAGAAATGTAAGTAACATGTGTGCATGGAAGAGAATGGAATCCCTCCAACTATGAAGTGTGTGTGATGTATCTCCTAGCTTTAATGCATGACACTATGTGGATGCAAGTGATCGGACCCTAGATGGAGTGATAGTAGTGATAAGATGCAAAAATGACCTCAATTTTCGTAATTAACCCGACAAGGCCTACCGAGAAGTGACCAAAAAAATGGAAGAGGTTGTGCATAGACCGGAAGTGGTGCTCGGAATGGGACCGTGGTGCCTCTGGGGTGCCCTAATACACAGCTTGAGCACCCCGATTTCAAGCTAGAATGTCGTAACACTCATGAAATGGGCTGATAGGTATCGGGAAATACGTGGGAAAGACAAAGTAAAGGATAAGAAAAAGGTGGTCAAAAGGTGGGATTAATTAGTACTTTGTGCACTTGAGAACCTTCTAAATAGTAGTATAAGACCAGGCTAAATATTGTCTAATGTGCAATATTTGTGTCGAAACATCAAGGCATAAAGTCACAAACATGGGACACACGCGGTATCACAAGAGAATCAAGGAACTTAGGTTATGTACAAGATAATAAATGTCTCACAAGAAAGGAATACAACCATGTTGGTTGTAGAATTTTATCTTTTAAAAATAGGGCATGATCCCTCCTCTTTATGGGAGAGGTTCCCTTATTGAAAGCCAAAAACCTTATTTACAATATAAACATTTGTTAAATATTTTTGTGAGGATTTTGATATCTCTAGATGCATTTATCAAAGATTTTCAATACAAAAAAAATAGGAAAATTCAGGACTGATATTCAGAAACTGAGGATAGAGGAGCACTTTCAGATATATAGATTGCAGAATGATAACCTACTAATGCTCTGATAAAATAACAAGATTTAGACTATGCATATAAAACACATGACATGCATGTATTAGACACAAAGTTCCAAATACACTTATCAACTGAAAGACACAAAGTTCTTGCTTCAAATGCACATAGCCTTATATGAATCAGACAAGAACAGAAAGAGGAAAAGCATGTGAGAGAGAGAGAGAGAGAGAAATTTCTTATGTATTGAGTATTTTAATGTTCTCTTTACATCCAGATACCAAAATCTCGATCCCTTACAATGATAAGAAAAGTTCTTTAAATAACCCTGAGAGACGGTTACAAAAAGTCTTTTTAGTTTCCTTTCTTTTAATCTCAAAAGATAATATCTAATTAAATATTACATCATTAACTTATCCCTTTCTTTCATAACACATGACTTAAAGGGATAAAGCCACCTTAATTAGATATTTTACAATAAGAAAGAAGAATATAAACTAGGAAGTTGAGATGCTAGTAGAAGCACTTGTAGTCCCCTTTGTCTTTAATACTTGATTTCTGAATCGCTTCAAGGCTTCGGCTATGTCCATTCCCTTGGGAATCATTGTATTAGTAGTGGCATGAGTCCAACTGCCCAAACACTTCTCCATCTCCTTCCCGAACTCTGCATTCTCCAAGAACTCCTTATTGGCATCTGTGATGGCAGCATGCAGTGTGCAAATCTCCTTCACCTTCTCCTTTGATATAGTGTCATGTTTGAACAAATCCTCCTTAACAAATGTCTTGAATTGAGACTTGATCTCTTGAATAGTGAATTTTTCATTTGAATTTTCTTTGAAGATTCGACAGTGAATATCCAGGAAGGCAGAAGTGACACAAGCTTTAAAAGCTTCTCCTTTTTGTAATACATTGCGGAGCTCTCCAATGGCTTCCTCAAGAACCTTTATTTTCCAATCAATATTGAAGACCCACTGCTTGGACAATTTTGCATCATCAAAAACCTTTTTAGCCAAAAGGACCTGTACATCTGTTTCACTCATCAACCTGAGATCTTGAATGCACTCACTCCACAGTTTCAACTCTCTATCCAACCCACTGAGTGTTGTAGAGAACTTCAGTTGAATTTTGGAAATTTTCTCATATGCCTTGAATGCCTCTTCAATAAAATTCAGTCATGTGATTATTAAATCATCAACCATAGCTTTCATTGCCTTACCATAAGTGGCATGCTTATGGATGTCTTTGATGGCTGGACTTCATCATTGGACATGATAGCAGGAGGTGGGATGGAAGCTAGGGGAGTAGGATCAAGTACCTTATCCTCTATCAATAAATATTTGATGAAACTAGATAAAATTTGGTTCTGCTCTTCTAATTGCTCATGTGTTTGCTTACCTTTTTCAACCCTTTTAATTACCTTAGATATAGTCTCCCTCATATTATGCACTTCACTTTCTAGGGTTGATTCTCCAAGAGGAATTCTTGTCACTCCAGATCACCCATTGATAGGTCCTTTTCATCTTTATCAACTTGGGTTTTGCAATTTCCATGAATTGTTGGCCTTGGGAATCTGAGACTAATCTTGAGGTGACTTTGGCCTTCTTAGCTAGAGGAGGAGGGGTAGTTCTAGAAGAGCCACCACGCAAATCAAACTTAGGAACAACAACACCTGAAGTAGCCTTTCTTTTCTTACTTTCCAGCAATGGTTGTACCCAAGTAAATGAGGAACTAGAAGAAGAAGGAGCAATAGGTCCAAGTGCAGATGCACTCATGGCACTTAGGGTTTGCACAACAACCACTTCCAACACAAAGGTATCAATTTGAGTGGTGACAGGAGCTTCCTTGGTAGATATTTCTACAGATTTTGAAACCCTTTCTTTTGACTGATCTTCCATCATACTGCTTGCTTCAGGTGTATTCTCTTGAGGCTTTTCTTGTTCTTTTTCTTGAATGTCATCATCATCATCATCCAAGTCCAAAATTTTCTCCTTTACTTCAGCTTGCTTAGAGGAGGGATCACTTTCTTGAATTACATCAACTACCTTATCATCCTTTTTGGCTTTCCCTTTTTTGGTGTATACCAGAGTTGATGATTCAAGAGGAGAAGGGACAAATTGTTCAAGTACCTCAGGAGCTAACATAGGTATTTCTTTTTATGGAGTAGGAGTATCTTGGGAAGTGGACCTAGATTTCCTTGCCCTAAACATTTTAATTTTCTGTCAAACCAAAGTCTAGTTCTCACTAGGACAGGATGGTTAAGCTCCTTCAAGTCATCTCTCTCTTTGACAAACCAATCAATAGTTTCAATCAGAGTGTGCTTGATGGATCTTTCATATTCAAGAGACTATATATCCTCATCATCATCCTCAAATCCTTCAGGGACATCAAATATACTGAAATCAATGATCTGTTATAGAGACAATCTCCCATAGTACCTTCTCCTAGATTCATAATCATCAGAACAATCTTCCCAGTAATCTTCGATATCAGCAAGGTGTTGATAACCCATTTTGAAGTTAGTAGAAATGAACTCCTTAATGTCAAAACAAGTTATGGGCTTATAATAGTGAAGGGTAAGAGGAGCAATGGTCCTATCAATGTTTTGAGCATCCAAGGCAGTCTTACAAGTGTAGTTGCCCAATGTGATTAGGAACTGAATGCTTGTAATCTTCTTATCCCTGCATGTTCTATGCAATTTATCCAATTGTCTACATATTTCTACCAAAGCCATTTTATCACTACAATACATCGGAAGTTTTGGGGTTGTCCTTCAAACCCATCCAAACGTATATATGAAAATTTCTGAAACGAGTGAAAAAGCTTCCATAGATGGTGATTAGTTGCTTTGCTTCCTCTAAGAATCTCCTAGCAGTATCTCCTTCAAGTAACCTGACAATGTACATAGTGAATGCATCATTCACTCTCCTGAAATGATGATTACTGACCTTCAGGGTTAACTGTGGACGATACATGTAAATAGGGGCATCTTTCTTATCATCCACAAGGGAGAAACCCAACCACTCTCTATAGGATGCAATGGAGTACATCAGATAGGAGGTCATGTAGAAAGTTTGAGTTCTCTGAATATTTGCCAATTGTTTAGTTAGGCTATCACAAATAATTCCTGCCTAGTTTAAGTTTTGCTTACCCTCACATATAATATTGATGTAGGGGCACATCCAATAGTGAAACTCATTGGTGGAGGGAATTCCCATAATTCTGTCTAGGAGAGTTATGACATCTGACAATTCTTCATGAAAATCAACTCTGAACATTGTCTTAGGTAGCCTTGAGGCTCCTTTCTTAGGGTTCTTGAACCAAGACTTGGCAACTCTACTTTTGTATCACTCGTTGTCCTGATCAAAAAGAGTTTGAGCCTGATCCTTAGTAAGAATATTTGAGCCTTCAACTGTAGGGATTCTGAAAGTAGTGCAAATACAATCCTCATCTAGTCGAACCAACACCTGACCTTGAGGGTCAACGATTTATTTTGTATCAGGGTCGAAACAAGAACTACAAGCGAGAACTGTATCAACACACTAGACCAAAATGGGAAAACCTCTTGCTTCATAATTCCACTATCCTTGATTAATTGGGCAATGGGAGTAGGGTTTTGACAGTTAAGACGTGCCCAAAAATTGTCCAAGTCTAGATGTTGAGCTTCATTATCACCAATGTCTGGTATAACAGTCTCTAAGGTAGAGAGATGCTCGTGTCCTTTGAAATTAATCTTCATTTTGTGACAGGAGTAGAAGATCACCGTGAGAGTAATTTCCTTGGTTCCTCGATCAATACCTTGAAGATTCACAACTTCTCTCTGTACTTGCAGATTTGAAAACAATGGAGTACTAGACCATGGCTAGAAATGACGGAGGAGAGAGAACTCGAACGGTCAATAGCAAAAGCAAATGAGATAGTGAAAATGATCAACTAGCCAAGTATTTATATGCATTTAAACCCAGGTAGGTCGGCGAGGTGAAATTAATGAGGCAATTAATACTTTATGTCGACCTTGAAATAATGAAAATCGGGTAAGGCGGATAAAAAGAGCACAACTATCCCAAGGGACATCGGGATATTTGGGACGCCCAAAGCCAAAAAGGCCAATTTGCGGCAAAAGGAGAAAAATATTGCACAACTATTCAAAGGTTCATCAGGACAATAGGGATGCGCAGAGCCAAAATACCTGCAATGAATGGAAATCGACACAGGGCGGGCTTATGGGGAAAAGGCGGATAAGCGACACTCGGGACACATGGGATGCAAAAAGCTAAAACACCCACAACACATTGAAATCAGACAAGTCAGAAATATTTGACACATGCCGCCCTTGGGACATCAGAACAACTAGCATCCACAAAGCCAAAAAGGTAGATACCAAAGGAAAAGTAAGACCAATCGGAAAAAGTGGAAAATTGGGAACAAACGGCCCAGAGGAAATTGGGATATGAAGGACAGAAAAGAGCTGAAATACTCATAAAACACCTGAAAAATCTTCCAAACTCAAAATTTGAAGAAAAAAATACTAACTATTTAGAACTAGATTTTTCTTGGGAGACCTCTACAAGGGCATTTAGCAATCACCAAAACAAAAAAATTTAAGAATAGAGAGGAAAATTTATAACTCTTGAGGAGGTGACAACAAACCACAAACATGGGATGCCCACAATGTCACAAGACAATCGTGCACTTGGACCACATACAAGGAATGAGAGAAGTAGTAACACAAATAAGTAACAAACATGTGTAATAAATAGTGATGTCAAACAATGATAAAATCTTCATAATATGTACTCATAAATCACATAAAGCAAGATATGTGAGTGATGCATAAGATACATGTTAGTTTTGTTTAATCAAAAGATATCATGTATACAATTATAGACACAAAATCACGCACTTGGGTACATTTCTAGGTCTTAAAAGCATGCTAGCATTTACATGATTCCTAAGCAAGAAAACTAGTAATTGAAAACTATCTTTGGCCTCTTTTCTTTATCTCTTGTTTTCTATTTGGTCTTACACACCCTACAACCTAGTCAAAACTTAATTGATTTATCTTTTATGGCTTTAGACACTAGCACCCAACCAAGATAGCAACGCCCAGGAACTCTTGTCCCTCTTAGGCGCCCCTAACCCTTTCTTACCTTACTCATTCTTTTTGGTCCTCTTTTATCTTTTGGGCATATTTTTCACTTATGGGTTGTCCTTTTAGTTTTCAATTACGAAATTCAAACAAAGGAATCATATAAATACATAGTTATGTTTTCAAAATGAGGGACCAAGCACTAAGCATTACTATCATCACCTAAGCTTACATTCTAAAGGCACTAAAGCACTCCAAAGACATCCATCTAGCATCCATTCAAGGGACAAGGGCTGCATACTTTTGCATACACAACATAGGAAGGGGAAGTCTATTTTATTCCATCCACACATACTATTACATTGCTACATTCTAGCTACAACCCGCTATTAAGTTCAACTTGCATAAGGGCATCATAGGGCACCATTTCTACACACACGAACTACATGGAGTGTGAGATGTAGTCCAGCGCTTGGTTGTAAGTTCACTCTTCAAGTGACCACTAGGGTCATTTTGACTCCCATTCTGCATTTTCATTTTTAGGTTTAATGTAGTTTGTGGGTATGTGTAGGTGAAATTCTCTTTTACGGAGTTACGAGGTACCTTCAACGATGTTGGGTTTCAGATTTGCACTTGGAATGAAACCACAGTCAAGGGACAAGCAAGTCCCTCCTCTTTAATGGGAGAGGTTCCCTTATTGAAAGCAGGGGCAAAACCTATGTACAAATACACAATCTTTCATTCAATGGTGGTTTCTCGATATCTTGAAATGTGTTTTATGCCTAGAAAGTTATCAATACATGAGGATAGAAGACTTGAAGAGAGGAGGGAGGTAGAAGAAGACAATACTTTTAGGGAAAAGAGATGGCAGAGAAAACCCTTATACGTATTGAGCAAATGAGATATAGAGTAGAACCATTCACGTTTATGATGGGCACAATCTGCAAACCCAAAGTTCTTGAGATTGTATAAACTAGAACACAAAGTTTCTAAGCATGCAAGGATTAAATGATTCATAGATCAGAGTAAGAAGGAAAGAGAAAGCAGAGGAAAAGGGGAAAACCTTTGTATTGATTTCTTCCAATTAGAAATTATAGTTCCAGAATATCAAAATTCCAACCTGTACAATGGCTTTGAAAGCTCATGATATAGCTCGCAAGAGACGGTTACAACTTCCTCGAGAAAACAAGAAATAGTTACAACTTATTCCAACCATTCACACCCTTTTGAATTCTTGATTTGTAAAGAAATGTTAATGGTGGAAAAACCAGGTTCAAATATATGGTCATTACATTATTTTGCTAGTTAAAATATGGGCCATTCGATTTACTTTTACAACTTTAAATTTGGGCCACCCACATGGAAGGAATTGATTAGAGTGGGCATGCGGGCACCTTTTGCATTTGGTGCCTTTGAAGGTGAGCAGGACCGACATGTGGAGAGCTCTGTCGGTTCCTTTATACTTTAGCCGAGTTGGGCCTATTTCTTGCTTGACCTATGTTGACCCCTAGACACGTAAATGGCATTCATTAGAGTTTCGCTTTGGAAATGCCTCCTAAAATTACATAGTTTTGACGCATGTCTCCTTTCATCAATCCTAGCGTGGTAAGTAGGCACTCGGTTGAGATTGGCCCTTTGGTTTCACTTCGAAATTACACCATTGCGGCATGTGGAGGCTCCCGCGTGACCCTCTCATACTTAGTTAATTTCAATGATCGACTCTGTCTCTTTTTGAACCTGGGACATGTGAAGGACTGGCACAAGTTTGAGAACTATCCTGGCTCTGAATCTTTAAGTTGCAGACCGACGAGGCATGTGGAGCCGTCATTTGAACCTTCTATACTTAGCCGATTTTAGCCTGTTTCTACCTTCATTTTGTACTTGGGACATGCGGAAAGCCGCATTTATTTGAGGATTGTCCCTTGGACCTTACCCCGGAGTTGCGCTGTTTAGATGCATGGAGGATTCTGTTGACGCTTGAAACATGGCCAAACTACATCCAATCGAGATGCCTACATACTACCCATGGATTCTGGGAAAAAATTAATGGGGAAGATATGTTTGTCATTCCCGATCAAGCGGGAAGAAAATAAAATAAGGAAGAAACTTGACCATTACGCCCAACTTTCAAATGGTTCTCAATGAATGGGGAAAGCGCAAACAATGCCAGGATCGACATGATCCAATACTCCAAGGTACAGACTCAAAATTTTTGAAACTTGACTTCAAAAGAGGGAATTTTGTGGGTGATAACGATTGGCTCTTTTTCGGGGATGACTTGGCTTAGAATAAAGACACAAGGAAAGACCAAGAACTATAGCTAACTCGGGAAAGAGGACGGTGCCTTATCCATTGGGAAAAGGAGTCAAAAGTAAAACCAATACAAGGCAACACACACAAGACGGAAAAAGAAACAAAACAAACCAAAAGGGAAGAATAGAAACGAAACACAAAGGAACGACCCAAAACCAAAACATTGTACAAAGACTTGAGGTACTTCAGATATTGCCCACTATAAAGAAGTGGGAGAGGAGAACCATCCATGTAATCCAGATAAAAAGATTTCTCTCCGATAAAATGTCTGATTCTAAAAGGACCAAGCCAAAGAGAATCAAACTTACCATGAACTTCCTCGTGGCTCATGTCTTTTGTCCCAAAGCATCACAACATCTCCCTCCTGAAAACTCGGGGTTTGGCTTTCTTGTCAAACAAATCCTTCACTTTCAACCGATGAGCCGTTATCCCGTCAACCACTTGTAATATGACCTCATCAATCTTCGAAGGTACAAAATTCTCTTGTCCAAAGAGCCAGGGGATAATTTTAGCGGTGAATATTCGTAATATGGCGAAAATTTCATTTTAGGAAAATTTGAAAAGGTGAATTATTCGGAGTGGGTCGGTGTCCTGTTCGCCTAAAATATATAGTATATTTTTTTTGGGGGGTCGGCTTCGCCTTCATTTGAAAACATCTCCTATAAAAACCTATGTGATTCGCCGGGTAGTATACCTCAAGTAGCTTACCAAATTACCAATACTGTGAAATTTGAACTCGCATACCCTTGAGCACCAGAGATTCATATTACTATTAGCCTATGATTGTTGATGCGTGACAAAAATGCAGTGTTGACACGCGACAAGGGCATTATTGACGCCGATAAGAGCTAGATCGACGCGAAAAGAGTGCATCGACGCGCGACAAGAGTCGCATCGATGCGCGACAAGAGCTTTACCGACACGCGACTTGGGCTAGGAAGTGACGCGCGACAGAGAAAGGGTTGACGCGCGACAGAAAGAAGTGTTGACGCGCGACTTGGGCGAGTTGACGCGTGACCTCAGACAGTTCACGCGCGACAACACCTCAGAGACTAGACAGAGTCGCTTCTTGGTTCTTTTGCTGACGTAGGACTCTTTTCAGAATAATGGAAGGTGCCAGCTCAAAGAATACGAATAACCTAAAAGTAAGTAAGAAATCTTAAATCACTCTTCAAGTATTTTGGAAACTCTGCGGATACAGATATTGTAAATACCAATCATATAGATGCCACCAAAAAGAATCAGAATACTGACTGTGTGGAAGGTATTATTGAGGTGGACATGCATTCTGCACAGTATCACAGTCAAACAAATGAAACCTACGATAATATGCCAGATCTTGAAGATATTGTTCCTGTTGGGGTGCAACCAGAAGTGCACTAGATATCACAGATATAAACACTCAGCAAAATGGAAGATAGAAATCAAAATCAAACTCTGGTCCAAGAAAGAGGAAACCAGGTGATTGTGATATTGCTCAAAATTCTACTCAAAAAAGTAAAGCATTGAAAACGAACAAGAATATGTGGACCATTGGCAGGACATACAAGTTTGATTAGGCAGCTAAATTTCCATTTATTGAGCCTGTACAATCATCTAATTCTGAAGAAATCCCATGTGAATGTACATGTACAATATGTACGTGGAAATTGGGAAAGCAACAAAAAATGCAACTAAAGCTGGACACTATAGAAAAACATTGTGGAAAACAATATTTAACTGTAACGGGGGCAGATGGCCAGAAAATCAAAACACATAGGTGGAAAACTAAAAAGGAGTGCATGCATGTTAGATACCCAGTGGAATATGAGGCAGAGCAGAAAAAACACAGACATCTGTTGGAAAAGGGAGGAACGATCACATCGCATATTGGTAAGATGAAAGAAACAAATCTACATGCAAAATTCATACAATTCTCTACTCTTTTTCAAATACTTAAAAAAGGAAGAGCGATGTCGGATTTCCTCGATTTCAAAGTTTTGTATCAATTTAATGGAATGCTGAATGTACCTCAGTCTCATTGGTCTGAGAGTAGTGGATGGGAAATGGCAAAATGCCTCTCGATGATAGAGAAGGAAGATTTGAAAGAGAATGTAAAAAAAGCAAACTTTATCTCTCTTTCAATTGATGAAGTGACAGCAGTCGACAACACCGCATGGGTATGTATCCACATCTATACATTAGAAAATCATATAAGGACACCTCATCTATTGGGTGTTATGAAAATGGTTGAAAACTGCAATGCTGAAAACCTATATAAAATAGTTGTTTCTCATTTGAAAGATGTTGCTGGTATGACTGATTATGAAATTGCTACGAAGTTGGTATGCGTTGGAGCAGATGGTGCATCTGTCATGCAGGGTCACCGAACAGGGCTGTGTGTTAGATTACAAACAACAGTGGCCCCATATATGCTACCAATTCACTGTATGGCTCACAGAATGAATTTAGCATATAAAATGGTAAGCAACCACGAAAATGTTGCTAAATTAGAAGACATCATAAGAGAACTTCATGCCTATATGTCAAGCAGCCCAAAGCATTTTCTCGAGTTCCAAAAATTTGCAATTGGAATTACAGATGGCAAAAAACTTCTGAAGGATGTGGAGACTAGATGGATATCTTTGTATGAACCTGCATGCAGAGTTCGTGAGGAGTATCCTTCATTGGTTGGTTTCATGCACAAATACCGTCATGAAGTTGATAGGGCAAGGGACCTGTTGTTCCGCTTAACTGATTTGGAGACATTGCTTACATTGGTTGGTATTCTTCCAATGTTAAAGGAGATCAATACACTGATGAAGCATGCACAGGGCAGATTAATCTATATTGTGGATTTTATACGGATGAGGAAAATGGTATGTCAAAGTCTTGATATATTGTACTGTTCCCAGGATAGTTTTGATGCACCTGTTTTTGAAAATTGGAGAGATTTATTAGATCTTAAAAATCCTAACACCTTTTTGAGATTTAATATCCACGATCACCTATGCATCTCTGTTAATGGGAGGGAAATACCAATGCACATTTTGCAAAAACGTCAAGATATTACAGGATCGGAACGAGAAGATGTTCCCGTGACACGTAATTTGTTTGAGTCTGTGATAGTTGAAACCAGAATAAAGCTTAAAAAAATTTCAGAAACCTTGTCATCAGAAATTAGGGAACGTTTCTGTAAAGATAAAATTCTGGAAGCCATGGGTGTGATGAATCCGAATTTTTGGAATACAGAAGGTGGCCGTGCAGACTTTGTCAGTAAGCATTTCCATAAATCAATGGGTACAATAATGGAACAATTTACAAAGACGTCAGAGCTCAAGGGTACGGAAATCAAAGGTATACTGAATGCCGATTTATTAAAGTTTCAGTCAACAAATTTTGCAACAACAATGAGGAACCAATATAGGAATTTAGATCAACCTTCTGAAAGTGGTGCTATTACAAGGCTGTGGCGAGGAATCTATCAAAGTTCTATCTTACAAGAAGATATCAGTGAATATTTCAGACTATATGAGTTATGCCAGACAATGATTTTGGGGTCTGTGGAGGATGAAAGGGTTTTCAGTGCATTGTCATTTATAAAATCAAAACTGAGAAACAGGTTGGATAAAAATCTGGAAAGTTGCATGAGGTGTTACGTTTCTCGATACTCCCTCGAAACCTTTCCGTTTGACAGAGCAATTGCGCACTGGAATTCCCTTTGCGAAAGAAGAGGTGTAAATAATACAGCTACAAGTACAATTATTCCCAACCTTGAGAGTGTAATTGGCTCTTCGTCACATTCTACGAAGACAACATCAACTTTGATGACGGTTTATTGATAATGGATTGTTTCAACTTTAAGTAGGTATCTTCTTTATCTATCTTTTATTTTTATCATTAAAGATGTTACAGGTCTATATACTAAAAATGTCAGGCAATTCACCCATCTATCTACTAATCCATTTCTCGTGTTGGAATTTTTTAAAACACAGATCTAGCTCATTACCAGTGGCAGTGATGATTTCAACTTTAAGCAGGTATCTTTTTCCCCTTAATCTTATTGTTTGTTTCTATTCATTTTTTGACAGAGCAATTGCTCACTGGAATTCCCTTTGCGAAAGAAGAGGTGTAAATAATACAACTACAAGTACAAATATTCCCAACCTTGAGAGTGTAATTGGCTCTTCGTCACATTCTACAGAAGACAACATCGACTTTGATGAAGCTATTGATAATGGATTGTTTCAACTTTAAGTAGGTATCTTCTTTATCTATCTTTTATCTTTATCATTAAAGATGTTACAGGTCTATATACTAAAAATGTCAGAAATTAACCCATCTATCTACTAATCCATTTCTCGTGTTGGATTTTTTAAAACAAAGATCTAGCTCATTACCAAAGTGGCAAGTGATGATTTCAACTTTAAGCAGGTATCTTTTTCCCCTTAATCTTATTGTTTGTTACTATTCATTTTTTCAGCTATGGTTATAATTAAAGATGTTACAGGTGTATGTATTTACATTTAGTTAAATACAATCTTTTTATTTTTTGAAAACGTGGGTTGACATCCGTCCGAGGAAGCTGTTACTTCTCGGGACTGACAATGTCAGGCAACTCACCCATCTATCTACTAATCAATTTTTTGTGTTGAATTTTTTAAGACAAAGATATAGCACATTACCGGTGATGATTTCAATTTTAAATAGGTATCTTCTTCAACATAATCTTATTGTTTGTTACTTTACATTTTTTCAGCTCTTGTTATCATTAAAGACGTTACAGGTCTAATTCTTTATATTTACATTTATTTAAAGATATTGTTGGTCTATATATTTAAAGATGTTGCTGGCACTTCTCAGGACTGACAATGTCAGGCAACTCACCCCTCCATCTACAATGTCATGTTACCCTTGATGATTGCAATACGCAAGAGGTAAGCTAAACCCTAGCATATTTGCAATTATGTTTAATTTCTTACCAGTGATGATTCTTTCTTGATTTCTTAGAATTATATTTAATTTATTTTTAAATACAAGTCCACATAAAATTCCTAATAAAATTCACATAAAATTCGGGATAAACAATACATTATACGATTTTAAATATAAGTCCACATAAAATTCCTCATCATCCATATATATCATATCATCACCATATCATTATCATATCCTCATTATCATCATCTATCATTAATTATCAATTATCATCATTCATCATCTACGTCCACATACAATTCATGACAATGCAAGTAAACAAGAAACATACATATAATTCATGATAATCAACATCTAATGCAATTAAAATTAAAGATTGTATGTAAATCCATATAATTAAATTCAAATACCATAGTACATACACAATAGACAATAGTAGAAGTTTTCAAATTCATTATTTAAAGTTTCCACAATAATAAAAGTTTCTAGTTTTCAAAACCCTCTTTTTCTTTATCCAATTCTACTCCTCTGCACTATTCCCCAACGGCTTCTTCCAGTGTGGCTGTACCTCTTTCCCAAACACCAGAAATCTCCATGCGACAGCAAATTTGGATCAGCTGCAGCGTATAAACTATCTCGTTGCCAATAATTTTCGTAATGACTAATAATCTCATTGATAAGAACCTTAGCCCTTCTGTCCCATTCTATAAGCTGATTGATATGAGGAAGCATCTCCATCTTTCTCATCAACCCACACAAAATCTTTTTTGTGCTTGTCCAGATCTATGAAATACTCCTTGCCCTCTTTAGAAGTACTTGTGCCCAAACCGGGAACCCTGTATGGTCCAAGCAACAAGTGATACCTAATCAGCAAGTGAACAAAACCAGAACTTGAAAACATATAAAGAGAAAACAAACTAGCATTACTTTGTTGCACTATATGGTCCAGCCGGTTATCGATCCACTCAATGATTCTCTCCAAGCTTCATACTCAGGAATTGTGTAGAAAGATAACACATTTCCATTTTTGTGAGTTGCCTACATCAACATGTGCCGACATTAGACATGGAGATACATAACATCTGGAGGCTTAGAAAACAAATATAAAAAGTCTCAAAACACAACCAAATATACAGGGGGAACATTTACAGAAACTAAATAGCGCTATACAAAGATCATGTACCTGGTCTGTCATTATCATCAGATGGCCATATCTTAAAGATTTAATGCTGTCATATATTTTATCTTCCTGTAGACCAAGGATTTTTTTTCTATTTACTATCTCTTTATTCTCCATTTGTTGGTGAGTGGTAGCTTCCCAAAAAATAGATATTCCTGCCACCTGATAGGATAAAGATAACTAAAATAACAAAAAATTAAATTGGAAAGTGATGTCGAAACATGTCACAATACTACCAAATTTAGTATTCACATTTCCCTGATTCAAGGCACAAACACTTACAGCGACTGCAAGAGCCTTGGCTGAGTCACCCTCCATTAATATTAAAGTACATTGATCAGAATTCTTCCCCCTGCTTGATTTGCATCATCAGGTTTGGGAACATCAATTAATTTCCCCTTCTTGGTTCCATCAGTTTTCTTAAGATCTTTTTTTGTTTAAACTTTTCCACTGCACTCATCAGGTAAAACAAAGTTACAAAGCTCATCTTAGACACTAGCATTGCAAAAATTACATGTACTCAGAAATGCTACATATTAGACACCACGCCTGGATATATGGACATGGGCTAAAAATGCGAAACAGAATAAAAAATATGAATTAAAACGAGTTATACTTACAATCAACATGGAAACCAAACGTTGATTCGAGAAAATTCTTTTCTTCCACGAGTGTTGCCTTGGTTGTAACAATTGGTAAATTTTTGAACGGAAGGCCCGTAAAACGATGGATGTCATTTGCTTCGATACTGAATTGAAAAATTCGGCAATCGTTCAGAGTCACATAAAAAATGCCGTCCTCTGAATTGTAGGATGACAGAAAGTAATTCAAAATATCCGGATCTGTTTCGAAATGGGGCATATTAACGATATGGATGTGAGGGCATAAGGGACATCGATTGAATTGGATTCTCTTGATTTTTGTTACTGAACTTGCAGTTGGGAAGCATTGAGACCTGCAAAAATTCAAGAGCCGGAAGATGAAAATGAGAAAATGACTGGTTGAAGGGTATTTATAGGCTAAATCGGGCGTCAATGGCTTCACTTGACGCGCGTCAATAGATGCCAGTGACGCGCGTCAATAGGTGCCAGTGACGCGCGTCAATAGTGCCAGTGACGCGCGTCAATAGGTGCCAATGACGCGCGTCAATAAAGCGCTGACAATAGCCAATGGTGCGATGACGCGTCAATAGGTGCCGATGCGCGTCAATAGATGTCAGTGACGCGCGTCAATAGATGCAAGTGACGCGCATCAATAGATGCCAGTGACGCGCGTCAATAGATGCCAATGACGCGCGTCAATAGATGCCACTGACGCGCGTCAATAATTGATTTCTTATCCAAAATTTAATGGAATTCGAAGTTTTCACCTCTTTTGCACTAGAGGAAATTCCCTTCATGTTTGCAATGCAGCCAATTGAGATGAAGACTTCAAATTTATCCCCAGACCAAAGAAACAAACAGTGATTGGTGTGTATTTGATGATGATAGGGTCTTGTTTGATAAGTTCATAAAGAAACTTCATGATATATGCTAAGACTGAGTTTGAGATGAGGTACCAGTAAGGCACTCTTGACAAAATTTACACAATGTTACCTTTTTAAGATGATCCAACCTTGCACTCTTGACAAAATTTACACAATGTTACCTTTTTAAGATGATCCAACCTTGCACAGAGAACTTTATGTTGAGCTGTAAAAAAATTTTCAATATTTTAGACACTTGATTTTATAGATTGTACTTCAAGAAGATCATGATTAATCAATTCAAGGCATAGAAATGGTGGAGCTTCAAGAAAATTGTCTTCAAACATACACTTGAACATTGTATCTTCAGCAAAGGAAAACAAAACAAGGTGGTAGCAGGAATTTTATACTTTGATACTCATTGCACGGGTCAACCAAGTATTTCATCAGCTCAACAATGATAATTAGAAGAAAGTAAAAACAACTTTCCGTAAAAACCTTACCCTTATTGTATCTTTCAAACCTTCTTGTAACTAATACGATATGTAAACAACCTTATTGAGCTATGATCATATGCACCACCTTAAAAATTTGAAAAAAAAGAGATTTTTTAATTCAACCACTCCAAGAATCAGTCCCGAAGAGAGAATCTCAATATGTGAATCCTATACAACATATTTTACTATGATCATGTTTGCAAAATTCAATATTTTCTTATACACTCAAAATTATTCCAACTTATAGCCTCCCAGTTCTAATCCACAATTATTCTTCACCCTTATCAAATATAAAAAAATGATCCAGTTCTTCAACCTATGAACTTGATCTATACAGACTAATCTTCATGATAAAAACCTTGTATGTTTTACATTAAACTTCAAAGTTCTATATCGAGCTTGACCTATCTTTTAATCACATGGTTATTCCAACTTTGGTTAATCTAGCCTCCATAGCCTCCATAATCTACTCTACACAAAACAATATCCATGATAAAAAAACCATATCTTTTAAACCATGGTCTTGATTATTTCCCAAGCTCTAATTCTTATGGCCTGGAATTTAACTATTTCATAATTGGCTAATCTAGCCTCTACATCAATGATTGTTTCCAGCAAAACGTTATTTTCTGACAAATGGTCTTGACTATTTTGGATGTCAAACAAGCTCTGTAATGAGAGATTATGCACTAATATAGAGGTGAATCTCTTTAAAATAGAATTTTCCGACACCATAAGTCTATTAAGGAGAAATCCTAAATAGTAAAGATCTGTTTCAAATCTTAGTTGCTATTTTTTCCCCAAAGACAATTTTCAAGATAATTAAAGTCCCACAAGATATTTAGGCACTAAATTTGACATTATACACATTAAATTGATCATCGTCTTTCATCATCATCTATCATTGATTATCAATTGTCATCATTCATCATCTACGTCCACATACAATTCATGACAATGCAAGTAAACAAGAAACATACATATAATTCATGATAATCACCATCTAATCACCATATAATTAAATTCAAATACCATAGTACATACTCAATAGTAGAAGTTTTCAAATTCAATATTTAAAGTTTCCTCAATAATAAAAGTTTCTAATTTTCAAAACCCTCTTTTTCTTTAGACAATTCTACTCTGCTCTCTTCCCCAATGGCTTCTTCCATTGTGGCTGTACCTCTTTCCCCAACACCAGAAATAACCCCTGAACTTATAAGATCTTCACAGCAGCTGTCCAGATTTTTTAAAATTCTTTCTTCTTGATTTGTTGCATCTCCATGCGACAGCAAATTTGGATCAGCAGCTGCTTTGGCTTTGAACAATATGTCAGGGTCGAGACCATGCTCTTTAATTATCCGCTTTAGTGTATTGTTTTGTTTGTTAACCAAAACAATATTTTGCTTCAAATTTTTTGCTGCGGATAAGCTGTTCTTTGTTGTTTCCAAGTGAACTTGCAAAACCTTCACCTGACTCTTCAAATTTTCATATTTCAACTGCACAAAAAGAGTAATGTCAATTCAAAATATTAATGTAAATTCAAAATTTCAAATTAACAAAAATGATTGTTTGAATGTAATAGTACTTACAACTGCTCTATCTCTTTCGGCATTTGCGATTGATACCAAATCCTTGTCCTTGGACCATTTGTTAAAATATGCCTAGGCCTCGGCACTAATATTTTCCAATTTGTTTAGTGCCTTATCTAAAATGTCATCTTTATAGTTGTTGTTAAACGTGACAGTCCCACATTTTACTTGGGTAAGTAAGGAATCCATCTTCGCAGGTTGATTCTGGACTGCAGCGTATAAACTATCCCGTTGCCAATAATTTTCATAACGACTAATAATCTCATTGATAAGAACTTTAGCCCTTCTCTCCCATTCTATCAGCTGTTGGATATGAGGAATAATAAACTCACTGACATGGGATTGACAATCATTACCTATTAAGTTCTCCAAAGGAAAAGGTGGGAACTCTTCACTATCTGAATCTGATGCAGACGATCTTGCTGGAGAAGAATGGGGGCTTTCACAAAGATCAACTGCTCCTTGTTTCTGCCTTTGGGTGGGCTGATCCTGTTTTTGAAAAAATAAATCAAGATTTAGATAAATAAATTTAAATCAGAATGTAATTCAAAATTGTAAAGCATATTAAAATTGAAATTTGAAGTATACCTTCTGGCCTTGAATCATCTCACGGGTATCGAAAAAACCGGTTGGGTCATTGCTTTATCAATGCCCAAATAATCTTCATCTAAATTTATATTGTTCAAAACAGATATGCCCATTGCACTGGGCAAGCCACCAAGTGAGAGAGTTGGAATTCGAAACGAGGTGTCAAGGTTTAGTGTCCCACTAGGGGCCGGAGCAAAAGGCATGTGTTTACCAATGTTCTTTTTCACTGTTCCTCTGGTTGGCATTTTAAAAATTAATGGTTGAGTGGGTGTCGGTGCCGTGGTTTGATCATGACTGACATGTGCTGAAAAGTACAAGAAAAAAATGAAAAATATTAAAACAATTCATAAAGTGAAAACTACGAAATTAAACGTACTATAGAAAAGTTGTACCTTGTTGTCGAGGGGTTGTTTTTTTCGGTGCCACGGGTGGCCTTGTAGGAGTTGAACTCAGTGGCTGTTCAGAAGATATGAATGCATGCGACTGTATGGAGTGAGTTGGGGAAGAAGGTTCCATATTCCCTGCAATTCATCAATATTAAATGTTGTCAATTCATTTGGTTAAAATTTAAATTGAAAAATAAATATGCAACTTTGGAATTTGTAAATAATATATGAGAATGTATTACTTCTCTGGCGTTTAACGAGTTCAAACGCTTGAGGGTTTGGAGAGTGAGCTTCCATTTCAGATTGGGAGTCCCCCGAAGCCTCCGCGTGTTGTTGGCCTCTTCCTCTCGACATCTTTTTTTTTCTTGGAATGGCTTCAAGATATCTTCTCTGCAAAACATTAAAATTTAAGTTTTAATAACTGTGCACTGTAATGACGAAAATTGTAATACAATTACAAACTAAATAGTTTATATCTGTTGTTCATCAAATGGAATTGAGAATTTCTTCAAAGCCTCATGAGCAAGTAGTAATTTCTTTATGTTTTAAATTTAAAAGTGCCTCATAGTAGAGGCGAGGAGATAGTTTGTTGGATAAATGAAAGGTTTATCTGAGAGTTTTGAATTTGTTATTTCAGTTCTTATTTTTTTGGATAGATATGTGCACCAATCGAATTTATGTTTTGAGATAGTGGCACAAATATATGCAATGGCCCAATTTGGTATATCCGTTTGGCGACCCTGCAAAACAATTCTGGCTTGAAAAAATGAAATAAGTGCAGCAAGAAAGTGGTGTGCAATTGATTGTGTATCTACACCACGCCTGGATTTATTGACATGGGCTGCAAATGCGAAACAGTGAAAATTACTTTAAATCTATAACAGCAAATTGTATCAGAATAAAAAACAGATTAAAAAATATGAATTAAAAGGAATTATACTTACAATCAACATGGAAACCGTACGTTGATTCGAGAAATTTCTTGTCTTCTTCCAGGAGTGTTGCCTTGGTTGTAACAATTGGTAAATTTCTGATAGGAAGGCCAGTAAACCGATGTATGTCATTTGCTTCAATAGTGAATTGGAACATTTGGCCATCGTTCAGAGTCACATAAAATATACCGTCCTCTGAATTGTAGCATGACAGAAGGTAATTCAAAATATCCGGATCTGTTTCGAAATGGGGCATATTAACGAGCCCTGTAAATTCACACTCTTCCATTATAGCTTGATATTCTGAAGACATCTTTAAAGCCGTATGGATGTGAGGGCATAAGGGATTCCTGTAGTTGATCTTGGAAATCGATTGAGTTGGATTCTCTTGATTTTCTTGCTGAACTTGCAATTGGGAAGCATGTGAAGTCGACATTATAGCTGTTATTGCGTCTTTGTCAAAGATTTAGACCTGCAAAAATTCAAGAACGGGAAAACGAAAATGAGAAAATGAGTGGCACAAGGGTATTTATAACCTAAATAGGGCGTCATCGCCTTTATGACGCAGCGTCAGCATGGTCGAGTTCTGATGTGCAATGCGTCATTTGATTACAATGTCATGCGTCCAATACTGAAGATAGTGTCGCACGTCAATAGAAGATAGTGTCGCGCGTCAATAGAAGATAGTGTCACGCGTCAATAGAAGATGGTGTCGCACGTCAATAGAAGATAGTGTCGTGCGTCAATAGAAGATAGTGTCACGCGTCAATAGAAGATGGTGTCGCGCGTCAATAGAAGATAGTGTCGCGCGTCAGTAGAAGCAAATGACACACGTCAATAGGAGCAAGTGACGCGCGTCAGTAGGAGCAAATGACGCGTGTCATCAGGGGCTAGTGATGTCGTTACGAGCCAGTGTCGTGCGTCATTTCGAGCTAGTGTCGCGCCAGTGTCGCGCGTCATTACTATCTAGTGTTGCTCCAGTGTCGCGCGTCATTATGAAACAAGTGTCGCGCCAGTGACGTGCGTCATTACGAACTAGTGTTGTCGGACGTCACTGATGGAGCCTTGAAAAACCAGGTGAAAATTTTGTTTTTTAATACTGTCAAATTCACCTTTCACTGAAACTGGTTACGGGGATATTCGCCAGGTATTTTCCACCTTCAATTTTATAGGGGTGTCTTAAAATGAACCCCTGTAAAGATCTCACTTGAAACTTGAATCTTCAATGGTTTTCATTAGATACAAGGTTGGAAATTCCACCATAACTAGCAGTTGAGCTTCCACACCATACACCACTTAGAAAGGAGACATTCCAATTGCTCTCTTAGGTGTAATTATATCAGCCCAAAGTGCATCATATAGCTTCTTATGCCAATTCCTCTGAGAATCATTCACAAGATTTCTAACTATGTTCACCAAGTTCTTGTTTGTTGATTCTACTGTCCATTCCCTTGGGGGTAGTAATTTGAAGAATGAGCAAGTGAGATCCCATACCCATAGCAAAATTCCATCATCTCAGCGAGAAGAAAAGTTGGAAGCATTTTCAGTCACAATTTTGTTTGGGGTCCCAAATCTGATCAATATGTTCTCCTTAATGAAGTTGCTGAAACTACTTCGGAAGTAGTGCTCTTAATCGGGGTGGCTTCCACCCACTTGGTGAAGTATGGCAATCAACACATGGGTATGTCTAGGACTAGAATGTGGGTTAAGATTTCCAATGAAATCCAATGCCATCTTTGTTGAAATGGCTCTTCAATCACTACAGGCTTGAGAGGTAAAACATCCAACTTAGGTCTTCCAACAAACGTTTGGCATGACCCATTTTGATGCATCTCGAAATAGAGTGGGCCAATAATAACAAAGCCACGAAGTATTTTATGAGTTGTTACAATAGAGGAGAAATTACCTCCACAAGCTTTGGTCATGAAAAGTAGAGAACAACTTCTTTGTTGCTCATTATCTACACACTTCAAAAACCTTCCATCTATGCCTTGTTTGAACAAAGCATTCTCCCATAGAACATATTGTGCAGACCTCAGTTTGATAGCTCTCTTTTGTTTGGTACTCAAATGAGATGGACACTCTCTATAGGTCAGAATGTGAGTAATGTCAGCATATCATACGTGCCTGTCGAGCTGAGGAACAAAACAATAGGGACATCAACTCCATCTTTGGACAACTCCTTGGCAGCTCCCTCGAAATGAGTTCCCACAGGCCCTTACGAACCAGCTTTGTTGGCACGACGTCGAGATCATACTCTTGCACCTTTCTTTACCCAATTACCTCTCTTAGCTCCAAATTATTCTTTGAGTAAGAATGGATTTGATTGTTGTATCAGGCACCAACACCACAAAATGAGAATTAAGGATGTAAAACCTAAACTGCTTGACAACTTTGACAACTACAAAAGCATGTTTCTCCATCATGGTGTACTTTAGCTCATGATTTTTTAAGACATAACTCATGAATGCAATTGGGAGCTCATGATCTTCAGCATTCTTCTAGGCTAACACAATAGCTAAGGTATTTTTAGTGGCATAACAATAGATAATGAAATCTTTGCTAAAGTCAGGGCACACCAAGATTGGAGTCTTTGCAATAGCCTATTTAATGTCCTCAAATGATTTCTTCCCTTCAGAGGACCAACCAAAAGTTTGCTTCCCTTGCATCATGTGAGAAATGCTCATAGTAAGTTCTGCAAAATCGGGGATGAATCTTCTTGGGAAATTGATCTTACCAAAGAAAGAATGGACACCTTTCTTACTCGATGGAAGAGGAATTTCTTGGATGGCTCGAACTCTCTCGGATCAATCTTGATCCCTTCCTTTGAAACAACGTGTCCCAATGACTTTCCTTTTGTGACACAAAACATAGACTTCTTACGGTTTAAATAAAGTTTACTTCCCTTGCATCATGTGAGAAATGCTCATACTAAGTTCTGCCAAATCAGGGATGAATCTTCTTGGGAAATTGATCTTACCAAAGAAAGAATGGACACCTTTCTTACTCGATGGAAGAGGAATTTGCTGGATGGCCTGAACTCTCTCCGGATCAATCTTGATCCTTCCTTTGAAACAACGTGTCCCAACTGACTTTCCGCAAAGTGTGGTCTGTACCTCTTTCCCAAACACGAGAAATCTCCATGCGGACATGAAATTTGGATCAGTGCGCAGCGTATAAACTATCTCGTTGCCAATAATTTTCGTAATGACTAATAATCTCATTGATAAGAACCTTAGCCCTTCTCGTTCCATTCTATAAGCTGATTGATATGAGGAAGCATCTCCATCTTTCTCATCAACCCACACAAAATCTTTTTTGTGCTTGTCCAGATCTATGAAATACTCCTTGCCCTCTTTAGAAGAACTTGTGCCCAAACCGAGAACCCTGTATGGTCCAAGAACAAGTGATACTTAATCAAGCAAGTGAACAAAACCGTAACTTGAAAACATATAAAGAGAAAACAAACTAGCATTACTTTGTTGCACTATATGGTCCAGTAGGTTATCGATCCACTCAATGATTCTCTCCAAGCTTCATACTCAGGAATTGTGTAGAAAGATAACACATTTCCATTTTTGTGAGTTGCCTACATCAACATGTGCCGACATTAGACATGGAGATACATAACATCTGGAGGCTTAGAAAACAAATATAAAAAGTCTCAAAACACAACCAAATATACAGGGGGAACATTTACAGAAACTAAACAGCGCTATACAAAGATCATGTACCTGGTCTGTCATTATCATCAGATGGCCATATCTTAAAGATTTAATGCTGTCATATATTTTATCTTCTCAGACCAAGGATTTTTTTTCTATTTACTATCTCTTTATTCTCCATTTGTTGGTGAGTGGTAGCTTCCCAAAAAATAGATATTCCCCACCTGATAGGATAAAGATAACTAAAATAACAAAAAATTAAATTGGAAAGTGATGTCAAAACATGTCACAATACTACCAAATTTAGTATTCACATTTCCCTGATTCAAGGCACAAACACTTACAACGACTACAAGAGCCTTGGCTGAGTCACCCTCCATTAATATTAAAGTACATTGATCAGAATTCTTCCCCCCTACTTGATTTGCATCATCAGGTTTGGGAACATCAATTAATTTCCCCTTCTTGGTTCCATCAGTTTTCTTAAGATCTTTTTTTTGTTTAAACTTTTCCACTGCACTCATCAGGTAAAACAAAGTTACAAAGCTCATCTTAGACACTAGCATTGCAAAAATTACATGTACTCAGAAATGCTACATATTAGACACCATGCCTGGATATATGGACATGGGCTAAAAATGTGAAACAGAATAAAAAATATGAATTAAAACGAGTTATACTTACAATCAACATGGAAACCAAACGTTGATTCGAGAAAATTCTTTTCTTCCACGAGTGTTGCCTTGGTTGTAACAATTGGTAAATTTTTTTGAGCGGAAGGCCCGTAAAACGATGGATGTCATTTGCCCGATCTTGAATTGAAAAATTCGGCAATCGTTCGAGTCACATAAAAATGCCGTCCTCTAAATTGTAGGATGAGAAAGTAATTCAAAATATCCAGGATCTGTTTGAAATGGGGCATATTAACGATATGGATGTGAGGGCATAAGGGACATCGATTGAATTGGATTCTCTTGATTTTTGTTCTCGAACTTGCGGTTGGGAAGCATTGAGACTGCAAAAATTCAAGAGCCGGAAGATGAAAATGATAAAATGAGTTCAAGGGTATTTATAGGCTAAATCAAAGGTCAATGGCTTCACTTGATGCGCGTCAATAGATTCGGTGGACGCGTCAATAAACCGTGCGATGTGTGGCGCGTCAATAGGTGCCGGTGCGCCGTGGCGTCGATAGGTGCAGTGACGGCGTCAATAGTGCCGTGACGCAGCGTCAATAGGTGCGATGATGACGCGGCGTCAATAGATTCCAGTGATGCGCGTCAATAGATGTAAGTGACGAAGCGCCAATAGATGCCGATGACGTGCGCGATAGATATGCCCAATGACGCCAATGACGGCGTCAATAGATGCCACCGATGCGGCGTCAATAATTGATTTCTTATCCAAAATTTAATGGAATTCAAGTTTTCACCTCTTTTGCACTAGAGGAAATTCCCTTCATGTTTGCAATGCAGCCAATTGAGATGAAGACTTCAAATTTATCCCCAGACCAAAGAAACAAACAGTGATTGGTGTGTATTTGATGATGATAGGGTCTTGTTTGATAAGTTCATAAAGAAACTTCATGATATATGCTAAGACTGAGTTTGAGATGAGGTACCAATAAGGCACTCTTGACAAAATTTACACAATGTTACCTTTTTAAGATGATCCAACCTTGCACTCTTGACAAAATTTACACAATGTTACCTTTTTAAGATGATCCAACCTTGCACAGAGAACTTTATGTTGAGCTATAAAAAAATTTTCAATATTTTAGACACTTGATTTTATAGATTGTACTTCAAGAAGATCATGATTAATCAATTCAAGGCATAGAAATGGTGGAGCTTCAAGAAAATTGTCTTCAAACATACACTTGAACATTGTATCTTCAAAGAAAGGAAAACAAAACAAGGTGGTAAGTAGGAATTTTATACTTTGATACTCATTGCACGGTCAACCAAGTATTTCATCACCAACAATGATAATTAGAAGTCCGTAAAACCACTTTCCGTAAAAACCTTACCCTTATTGTATCTTTCAAACTTCTTCAGTAACTAATACGATATGTAAACAACCTTATTGAGCTATGATCATATGCACCACCTTAAAATTTGAAAAAAAGAGATTTTTAATTCAACCACCAAGAATCAGTCCGAAGAGAGAATCTCAATATGTGAATCCTATACAACATATTTTACTATGATCATGTTTCGTAAAATTCAATATTTTCTTATACACTCAAAATTATTCCAACTTATAGCCTCTAGTTCTAATCCACAATTATTCTTCACCCTTATCAAATATAAAAAAATGATCTAGTTCTTCAACCTATGAACTTGATCTATACAGACTAATCTTCATGATAAAAACCTTGTATGTTTTACATTAAACTTCAAAGTTCTATATCGAGCTTGACCTATCTTTTAATCACATGGTTATTCCAACTTTGGTTAATCTAGCCTCCATAGCCTCCATAATCTACTCTACACAAAACAATATCCATGATAAAAAAAACCATATCTTTTAAACCATGGTCTTGATTATTTCCCAAGCTCTAATTCTTATGGCACGGAATTTAACTATTTCATAATTGGCTAATCTAGCCTCTACATCAATGATTGTTTCCAGAAAGCGTTATTTTTTACGACAAATGGTCTTGACTATTTTGGATGTCAAACAAGCTCTGTAATGAGAGATTATGCACTAATATAGAGGTGAATCTCTTTAAAATAGAATTTTCCGACACCATAAGTCTATTAAGGAGAAATCCTAAATAGTAAAGATCTGTTTCAAATCTTAGTTGCTATTTTTTCCCCAAAGACAATTTTCAAGATAATTAAAGTCCCACAAGATATTTAGGCACTAAATTTGACATTATACACATTAAATTGATCATCGTCTTTCATCATCATCTATCATTGATTATCAATTGTCATCATTCATCATCTACGTCCACATACAATTCATGACAATGCAAGTAAACAAGAAACATACATATAATTCATGATAATCACCATCTAATCACCATATAATTAAATTCAAATACCATAGTACATACTCAATAGTAGAAGTTTTCAAATTCAATATTTAAAGTTTCCTCAATAATAAAAGTTTCTAATTTTCAAAACCCTCTTTTTCTTTAGACAATTCTACTCTGCTCTCTTCCCCAACGGCTTCTTCCATTGTGGCTGTACCTCTTTCCCCAACACCAGAAATAACCCCTGAACTTATAAGATCTTCAGCAGCCCGTCATTTTTTAAAATTCTTTCTTCTTGATTTGTTGCATCTCCATGCGACAGCAAATTTGGATCAGCAATGCTTTGGCTTTGAACAATATGTCAGGGTCGAGACCATGCTCTTTAATTATCCGCTTTAGTGTATTGTTTTGTTTGTTAACCAAAACAATATTTTGCTTCAAATTTTTTGCTGCGGATAAGCTGTTCTTTGTTGTTTCCAAGTGAACTTGCAAAACCTTCACCTGACTCTTCAAATTTTCATATTTCAACTGCACAAAAAGAGTAATGTCAATTCAAAATATTAATGTAAATTCAAAATTTCAAATTAACAAAAATGATTGTTTGAATGTAATAGTACTTACAACCGCTCTATCTCTTTCGGCATTTGCGATTGATACCAAATCCTTGTCCTTGGACCATTTGTTAAAATATGCCTGGGCCTCGGCACTAATATTTTCCAATTTGTTTAGTGCCTTATCTAAAATGTCATCTTTATAGTTGTTGTTAAACGTGACAGTCCCACATTTTACTTGGGTAAGTAAGGAATCCATCTTCGCAGGTTGATTCTCGGGTGCGGCGTATAAACTATCCGTTGCCAATAATTTTCATAACGACTAATAATCTCATTGATAAGAACTTTAGCCCTTCTCTCCCATTCTATCAGCTGTTGGATATGAGGAATAATAAACTCACTGACATGGGATTGACAATCATTACCTATTAAGTTCTCCAAAGGAAAAGGTGGGAACTCTTCACTATCTAAATCGATGTAGGCGATCTTCTTCACGGAGAAGAATGGGGGCTTTCACAAAGATCAACTGCTCCTTGTTTTTACGCCTTTGGGTGGGCTGATCCTATTTTGAAAAAATAAATCAAGATTTAGATAAATAAATTTAAATCGAATGTAATTCAAAATTGTAAAGCATATTAAAATTGAAATTTGAAGTATACCTTCGGCCTTGAATCATCTCACGGGTATCGAAAAAACCGGTTGGGTCATTGCTTTATCAATGCCCAAATAATCTTCATCTAAATTTATATTGTTCAAAAGCAGATATGCCCATTGACCTTGGGCAAGCCACCAAGTGAGAGAGTTGGAATTCAAACGAGGTGTCAAGGTTTAGTGTCCCACTAGGGGCCGGAGAGCAAAAGGCATGTGTTTACCAATGTTCTTTTCTTTGTTCCTCTGGTTGGCATTTTAAAAATTAATGGTTGAGTGGGTGTCGGTGCCGTGGTTTGATCATGACTGACATGTGCTGAAAAGTACAAGAAAAAAATGAAAAATATTAAAACAATTCATAAAGTGAAAACTACGAAATTAAACGTACTATAGAAAAGTTGTACCTTGTTGTCGAGGGTTGTTTTTTCGGTGCCACGGGTGGCCTTGTAGGAGTTGAACTCAGTGGCTGTTCGGAAGATATGAATGCATGCGACTGTATGGAGTGAGTTGGGGAAGAAGGTTCCATATTCCCTGCAATTCATCAATATTAAATGTTGTCAATTCATTTGGTTAAAATTTAAATTGAAAAATAAATATGCAACTTTGGAATTTGTAAATAATATATGAGAATGTATTACTTCTCTGGCGTTTAACGAGTTCAAACGCTTGAGGGTTTGGAGAGTGAGCTTCCATTTCAGATTGGGAGTCCCCCGAAGCCTCCGCGTGTTGTTGGCCTCTTCCTCTCGACATCTTTTTTTTTCTTGGAATGGCTTCAAGATATCTTCTCTGCAAAACATTAAAATTTAAGTTTTAATAACTGTGCACTGTAATGACGAAAATTGTAATACAATTACAAACTAAATAGTTTATACATGTTGTTCATCAAATGGAATTGAGAATTTCTTCAAAGCCTCATCAGAGCAAGTAGGAATTTCTTTATGTTTTAAATTTAAAAGTGCCTCATAGTAGAAGCCGAGGAGATAGTTTGTTGAATAAATGAAAGGTTTATCTGAGAGTTTTGAATTTGTTATTTCAGTTCTTATTTTTTTGGATAGATATGTGCACCAATCGAATTTATGTTTTGAGATAGTGGCACAAATATATGCAATGGCCCAATTTGGTATATCCGTTTGGCGACCCTGCAAAACAATTCTGGCTTGAAAAAATGAAATAAGTGCAAAGAAGAAAGTGGTGTGCAATTGATTGTGTATCTACACCACGCCTAGATTTATTGACATGGGCTAAATGTGAAACAATGAAAATTACTTTAAATCTATAAAGCAAATTGTATCGTAATAAAAATGGATAAAAAAATATGAATTAAAAGGAATTATACTTACAATCAACATGGAAACCGTCACGTTGATTCGAGAAATTTCTTGTCTTCTTCCGGGAGTGTTGCCTTGGTTGTAATAATTGGTAAATTTCGATAGGAAGGCTAGAAGCGATGTATGTCATTTTCTTCAATAGTGAATTGGAACATTTGGCCATCGTTCGAGTCACATAAATATATCATCCTCTCGAATTGTAGCATGACAAAAGGTAATTCAAAATATCCAGATCTGTTTCGAAATGGGGCATATTAACGAGCCCAGTAAATTCACACTCTTCCATTATAGCTTGATATTCAGAAGACATCTTTAAAGCCGTATGGATGTGAGGGCATAAGGGATTCTGTAGTTGATCTTGGAAATCGATTGAGTTGGATTCTCTTGATTTTCTTCAATGAACTTGCAATTGGGAAGCATGTGAAGTCGACATTATAGCTGTTATTGCGTCTTTGTCAAAGATTTAGACCTGCAAAAATTCAAGAACGGGAAAACGAAAATGAGAAAATGAGTGGCACAAGGGTATTTATAACCTAAATAGGGCGTCACTGGCCCCTATTGACACGCGTCAACAGGTTACAGTGACGCGCGTCATTTGATTACAATGTCAGCGCGTCAATACAAGATAGTGTCGCACGTCAATAGAAGATAGTGTCGCGCGTCAATAGAAGATAGTGTCACGCGTCAATAGAAGATGGTGTCGCACGTCAATAGAAGATAGTGTCGCGCGTCAATAGAAGATAGTGTCACGCGTCAATAGAAGATGGTGTCACGCAGCGTCGATAGAAGATAGTGTCGCGCGTCGAGAAGTAAATGACACACGTCAATAGGAGCAAGTGACGCGCATCAGTAGGAGCAAATGATGCGTGTCATCAGGGTCTAGTGATGTCCTTACGAGCCAGTATCATGTGTCATTTCGAGCTAGTGTCGCGCCAGTGTCGCGCGTCATTATCTAGTGTTGCTCCAGTGTCGCGCGTCATTATGAAACAAATGTCGCGCGGTGGCGTGCGTCATTACGAACTAGTGTTCAGTTTGGACGTCACTGATGGAGCCTTGAAAAACCAGGTGAAAATTTTGTTTTTAATACTGTCAAATTCACCTTTCGCTGAAACTGGTTACGGGGATATTCGCCAGGTATTTTCCACCTTCAATTTTATAGGGGTGTCTTAAAATGAACCCCGCAAAGATCTACTTGAAACTTGAATCTTCAATGGTTTTCATTAGATACAAGGTTGAAATTCCACCATAACTAAATAGTTGAGCTTCCACACCATACACCACTTAGAAAGGAGACATTCCAATTGCTCTCTTAGGTGTAATTCTATCAGCCCAAAGTGCATCATATAGCTTCTTATGCCAATTCCTCTGAGAATCATTTACAAGATTTCTAACTATGTTCACCAAGTTCTTGTTTGTTGATTCTGCCTGTCCATTCCCTTGGGGGTAGTAATCTGAAGAATGAGCAAGGGAGATCCCATACCCATAGAAAAATTCCATCATCTCAAGCAGAAGAAAAGTTGGAAGCATTTTCAGTCACAATTTTGTTTGGGGTCCCAAACCGATCAATATGTTCTCCTTAATGAAGTTGCAAACTACTTGGAAGTAGTGTTTCTTAATCGGGGTGGCTTCCACCCACTTGGTGAAGTATGGCAATCAACACATGGGTATGTCTAGGACTAGAATGTGGGTTAAGATTTCCAATGAAATCCAATTGCCATTGTTGAAATGGCTCTTCAATCACTACAGCTTGAGAGGTAAAACATCCAACTTAGGTCTTCCAACAAACGTTTGGCATGACCCATTTTGATGCATCTCGAAATAGAGTGGGCCAATAATAACCAAAGACGAAGTATTTTATGAGTTGTTACAATAGAGGAGAAATTACCTCCACAAGCCTGGTCATGAAAAGTAGAGAACAACTTCTTTGTTGCTCATTATCTACACACTTCAAAAACCTTCCATCTATGCCTTGTTTTCAACAAAGCATTCTCCCATAAATATATCAGTGACCTCGGTTTGATAGCTCTCTTTTGTTTGGTACTCAAATGAGATGGACACTCTCTATAGGTCAGAATGTGAGTAATGTCAAGCATATCATACGTCTGTCGAGTGAGGAACAAAACAATAGGGACATCAACTCCATCTTTGGACAACTCCTTGGCGGCTCCTCGAAATGAGTTCCCACAGCCCTTACCCCGAACCACTTTGTGGCCTGACGTCGAGATCATACTCTTGCACCTTTGCTACCCAATTACCTCTCTTAGCTCCAAATTATTCTTTGAGTAATAATGGATTTGATTGTTGTATCAGTGCACCAACACCAAAAATGAGAATTAAGGATGTAAAACCTAAACTGCTTGACAACTTTGACAACTACAAAAGTGTGTTTCTCCATCATGGTGTACTTTAGCTCATGATTTTTGAGACATAACTCATGAATGCAATGGGAGCTCATGATCTTCCGCATTCTTCTAGGCTAACACAACAGCTTAAGGTATTTTTAGTGGCATAACAATAGATAATGAAATCTTTGCTAAAGTCGAGCACACCAAGATTAGAGTCTTTGCAATAGCCTATTTAATGTCCTCAAATGATTTCTTCCCTTAGAGGACCAACCAAAAGTTTACTTCCTTGCATCATGTGAGAAATGCTCATACTAAGTTCTCGCCAAATCGGGGATGAATCTTCTTGGGAAATTGATCTTACCAAAGAAAGAATGGACACCTTTCTTACTCGATGGAAGAGGAATTTCTTTGGATGGCTCGAATCTCTCTCCTGATCAATCTTGATCCCTTCCTTTCAAAACAACGTGTCCCAACAGCCTTTCCTTTTGTGACACAAAACATAGACTTCTTACGGTTTAAATAAAGTTTACTTCCCTTGCATCATGTGAGAAATGCTCATACTAAGTTCTCGCCAAATCGGGATGAATCTTCTTGGGAAATTGATCTTACCAAAGAAAGAATGGACACCTTTCTTACTCGATGGAAGAGGAATTTGCTGGATGGCCTGAACTCTCTCCGGATCAATCTTGATCCCTTCCTTTGAAACAACGTGTCCCAACAGCTTTCCAAAGTGTGGTGTACTCTTTCCCAAACACGAGAAATCTCCACGCGGACAAAGAAATTTGGATCATTGCAGCGTATAAACTATCTCGTTGCCAATAATTTTCGTAATGACTAATAATCTCATTGATAAGAACCTTAGCCCTTCTGTCCCATTCTATAAGCTGATTGATATGAGGAAGCATCTCCATCTTTCTCATCAACCCACACAAAATCTTTTTGTGCTTGTCCAGATCTATGAAATACTCCTTGCCCTCTTTAGAAGTACTTGTGCCCAAACCGGGAACCCTGTATGGTCCAAGCAACAAGTGATACCTAATCAGCAAGTGAACAAAACCAGAACTTGAAAACATATAAAGAGAAAACAAACTAGCATTACTTTGTTGCACTATATGGTCCAACCCGGTTATCGATCCACTCGATGATTCTCTCCAAGTTTCATACTCGGGAATTGTGTAGAAAGATAACACATTTCCATTTTTGTGAGTTGCCTACATCAACATGTGCCGACATTAGACATGGAGATACATAACATCTGGAGGCTTAGAAAACAAATATAAAAAGTCTCAAAACACAACCAAATATACAGGGGGAACATTTACGAAACTAAACTAAAGTAGCTTATACAAAGATCATGTGTACAGTCCTGTCATTATCATCGATGGCCATATCTTAAAGATTTAATGCTGTCATATATTATATCTTCCTGTAGACCAAGGATTTTTTTCTATTTACTATCTCTTTATTCTCCATTTGTTGGTGAGTGGTAGCTTCCCAAAAAATAGATATTCCTGCCACCTGATAGGATAAAGATAACTAAAATAACAAAAAATTAAATTGGAAAGTGATGTCAAAACATGTCACAATACTACCAAATTTAGTATTCACATTTCCCTGATTCAAGGCACAAACACTTACAGTGACTGCAAGAGCCTTGGCTGAGTCACCCTCCATTAATATTAAAGTACATTGATCAGAATTCTTCCCCCCTGCTTGATTTGCATCATCAGGTTTGGGAACATCAATTAATTTCCCCTTCTTGGTTCCATCAGTTTTCTTAAGATCTTTTTTTTGTTTAAACTTTTCCACTGCACTCATCAGGTAAAACAAAGTTACAAAGCTCATCTTAGACACTAGCATTGCAAAAATTACATGTACTCATAAATGCTACATATTAGACACCACGCCTGGATATATGGACATGGGCTAAAAATGCGAAACAGAATAAAAATATGAATTAAAACGAGTTATACTTACAATCAACATGGAAACCAAACGTTGATTCGAGAAAATTCTTTTCTTCCACGAGTGTTGCCTTGGTTGTAACAATTGGTAAATTTTTGAACGGAAGGCCCGTAAAACGATGGATGTCATTTGCTTCGATACTGAATTGAAAAATTCGGCAATCGTTCAGAGTCACATAAAAAATGCCGTCCTCTGAATTGTAGGATGACAGAAAGTAATTCAAAATATCCGGATCTGTTTCGAAATGGGGCATATTAACGATATGGATGTGAGGGCATAAGGGACATCGATTGAATTGGATTCTCTTGATTTTTGTTACTGAACTTGCAGTTGGGAAGCATTGAGACCTGCAAAAATTCAAGAGCCGGAAGATGAAAATGAGAAAATGACCGGTTGAAGGGTATTTATAGGCTAAATCAGGCGTCAATGGCTTCACTTGATGCGCGTCAATAGATTCCGTGACGCGCGCCAATAATGGCGCAATAGGACGCGCGTCAATAGGTGCGATGACGCCGCGTCAATAAAGCGTGGGTGACGTGCCGCGTCAATAGGTGCGGTGGACGCGCCAATAGGTGCCATGACGCGCGCCAATAGATTCCGGTGATGCGCGCGTCAATAGATGCAAGTGACGCGCGCCAATAGATGCCAGTGACGTGCGTCAATAGATGCCAATGACGCGCGTCAATAGATGCCAGTGATGCGCGTCAATAATTGATTTCTTATCCAAAATTTAATGGAATTGAAGTTTTCACCTCTTTTGCACTAGAGGAAATTCCCTTCATGTTTGCAATGCAGCCAATTGAGATGAAGACTTCAAATTTATCCCCAGACCAAAGAAACAAACAGTGATTGGTGTGTATTTGATGATGATAGGGTCTTGTTTGATAAGTTCATAAAGAAACTTCATGATATATGCTAAGATCGAGTTTGAGATGAGGTACCAAGTGAAGGCACTCTTGACAAAATTTACACAATGTTACCTTTTAAGATGATCCAACCTTGCACTCTTGACAAAATTTACGCAATGTTACCTTTTTAAGATGATCCAACCTCGCATAGAGAACTTTATGTTGAGCTATAAAAAAATTTTCAATATTTTAGACACTTGATTTTATAGATTGTACTTCAATAAGATCATGATTAATCAATTCAAGGCATAGAAATGGTGGAGCTTCAAGAAAATTGTCTTCAAACATACACTTGAACATTGTATCTTCAGCAAAGGAAAACAAAACAAGGTGGTAGCAGAGAATTTTATACTTTGATACTCATTGCGACGGGTCAACCAAGTATTTCATCACTCAACAATGATAATTAGAAGTCCGTAAAAACCACTTTCCGTAAAAACCTTACCCTTATTGTATCTTTCAAACCTTCAGTAACTAATACGATATGTAAACAACCTTATTGAGCTATGATCATATGCACCACCTTAAAAATTTGAAAAAAAGAGATTTTTTAATTCAACCACTCCAAGAATCAGTCCCGAAGAGAGAATCTCAATATGTGAATCCTATACAACATATTTTACTATGATCATGTTTGCAAAATTCAATATTTTCTTATACACTCAAAATTATTCCAACTTATAGCCTCCCAGTTCTAATCCACAATTATTCTTCACCCTTATCAAATATAAAAAAATGATCCAGCTTCTTCAACCTATGAACTTGATCTATACAAACTAATCTTCATGATAAAAACCTTGTATGTTTTACATTAAACTTCAAAGTTCTATATCGAGCTTGACCTATCTTTTAATCACATGGTTATTCCAACTTTGGTTAATCTAGCCTCCATAGCCTCCATAATCTACTCTACACAAAACAATATCCATGATAAAAAAACCATATCTTTTAAACCATGGTCTTGATTATTTCCCAAGCTCTAATTCTTATGGCCTGGAATTTAACTATTTCATAATTGGCTAATCTAGCCTCTACATCAATGATTGTTTCCAAGAAACGTTATTTTCTCGACAAATGGTCTTGAATATTTTGGATGTCAAACAAGCTCGTAATGAGAGATTATGCACTAATATAGAGGTGAATCTCTTTAAAATAGAATTTTCCGACACCATAAGTCTATTAAGGAGAAATCCTAAATAGTAAAGATCTGTTTCAAATCTTAGTTGTTATTTTTTCCCCAAAGACAATTTTCAAGATAATTAAAGTCCCACAAGATATTTAGGCACTAAATTTGACATTATACACATTAAATTGATCATCGCCTTTCATCATCATCTATCATTGATTATCAATTGTCATCATTCATCATCTACGTCCACATACAATTCATGACAATGCAAGTAAACAAGAAACATACATATAATTCATGATAATCACCATCTAATCACCATATAATTAAATTCAAATACCATAGTACATACTCAATAGTAGAAGTTTTCAAATTCAATATTTAAAGTTTCCTCAATAATAAAAGTTTCTAATTTTCAAAACCCTCTTTTCTTTAGACAATTCTACTCTGCTTCTCTTCCCCAATGGCTTCTTCCATGTGGTCTGTACCTCTTTCCCCAACACCGTAAATAACCCCGAACTTATAAGATCTCGCAACAGTCACTATCCGCATTTTTTAAAATTCTTTCTTCTTGATTTGTTGCATCTCCATGCGACAGCAAATTTGGATCAGCAGCTGCTTTGGCTTTGAACAATATGTCAGGGTCGAGACCATGCTCTTTAATTATCCGCTTTAGTGTATTGTTTTGTTTGTTAACTAAAACAATATTTTGCTTCAAATTTTTTTTTGTCATGATAAGTCGTTTTTCATTGTTTCCAAGTGAACTTGCAAAACCTTCGCCTGACTCTTCAAATTTTCATATTTCAACTGCACAAAAAGAGTAATGTCAATTCAAAATATTAATGTAAATTCAAAATTTCAAATTAACAAAAATGATTGTTTGAATGTAATAGTACTTACAACCGCTCTATCTCTTTCGGCATTTGCGATTGATACCAAATCCTTGTCCTTGGACCATTTGTTAAAATATGCCTAGGCCTCGGCACTAATATTTTCCAATTTGTTTAGTGCCTTATCTAAAATGTCATCTTTATAGTTGTTGTTAAACGTGACAGTCCCACATTTTACTTGGGTAAGTAAGGAATCCATCTTCGCAGGTTGATTCTGGACTGCAGCGTATAAACTATCCCGTTGCCAATAATTTTCATAACGACTAATAATCTCATTGATAAGAACTTTAGCCCTTCTCTCCCATTCTATCAGCTATTGGATATGAGGAATAATAAACTCACTGACATGGGATTGACAATCATTACCTATTAAGTTCTCCAAAGGAAAAGGTGGGAACTCTTCACTATCTGAATCTGATGCAGACGATCTTGCTGGAGAAGAATGGGGGCTTTCACAAAGATCAACTGCTCCTTGTTTCTGCCTTTGGGTGGGCTGATCCTGTTTTTGAAAAAATAAATCAAGATTTAGATAAATAAATTTAAATCAGAATGTAATTCAAAATTGTAAAGCATATTAAAATTGAAATTTGAAGTATACCTTCTGGCCTTGAATCATCTCGCGGGTATCGAAAAAACCAGTTGGGTCATTGCTATCAATGCCCAAATAATCTTCATCTAAATTTATATTGTTCAAAACAGATATGCCCATTGCACTGGGCAAGCCACCAAGTGAGAGAGTTGGAATTCGAAACGAGGTGTCAAGGTTTAGTGTCCCACTAGGGGCCGGAGCAAAAGGCATGTGTTTACCAATGTTCTTTTTCACTGTTCCTCTGGTTGGCATTTTAAAAATTAATGGTTGAGTGGGTGTCGGTGCCGTGGTTTGATCATGACTGACATGTGCTGAAAAGTACAAGAAAAAAATGAAAAATATTAAAACAATTCATAAAGTGAAAACTACGAAATTAAACGTACTATAGAAAAGTTGTACCTTATTGTCGAGGGTTGTTTTTTTCGGTGCCACGGGTGGCCTCAGTAGGAGTTTAACTCGGTGGTTGTTCGTAAGATATGAATGCATGCGATCAGTATGGAGTGAGTTGGGGAAGAAGGTTCCATATTCCCGCAATTCATCAATATTAAATGTTGTCAATTCATTTGGTTAAAATTTAAATTGAAAAATAAATATGCAACTTTGGAATTTGTTAATAATATATGAGAATGTATTACTTCTCTCGGCGTTTAACGAGTTCAAACGCTGAGGGTTTGGAGAGTGAGCTTCCATTTCAGATTGGGAGTCCCCAGAAGCCTCCACGTGTTGTTGGCCTCTTCCTCTTGACATCTTTTTTTTTTTCTTGGAATGGCTTCAAGATATCTTCTCTCGCAAAACATTAAAATTTAAGTTTTAATAATCAGTGCACTATAATGACGAAAATTGTAATACAATTACAAACTAAATAGTTTATAATCGTTGTTCATCAAATGGAATTGAGAATTTCTTCAAAGCCTCATCGAGCAAGTAGTAATTTCTTTATGTTTTAAATTTAAAAGTGCCTCATAGTAGAAGCGAGGAGATAGTTTGTTGAATAAATGAAAGGTTTATCTGAGAGTTTTGAATTTGTTATTTCAGTTCTTATTTTTTTGGATAGATATGTGCACCAATCGAATTTATGTTTTGAGATAGTGGCACAAATATATGCAATGGCCCAATTTGGTATATCCGTTTGGCGACCCTGCAAAACAATTCTAGCTTGAAAAAATGAAATAAGTGCAGCAAGAAAGTGGTGTGCAATTGATTGTGTATCTACACCACGCCTAGATTTATTGACATGGGCTGCAAATGTGAAACAGTGAAAATTACTTTAAATCTATAACAGCAAATTGTATCAGAATAAAAAAGATAAAAAAATATGAATTAAAAGGAATTATACTTACAATCAACATGGAAACCGTACGTTGATTCGAGAAATTTCTTGTCTTCTTCCACGAGTGTTGCCTTGGTTGTAACAATTGGTAAATTTCTGATAGGAAGGCCAGTAAACCGATGTATGTCATTTGCTTCAATAGTGAATTGGAACATTTGGCCATCGTTCAGAGTCACATAAAATATACTGTCCCTCTCGAATTGTAGCATGACAAAAGGTAATTCAAAATATCCAGATCTGTTTTTCAAAATGGGGCATATTAACGAGCCCTGTAAATTCACACTCTTCCATTATAGCTTGATATTCTGAAGACATCTTTAAAGCCGTATGGATGTGAGGGCATAAGGGATTCTTGTAGTTGATCTTGGAAATCGATTGAGTTGGATTCTCTTGATTTTCTTGCTGAACTTGCAATTGGGAAGCATGTGAAGTCGACATTATAGCTGTTATTGCGTCTTTGTCAAAGATTTAGACTGCAAAATTCAAGAACGGAAAACGAAAATGAGAAAATGAGCGGCACAAGGGTATTTATAACCTAAATAGGGCATCATCGCCCTTTATCGACGCTGGCCAACAAAGTTACGTGACGCGCGTCATTTGATTACAATGTCATGCGTCAATACAAGATAGTGTCGCACGTCAATAGAAGATAGTGTCGCGCGTCAATAGAAGATAGTGTCACGCGTCAATAGAAGATGGTGTCGCACGTCAATAGAAGATAGTGTCGCGCGTCAATAGAAGATAGTGTCGCGCGTCAATAGAAGATGGTGTCACGCGTCAATAGAAGATAGTGTCGCGCGTCAGTAGAAGCAAATGACGCACGTCAATAGGAGCAAGTGACGCGCGATCGTTAGGAGCAAATGATGCGTGTCATCGTGGTCTAGTGATGTCTTACGAGCCAAGATTCATGTGTCATTTCGAAGCTAGTGTCGCGCCGCCGCGCGTCATTACTATCTAGTGTCGCTCTCAGTGTCGCGCGTCATTATGAAACAAGTGTCGCGCCAGTGACGTGCGTCATTACGAACTAGTGTTGTCGGACGTCACTGATGGAGCCTTGAAAAACCAGGTGAAAATTTTGTTTTTTAATACTGTCAAATTCACCTTTCGCTGAAACTGGTTACGGGGATATTCGCCATGTATTTTCCACCTTCAATTTTATAGGGGTGTCTTAAAATGAACCCCGAAAGATCTACCTGAAACTTGAATCTTCAATGGTTTTCATTAGATACAAGGTTGGAAATTCCACCATAACTAGCAGTTGAGCTTCCACACCATACACCACTTAGAAAGGAGACATTCCAATTGCTCTCTTAGGTGTAATTATATCAGCCCAAAGTGCATCATATAGCTTCTTATGCCAATTCCTCTGAGAATCATTCACAAGATTTCTAACTATGTTCACCAAGTTCTTGTTTGTTGATTCTACTGTCCATTCCTTGGGGTAGTAATTTGAAGAATGAGCAAGTGAGATCCCATACCCATAGAAAAATTCCATCATCTCAGAAGAAGAAAAGTTGGAAGCATTTTCAATCACAATTTTGTTTGGGGTCCCAAATCTGATTAATATGTTCTCCTTAATGAAGTTGCAAACTACTTCGGAAGTAGTGCTCTTAACTGGGGTGGCTTCCACCCACTTGGTGAAGTATGGCAATCAACACATGGGTATGTCTAGGACTAGAATGTGGGTTAAGATTTCCAATGAAATCCAATTGCCACATGTTGAAATGGCTCTTCAATCACTACAGCTTGAGAGGTAAAACATCCAACTTAGGTCTTCCAACAAAGCGTTTGGCATGACCCATTTTGATGCATCTCGAAATAGAGTGGGCCAATAATAACCAAAGACGAAGTATTTTATGAGTTGTTACAATAGAGGAGAAATTACCTCCACAAGCCTGGTCATGAAAAGTAGAGAACAACTTCTTTGTTGCTCATTATCTACACACTTCAAAAACCTTCCATCTATGCCTTGTTTGAACAAAGCATTCTCCCATAGAACATATTGTGTGAGACCTCGGTTTGATAGCTCTCTTTGTTTGGTACTCAAATGAGATGGACACTCTCTATAGGTCGGGAATGTGAGTAATGTCAAGCATATCATACGTCTGTGCCGAGTGAGGAACAAAACAATAGGGACATCAACTCCATCTTTGGACAACTCCTTGGCGCTCCCTCGAAATGAGTTCCCACAGCCCTTACCCCGAACCGGCTTTGTTGGCCCGACGTCGAGATCATACTCTTGCACCTTTCTACCCAATTACCTCTCTTAGCTCCAAATTATTGTTGAGTAATAATGGATTTGATTGTTGTATCGTGCACCAACACCAAAAATGAGAATTAAGGATGTAAAACCTAAACCGCTGACAACTTTGACAACTACAAAAGTGTGTTTCTCCATCATGGTGTACTTTAGCTCATGATTTTTTGAGACATAACTCATGAATGCAATTGGGAGCTCATGATCTTCCGCATTCTTCTAGGCTAACACAACAGCTTAAGGTATTTTTAGTGGCATAACAATAGATAATGAAATCTTTGCTAAAGTCGGGCACACCAAGATTAGAGTCTTTGCAATAGCCTATTTAATGTCCTCAAATGATTTCTTCCTTCGAGAGGACCAACCAAAAGTTTACTTCCTTGCATCATGTGAGAAATGCTCATACTAAGTTCTCGCCAAATCAGGATGAATCTTCTTGGGAAATTGATCTTACCAAAGAAAGAATGGACACCTTTCTTACTCGATGGAAGAGGAATTTCTGGATGGCTCCGAACTCTCTCCGGATCAATCTTGATCCCTTCCTTCAAACAACGTGTCCCAACAGACTTTCCTTTGTGACACAAAACATAGACTTCTTACGGTTTAAATAAATCCCACACTCTCTACACTTCTGCAATATTGTTTCAAGGTGTTGGAAGTGATCTATTCTTGCTTTAGAAAACGTTGTTAAGTCATCCAAATACACAACAATGCATTTCCCTTTCAAACTGCCAAAAGCCAAGTCCATGTTCCTCGGAAAGTAAAGACCGGCATTGATGAGACCAAATGGCATCCTCTTCTATGCAAAGGTGCCCCAAGGAGTAGTAAAGGTAGTCTTATGTTGATCTGTAATATTCACCTCTACTTGATTGTACCTCGAGAATCCATCTAACATAGATAACATCTCCGAGCCTGTGACAACTTGCAATACTTGGTCCATCATGGGGAGAGGGTAGTTGTCCTTCAAAGAACCCTAATTTAGATTTTGAAGTCCACACAAATACAGATCTCACCATTCTTCTTTCTGATAGGCACTATATTAGTAATCCATGTTGAATGGTGGATGGGGAAGATGATCTTAGCCTTCAAAAGCTTTTGTATTTCTTGGAAAATTGTATCAGCTATCTTTGGATTATATTTCCTTTGCTTCTATTTGAAGGGTTTGATCCTAGGCTTAAGAGGAATGAAATGTTGCATTTCTTTAGGCTGAAAATCCTTAAGATCATCATAAGAGTAAGCCAGAACATCAACATACCTCTTCAAAAGATTCACCACCTTCTTTTTATCTTCCTGAGTGTAGCATTTTCCAATGTTGACCATTTTGGGATCATCAAGACTCCAAATATTCACTTTCTCGGCCTCAAAGAAATTATCGGGCTCCTTAGAAACTTTAGAATTCATATACTGTCATGTTTATCAAAAATATCCTCCAAAATCACCAGCCCTTTAGGGATTTTGTTGCCTTCATTTTGATGCATCCATCGTGATCCTTCTCTTCTTTCGACACCCTCTTCAATTGATGACACACACACTCTAGGTAGATTTTCACTTCCTTCAAAGTACAATTGATCAAAGTTGTCTTTGAGCTCCAAGAAAGAAATCAAATGCTGGTCATTATTGAAAACTTGCCAATTATTTGCATTGTCAGGTACATTGGGTCTATGGATCATCTCGTTGGTGAATTTATCTTGAGGGAAATCAGGATGAGGAATCAACAAGGACCTTAAAACAACTAGAGAGTCAGCCCTAGTGTTCCTTTCCCTTGGCATAGCTTCAATGGAAAAATCATCAAGGAATTCAATGGAATCCCAGACCATATTCCTATAGTGTTTCAACCTTCTGTTCTTTACCTGATAAAGGTCTCTAACTTGTTTTACAATTAGCTCTGCATCTCCACGAGCAAGAAGGTTCTTCACTCCCATCTCCTTCGCCATGCTCAACCCAAGAATGAGGGCCTCATACTCAATAGTATTGTTGGTATTTTCAAATTGAAATTTGAAGGAGAAAGGATGAACCTTACCCCCAGGAGAAATGAGCACTACACCAGCTCCAGAACTAGCTGAAGAGTAGCTTCCATCAAACTCCAAAGTCCACACATCATTAGGATCAAGCAACACTCCCTTTGGCATACTTGTCTCCTCTTGTGACATGATCATGTAGTTCCCATGCCCAATGTCTGCATACAATATTTGTGCTTTAGGATCATCTGTCTTTTGCATAATTTACTCGCTTGTTTCTCAAGCAGCAGCTTCTTCATCTTCCCATTGATAAGGATCAAGGCATGTGACCAATCCATTTGGATTTCCCCTCCTACCTCCTTACAGAAATTTCTACTTAGCAACATCCCATATGAAGGAGGAATATCAGCTACCAAAATGGTGGCTAAGACCCTTTTCTCTGGGAAAGCAGTAAAAGCTACTTGTGCATCTTTAATTCGGCCAACCAAAGGTACTTTCTTACTCTCCATGGAATAACAGGAACCAAAGGTACGTGTTAGGGTCAAACCCAAAGCATGGGCTACCTTTGTAGGCATTACATTATCTGACGCTTCTGAATCTATGACACAGTTACTGAGTTTATGGCCATCTATGAGAAGGGTCACATAAAATGGTTAAATTTTCTAATTAGGGGAAGTGATCATGCCACAAGGCTTGATTAAGCTGAGGAAGAGGGAGTGGGAAAAAGGCCTTTAGAATAATGGGTTGGGGTTTTAGATTTAGAATTTATAAATTTAACCATTTTGGCAAAGGCTTTAGGATGGGTTTGATAGAACTCTGCCTTAGAAATTTGAATCTTGGTCTTTTTAAGATGGTATATAATGTCAAAATATCCAGATGTGGATGGGGAATCACTACTAGGAGTAGGATGAGCTTTTGATCTAGCAGACTTTATCGTTTGTTGGACAAGAATTCTCAAAAGCATAAGTAGAGGGAGAAAGACTAGCAGAGCTTACCTTTTTGGTGGAAGTAGTAGGAATAGGAGCTCCTCTTCTTGTAATCATCGGGATGGTGATAGGGTATTCCTTGGATCTTTTTGTAGGTTGTATCACTTTTTACTTTTTGTTGGTATGCTCCTAGGTCATAACAACATATGACTCACTGTTCATCTCAACCACTACATCATCATAATCATCTTCATCATCCACACCTTTAGTGGTGAGGAAATGAACTCGAGAACCACCAGGCTCCTCCAGTTCTTCATCAACTTCCTCTTCTTATTCATCATAGAGCCCATTTTCCTCCTCATCACAACAGCTCAAGAACCTCACAAGTAGCATTGACAGGCACCTTGAGGGGTGGACCTTCAATGGCCAACCTAGTTTGAGAAGAGGGAAAGCGGTTCCTAGGCTAAAAGTTCTTCCTTAGAACATCTTGATATGGAGCATGTTGAGCTAATTGTTTCTTGATGGCAATGAGGTCATTAGCCATCTTTTGAAATAACTGATCTGCATTACCTCTAGGAGGAGAGGAAGAAGAAGATGCTTTGGATTTGAAAAAATCCCTTTTCAGCTTGTCAGACATGATCAAGTCATCTTCCACACTAATAGCCAATCTCTGATCAGCATCCAAAGTTGTAAGATTTGATCTCCTAAAGGCATAGCTTACTTTCGGAAATTGAGCATTCAAGAAGAAACACCTATAAGTTTTATCAATGTGCCTAGTATTCACTGGAATCTTGTTAATCAACTTGTTGAACTTGGCCACAAATTCTCTCATAGGCTCATGTGGCTCCTTCTTGATTTGAGAAATCTGAGCTAGCAAAGCATGCACATCTTTAACAGGTTTGAAACATTGCTCAAATTCAGTCCTCATAGTAGTCCAATCGGTGATGGTCCTAGTAGGAAGATGGTAAAACCAATCTGCAACATTTTCTTGCAAGGTCTCCATAAATAGCCTAACAGAGACATCCTCATGTTCAACTCTAAGGACCCCACATGCAACAATGAAGGCTGCAATGTGTTCGTCAGGGTGTACTTTTCCATCACCTCTAAACTTGGGAAAATTCTTCCGTTACCCATAGGTAACTCATGCAATGGTTGAGGAAGAGCTAGAGGCCCAACTCTTTGACCCCAAGGCCGAGGTGCTACCATCATTGGAAAGATTGCTTGAAGTGGAACTGAAACACCAACAAGAATTAGGGCATGAAGATTAGGGATAAGTTGTGCTTGAGGAATGCTACTACCAGAAGCTTTGTCTTCAATAGGAGGTGTGCTTGTGGAATGAGCTCTTCTATTTATTCCTGTTGGAGGAAGTTGAAAATCTTGTTGATCCAAGAGTTGAAATTAGGGATCTTCAATTTCAAGAGCCCTTCTACCACGAGTATATCTTAGAGTCATCAGATCAAAGAAATGATCAAATTAGTTGTTCTTGTAAGAAAGAAATTTTGTTAAACAAATTCCCCAACGGAGTCGCCAAAAACTATTGGGTTTCAAATTTGCACTTTGAGTGAAACCACAATCAGGGGACAAGCAAGTCCCTCCTCTTTAATGGGAGAGGTTCCCTTATTGAAAGCAGGGGCAAAACCTATGTACAAATACACAATATTTCATTCAATGGTGGTTTCTCGATATCTTGAAATGTGTTTTATGCCTAGAAATTTATCAATACATGAGGATAGAAGACTTGAAGAGAGGAGGGAGGTAGAAGAAGACAATACTTTCAGGGAAAAGAGATGGCAGAGAAAACCCTTATACATATTGAGAAAATGAGATATAGAGTAGAACCATTCACGTTTATAATGGGCACAATCCACAGACTCAAAGTTCTTGAGATTGTATAAACTAGAACACAAAGTTTCTAAGCATGCAAGGATTAAATGATTCACAAATTAGAGTAAGAAGGAAAGAGAAAGTAGAGGAAAAGGGGAAAACCTTTGTATTGCCTTCTTCCAATTAGAATATACAGTTCCAGAATATCAAAATTCCAACTTGTATATTGGCTTTGAAAGCTTATGATATAGCTTGCAAGAGACAATTACAACTTCCTCGAGCAAGCAAGAAACAATTACAACTTATTCCAACCATTCGCGCCCTTTCAAATTCTTGATTCGCAAAGAAACGTTAATAGCATAAAAACTAGGTTCAAATATACAATCGTTACATTATTTTTCTAGTTAAAATATGGGTCATTCGATTTGCTTTTACAACTTTAAATTTGGGCCGCTCACGTGGAAGGAATTGATTGGAGCGGGCTGCGGGCACCTTTTGCATTTGGTGCCTTTGAAGCTGTGCCAAACTAACATGTGGAGAGCTTCGTTGGTTCCTTTATACTTTAGCCAAGTCATGCCTATTTCGCTTGACCTATGTTGAATTCTAGACATATGGGGGCTAGCGCCCAATTTGAGTTCCACTTTGGAAACACCTCCCGAAATTACGTCGGCCGACATGTGTCTCCTTCGCCGGTCCTGACATGACAAGTAGACACTCATTTAGAGATTGGCCCTTTGGATTCACTTTTTAAATTGCATTGTTGAGGCATGTGGAGGCTCCCGCCAACCCACTCATACTTAGTCAATTTCAATTATCGGCTCCGTCTCTTTTTGAACCCGAGACACATGGAGGATCGGCGCAGTTTGAGAACTGTCCCTAGTTCCAACTCTTGAAGTTACACCAATGAGGCACATGGAGCCATCTACTGAACCTTCGATACTTAGCCAATTTTAGCCTTTTATTCCTTCCTTTTGTACCTGGGACACGCGGAAAGCCTACGCTTATTTGAGGATTGTCCCTTGGACCTTACCCTTAGAGTTATGTCATTTGGATGCATGGAGGCTTCTGCTAATGCTTGAAACATGGCTAAACCACATCTAATTAGAGATGCCCACGTACTACTCGTGGATTATGGGGAAAAATTAACGGGGAAGATACAGATGTCATTCCCGACTGCGGGAAGAAAATAAAAAGAAGGGAAGAAACTTCACCATTATGCCCAACTTTCAAATTGTTTTCCATGAATGGGAAAACTGCAAACAATGCCAGGCTCGATGTGATCCAATACTCTAAGGTACAAACTCAAAAGTTTCAAAACTTGACTTTAAAAGAGGGGAATTTTGAGGGCGACAACAAGCAATCAAGGAGAAAATATCAGGCAATCAACAAGAATCAATAAGCGAAACCCTTTTGACACAGAAGAAAGTAGATCTTGAGCTCATGTACACCACCAAAGTGCCCATACACCTCTACCCTACGGTGGGAACCCCTATCTGGCTCTTTTCTTGAGTTCGATATTTCACGGTGAGTAGTGATGACTGTCTATAGTCCTGCTCAACACTTGTGCCTCTCAGATCACTTCTTGTTCATTAAAAAAATGAACTAAGGCTTATTATCTCCCTCTCTTCTTTGAGGGTTTTACATTTACATACTTTTTTTCTTGTTTCATTATTGTATTTTAACATTTGTACATCCGTTATTACAATAAGTCAATCTACATTCATATTTAATTCAATTTAAATTTAATCATTTGGTGAACCCATTCCTTACATGCCCATTATCAGATCTTTCATGGCTTCCCCATTGTATATCCATGTTCGGCTTCATAATCTCCTCATTAAGCGTGTCCTAGTTGATCCTAGCTCTAGTCTTAACATATGTACTTTGTCCTTTCTCCATTAAATAGGAATTTCTGCTACTTACCTCAATCCATCTACTTACTGTATCCGTGGCCTTGATAATATACCTAAGCAAGTGTTAGGCACAATCTCTCTTCCCCTTACTATGGGATCTTATACTCTTAATGTTCTATGTCATGTTATGCCTCATGATGCTCCTTATACTATCCTTCTAGGCCATCCTTGGTTACATGTTATGCATACCCATGCCATATCACACAATTCCCTTGCACCTTCTTCTATGGATATTGTTATAGTAGATTCTACACCTCATGTTGCTACTCCTTGTGATATTCCTCTTACACATCATGTTAATGAAATTACCTACATTGCACATCCTTCTCCTCTTGGGATGTACCCTAGTGTTGCTGATTTACACGATCAATTCTCTATTGGTACCCATGATACTCCTCCCATTATGTCTCACTCTCGATACACTTCTATTGATCATATGCTCAGTGCTTCCAATTTTACATCTTTTGTACGCATCTTCTTCATTACATGTTAGAACATTGTATGTTGGTTTTACACTGATTCCTAATCCTTACACTTTCCACAATCCTATGCATGATTCATTTACTATGGCTACACATTATCTTGTTACATTAATGGCAATCATATGTTCCCCTCTTTCTACATTGTTGACTATGATCATAGGGGTTAGTTCATAATGCTTTATTGCTTATAATATTCACAATTTACACTTATTGGTTTTCATTACTACTTATGAGCATCCCAACACTATGTATGTTACACATATTTTGAGTCACATATTGTTCCTTATGCTTGCACTTACTTTTTCCACTATTGTCAACATGCACAATTCTACACCTATTATATTTTCCCCTCATGGGTGCATTCTCATTACTTATACACTTCCTATTTATCCAATTCAGATCTTAGACTCTATATGGTTTTCCTCTCACCATCTTGACATTATTATTTGGTAACTTTTTCAATATTCTACTACCACCATGGCATGGTCTCTCCTGCATTATCACATAGATCTCCCTTATTCACACACTTGAGGGCATCAACCTCTCCCTCCTCAAAACCACATGTTCTAATCAATAGTTGTCTATCCATGTTATTCACATACACATATATACATCACTCTTTCTTTGCAATTCATGTCAATCTTACTAGCAACACTTTCTCATATATGCATGCATACCTTGTTACATCTCTCTATGCTCATATACTACTCCATATGCGCTTTGCTACTCATGCTTACTTATGGATCCTTCTATTCATGGCACACATACTACCTCATATATACGATACACATCCTTTAGTGCACTTTACATAATCTATTTATTCTTTCTCACAATGATCATATCTATTTACTCGCAGCTCCTTATATACACACTTAGGGGGCATCACGCTTTCTTTCCCCCTTCCATTCATGTCAATTGTCTCTAGTATCTACTATCACACTTAACACTTTGTGATTCATGTCTCATCTTTCTAAGCACTTTCAAACCCTTTGATACACACATTATATTGTCATTACCCTATGACAAACTCTAGTTCCATTGTTCATACTCAATTATTGAGGGTCTAATTCTGAAATGAAGCTCACATCATTCACAATTCACACTTTGTGCTTCATGATACATCATTTCTTGCATCTATTTATACACATTACCCAATGAAGCACTCTTGTTCTATGGTTCATTCTTGACTATTGAGGGTTCCTATAAATGAACCTCATCTCAAACACATCCGCTAGAGGGCATGTTGCTCCTACCATTTTTCATACCACACCATCACACTTATACATTGCATTTTCATATCTTGGTTACATCTACTCTTGCTAATCTTATTCTATTTACATGTTTCACTTTATTTTCCATGCTATATAGATTCTTAGTATGTCATTATCATTCTATATATACACATGCACATTCACTTGGTCTTTTACAATGAATGCAAATCTCTTACAGGTTTTTACATGTTGAAATGATGCTTAACATTGTACCTTTTACCACCGATTGCATTGAGGCTGTGGGGAATCTACTTTCTCAACTATCACATACTACACATGTTCTATTGTTACATCTCATTACAGTTACTTTACCTTTCACTGATTTATACACGCTCATGACATACTATTTATCTTTCTAACATGCTAATGAGTGCTTCATGTGTAGCATTTTCCTTACAGAACTATATATAACCATGGTTATCTATCACTACTTGGTTTCCATTGCTTTCTATTGTATGTTATTGTTTTGCGAGCTATGCCATATGACTTGTTTGATCACTTTTTTCTTGTTTATGGTTATTTCAGCCCTGATTGTCTTGTGACATTGTGAGCAATGTCCCATGTTTGAAATCCACTTTTCATAGTTTACCTTAATTGCACATATGCTTATTACATTGTATTATTTTACATACTTTGCTTGCACCTACACATATTTCTATCCCACTTTGTTTACATGTGCCTTGTTTTCTTTGACGCACATCCCTTACCCCTATAGGTATCTCATACGTACCCAAAATTGTAGGGTACTGCACCGCCGGAACAACATAACACATGCCCCAATGATGATACAGGTCTCCTCGCAAGGTGTTCGAGATCGAAAAAGCTCTCCAAGTATGTGTTAACATCCCGCATACCCCACTTAGCCCCTGCATGCTTTGTTTTCTCTTCTCCCCTCCTTTTCTTTGTGTTTTGGTCTTCAGTGATGAAATTGCTGCCCACTGCTGGGCGGTGGTCTTGTGACCGCCGCCTGTGCAGAGCGGCTGTCTCTGTAACCACCGCCCTACTCAGGGTGGTGGTCCTTCACGCATTTTCTAGAATGCTCTTTTTAACATGACTCGTGTAAATTTTCAACGTTTACCAGCTTTTTTCACCGCCTTTGCTTGTATTTATGATTCTAGTTCCCTGGAATAGTGTTTTGGCATTGTTTATGGTTTAAGAGATCAATTTGGTTTTCACCTTTGGGTAAATGGGATTCTATAAATAGCTAGCTTGTGCTCAAGCAAATGGCCCCTCAAATTTGCCTCTGAATTTCTCATTCCAATAGTTTAGCCTTTCATTTTGTTTAGGATTCATAGTTTCATTTGTTAGGTGCATAGTTAGCATTGTTTAGCCAAAAAGCCACATATTCTCCTTGTGCAAAGTGTTGTTGTCATTTCATCCAAATCAATTGAGGTAGGATTGAGAGTCTTTCAAATAGAGTAGATCGCTTATCGGGTTATTTAGAATAGATCTACAAATTGCACGGACAAAATGTACCATACTCGCTTTGTCTGCTTTTAATTGTTGGGCCCATACCAAGTCACGAAGGACTATGGAAATGGTGCATATCTCTTATGTACACTAGAGGGTGAGGAATTTGGTGAAACAATCAATTCCCTACACCTTAAACGATTCTACGCATAAGTGGCCAACACTATTTGTATAAATATATCTACATTGCATCTTCATATAGTTAGGTTCATTTTGTCCGCTTGTTTCGTACAATTTTGTGATCAAGGAACTCATTCTCAAAGCAATTCATTACAAACTTCTGATGGTATTGGCATAAACACTCTAATCATACTTCTTCATTTTATAATGTCATCACCTATTTTGGAATCATTTCATCAAATAAAGATAGATATGACAAAGCCTTGACGGTAACCATACCAAGATCTCTGCGGGCTTGTTCTCACTTTTGGTTTCTTCCCGGGATAGGTGTCTTGCCCATGGTCCTGCTCTAGAAGCTTCATCGTGTCACATCTATCCCATATGTATATCTCTTTGGAAACAAGAACATATTGACATTTTGCTCAAATAAGCAAGTCAAACATAGATCAAACAAAAAAATTAATTTTACACATTTCCTTGCCCTACCAACCTTTGGTGATGAGCTTGCATCTCTTACTAGTGATGTAGGGTTGGGAAAGGATGGAAATTCCTTACTTGCCTATGCCTTGCCCATGGTGATAAGCCCATACTTCTTACTAGTAGCATGGGGCAAGGTATAGGGGGTCCTCTTGACAAAGAAACATTGAAGGTCATAAGCAAACAAATTCAAATGAACCTTTGAAATCTTGAGTCAAAACAAATGAATCAGATGTCCAAAATTCCAAGAGAGTTTAAAACCCTAAAACCCAAATTTTGTCTACCATGTGGCCATCTACGGATCTAAGTCTAGATAAACCGCAAAGCAAGTTACATCCCAAACTATGGAGTCACCCGAGTAGAGTAAGTTTGTAGCATCCTAATTTGGTTCCACTAAATCTTTGTCTATCTCTCATCACTGTCATTTCAATACATTTCATAACTTGTGCCCTTTCTAGCTCTCGGTGATGAGCCCTCGCATCTTACTAGTTGCGTGGAGATAGGAGGGGCAAGTTCATCCGCTCATCATACCGGTTTATCATCACACTTCGTCAAAACAAATATGAAGTACCAAAAATTGCTTATAGAAACTAAAGTTCAAAGTCACATTGTGTTTACATTTTCATATATCAAGCATCACAAAATACAAAAGAAGGTAAACATTTGTATCATTTGTTCTCCATTGCATACATTCTAAAAGCATACAAAAATAACATTATAATTTACATGCGTAATCAAATCATAAGAACATTATTGCCAAACATCTCGATCCAAAAGAATATATATAAACGATCAAGTTTTCGGACAATGCCATCATGCGCTAAGCATGGTCAAAATGCTCAAAGAGCCCGAGAGATACAAAATACATCATAAAAAAATAGTCCAAGAGAGCCAAGTGGCTTCTCAACCCCTATGAGATCCCTCTGAGGGTGCACGCCCTCGTCACAGGACTCCGGCTACATCGGTGCTCGAGTGCACAAAAGGCTCACGATCTCAAGGAGCAGCTACGATCTTGCCATGAGAATGACTCCTCATTAGGCGTTGTCTTTGTCATGTGCCGCTGTACCACCGGCTCACTGCAGAGCAGGGTAGACACCATCCTGGCCACATGCCAGACAGGGGCAAAGACATCGGTATGCCTACCAACTACTAAAGGCTCCCCTACATCCACGGATAGCTCTGCATGGGTCTTCTCCATAGGGATCATCAGGGTATCGGTGCATACCCGGTGAATCAGGTCTCGCCACTCATCAGTAGTCTCTGCAAGCAAAGGAGAAAAGCCAATTAGAAATAATCAAGAGATAAAAGCAAACGTAAACAAAAGGAGAGGAAACAACTAAGGCAATCATAAACTAGAAACAAATGTTAAAAGGAAGGATGATAACTCACTCGGATCGTCGGGCCTCCAAGATGGATCTCTAGGATTGGCACCTGCCACAGATGCCACTACCGACCGGGTGTGCTCCTCTTATGGCCGGGGCTACGGACTCATCCTCTCCGCCAAGGCCCTGAGAGAGTGGCTCCTCTGAAGCTAGTGTCACCCTCTCTACACTCTACTCCGCCCTCTCTACCTATAAAATATCCTAAGTGTCATGCCACTCAGGATCACTGTCCTCCTCTCCACCTGACTCACTAGCCTCAGCCTCGGTCTCCTCCTCCGTCTCTCCCCCTGTGAACTCCTCGGACTGGAGTTTATGTCAATAGGTTCGCCGCCGCTGTGGGTAGGACCAGCTGTAATCTAAAGTAAGGGTTCCCGAGGAGCACCGGCTCTCCTCGAGCTCATACTACCGCCTAGCCTGCAATGGGGACACCGGGAGTAATAAGCTGTCCAACCACGGCTGTAGGACCTCCCCGGCCTCTCGAATCGATCTATATACTGGCACCACTGGGTGAAGCATACCCATGTAAGGTAGGCCAAATTGCTAAGGCACTCGACCGAAAGGGTGTATCTCCACCCTCCCCACCCTGTCAACAAGTTGCCCTGTGGTGGAGTAGGAAATCAAAGTGAGAGCCTCCTCACCCCATATACCTGCCATGGCCTGATAAGGTGTGTCCTCCATGTCATCAATAGTTAGGAGGTGGATCTGGTTGGTGAGGTGCTCTGAGCACCGACATGTCTGTCCATCTGGCTGCCCTCACAGCTTCGGGATCTGCCACCTCTACACCTCTCCCATAAGGGATGAAACGCTCATAGACCCAACTCATAACTAGGGTCGGATGGCTCAATGACTACCCCTGTAAACGGACCACCTGGTACAAATCATGGTAGGTAGTCCCAAGAATGTCGGCTCCCCAGGCATAAATCGACCATGTCCCTCAATCTGTGCAATAATGGGGGACCAACAATAGAGTAGAGTGTCTCCTCCCTTGTCCCGATCAATCTCAAGGAAAGGATCCCCATAATGGCATGACAAATCAACGGGATAGGCAGGCTAGGAATAGATCGAACCCTCACCCCCTTCTTCGAACCAGTGGAGATGACTGCATCTCCCATATATGAGGCCCACTGTGCTATCTGAGCCCGTGAACCTGCTGTCTCAAGAGTGAGTCATCTCCCGATGATCGGGACCCCCAAGATATAGTAAACATCCTCCAAAGTAACGGTCCACTCACCTCGGACCCCTGGTAATCGAGAAAGTGTTCCGATCAGCATCCCAATATGAAAATAAGTCACAGAGTATGTGACTAGATGGTGCAACATGCGGAACCCGTGATATACGTAGTATACCACCCTCTGAAGAGTGTCCTGCTCATCCTAAGAAAGGGCATCTAATACTGCTGGGAGCCAATCACACTCTCTCTCTCGGCTCCATCGAATATACTCCTCCCTCGCCTGCATACACCCAAAAACACACAAAACAGAGCAAGTTAGTATCCAAATGACTTTAGAAAAATCATGAAGACACATAAGAATGCTAAAAATGCAAAATTAACTTCAAAAGGGTGTTGTTTGTGCATTCTGTGAAGGACCGCCGCCCTGAGCAGGGTGGCGGTTCCGTAATCGCCGCCTTAAAGGCGGCGGTCTTGTAACCGCCGCCCACAGGGCGGCGGTTGTGTAACCGCCGCCCGCCCAGGGTGGCAGTCGTGTCCCAAATTTCTGTACGGGTCACATGACCTAAAAATGCCTAAAAATGCTAAATAAAGGCTATTTTGACTAAAACAAAGCCTACCCAGTAGGCGCCCCCTAGATAGACCTATTAAAACTAACATTTTCAAAAATTATCCCCCATGACAAAGATTTCAACATTTTAATCTTTTGGGGATAAAAATGGTAAATCAAGAAAAACTAACCTATGATCTCATGGGTCGGCGTTCCACTCGTGGAGGCATGATCACGATCTCGTCCCGAACGTTTTGACTATACTCTCATGAGAAACCATCACCGTGGGTCCCAGAGCTCAAAATCAACCAAATCAACGCGCACAAATGAATAGGAAAATGGGCCCACTTTTACATATATAGCAACCTGACTTATTTTGAATGCCCCTTTCCACGGGTTTGGAGCACCGACGGAGGTAAGTTCTTATCCCCGCACAAATGGTATGTCCTCATTTCATGATATTTTAGTATTTATTTTTCGATCTATTTTGTCTATCTGCACTTGAGTTCTCTTTTCATTTTGCAGGTAGCGGGAATTTCAGATAGCATCATTTCGACACACGGACGTACCAGGTATAACTCCTAACTTCCCATTTCGGGACCGCCATACTTGGACCCACCGTTTTACGCCTCTTCATGGCTAAAACGATTCTCCAAGGGGGCAATATGTACGTACCCAAAATTATAGGGTATTGCACTCACCGGAATAACGTAACACGTGCCCCAATGATGATACAGGTCTCCTCGCAAGGTGTTTGGGATTCAAAAAAGCTCTCCAAGTATGTGTTAACATCCCACATACCCCACTTAGCCCCTGCGTGCTTTGTTTTCTCTTCTCCCCTCCTTTTCTTTGTGTTTTGGCCTTGATGATGAAACCGCCGCCTGCCAAGCGAGGTGGTGGCGGTCCTGTAACCACCACCCTGCTCAGGGCGGCGGTCCTTCACATGTTTTCCGAATGCTCTTTTAACGTGACTCGTGTAAATTTTCAATGTTTACCAGCTTTTTCACCGCCTTTGCTTGTATTTATGATTTTGGTTCCCTAGAATAGTGTTTTGGCATTGTTTATGGTTTAAGAGATCAATTTGGTTTTCACCTTTGGGTAAATGGGATTCTATAAATAGATGGCTTGTGCTCAAGCAAATGGCCCCTCAAATTTGCCTCTGAATTTCTCATTCCATAGTTTAGCCTTTCATTTTGTTTAGGATTCATAGTTTCATTTGTTAGGTGCATAGTTAGCATTGTTTAGGTAATCGAGGAAAGCCACATATTCTCCTTGTGCAAAGTGTTGTTGTCATTTCATCCAAATCAATTGGAGTAGGATAGTTTGATTTCAATAGGAAGCCATTAAAGTTGCATGTTTTGTTCATCCAACAGGATAGTTTTAGGTGCTAGACGTTTTATGTTGCATGACTCGCAATAAATCCCGCTAGGAATTTCATAAGCCAAGCTCTGTACTCTTGCGCTATCCCTCTCCTACTCACATTGTATTCAGTCTACATCCTAAGCTGCCTTTGTTCCAATATCTACTTTTGTTGATGCTAGCATTACACGCTTTTCTAGATCCACGTGAGCACAAAAGAATGAGGAGATCACACTGAGGGGACAAGGTCACACACCATCGGATTCGCCACTATTCTACAGAATCCAGGTTCTAGATTTCAAATTTCTAGTTAAAAGCATATCAAATAGAGTAGCTAATCATTTCATTTCAGTTAAATTTTACTTTCGATATTGCCAGGGAAGCTGTGGGGATTGATAGTTTCTGAGAAACTATGATTCACTCCTCACTTTTGAGGTAGGATTGAGAGTCTTTCAAATAGAGTAGATCAGTTATCAAGTTATTTAGAATAGATCTACAAATTACACAGACAAGCAACTATACTTGGTCACTTTGTTTGTTTTAATTGTGTTATTAGTTTAGTTGTCAATTTTAGATATATTAGATAAGTTGCTCTTTAAAATATGTTTAGTAGTTTAGCAATAAGCATCAGACTTAGAAATATACGTAAATATATCTTGCATGTTTAGTTTATTCTGTCATTAATTAGCTTTATATCATTTGCTTTTATATGACAATCACGGGACCTAGAGAGCCCAGAGAATACGTATTCGAGCCAATCATGCCTCAACCCAATATTATTATGACAATAATTGATATAGATCAGAACCTTAGAATCCAAGTCTTCCAAACAATGCAGACTTACAACAAATCAGCTCACAGTTAAGAGGGTTAAATATAGAAGACGACCAAGTGCACACATTTTGGTCAAATCAGCCAAACTACAGATTACCCTAGATAAATATCCGCATGACTGTAGAAGGACTTGAAAGAGAGAAAACATTTGGTTGTGACCCTTTGGTCCCATAGCCAGACACAGGAGAAACCTTCACAGACATAGATACTAGCTTAAGGATTCAGGTTGCGTAAGAACGCCCTGTAAAGATACTCAGAAAAGATTGCACAACTGTTAAGTCTGAACGTAGAGGCCGAAAAGGCATATGACTATTAGATACTAGGGATTAGGGACTAATTCCACACATGACCATAGTAATTCCACAGCAACCATGAATCTACGGTTGTGACCCACAAATCCCATAACCCTACGAATCCATAGGTGAATCAGACATAGATGTTGGCTTATGCACATTAGTATTCAGATCTACTCCACTTCCGCCTACCATCATCACACAATTATCCTTGTTAGACATAATAGCTAACAAAGCTAAAGATTTCTGGACTAGACCAGAGAATTGGCCATAGAATCCGCTATATATCCATCATCCATCATATGACCCTATCTGGAGACATACACAAAACCATCCCAGGTCATTTTCCACGTATCCCACAACCTATAGATCGGATCATGCCAGAGCTCGATATTGATTGGAGCCTTCGAGTAGTCATCCTTGCCGACCGATCTATCACGCCAGTTCAGGTTAGGAGGGCCTTCTTTGCCTTAGATTCGTAGATTCCATTAGTGCGTGTCGAAGATATAAGATTGCCTAACTAGTTTACCCATACCCTACGCATAATCCATCCCCACCGGCTGTCTCGGCATGACCTCGGGAGGTTGGGTGCGAGGAAGAGTTACTTGTAGATTCCCATGCTCGCTTGTCACTTTTCCATCGTATGCAGTATCCACTTCGGATCAACATCGGGTCCTCTCCTTTAGGCCACATCCTCCTATCATCGTTGCATGCACCCCAAATGAGGGGGATTAATTGGGTGAACAAATCACTCCCAAAATATATTAGAGCTATAGTACAGATCTACACAAGTATATAAATGACATGAGAACACAGTCACAAAATGGCCCAAAATCAGACTTGGGGCCAAAACAGAAAGAGCAGACACCGGTTCTAGAACTAGACACTAGTGCTTGGGTGCCCTTGACCTCCCCCGGGCGCTAATGCCCTAGAGGAAGACACATGTAATTTCTCAATACAACACAATATACAATAGTTTACATAGCAGTTCTACGGTAATAGGCACTAGCCTTCAGTCACATAATGCATTATATCTCCTACAATCGGTACAATAAGAACAATTTAGAACAAATTGAGACATACCATCTACAATGGTGCTTATTGGGAAGAGTCATGGAAGGAGAGTAAAACTAGACCTCTCTCCCCAACACTCGCTCTTGGCGTGAGATTGCCTAAAAACTTGCACTTGGCATGAGATCGCCTAAAAATCACTATCTACATGAGATCGTCATAAAAACTCACTTTTCACATCATTTCAGGACACCTTTCTATCCTTTACACTCTTTTACATTAGGTACGCACTTTCCTTTACTACTACTTTTACATACTATACTTTGCTCAAATTTTTCATATACAGGACTTTGACTAATTTTTTTTCTCTTCTTTTGCATGTCTTTCCTTAATATGCAACAAGAAGCAACCTACAACAACAAATACTAGCACAATAACGGGTATAAACAATGCATATGCTTCACCCATAGGGTCACTTTCCTTTCCTAGTCTCCACGCTTAACTTTGTAATCATTCCACACTTCACTTGTCCACTCAAAGACGCTATTCGCCACACTCTCTATAGGATCATAAGGTACACATATTCTATCTACTTTATGTTATCAAGTATTTAATCAACAACATAAAGTGGGGGAAAATATAGACACAAAATCATGCACTTGGGTACATTTCTAGGTCCTAAAAGCATGTTAGCATTTACATGATTCCTAAGAAAGAAAACTAATAATTGACAACTATCTTTGGCCTCTTTTATTTATCTCTTGCTTTCTATTTGGTCTTACACACCCTATAGCCCATTCAAATCTTAACTTATTTATCTTTCATGGCTCAAGACATTAACTCCCGATTAGGATAACAACACCTAGGTGTTCATGTCCCTCTTGGGCGCCCCGACCCTTTCTTACCTTACTCGCTCTTTTTGGGTCTCTTTTATCTTTTAAGCATATTTTTCACTTATGGGTTGGCATATTAGTTGTCAATTATGAAATTAAAACAAGGGAATCATAAAAATACATAGTTATATTTTCAAAATTAGGGACCAAGCACTAAACATTACTATCATCACCTAAGCTTGCATTCTAAAGGCACTAAAGCACTCCAAAGGCATCCATATAACATCTATTCAAGGGATAAGGGATGTATACTTATGCATATGCAACATAGGAAGCGGAAGTTTATTGTATTCCATTCACACATACTATTACATTGCTACATTCTAGTTATAACCCATTATCAAGTGCAACTTGCACAAGGGCATCTTAGGGCACCATTTCTACACACATCAGAACTACATGGAGTCAGAGATGTAGTGCAACACTCAGTCGTAAGTTCACTCTTCGAGTGACCATTTAGGTTAGTCTGAATCCCCATTCTACATTTTCCTTTTTAGGTTTGATGCGGTTTGTGGGCATGTGTAGGTGAACTTCTCTTTTACAGGTTACATGTACCTTTGGTGATCAATGAGTGAATATCAGGCGATCAACAGGAATCAATTACAAAACCCTTCCGACACAAAAGAGAGTATATCCCGAGCTCAGACGGTCACTAGCACTTGGATCTAGTCATCGGTGCCCAAGTATGTCTCCCTACACCGGGCGCCCTTATTCACTACATTCTTGAGTTTCGATTTCATAGTGAGTAGTGACGACCCTATCTATAGTTTTTTCAGCAATCACACCTTCCCTGATCACTTCTGTTCATTCAAAAATTTCCTAAGTCTTATTATCTCCCTCTCTTGCTTAGGGTTTTACATTTACATGCTTATTTGCTTGTGTCATTACTATATTTTAACATTTATACATCGGTTATTATAATAAGTTACTCTGCAATTAGATTTAATTCTATTTAAATTAAATCAAAACTATATATATAATCAACCATAATAAGGAATTAGAAATGAACTATATTGAGACAATAACACATTTATAGAATGTATGAGAGATGTCCCCATATAATCCAAGTATCTAGGAAAGGCTAGGTTGACACCTATCATCATGTGACATTGTGTGTGTCATGTATCAATCTTAATATACGTCATGAATGCACGTTTGTAAATATTATATAGAAAATATATATTATCAATTAAACCATAATGATAAACAACACATTTAATGTGGAGTGCTAACCATGCAAGCTATGAGTATAGGTCCTAGTTTTGTATTTTTGCAAATATTTGAATGTTTTTGAATTTTGGAATTTACCTATGTATAGGAAAAGGGGATAGAACAAGGGCTACCCAAGAAGAATCTTATCAAAGGGAAAGATGAACCATAAATAGTGAAGAAGTCTTAGGCCTCAAATATATCACAATATATGTAGAAAGTAAAGGAGTAATAACATGATAAAAGATGAAGAGCGATGGACCAATTGGAAATAGTATGAGTAGAAGGCTTTGAATTGAGATTTGTGATCGAGTATTATGTTTGAAGATATTGTAAATGATTAATATTCATTTTGATTTATGCATGAAACCAATTGTGATTGAAGCGATGTGATATAACATGCGATGATTGGGGATAATATTAGTAAATATATTGAAAGCATCATCATTAACAAAGTACACTAGGGCATATATAGTGCAAAGGAAAGTATTCTTGGAAAATAAGGAAGGTAGATCCGTGTATGCCACTTGGTATTTTGAGAAGGGACTATACAATAGTGAATTTATCCAAAAATTGAATATCAAGTGACAATTGATAAACCCACTAGAAATAATATGTCATTAGAAAAAATAATACCAATATCTCGGGTCTAATATTAGGCATTTGAATGTCTGTTTCATTGAAGTTTTAAAATATTGACACAAATGTTCTATCATAGGATCTCATAATCATGATTACAAGGTAAATCCACTTGGGCTATATATTTGGTCATGTGTGCATCTATATACATGGTGATATGTTGAGAAATATCATAAGCATTTACATTTGTAGTAGGAGAAATATGTTTGAGGGAAGGAGGATCACCATAACTAACATCCCAATAATCAAGAAAATCATTCATATAGTCAAAAATATTATCTTTATAAGTTGATCCATCTTGTTGTTTTGAATTCCCTAAGAATAATGAATCGGGGATTTCTGTAGAATTCATTGTTTTGTTGCCCCCATTCTATTCTTCTTCATGCTCTAAGTGCTCTAAAGTGGTGTACATATGTTCATGCGCGATTAGTATTATTGTCATTGTTGTTTCCCAGTAACATGATGTAATTCTCTCACTAAGAGTGACTCTTCCAAAGGAGGTATTATATTCTTATGTCATTTGTGAGTAGATGACTTTTTGTATATCTAAAGGGGTATCATCCAATATCATAGTATGCTCATCCGATATAGCTTGTAATACCCGTTGACATTTAGGGATCGAAGATGATTGCATAGTAGAATATCGTGGATTGAAGGAAATACGACCCTTACACTTAAGCTATTATATTCCTTGTTGTAAAGCATAACAATCATTGTCACGATGCACATTAATATCATGATAATTACAAAATGGTATATCTTTGATTTTTTCAAGTTGATATTGGGGATAATAATGAGTAGGTAATAATTTCATTAATTGCTTATCAAGTAACTCATATAGGATATCATATTGTCTAGAATTTTTTCGAACAAAATTTATTCTTTCAGCTATGGTTGCCTTCATAATCAAGATTGACCTTGTGAAACATACACATTATTTCCTCCATGTATCATGTATAATGTTTTTTCTCGTAGCCATAAAACTATGTTGATCACGATGTATAGAGACACTATTGACATGGGCATTTGAAGAATCCTTTAGATGTTCCATCTCATCCTTGAGATATTTTATTTTAGTACTCATGGCTTGAAATTGGGCTTGAAAAACATGGTGTAATGATTGAATAGATTCTATGATAGCTTTATGAAAGATGACATCATTATTAATAGAAGGATTTGAAATGGCATGGGCCATGACAGAAAAGCGGTGGAAGAGCCTCCAATTAGATAATAAATAATACTAATCAACACATGGAAGGCCAACAAATAGGAGACTATAAAGGATAAGACCCAAAAGTGATATTGAACAAAAAAATGATCATCATCAAATTAATTAAAAACCATATCTCGAAAATAATAAATGAGTTTAACAAAACAAAAGGAGGTGTTTTTGAATTTGATTATGTGGAATAAATACCTCCAAGGAATTTAAACAAAAGTGTACATTTTGTTGATAATGCCCTAATTACTAAAAATAGTAATTTTGCATTTCGATAATTATTCAAGTAATTAAGGAAAACAAAGAGAGGCTTTTGTTAAATAGATAAAAATTAATAAAAAATGTAGGGGAATTTTAAATATGCTTTATATATATGATGAAAGGTGATTTGGTAATTAGGAATCCCTAGAAAGAGACCCAAAGGAAGGACCAACCACGACACCTAGGAAGAATGGTGAAAACCATATTTAGGGTAGGTGAAAGATGAAAAATAGGTTTGTATATGAATATAAAATATAGAAATGAAACCCTAGGGAAACTAGGGTTTGAAATAGGGTGTGAGATAGAATCGTAAATTGGGTTTGCCAAAATTTTACACCTTTTTTAGATTAATATAAATAAATAATGCTATGAATGCACTAAAAGAGGATGTAAGGTTTGTTACGGGGTTATTCTGATTAATTAACTTCCAACATTAATCATGTAATATCAAAACAACACATTAATACTTGCAACTAGTGATAATAATATTGTTTAAGCTCAAAAACATAAGAGGAGAGATGCACTTAGTTGTACAAATTTAAAGAGGAGAGCTATGGGTGCACAAACTAGATAAACTAGGAGTATGAACTTGAAGATGCTTCGTTATCAATATCAGTAGCTAGAAAATGCCCTAGTATGGAAACATACAACTCTAGGCCATGAACATTTTACGGTCTTATACCTTTTATACGAGTTTTGGACATGCTTAGAGTGTGGCTCTGTAACTTCATATACCCTTCACTTTCTTGGAAATAAGTGTCATTTATCAAACATTGAGTGTTGCACATTTGTAAAACCCTCTAAATATTTCGAACCAAACTCAAACCCTAACCACGGGTGGAAAACCCTATTCAAATTTTAGTGTTTGGGTTGAAGTGCCATCTGTGCACCAGCTACATTGGCACTACTTTGAAGAGGCTTCAAACCATACATAGTTCTCCACCTAGCATGTGATATTTATATGGATACAACTAGTTTGGTGACTTGAACCACTTTGAAAATGCTTAGGATTATTTTTCTCTTACTAATATATTGGATTGGGATCTTTGGATACTTGGAAATGGGGAATATGGATTGCTTGACGTGGTTGAGTGCTTGAAAATGTAGTAGTGATTACGTTAATGGATGTACATTAGCTTTAGGAAGATTCAGGAGCCTTGAGTTTATTTTGTGTTAGTATTTACAATGAAAGCTTATAAGTGCATAAGGTGAGTAAATGAGCTGATATTAATTTTCTTATATAGGGTTCCAAAGGAAATTTGCTATGATAAATCCAGTCTAGGAGGATGAAATGATCTAAAAAATGATAATAAAATTTGAAGCAAAGTTAGAGGATGTGTTGGTTTAAGACCATGTCCTGACAAGACCATACAATTTTGGACAAGGTGAAAGTGCATGCAATCTAAAAGATGTATCATGATAAATAAATATTAAATACTAGTTTTATGCATTTATATTTAGAATGTAATGACACATCGGTTTGTGAAAATAATCAAGTTGGTAGAGAGACCATAGGATGTGCTAAGCGGTATATAATGTGGATATTTGTCTTAAAAGAAGCATTGTCATGATTAACAATGTTCAAGTGTAAATTTTGACATTTGAATGTCTACATTTTAGAGGGATGTGCTCCAATATATAAATAGGCTGAGGATGGTTCCCACTCCCATACCATATAGGGGGTTGGGATGAAGCCGCCCTATCATTTATGGAAGGGTGAACTACACACACACAAACATATAAGTATGGCATCCGATAGTCCCCTATTACTCCCCCTTCAAGTATGAAATGAAAATTACACTCTTAAAGTAAAAATATACTCGAGTGTGTAGACACACTTTGTATTTTCTCAAAGTTTTTTTCATATAGATGTGTTGGTGTTGGCATGATCTATGGTGAAACATGTAACACAATGTAGTCGATGTCTATAATATAAATTGAATTGTAAGTCAAATGTAAATGCATATTTTAAACATGAACAAGGTGAAATAAAGAGATACAAAGCATAAAAGGAATACACTTGTTGGTTATATGGAGGGAAGAGCTCCCATTCTTTCCCTACAAGTGGATATTCAAATTGTTGAAGGATTAGGGGTGATCAGTCCCCAATTGAGCCAAAGGAGAAATTGGAGTATTGGGTGCATGTGACCTAACACCTAATAGAAGGTAGAGAGAGAAGAAGAGAGAGGTACCAAAACACCTTGTGAAGGAAGAAGATTGTGTATCAAAGTTTTTAGTAGTGTTGATAACTTCCCTAATAAGAGGATATGAAGGATTTCCTATGAAGAACATAGTCACTTCGGTACCTTTCATAACCCCGCGCACCACATTGTGGCAGATGGATCTAAGCCCAATTTTATATATAGATATAAAGTAAAAAAGATTATTGGTGCCCCATGCCCTCTTAATGTGCCACATAGTTGATCATGACTATGTAATATGTAGAGATAATGATGGAGGAGACCCATGCCCCAAAACTTTGTATTTGTATTTGAAATTGAGTGTTGAAATACATGAGTGAAATATTCATATCACTGTAAATTGCTTTGAATTGTGTAAAGCGAGTATGGAATTATGCCACAAAATTGTGTCTATAAGAAGAAATTAGAAACCGTAGAAAAATCTAGTATGACTACCCCCAATGCAAAAACATGTGGGAGGGTAAGGAAGGTCCTTACGATCATGAATCTTGATATGTTTTTAAAATTGTGTAGTTTTGCCCAAATTTTTGTATCTCGAGATATTTTTAGGACCTTTACCCTGTGAAAACTATACTTGAACCCATAATCTATCTATAAATATAGGGGTATCCCAATAAATGCCCTCACTTTTGAGGTATGCATGATAAAGAATTTGAACATGTGTCTCAAAAGAAAAGATGTGTATCCCTTTCTTATAAGTTTGATAATCTATGTAGGAACACCTAGAAGACTATATTGGTGGTCATCAATGGGATCTCATCCTTGAAAAAGGGATGTGCATGGTGGAGACCATAATGTGCAAAGAAACAAGCAATAATAGAAAAAATAAGAGTAGTGACAATAGTTAACATGTAATACAAAAAGTGTAGAGATATAAAAATAGTCAAGTGAGAAAATACAAGCACTAGTAGGCGAAAAGAGTCACATCAATGGATAGAGTTGCAAACATGGGACATCCAAAGTGTAACAAGACAATCACGACACTTAGGCTATATACAAGAGCATTAATTTCATAGAAGAAAGGCATGAAGCCACAAACATGGGAGATCCACGGTGGCACGAGACAATCAAGGAAATTAGGCCACATACAAGATAAGTAGCAAACATATATAACAAATAGTGATTTTAAACAATGATACAAGCACCATAGTAAGTAGTACGAGAAGAACATAAAATAAGAAATTTTAGTTGTGCACAAAACACATGTGTTAGTAATGTTAGTTCAAAAGATAACATGTGATTTAATTTAATTTTAATTAAATCTAATTGTAGAGTAACTATTGAAATAAATGATGTACAAATAATAAAGTATAGTAATGACACAATAAAAATAATATACAAAGTATAAAACCCTAGCGGGGAGAGGAAGATAGCATAATTTAGCTGATTTCGAATGAACAAGAAGTAATTTGGGCGAGTGCAACTAACGAATAGACTACAAAAGGGTTGTCACTTATCGGTGTAAAATCTGGAACCTGAGAATAATGTCGGATAAGGGCACCCATAGTAGAACAAAAGCACTCAGGCACTGGTGACAACGCAGAGGATCAAAATCTACTTTATATTGTGTTGCAAGGGTTTCACAATTACTCTCTATTGATCACCTAATGTTCACACTATGATCGTCGATGATACCTATAACCTACAAAAGAGAAGTTCACCTACACAAGCCCACAAACCGTATCAAACCTAAAAAATAAAATGTAGAATGTGGAGTCGGGTGACAGTGACTATCACCCCAAGAGTGAACTTATGACCGAGCACTTTACTACATCTCTGACTCCATGTAGTTCTTGTGTGTATATAAATGATGCCCCAGAAACCCTTGTGCAAGTTACACTTGATGCGGGCGGGCTATAGCTAGAATATAGTAATGTGGTAGAATGTGTGGATGGAATGGAATGAACTTCCCCTTCCCATGTAATGTATGCAAAAGTATGTAGTCATTGTCCTTTGAATGGATGCTAGATGGATGTCTTTGGAGTGATTTAGTGTCTTTGGAATGCAAGTTTTTTTGAGATGATGATAGTAATGCTTAGTGCTTGGTCCTTGATTTTGAACACATAATTATGTATTTATATGATTCCCTTATTTGAATTTCATAATTGACAACTGGAAGGCCGACCCATAAGTGAAAAAGATGACCAAAAGATAAAAAGACCCAAAAAGTGAGTACTGAGAGAAAGGGTTAAGGGCGCCCATAAGGAACATGAGTGCACGGGTGTTATTGTCTTAGATGAGCATTGGTGTCCAAAGCCATGAAAGATAAACAAGTAAAGTTTTGATTGGGTTGTAGGGTGTGCAAGACCAAATAAAAAACAAGAGACAAAGAAAAGAGGCCAAAGATAGTTATCAACCACTAGTTTTCTTGCTTAGGAATCATGTAAATGCTAACATGCTTTTAAGACCTATAAATGTACCCAAGTGTGTGATTTTGTGTCTACATTTTCCCCCACTTTATGTTGTTGAGTGAATACTTGATAACATAAAGTAGATAAGAGATGTGTACCTTATGATCATGTAGAGTGTGCGGCGAATAGCGTGTCGAGTGGACAAGTGAAGCATGGAGTGATGAAAAGTGAAGCATGGAGACTAGGAAAGGAAAGTGACCCTAGGGGTGAATCATGTGTGTTGTGTTGCACCTGTTATTGTGCTTGTACTTGTTGTTGTAGGTTGCTTCTTGTTGTGTATTAAGGATGAACCTGCAAAAGAAGAGCGAAAGAGTAGTCAAAGTCTTGTATATGATTTTTTTAGCAAAGTATGCAAAATTGTGTTAAAGTAATAATAAAGGAAAGTGTGCACTTGATGCAAAAGAGTATAAATGATAGAAATGTGTCCTAAAATGTTGTAAAGATTGATTTTTTGGGTGATCTCACATTGATAATAAGTTTTTTGAGTGATCTCACGCAAAGAGCAAGTGACGGGGAGAGGGGTCTAATGTAACTCTCCTTCCATGACTCTACATGATAAGCACCAATACAAATGGTATGTCTGAATTTGTTCTTATTGTTCCTTTTGTTTTGATTATTAATGCATTATGTGTTTGGAGGATGTTTCTCTGTAACTATAGAAATGCTTTGAAGACTTCGTGAATTGTTACGATCTAAGAAGGTGACTATATGTGCCCCTATGACATTAACGCCTAGAGAGGAGGACACAAGTGCCCAGTGTATTACCGCCTAATAGTGGGAACTAGTGTGCGTGTTGTATAGAGCACCCAAGTCGATTTTGGGTCATTTTGTGATTGTATTATTGTTTTCTTTACGTATTGTGTAGATATGTGTTGTAGATATGAGTTTCTTTAGGGGTGATTTGTTTACCCAATGTATGCCCCCTCATTTGGGGTACATGCAATGACTATAGGAGTGTGCGGCCCAAAATAAGGGACATGATGCTTTGCTAAAGTGGATACTGCAGTGGGGTAGGGGATGTGCATGGTAGAAACCAAAGCATGTGCAAACAAAGTGGGCTAGTAACATATGGTAGTAATAAAATTAGCAAGACATGCAAGAAAAAGACAATGTAGAAAGCAAGTGTGCATATAAGATGGACCATGAAAAGAGGGTTTCAAACATGGTACATCGCTCACAATGTCACAAGATAATCAGGGGCTTAGCGACCATAAGTAAGCAAATAATGATCAAACAAGACATAGGGCTTAACCCGCAAATGATAACATACAATAGAAAACAATGACAAGTAAATTGTATTAGATAACCATGGTGGAATATAGTCATGCAAAGAAAATGTTACACATGAATCACCCATTAGCATGTTAAAAAGATAAAAATTATGTCATGAGCATGTATGAATAAGTGAAAAGTAGAATAAATGTAATAAGATGTAACGATATAACATGTGTAGTATGTAGCCACAAAATAATGCACTTACTATTAAAATTATATCACCAAATATGTTATTTTATATATTGATCTCACGTGAGAAAAGTAATCACTAATGGTTCATCCCTTAGTCTTATCGTCAATTAGTTGGTCATTATCGTCATTTGTCTTGCATCGTCAGGATTATTTGCTGCTACGCCCTTAACCTATTGCTTGTATTAGGATATGAGTAGCCGACTTGTGGCTTACCATATAATTTTACTATATCATTTATACATTCTCATGCTTAGTAGGTCAACCTTGGCGATGGCCATAACATATGAATAGTATATATAGGGGATTGTAGGTAGTAGTTCAGGATCATTCAAGCATTTGAGTCTTATTGTATGGTTTGGAGGTTGCCCCCTCGAAGTGGCGAAGTTATTCTAATTGCATATTGAGATAATTTATCTGAAATATTGTGTTCTTTAGTGTTCTATTTATGCTCATAATTTGAATTATACAAGTAATTTCATTACAAGTGGTATCGTAGTGTGATCTGGGTAAAACCCCTAATTTTTTGTTTCCAATATATCTTACGAACCAGAGAGAATTTGTCAGATATTTTTACTAGAGTGTGAATAATTCCAAGTAAGATTCCTTAAAAATTTCAAACTTTTTGGATTTATTTTGCAAAATTTATTGCAAATTTAGGGTTTTTCATAAAATCACTCCCTAGGCTGAAATTTGTGGAATTTTTCCAAGTTATTTACATTTTCGGAAAGCCATCAAAAACATATTTGTAGTATCTTCTTTGTGTTTTTTCCCATTTGGCCGAATTTGTATCAAAACCCTAAACCCTAGGGTTTGATATCATGGCAAGGCCTTCCACAAGAGCCCAAAAGAATCCGGTCACTCCGGGTAAATCCCCAGATAAAGATGGGGTAGTGATATAAGAGTTGGAGTCAGAAGGGGTAAATATAGATTTCTCAGCACTAGGGTTTACCTCAGTTGATCATAAGGTGAGCCAACTTGAGTATGAACTATGAAATGTACAATCTAAGATGGCCTATAAAGGAGACAGACCAAATCAATCAGCGGTTGGATGATATCGTGAAACTTATAAAGGGTAAACAATATGTCCCAAATCTTTCCCAACTCAACCAAGGAGGATCTTCAGTTCATAATAATGGGAAAAATAACTATGTTGGATCACTTTTCCGGCCCAATAAGAATCCAACTTATTAATAACCACGAAACATGATGCCAAAAATGGAGATGCACAAATTTGATGTGAAGGATCCACTGAATTGGATAAATCAAATGGAGAACTTCTTTGAGTTACATAAAACCCCATCAGGAAAAAAGGTGACATTGGCATCCCTATATCTTGAACGAGAACAATTCGTCTAAAGTATCGATGGTTATGTGCCCGAGGCGAAAGAGTGTTCTCGGTATCACTTGGACAGTTTTATTGAGTTGCAATTACACTATAGTTATAGTGTTTGAGATAACTACTTGATCAATTGGAAAAGTTAAGATAAATAGGATCGACCAAATATTATGTGCATTTATTCTAGAACTTGTCCTTAATGGTGGAGAATATTACTTGAAGAGAACTGAATGACTTTGTTTCTTAGGGTCTTAAGGACCACATTGAGCATGAGGTACATATGTTTAATCCACTCAAGCTTTTGATTCTACTATCATGGCATGTAGAGCGAGAGGAAAAATTATTTGCGGTAGGGAGCTGCCTTTCACTAACACCGAGAGATGTAGCACCCCTTCCCCATCATTCTTCGGGCCAATTAGACTCACTCCTCAACAAATGGAAGAAAAAGAGCAAAAGGATTATGTTTTAACTATGACAACAAATATGGACCGGGACACAAATGTGCTGAGAAGAAGTTGTTCTATATTGAAGGAGGAAATGAGGATGAAGAGGAAGCTGAAATTATAGGAGAAGTTGAGGAACCAATAGAAGATGAAGTATAGGATCACTAACCTATAATTTCTTGTCATGCATTGTCAGGTATTAGTACTCCTCAAACACTCAAGGTTATTGGCTATCTCAAAAAATAGAAGGTGATGGTGTTGATTGACTTAGGGAGTACTCATAACTTCATAAATAGTAAGTTAGTTGCCCGCTTCAATTGTATTATTTACCTAGCTCCAGAAATTCAAGTTATGATTGCGGTGGTGGGATAGTCAAGTGCATAGGAAAGTATCATAGTATCAAGCTTTCCATGGGAGACTACATGTTAGACTCACCTATGTTTGTTATTTCTATGGGAGGGGCAGATATTGTTTTGGGTGTCCAATGGCTCACAACCTTGGGTACTATAGAAATGAATTTCCAAGAATTGTTCATGCAATTTCATTCAGAAGTAAGGACAATACAATTTAAAGGGATGGTAGCTAAGTCTCCATAGATTATTATCTCTCATCAGATATAGAAGGTTCTCAGAAAAGGAGTAGATGGATTTGTAGCAAAGTTATTTTCCATAGAGGTAAAAAATACAGAGTCTTCAATGCCACCCGATCTTCATAACATTGTTAATGCTCACTCATCTATTTTGTATGCAATTCCAAAGGGACTACCACCAGTTAGGGATCATGATCATGTCATTCAGTTGATTCCAGGGATCCAACCACCTAACATCGACCATACTGAGATACCCATATTCCCAGAAAAGTGAGATCAAGAAAATGGTGTAGGAAATGTTGAAGGCAGGTATCATCAGGCATAGCCAGAGTGCATATTCTTCACCCATGGTCATGGTACATAAGAAGGATGAAACATGGAGAATGTTTCCAGATTACCAAGAACTCAACAAGTACACCATCAAAGATAAGTTTCCTATTCTAGTAATTGATGATTTACTTGATGAATTGCACGGTGCTATTTATTTCACAAAATTAGATCTTCATTTGGGGTACCATCAAATTAGAATAAGAGACGAAGATGTTCATAAAATGTCTTTTAGGACTCATGAGGGCCATTCTAATTTTTAGTAATGCCTTTTGGTCTTACAAATTCTCCTCAACATTTCAAAGCTTGTTAAACATTGTTTTTAGGCTATTTTAAAGGAAATTTGTATTAGTTTTCTTTGATGACATATTGATTTACAAGAAGACATGAGAAGAATAGTTGTAACATGTAAATAAAGTGTTGGAAGTTTTAGAGAAACACAAGCTCTATGCAAAGCCATCCAAATGTTCTTTTGGTGTACATGAGGTAGAGTACTTGGGTCACATTGTATCCCATGAAGGTGTCAGAGTTAATCCTCAGAAGATCAAAGCTATGGTGGAATGGCCAAGGCCAAAAACTGTCAAAAATCTCTGAGGGCTCCTAGGACTAACAGGGTACTACAGAATATTTGTGAGGGGATATGGTATAATTGCGGCTCCACTCACTGCATTGCTAAAGAAGGATGTCTTCCATTGGACAAACGCAGCCACTAAATCCTTTGATTAGTTGAAAGAAGCCATGTGCACCACCCGAGTGCCAATAGAACAAAGGTGAAACCATTAAGACACTAGGTCTATTGCAACCATTACCAATTCCTAGCCAGAGATGGGAGGAGGTCTCCATGGATTTCATCACAGGATTGCCTTGTTCAGAGGGTAAGAATGTTATTTTGGTGATTGTGGATAGGCTCACAAAATATGCCCATTTTTGTGCCATGTCACATTCATTTGAAGCTAATACTGATCACATCTTTTTTTTGAGATAGTTCAAAGGCTACATGGAAACCCAAAGATAATTTTGAGTGATCATGATCCTATTTTCACAAGTAATTTTTAGACAAAATTATTTACATGTTTGGGTACTTAGCTAGCTCATAGTTCATCTTACCATCCTCAAACTGATGGGAAAATGGAAGTGGTCAAAAATTCTTAGATGGGTATCTACGTTGTTTTGTATCAGATAAGCAGGAATGGTGGGTTAAATGGCTACCACTTGCAGAATGGTGGTATAACACATCTTTTCATACCTCTTCTCAAATGACCCCATTTTTAGCATTATATGGTTACCATCCACCATCTATCACTTCTTCCTTGAGGGTGCAAACTAAGGTCAGAGATGTTGAGGAACACATTCAACATCAACAATAGGTTTTGGCTGGTTTGAAGGAGAATTTGGCATTGACACAAAACAGGATGAAACAACAAGCAGATCAACACCGTAGTGAAAGACATTTTGAAATTGGTGACTAGTTTTTGTACATCTACAACCTTATAAGAAGATGTCCTGAAGAAATAGAAAAAGGAAAACAAACTTGCTCCTAAATATTATGGTCCTTATCAGGTTCTATAGAAAATTGGAAGTGTTTCTTATAAACTAGAGTTGCCTCAATCTTCACGCATACACCAATATTCCATGTTTCCTACCTAAAGAAGGTTATTGGACATAAATTTGCAGCCCAGAAAGAGCTATCAGAACTTGATGAGGAAGGAAGAATCATTTTGGATCTAGAGAAGATTCTGCAAACATGTACTTAAGAGACTAAGAACAAGAGACATTAAGGAATATCGATCAAGTAGAAGAATATGAGCATAGAAGATGTGACCTAGGAGGATGAAGGTTTTCGCAAAGAACATCCAAGATTATTCTATGTTGAGGACAACATTGGTTTGAAGGTGAAGGGTGTGCTACGCCTTAACCAATTGCTTGTATTAGGATATGATTAGCCAACTTGTGGCTTACCATATCATTTATACTTTCTCATGCTTAGTAGGTTGGCCTTGGTGATGGCCATAATATATGAATAGTATATATAAGGGATTGTACATAGTAGTTGAGGATCATTCAAGCATTTGAGTCTTATTGTATGGTTTGGATGTTGCCCCTCGAAGTGGCGAAGCTATTCTAATTGCGTATTGAGATCATTTATCCGAAATATTGTGTTCTTTGGTGTTCTATTTATGCTCATAATCTGAATTATACAAGTAATTTCACTACATTTGCATAGTTTTGGTCATCTCTCAAGGAGTCTTAGGTGTCGTTATTTGGTCATTTGTCGTCTCTAGTCTTTGACTAGGGCACCTAGGGTAGTATTGGGGTGCCCATGGGCAACTGATCCTTAATTTTAGGCACCCCTGGTCCTAACAACACTTAGATTTAATTTATCTGTTTGAGGTCGGTCTTTGTCATTTTCCCTCTCTTTCCCCTAGGTACTAGTTGGCATGTCAGTCATTAGTGTCGAAATTTGAGCAAGAGATCCCTATATAAACATAACATACTCACTATTCTATGGGCAAACTATCTACCATCAAGGGATAGCTATCTACTAAGGCAAGGGACTACATTTGGGCATCATTGCATCACACACATTGTATAGGAAGGGTTGTATTCATTCTATTCCATCCACCATTTGCATTTTACATCTAGCTATTGCCCCTATCTCTGTGTCATTGGCGTTAGGGCACCCTAGGCACATAATTACACACATAAGCACATAAAACTACATTGGGTTTGGAATGTAGTGCAACACTTAGTTTTAAAACCACCATTGTGGTGATAAGGTCAGTCTAACCCCTTCATATGCATCTTTCTTTTTAGGAATTTGATGTTTTGTATGGGGTTTTGCAAGTAAATACTCATTGCAGGTTTTATGGTGTCATCAACAAGGATATTGCGACACTCAAACAATAAGGGTCAAGATATTGCAAAAATCTAGCGACACTATCAAATTCAGATCTTGAGCTATTCGAGAAGACCAGAGTGCCCATACTTCAGACTAGGGCACCCACAAGCACCTCGATCCTCCTCCAGCGCCCTAGTCATGTAAACCACCATCTGCTGCAATTTTCTAGGTTGTTCCATCACACTGTCCTTCATCCTACACATCATTCTGTTTGGTTCCAACACACAACAAGGTAAGTTATTTCTAGGTTAGTATCTTACCCTTTTATTTCATTTCATTTAAATATCAAAATAAAATATTTAGCATCAGTATTTCAGCTTATATCATTTACTACATTTATGTACCTACTTAGATTAACTTAGAATATATATATTAATTTCATATTTTAGTTAATCATTTTGGTGAACCCATACTTTAGAATATTTTTCCCTAGGATCCATTTCAAACCCTAATGGCTAGGAATAGTTCATCTTCTTCGCCCATCATGTCTCATTTTAGTGTCAACCCTATATATGATGAGGCTGTTATTGTTGAGCTCACGGATCTCTATGGTAATCCTATTCCTATGTCAACTCATACTCAACAAGAACTCTTAGAGGGTCAACAATATGTGCCTACTCATTTTGAAGACTCTCCTATTGGCATTAGCATTGTTGAGGATCCTATAACCTTCACTCATTGTACACCATGCTATATGGCTACTAGTGATCCTCCTTCTGATCTCTCTAAGGAAATTTTAGACGACTCTCTTATTGACTATTTACTTGGTATTGATCATCATCCACATGTACATATTGGTTCTTCTCCTACTCAACATACTACTATAGTCCCATCTCATGATTTTCCGAACATCGATATTGCTACTCATCATTCATCACATACTAGCTCTCATTCACTTTTGCATTATGTTGATGATCCTATTGAAAGTGTCCTTAGTGATATTCCCATTTCTGAGTATTTATCTAATCATGATCAGACCATTCATAGTCATGATTATCATTATTTTCATATTGCCTAGTGTGACTCACCTATTCCATCACTACCTTCACCTGAGGTTACATTTAGTACTATGCATGAGTCACCCCCATCTATCACTTCTTCATCTCCTACCATTTCATCTCCTCCTCTCACATCATCTACACCTATTAGGACATCTTCTCTTATAGAGGTCTCTCCATCGGTCACCTCACCTATTAGGGATGTTTTGATGTTAGTCCCACCATTTTTATACATATTCCATCTACATCATCTACTATAGCTCCTTCAACACCTACTCCTAGTGTGCCCTTAGCATCGATAGAGCCTCCTCTATCATCTCTTGATATTCCTATGATCACACACAATGGAAAGTTACAACCTCTTAATACATTATTGCCATCTTCCATTATTCCTTCATAGGATATCATCTCTCTCATGCATGTCATGTTGTAGGTCAATTACAATCTCAGGTCCAGTCTCTCACTTTATAAATTAGGGCTTACTATGCTTCTATTGACAACAATTCATTACATGGTAACCTTGTCCCTAAGAAGATTCATAATTCTATATTTCCTAAGGACTTTATCATGCCTACATTCACATGTTTTGATGGTATTGGTGACCCTCATGCCCATCTTCTACACTACCACATTGTTATGACCTCTTATTCTAATGATAGATTATTGCTTAAGGCCTTTCGATACAGTCTTATTAATGAGGTTGCAATGGTACACTCATCTTCCCTTTGGGTCCATTAGTACTTACTATGACATGGAGGACGCTTTCCTCCATCAGTTTATCATCAACAATGGCCCTAAGGTTACTTATGATTGCTTACCTACTTTACATCAAGGCTCATCTGAACCTATCAAGGATTATATCTTATGGTTCAATGCTTGTATACATCAACTGATATTCCAACCTATTGATCTAGAAAAGTAATTTATTTTCTGTCATGGTCTAATTCCCGCACTTAAGCAAATATTGTAGTATGATACATGTGAGTCATTCATTCTTCTCTACTACAAAGTCCTAGATCTAGAGAAATATCTTCTTTCAACAAATTTCATTGACCCTCCACATACATCTACTTCTATTATATCATCTAGTCCTCCTCCATCGAAATTGGTTAAGCGTCCTACACAATCTCCACCTTTGCCTCACAAGAAAGGAAAACAGGCTCAACCTACTCCACCACCACAACATACTTCTCCTCCTCCTCCGTGATAGGTTACTTCTCATTCCACTCCATCTATGTCACATGAGCCATTTCATTTCTCCCATCATGTTAGACCTCATGATGTATTGTTTGCCTTACTTGAAAAGTACCTAATTCTCTTACCATCCAACCATCATCACCCACATCATAGGTTATAACCTCAACATGATCAACCATACTATAATTATCATCACATAAATGGCCATAGGGACAATGATTATCTTGCCCTTCGTGACAAATAGCAACAATTAGAGGAAAAGGGCATCATCTCCTTTAGCTCTCACACACGTGAGCGGTCTATTTCTCTCTACCTCTAGCAGAGGGTTTATACGCTTTGAGTCCTTTCTCCATCAATTTCTTAGGCCATAGTTCATCCATCATTGCCATATATCACTCATATATGCTTTCCACCACATTCATCCATCACTCCACTATCGCATCCATCGTATTCACACTATCCACCGCATCATACTACTTCTACACATTGGCTTCCACAACCCTTTGTATTTAGGCATTCCACCATAGCTCCATATGACATTTAGTTTGGCACAAATTCACACATTGCATCCCACATGCTTCCACACTACTACACCTGCCTCGTCTCATGGTAGGTGATGCTTATCACCTTACCTCTTAATGACGCACTTGTGTTCTTATAGTTCTTACATGAATGTTGAGGATTTGTTCTAAGAACCTCTCATCACGCGCTTCATCATTTCATCTAGCACACTCCATCATTTCCGATGATGCACTCTTACTTATGTGGCTCTCTATGTGGCTCTTTTCTTGACTCTTGGGGGTCTTAACTAAATGAGCCTAACATTTCACGATCACATCACATTATCATTCATCACGACATGTTAGTTTTTCAATTATTGATTTTTACATCTATCTTACTATCAACATTACACTAATTACACGTTATAAATTCCATTTCATTTAACTCACCAACCACATTACATTCGTCATCTATTTTCATCATTCACTGTACACATTTTTTTGTCTATCATTACCAACATTATAATGTGAATCTACCTTAATCAAACATGAACACATACACTATGACAATAAACATCAAATCATACATCATCACCGCATTACGAATCTGATATACACAACAAAAAACTCATCATATAACCATAACATGTGTCCATACATATATATATCGAATACAAATAATCATTACAAAACAAATGCCTCATCATTGGGGGAAATGCCCCCACATCATATACAATAGTATAATCCAAATCTCATGATCATTATCACTATCGGGTACTACAAAGCCCTAGAACTAGACATTTCACCACTAACGTGATGTCATTGTTTGTGGCCTTGATACCTCTCAACCTGCCTCTGTAATAATAGGGAAATCTTTATCGCCTACTCAGAACACTGACACTTTACATCCAAGTATCGTGCAAGCACATCCTATGCCAAGGGACCACACTTACCGCCTCTCGAGCTTGTCGAGTCTCCTTGCATGCCTTGTCCCTCTCGCCTAACAATATCGTGTATGTTGTCCTCTTATGGCCACTGGATCAAATAAATGGGCATGCTCACCCGCTATATCATCCACTCGCTCAAGTATACATCCACCAAACACATTAGTCAAAATGTTCCACGTCAATTTGTGGATGGACAGGTCTCCTATCAAGGACTAATATGCATCACCTACAAAACAAATTAAACAATGTGTTAGGAAACCATTGTTATCACATAAGCCAACACTAACATACACAACATAACTATCTGTAGATACTCGCACTCAACTACAATCTGCTCTTTGCTACATTTTGGGGGCATGAGTTTCCCCCTCTCCTACTCCTCCTCCATGGTAACCCCATTGGACTTATAAATAATGGGAACAATAATACCCACCTATGAGTTGCCCACCATGCACGATACTCCTCTGCGTAACCCACATCATTTGAATCTATTTTCTCTATCACCACATCTACCTCATTTGGCCCTAAATGTACTAGTTGCTCTGTTATGGGCCCCGGGTCTAGCTCCGGCCCTCCTAGGTGGCTCGATGGCTCTCAACCATATATTTGGCTCGGGGCACGTCTCGAGCCATGTCGAACTGTCATGATACTCTCTCAACCTCAAAAAGATCAGCCACACCCAAGAATTTATCCTCCAACCACATCATCCTTCGAATACACCACAACTCTACAACATCCTCTAGCCATCCACCATAGTCACAATATGGCCTCCATGTAACCACTTAGGACCCCATCCTATCTATCAATGCCCTATAGGTATTTGTATCCATCATATGCCCACGAATATTAATCCACCTCCTTATATATATCTTTGACCTAGCCCACTCTCCTCGTGGACCTCCAACTAGTCTCAACACGGCTATATGCTCATAAGCCCATACGTGCAATAGTGTAGTGGCTCCTATCCCACCACCATGCTCATCGTGAGTAAACGGTATAGATCTTTGTATAGGTGGGCGAACCCACACCATGCCCATGCGTATCGATTACCCTTCTCCTCCTCCTCGACGACATATATCATGCATCTTATATAAGATGTATACACCTCCTCCCTCCATTGTTATAGATGAAGCAATCACGAGTGTTATGTACTTCCGCAAACGTGGAACCCCATACCGTAAAATAACATCCAAATTGATATGGGCCTCAGGAAGGTACTTGAGTCCCTGTAAAATACCATCTCGCAACACTCATTTGTTTCTCCATATCCTCCAATGGCATCACCTATACTCTCTCTCCAATAACCAAAACCGTAATATATGATACATATCCTCCAAGGTAACAATCATCTCCCCGTATGCAATTAAAATATACACATATACACACACCACCTCTCATATAATGCAGTCAACATGGGCATATTATGGGGAACATCCCCCATCTGTGTTGTGTCATAGGTTGGCACAGCCCATCACATCCCAATCATCATCTAACATGCCCAATCCAAGCAAAGTACTCATGCGATGCCCACCGCAAATCTCCCTCGAGTGAATGTCTTTCTACATATAAAAATAGACAACAAACCCAACGTTATAACAACTTATAAGTACAAACAGACTCACTTGTCACATTAATATACATCACAAATCACATGTATACAATTCTAGACCAAATGCCCACATTTTGGACAAGGGTGCCTGTGAGGAGTAGGACACTAACACCCGGATCTAGGTGCTCTTGTCCCGAGAGATCACTAGTGCCCTCATTGCCCTTATCCATGGGCCTAAAACACCGAGAAACTCAAAAATCTAAAAATTACAAAAATTCACTAGAAATGACTACTACACCGTACATTTTTCCAAAAATAACACCCATACCAACTCTGCTGGTCGTGCACGTGATGTTATCACAGTCATCACCATCTCAAACCGACTAGGATGTGCTACTCTCACTTACGACATTTTTACTCACTTAGTGCTCAATCTCACAATCACACAAAAGACAAATGAAGTGATTAAACACTCTTTCACTTCACTACTTATAGTTACTTTTTCATCACCTACTTTACTATAGTCATTATTTCGTGCTTATTAACACAACTAATACACACCAAATAGTTTTGTCATATCTTGAGCGTTTCTACTCGATTTACACCCGTTTGCGGAATTCTTTTAGAATCCCACCTATTCCCGTATTGGACACATTCTACACATTTTATCACTCTTAAATGTTGTTTTCCACTAACTTATCCACATTTTCATGATTTTTACCACTTTCATCTATATCATGCTTACTTTTGGCTTAGCATTCGTTCTTATCATCACTTCCCCTTTTCTCTGAAAGGGGGCATATCATTGGGGTCATCTTATAATCCCCTTACATTACCACATGATTAATTAACATTATTGATTTGACAATTTTAAACATTTACTAATTCACCATGCGACATTTCACCATTTCCCCATGTTGATCGGAGTTTCTTGCTTCTATTGAGATTAGTGTATGAGAAATCACTAAACAAAAAACTACGTTGAAAATGCAAGGGCTTAGTACCTTGGAGATGGTGATGGACAATACTGGTGCAAAGTTGATGTTGAACTCCTTGTTGCAATCTCAAAGCAAACACCGTAGCTCACAGACACTAGAGAAATATTTTTTAGAGATTTTTATGTGGGGGCTAAGCGACAAAACAGATCCGAGAAGCGTTAACTTCCTCGGTCACACCCCCGTGTGATAAAGAATAATGATAAAATACAAGATAAATAGATAACATGCAAGTTGATGAACAAAGGAACTTGATGTTACTGGTATGTAGATGGTGCTATTGATCTGATCCAAACACAACACACAACGAGAACCACACTATGTGAACTAACAAATCATAAGCACAGTATTGTGGGGATTATAGTGTCGTCACAGGGAAATCATGAGGATATAATGATAAACAAGAAGCTTAAGATTCAAAACAACATTTTCCCATATTTTCTAACTTAACTTTCCGAGGGGGAAAGCCCATATTTATAGCCTAATGGTGAGGTTAGACTATAGGTTAAAAGATAATCATGGTTGGGTAAAGTAACCTTGATTAAAAGAGGTGATGTGATTCAATGGGGCTCATAATTTGACTTATGGTTAAAAAGATAAGGATGTGATATGGAGTGGGGAAGATGATTGACATAGTTAGGTGAAATAATAGATTCCATTCTTGAAATTAAGAGTGGAGTGTCGGATGGGTGTATTATTTCCCATGAATTGAATAATTTGTGAGAGATGCCAAAATTTAATTATTAAATGGGTTTATATGGAGCCCATTTAATAATTAATTAAATTTGGGTGAATAAATGGATGAGATTTATTTAAATTTAAGAAAAAGAAAAGTGAGAGTGCGAGTTAAATGAATGATGATCGATGGAGGGGCACTATACCAAAATTGGTGTCTACATTTGCCCCTTTTTGTTGAGTGGTTTGTGATAGCACGCCATGAGACAAAAACAAAAAGGGTTAGATGTAAAAAGGATGGGGATGAATAAAAACATGACCAAAGGCAAGATGCCCAAGGCGAAAAAGGATCGCAATATCTATGAAAAATATGGTGGTGACTCTATATCACATCGATAGAGGATAATTGTGGTCTCAACGGAGACAGATGACAATGTTCTACAGACCAGTGAGTGGGTGAAGACCACTGCAGTATAGATGTAAACCATGATGACCAATGGGTCATAGGAAAACATCGAAATATGCGACCAATGTGAAATATTTTGTTTGTGAGGAATCAAGTGAAAAATCATGCGTCCACAAAAGGGACGAGGATGAAAATAATGATGCCCCAACATAGGGAACAAGAAGGACAAAAATTGAGTTATATGCGTTGACAAGTACAAGGATGAAAAGGTGCCCCATCATAGGGCATGAAGATGACATAATGGGAGTGGATGTTGAAATAAGATATACCAGGGGGAATGAGTATGGTCACAGATGTGGATATGAAGGATGAATTGGATAAATGCACGAAGAGGGTGTTAGATAGGATGTTGAAAACATGTTGCTTAAGAAAGGTTTGCAGTTGAAGGTAGAATAATGGGGTGAAGAAGAAGGAAAGAAGTCTCGCTTCTTTGACAAGTAGGAAAAGGAGTCAAGCTACTTTTGTGAAAAAGTGGAACAAACATTCATGGAAGAGAACAAGATCAGATAGGTGATGGTTGTTATGGTATCCTCCAAGACAAAAATGTCCCAAAGGAAGATGGGATGAAGGATGTAGATGATATATGATAGAGATAAGAGAAAGCGGACATGGTTGGAGTAGAGCGAGACGTGGTGGAGGAGAGGAAGCAAATAGTAGAGAAGGATGATAAGAGAGGTGAGAAGATAGATGAAAGCACAAAAGAGAGAGAATGATAGTTAATAAGAAGGTAGTGGGAAAATATAAGGGGGAAAGAAATAGGGAAGGTGTGATGGACCTGGAGAAAAATAAAATAGAGAAAGAGAACAAGAGAAGAAGGGAAGGAGGAAGATTAAACAAGAAGAAGATGAGATGAGAAGGGAAAGGAGATTAGAGGAGATGGTGAATGTACAAAGATGTACCATAGTAAAGAAGCAACATATATAATAAAGAGGAGAGATGGTGGAAGAAAGAAATGATGAAGGACAAAGAAGAAGAAAAGAAAATGATAGAAGAGAGGGTGAAAGGGAGATGGAGATCAAAAACAAAGGGAGAGAAAGAATGGATCATGAAAGAGATGACAGAGCTGAGAAGGAGAAGAGGTGAAGAATATTAGAGAAGGATGATAGGAGAGATGAATAGGAATAGAAGGATGGAAAGATGAAGGAGATGAAGAAGATGAAGAAGTTAAAGAAGATGGGAGAGGAAGTAGAATAGAAAAGAGAAAGAAAGGAACAATGAGGAGCTAGGAGACTGCAGAGGAGATGAAAGAATGGAAAAGAAAGAGATGGAATAAGATAGGGGTGGTAGAGAAATAAGTTTGGTAATGGGGAAGTGGAAAGAAGGGGAAAGAAGAGATGATAGAGCCGAAACAGGAAGGGAATTGAATCCAAGTGTTAGGGGTAAGACCAGGTAAAGAATATGAAACAAAACACATGGAAATGCATGTGGATGGTGGGAGGATTAAAAAGATGAGACAACACCGGTGACTCAGGTTATCAATGGAAAAGTAAGATGAAAGTGCAAGGAGAAGAGGTGATGAAGATGATACTGAAGAAGTGAAAGAAAAATAGGGGTAGAAAGGAGGAGAGGACAACAAATAAAATGATGCAAAGGTAGTATATGATGAAGACAGTAGAGATATTGAATAAGGTGAAGGGAAGATCAAAAGGAAATTCCAACGAGAGGGATGTTAGGAGAAATCCTCTGATAATGATCAAAGGGCACAAAATAAAAAAGGAAGGAAGAGAAAATGGAGGAGGTAAAAAGGAGTGAACAGTACGTGTAGAATGGGGATAAATGAATTTTAGGAGAAGTCCATTGATAATTATTAGCACGAAAATGGAAGATGATGATGACATAATGTTAGGAGATGAACAATGATAATGACGAGTAAGTATGGTGGTAGATATGTGGGAGTACTCTGGAAAATGGAGTGGAAAGAGTAAAGAAAGGAGGGATAATGATTGGTGTGGAGAGGATGATGAGGAGAGGATGTAATGGATGAGGATGTGGATGAAGATGAAGGAAGTAAAGATGAAGGAACGAGACATAGCAAGAAATGGTATGAAGTGGTTAAGTTAGATTTCCAAATGAGGGATGATGGGGACGATATTTGAGGAAGTTTGAGATATTTTGTGCGAGGAAGAAAGAGGAGGGAAGAGGACGTGTTTATGGGGAATGAAGAGAAAATGTGGATGGTGGGAAGGTGGAGCAAAGGGAAAGGCAAGGAGATAGATCATTCTTAAGAGAGACTCTTAAGTAAGATCACCATGTCGTAAGAATGGTTAAGTAGGATCGCCAAGCCGAAGAAGAAGAAGAATGATGAAAAGACTGAGTGGTGTATACCAAAATGGAACAAGAGATGAAAGGAGGTGATAACAAGGAAAAAAAGGAGTGTGACATGAGTGGATGGAGGAATGTATGTGGTGTAGGATGGAGAGTGTAAGGGGAATTCTTAATTAGGATGCCTATGTTGTGCGAGTGATGATGCCAGAGTGTTAAGAAGAAGTTATGGAGTGGGAAAACATTTCTAGTGTTCAATGGAATAGAAAACAGTGGAGGAGTTTCTATAGTGGTAGGATCTTAGGAAAGAGATGCATTGTGATTAAGAAGCCTGCATGAAATGGGTGGTTAAGTAAGATCGTCAAGCTGAAAGAAGAATGAAAGGGAAACAAAATGATAAAATAGATGCTAGTAAAAGGATATTAAGAGAAAAACACAAAAATAATTTCCCAGGTGGAAGACGGGTGAAGTATCGAAGAAACAACGGAGAAGGATGAAGTGGGTGAGAAGAGCAACGGAGAATGAGATGGGGTGAAGTTTAGGAAAAAATTGGGTTGACAAAGGAGACTAGGAGGAAGGAATGGTCAACTAGACGCGATTACGAATGAGACCTTGTCCGAATGATAGGTCTACTTCAATTAGGATTTCCATGTTGTGTGGGAGTTACATGGATGTGCCAAGTTGGGGATGAAAGGCCTGTGATAGTGAAGAAGATGATGTCTACGCTAGGTGATAGACAAGAATAAGAGCGATGAGAAGGGTAATGGGTGGATGATTGGAGAGAAGAGAAGGATGATGCAAGAGGATGGATGGAGAAAGATCACATTGGTCATGGTGGGGGATGAGAAGTTGTTGGATAATGAATGCTACTTGAGAGATATTCTCAAGTAGAATTCACAAACTGCAATGGAGATCAAGTAGAATTCCCAAACTGAATAGCGTATCAAAGAGAGTGTGTAGAAATAGTAACAGATTTCATGGATTTATGGATGATGTTAATAGGGGACATCCTTAAGAGTAAAAATATAGATGCATATTTTATGATATGAAATTTGATTTCTAAAAACATAATCATGATAAAAGATGATTTTGATGAGATGAGTATCACATAACCATAGCAAGGGCCATGTAAGAAAGTTATGTTTTTAACCAGATAGGAAGTAAACAAGAAAAGGCACTACTCAAAGCATTGCACTTGCAGAACCGATAGCAGGTGTTAGTACATAACCAATGACATGTGATTATACCAAAAGACCAAGAGGGAGATATGGATGAAATATTCTCATAATCTTAATATTGACATGACGAGGGATTTGAGATGTAACTTGTATGTGGGAAGAAGGTTCTCCAAAGGTGGTGTTCCTTAAGTCTATGCCCCAGCTCTAGGAAAGGGAAAGAACAATAATAGAAGAAAGTTGATCAATGCGGGAAGCTTTCCGAATGCCATAATAAAAGAGTAGCCATCCTTCAAGGGTATGGTCTACTATATATATAACATGGATGGCGAGAATGATAGCCATCCTTCGAGGGATTAGTCTATTTATTTTGATTTTGCTTTGATTTTGATTTTAATTTGCATGTTTTTCTTTTTATTCTATCTTTTGTGTTTTGTATGCACAACTGTCCTTCTAGGGATCAGTCTATTTTTGGATAACTTTGATTTCTTTTTGCATGCTTGAATTTTAGCTTTATATGGGGGAGAGTGGGAATAGAGAAGTAGACCACTTAGGAGGGGATAATGAATGTACAAGAGACACCCTAGGACCCTTTGCATGACTGTCATAGGAAAATGAGAGGGTGATGGATGTAATGATTATGGGGTTCTTACCAAATGGGAGAACTTATCCATAATTAATATGTTATGAGTAGAGTCGTGGTACTCATATTCAAGGTAATATCAAAGCAATGATGGTAGACCACATAATTCATATCATTACAATGATAGACGAGAAGGGAATAATGCGAGAGACATGGTGCGGAAATAGGATTATGCTCATAAGTACATGTTTAAAAATAGAATGGCCGTAAGTGCAATGCATTAAGGGGTTCAATCTCTGGTTTATCATCAAGGGAAGCCAAGCGATAAGCCCCAGAACCATACTTATGCATGATAATATATGGTTCGATCCGGTTGGGAGAAAATTTTCCCGTTGGCTCCTTTCTAAGGTAGAACATTCGATTTTCCTTTAAAACAAGGTCACCTATTTTAAAATCACGCTCTTTGATGTGTTTTTATAGGCACATTGATACGCTCTTGATAAACATGTTGGTGCTCAAGAGAGAGAAGGCGACTCGCCTAATAACTCAAGTTGCATTAAACGGTTTTTGCAATAATCTTCATTAGAAATGAAGTCGCGAAGAGACACACGTAAAGATGGAATTTGAATTTCAAGGGGAAGAAGGGCCTTGGAGCCATACACTAGAGAAAATGGAGTAGCCCCTGTGGAAGTGTGAATGCTAGTGCGATAGGCCCACAGAGCAAAGGGAAGTTGGAGATGCCAATTTCATCCTACTTGGTCAATAGTCTTGGCCAAGATATTTTGAAGAGTTTTATTAGTGGCCTCACTTGGCCGTTATCTTGAGGATAATACATGGAAGAAAATATAAGTTGGATCTTAAATGCATCGCCGATTTTTTTAAGATCCTTGTTTTTAAAGGACTTCCCATTGTCCATAATAAGTTTATGTGGAACACCAAAGCGGCAAGATGATGTGTTGATATATAAAATTAATGATTGGGCCAAATTTAGTAGAGGTAAGTGGGATTGCTTACACCCATTTAGTGAAATATTCAGTAGCAGTGATGATAGAAAGATGTTGTTGTGATGAAGGATTTATTATACCAATAAGGTCAAGGCCCGTTATGAAAAGGGCCATAGATCTTGGGTAGGTTGTAAAGCTTGGCTAGGAACATGGATAATATTAGAGTGTTGTTGACATCTTACACACTTCTTGACATACTCACAAAAATCATGGTTAAGAGAAGGCCAATAATAGTTGAGATGAAGAACACGCTTGACAACATATAACCCACTAAAATTCCCACCATATATACCATCATGGACTTCTTGGATAGCTCTAGAGGCTTCATGGGATTGAAGGCACCGAGAGAAGGATACCATCAAACCCACGCTTATAAAGAATACCACCAAGGATCACATAACGAGTAGCATGTTGGATAAAATACCTCCTAGCATTTTTAGAAAGATCAAGAGGAGTGATGGATTTGGATAAATAATCAAAGATTTGAGAATACCAGAGATTTGACGATTAGATTCGACAAGATGAATCTGAGGTATGTCATAGAATGGTTGTTTACGATGATGTATAATGATCGAAATTTTAGGCTCTTGTGTTGTCCAAGGGGTAAGGGCCGCGAGGATGCCGTTGTATTAGTAAAGCGATTAGTCGAATGAGGGACATGTTAAATAGTCTAAGAATCGAAGGCTTTAAGAAAATGATGAGAAATGTCACGATATTGTTGTAGAATATCACTTTTACATTGATACTCTCTGGTGACTTGCTTTATTACTAGTTTAGAATCACCATAGATGTCAAGAATATGGATGCCTAGAAATATAGTAGTTTCTAGTCCTAGTATAAGGGCCTCATATTCTGCCATATTGTTTATACATTCAAAATCTAATTTGAATGCTAAGGAGATAGGGGCATCCCTAGGAGGAATGAGAACAACACCTGCCCCTCCACCTTGTTGGCATTTAGAACCATCGAAGAAAAGATTCATTTTAAGGGGATCATGATGAAATTGATTGATTGATTCATCTGGGAAGTGATTATGAGGAGTCGTGTATTGGGAAGAGGGGCTTTTGCTAATTGGTCGGCGATAGCTTGACCCTTAATTGATTTTTGAGGAATGAATTCTAGGTCAAATTCAGCCATGAGCGAAGCCATCGGGTGATATGATCATTGTGATATGGCTTAGAATGCATTACTTTGAGAGGTTGGAAGTTAGTAACAATATAGGTTTTGTGATTAAGAAGATAGTGTCGAAGTTTTGATGTAATGAAGAAAATAACGCAACATAGTTTTTTAGCTTTAGTGTATCATGTTTCGTAGTCGTGGAGAGTACGACGATATAATAAATGGCATGTTCACATCCTTGATCATCACGGTGCGCTAACATAGCTCCTAGAGCATGATCAATTATAAATATATAAATAAAAGGGATCCCCTTCGCATGGAGGTGTGAGTACCGGTGGAGATAAAAGGTATCGCTTAAGATCTTCAAAAGCCTTTTGTCATTGTGGTCCCAATCAAAGTTTATATCTTTTTGAAGAAGGTGATGAAAGGGCTGACAACGATAAAAAAGTTGCGATATGAAACGACGAACATATTGAAGTCAACCTTGAAGACTGTGAAGTTGTTTAAGATTGGAAGGAGGGGGCATTTCAAGAATCGCTTTGATTTTTGTGGGGTCAACCTCAATTCCTCTGATAGAGACAATGAAGCCAAAGAGTTTCCCAATAAGAACTCAAAAACACACTTTGTCAGATTGAGGCAAAGGAAGAAACGAATGAGACGCTCGAAAACTATCTCAAGGACCGAGAGATGATCACACCGATGTCTAGATTTTGCCAAGAGGTCATTAACATAGTCTTCTACAGTTTGATGTATGAGTTCATGAGATATATACGTCATGGCTCGTTGATATGTGGCCCCAGCATTCTTTAAACCGAAGGGCATGACATGATAACAAAAGGTACCCCATGGGGTGATAAAGGGCGTCTTGTCTTTGATCTTAGGCGCAATAAGAATTTGGTTGTATCCGAAAAAACCATACATTAGAGAACGCATCTCATGTCCCGAAGTAAGATCTACAAGTTGATCAATACTTGGAAGAGTAAAATCGTCTTTATGGCACACGAGGTTAAGATCTCAAAAGTCAGTACATATACGAAGCTTTCCAGATGCTTTAGTGATGGGTACAATGTTAGAAATCCATTGGGGATAATAAACGGGGATGATGAAGTTGGCAGATGGGAGATGTTGCAATTCTTCTTTCACAAGAAGAGCAATTCGAGGATGCATGCGGCGAAGCTTCCACCTTGCCGATCTAGCGTTGGGGGTGACAACGATGTTGTGGAAAATGATGGAGAGATCAAGACCCGACATGTCCAAGTATGACCATGCAAAATCCTGGCTATGTTCGAGACAAGAATGAGGTGAAGGCTTCGAGTTCTTGAGGTTTCAAAGACTGGCCTACTTTAAGGATGTGGTGCTCTTGAGGAGTTCCAATAGTAATGTCGATAGTGGATTCATTCAAGAGGTTGGACATGTCAGGAGGAAGGGTTTTCTAGTCATGAGAACCTTTGGCTCCCATGTAGGAAAGAATGGAAGTGTCATCATCGCATTGAAGAATGTCAATGATAGGGGAATCTTCCTCTACCATCTCTACGGATGCTTAAGGGTAAAAGGCAAGGTTTCATTGTTAACTTGGTAAGTCTTGGTCAAGAAAGATGGTGGAAATAACAAAAAGTTAGGGGAATATGGACAATGTCATCTTGATCGGATCTGTAAGATAATTGGATGAAGAGAAATTATTATCGAAGCTGGAAAGATAGTTGGATGGAGATGAGATATTATTTGAATTAGTAGGATAGTCGAGATGGAGAAGAAGTGTCTTACGAATTAGTAATGTAGCCGGATGGAGAAGAAGTGGATGAATCAAGATGGATGGGAGAAGATGCGGATGTCTTTGGAAGGGAGATGGAGGAATCTTTATATCCCAAGCCAAAATTTTGGCATGATTCATGGGTTTGGGAAAAGATATTTACGTGAGGGCCTTGTTCGCATGGCGTCCCAAGCCAAACCCCTTCCATGTATAATGATAGAGGTATGTATGATTGAAAGATGGTTTACTAAGAAATCAAAAATCACATGTATATCGTTTAGTGTGAAGGTGATTCTCAATACGAGAAGAAGGTTGATCAAAGCCACCATAGACTAAGTTAGTTTTGAGAGAGGAAGGGCCAAACGAGACAATTTCCCCAACATTCGATTGATACATAAGAGCCTTATCAGGGCGGCCGAGGCAGTTAGGAGAAATAAGGGTATTGAGAGTGAGGAGTTGATATTCCCCTAAAGCAATATTTTGCATTATAGTATGAGAAGATTCATTATGAGGTAATGTGGATGGAGGTACATAAGAACTGGTGGATGCATAAGAAGAAAAATTTGCTTTAGTAACAAGCACATCCTTAGGTCTATAGATCATGCGACATGTCTTGGAAGGAGGGACCTCGGCTGGAAGAACATAAATGGTCCCTTCATGTTCATATTTGATACATCGATGGAGAGTAGATGGGACGCAATGCGTGGCACAAATCAAGGGCGTGCGAGTAAAGGATTATATTGGAATTATCCTTCGATGATGTAGAAGAGCTCGTGGACGAGTTTATGGCCAACACGGATGGGAAGGACAACCATTCCTAATGGGGGAGTGACATCATCGTTAAAGCTATGAAGAATAGTAGGAGACTTGACAACAATGATATTAGGCAATTTTAGTTGATTGAAGGTATGAGAAGAAATGATATTGACAACGCACTATTATGTCAATCATGGTCCATCAAATGCAAGTTTCATTGATGTGGATTGTGATGAACAAAGGTGGATCATGTTCTTCTTGTGGTATCTAGGATTTTGAACTCTCAAATGATACGATGGCGGAACAACTGCGAAAGCGTGAGCTAAAGCCTGCAAAAGGTTAGGGGTTGATAAGATGATATTGGGATGTGTTGTAAAACTTTCATAAGAGCTTGTTTATGGTGTAGAGAGCTTTGAATGAGCTCATAAAGTGACATTTTTATGGGAGTTTGATGAAGTTGTTTAATAATGGTGTGTTTGATGGGAGAAGGATTCCGGGCGGCCAGAACATATATTTTGGCTTTAGAAGAAGATGAAGATGTTGATGTGGGATGAGTGGTAGGAGTAGTGATGATAACCTTGTGCCATGGCGGGGGTACGAGAGGCTGAAGCAGAAGTTCCTTAGGAGGAGGGATAGTGACAAAATTCTTTGGGGTGGATGGTGAGGTAGAGTCAAGGTTATATGGTCTCAAACGGGTGGTTATCCAAACAACGTTGATTAAAAGAGGAGGACGATCCTTAGGATCATCCTCCTTTGGTAGTATGTTTGTGGTATCATTGGTTGTATCTTCTTTTGGTGGCGGAGTAATGACATGATTTCTTAATGAAAGGGGTGGTCAAGATGTTTTGACAGATGCATGTTGGGATGCGGAGGTTGGTGGGGGAGGCGATATAGTTGGTTTTTCATCGTTAAGATTTTCATTGATAAAATGATGCACAATGGCTTAGAGAGCTTTGCAATGTTCAGTGTCATGTCTAGGGGCACGGTGAAATGCACAGACAAGATTAGAATTAAACCATGAAGGCCTTGGTGCACTTGGGTTGAAAGTTTTAATTGGTGGTAAGGCAATTGTTGAGGCTTGGAGTAGCTGATGAAACATGGTGGTATAATATCATGATGTAATCGACAGAGGACCTTGGAGCGATGTGCAGGTATGTGGTGATGTAATAATAGATTTGGACATTGTTTTAGATTTGGGAAGGGAAGATGAATGTGTTTGATGTGGGATATTGGTAGAGGATGTAGATGCCTTTGACTCCATTTTAAGATATTGGTTGGAAAAGGGTCATTGTGTTGCTCTAGTAGTAGTGTGGGTTATTGATGAAGGGGATGCTCCTAGAATGGAAGAGGATGATGAGGGGTGTGGTCCTAAAATAGAAAGAGATAGTGTGGCCTCAATGAATTAGTATTGGGGATAGTGAGGTCCACTTTTAACGAGGATGTGAAGGAGGACGCTTGGGAAATGGGGGCCTAAATCTTGTCTGTGAATGGGGATTGTTAGAAGGAATGACAAGAATTTTACGGGGAGGCGAAGATGATATTAAAGTGGATATGAGCGGGGATTGATTGGGTGTGTGATTATACGATGGTATAGAGGAAATGAGATGATAATTCGAAGTCAGGGAAAGTTGGAATGTTTGCCAAAAATTATCAAGTAATGACATGGTCATGGAAGAGGAAGGAGAGATAGACGAATTTACAATATTATATGTAGTAGGTGTTGGTAAAAGTGTGGAAAGAGGGACTAGAAGCGATCAAAGGATGGGATAATAGGTAAAGGTGGGATAATTTCTGGTAAGGTAATTGGATTTGATGGAGTAGGTGTAAGAGGTGACGAAATAGAAATAATATTTGTAAATGGGGAAGGGGTGGTAGGTGTGGAAATAGGCGTGGGTGTAGGAAGGGGCGCCGAAGTGGGCATGGACGTGACTAATGTTGGTGTGGAGATGAATGTTGATGAGTTTGTGGATGTAGGGAGTGTGTCTAAGGGGACATGTGTAATGGTTGATGAAGATGGTAAATTTGTGGATGAAGCTAGATTCTTATCACCAACGTGGATAGTGTTTATGGTGTGGGTATTGGGAGTTTGAGATATAGAAGTAGTGGCAGTCTGATTTGTCGATGTGGGTGTATGATTTGGAAATGGTTGTTTAAAAATATCTAATGGTTGATTGGGTGAAGCATTTGGGTTATCCACTTGAAGTTCTCCCTGATCGATGAGTCTTTGGACTGAATCCTTGAAAGTCGACATCTCTCTATGTCGTGTCCTCAGACTTGATGGTACTTGCAATAATGGTCCTCACGATACCACACAGGTCATGGTCTAGATTCGTTAACAGGTTAGATAGGTGGCAGCGTGATCAAATGTGTTGTTATTAATTTGTTAAAGATGGTGTTGTATGATTCTCCTAGAGGAGTATAATTAGGCGTTGGTCATGTGAATCGTTGTTGAGTTATTGTAGTAGATGTAGGTGTAGGAGATGATTTGAACAATGACAGCGTTGGTAGTTTTCTTTGACTTATCATTTGATGTGGATGGTCTGAAAAATTATGTTTTGGGCTTATTTGACTTTAATTTTAAATGCCCCTATTCTAGGGCACGTGTCTCAAGCTTGTGAGCCATGGTGAAAGCTTCCTCAAAAGTGCAAAATGATTGAATTTGCAAAGTTGATGAAATATGCTTCACACAAGAGTGTGTGAAGAGCTCGATGAGGTCGGTTTGAGGAAGTGGAAAAGATAATTGGTTTATAATATTGCGCCATCGTGCGATGAAATGTGATGGATTCATCTTTGAATTGGTGGATGGTATACAAATTGTTGATGGTTACCTTGCGTGCAATATTAATGGAGAAATGCTCAAGAAATAATTGCGCAAGTTGAGAGAAAGAAAATATGGAGTATTGAGGAATATTATTATACCAATCTAAAGCAGGGCCAACCAAAGACATGGGGAATGTACGGAGCATCAAATCTTGGTCATGTGCGATGAGATAACATGCATGTTTGAATGCTTGGAGATGTTGTTGAGGGTCCTCCTTGCTATTAAATTTGGCAAACTTTGGCAATTCCCAGTGTGGAGGATATGGTTTCATTGACATAGATGGATGAACGGGTTCGTTACATATTTTTCGTAAGACAATGTAACTTTGGACCCTAACGTAGCGACCTCTAGGTTGGCTAACCGACCTATTAAGATTTACATGGGATCATTAGGAAGCGTTTGTTGAGAAATGAGAGGTGGTGGTTGAATTTGTGAATAAGTGGGTGTTTGAGGAACTTGAGTACAGTGAGTGTAAATTATGGGTTGTGGTTGAGGTGGAGGTTGAAAGAATGTGTGTTGGTGAGAAACATGGGCATGGTACGATTACTAGGATTGTGCAAGTTGTTGTGGTAACTGGTGAGTGGGGATATGGGTATAGAGGGCTTGATAGACTGGAAGTGACACTACATGTTTCAAAGGTATTGTTGGAGGAGGTTGAGAAGTAATGGCGTAGACTTGTGATGTGAGTGGGACTTGCTATTCGGATAACAAATATGACACATGGGGAGGTTGGACAAGAGCATTGGTGATAGTTGTGGTTGTAGTAGTGATGGGGATAGTAGTTATAATGGTTGTGTTGATTTGGGGAAGATTAGGCGGAACGGATGTGACCGTATCAAGTAGTGCAGTGAGATGGTAATAAATCTTGGGAAGGCTATAATAGATGAAGTGGGTATCGAGTAGTCTTGAGGAGTTCAATAGTAATGTCGATAGTGGATTCATTGATAGGTTGGACATGTCGGGAGGAAGGGTTTTGGGCATGAGAACCTTCGGCTCCCATGTAGGAAAGAATGGAAATGTCATCATCGCATTGAAGAATGTCGATGATAGGGGATTCTTCCTCTACCATCTTTGGATGCTTAAGGGGAAAATATTGGGTTTCATTATCAACTTATTGGTGGGTTGGTAGAGGAAGATTTTTGTTATTACGGGTTTCATTGTCAAGTTCACGTAGCGTGGTTCTCGTTGCATGTTGTGTTCAGATCAGATCAATAGCACCATCTACATACCAGATAAGCGTTAGGTTCCTTTGTTCATCACTTGCATGTATATATGTTTATCTTATATTTTATCATTATTCTTTATCACACTGGGGTTAATGACCACCGAGGAAGTTAACGCTTCTAGATTTGCTTTGTCAAGCAACCCGCGCATGTGTAAAAATCTCTAAACAATCTTTCTCTAGTATGCATGAGGTACATGTTTGTTGAGATTGCAACGAGGAGTTCAACATTGACTTTGCACCCATATCGTTCATCACCATCTCCAAGGTACTAATCCCTTACATTTTCGACGTTGTTTTGTGTTTCTTGATTTCTCGTACACTAATCTAGATAGGAAGAAAGAAACTCCGATCAACATTGGCACGCCCTTCTTCCATAGTAATATTGGTGGGTTGTGGGTTGTAATTCAATAATAGGGATTTATGGTGGGTTAGAAGAGGATGAGGTAAAATCACATATGGCTGTGGATGGAATAATTTCAGAACTAGTACTATAAGGATAAACTTGCTAGAATGGTGGATCATCTAGAGGAATGTGTATGCATTTTTAAAAGATAGTCTTGAAGAGCCATAAGATTGGCATCAAAAATTTGTTGAAATTCTGGATCACCGAGAGGGAGGATGAGAGTACCAACAAGCTCGATCGACAAAAGGTAGAGTGGTGGCCTAGATGGGATGGGATGTTGGTCTAATACCAAAGTGTGACCGAAGGATATCTGGTGAGGTATAATGGCGAGAGAATAGGTGCCTATGAGGGAAGTAGAGAGAGGCATGGATGATGAAGTTGTTGAGGTAGTGATTGGTTGGGATGAAGCACTATGTGTGGCGAGGTTGTGTTCCATCTTCTTAGTAGTGGATCGAGTTATTACGGGCATAAAAATTACTTGTTATATTAACAAACAAGTGAGGCAAACAATTTTTTTTGTTTTTGTTTTTTGATTAAAAACATGTGTGTGAAGAAAAATAAAATGGCTGGAAAGGGACCTAGAAGAGGGTAAAATAAAATGGCTATGAAATATCGAAATGGTTTCTTGTTGGGTGATCAAATCCCAATCAGTGAACCAGTGAGAGGAATGTTTCAGTGTGTTGATTAATATGTGCGGTTTGAGGCAGTGTGTGGTAAAATGTGTGATGTAAAGAGTTAAACCCCTAATTAAGCTATATGAGCAGGCAAGATGCACGAGGTTCGTTTTAGACCAAATTCGAAATATGAAGTTTGATGCAAACAATTACCCAGAAAATGACATTACCATGCAGAAAAGAGAAAATAGGGAAAACTGAAGAATACCTGTATATCGCTTTTCCTTTTTATCTGACAGCAAGTTGAGGCAAACAAGGAGTATGCTCGAATAATAATGCATGCGAGTTGTAAAGCAAGAAAATGAAAACAGAATGCTAAAGAAGCATCACCATGCATAAGTACGAAGCGTCTGGTGAAAGAGCGCTTAGGCATATTTTTGTTTCAATGGTTATCTTTGGCGTGTAATGTCATGGTCGCAACGTTGTGGAATTCACCTACAAATGTAGAGAAGACAATTAGTGGACGTGGTTGATAAAATAAGAAAGACAAATTCGGAGTTCTGATGTCATTAAGTATCAACAAAAAAAGTCTAATTACAGAAATAATAATAAAAATAAATACTTGAATTAATAATTATTTGAATTTAATAAAAAAAAATAACACAATAATTATCCTAATATAATAATCCCACTTAAGAGTGTTAATTAACTAATTAACTAATAACAAAATAATTATCGCAAGAATTCTAGTTATCAAATCGTAATTAAATAACTAACAATAAAACCATTAGCCTGATTAAAACCTAACTAAGCCACTAATATTAAAATAATTATCCTAATAGAGGTATGGATATGATATGTTGAAAAATGGTGTCTTGATTTGAGAGGGTTGCGCCGAAAGTCAACCTACATATGGTCGAGCTATGTGGAGCTCACATGGGCTGGTGAATGTCGAAGGGAGATTTGAAAGGAAGCGTGTTGTGATAGGCTCAGGGATAGTTGGTGAAGGAGGTGGTTGGGAGATACTATTTAGAACTTTGTGGTGGTGTGAGAGTTGTTACAGGGACAACCCATAGCATGCGAGAAATTGAAACCGAGATGGAAGCTTGTAAATCTATGTGGATATTCACTTACTTCTCCACGTAGAAAATGGTGGTGGTGGAGATTACTGCCCACCAATCCTTATTTCACAACCAAGGCTGGTATTGAAGTATTCATCATGGGGTGTGGATGATGTGGGATGTGGTTACATCATTGGGCCAAAGAAGGGAGTCGGCGGGGAGGAGGTGAGTTTAGAAGAGAACACAAATTTCTCGGAAGAAGAGTTGTTAGAGCTCGCAGAAGAATTGGGAGGTATTATTTGTAGAGGACATGTATAGAAGTGACCAAGCTATGGGATGGGATGGTTGGGTGTGAGGTGAAGGAAGCGGTGGGAACTAGGAACGAGTGAGAAGGAAGAATGATGGGTGCGGGATCAAAGGTGGAGGATATGGGAGCGTGAGAAGAGGAGAAGGGTGAGACACTATGAGGATGGGAACGGAGTTGGATGTGGGGTAGAAGCTCAAAAAAGGTGTGAATAGAGGACTTGGGAGGAGGAGAGAGCTTTGAAGGATGGATACGATGGTAAAGTGGAGTGGGGAATGGTGTTCGTTGATGGGAATGGAGCTAGTTGGGTATTACTTTTGATGAACGATCGGTGAAGGTTGAGTCGGCTACGTGACAAGTGAAAGGTATATTTTTCGGTGATTTAGTTAGATGGGGCGCGATGTAGGTGCAATGGAGAGTTCGGCAGGTGTGTGGGGATGGTAGTTTGGGTAAAGAGTGGAGTAGGTAATGTGGAGGATGAGCCGGGTGGTGTGTAAACCATGGTGAAGTGTAGGGAGTTGAGGAGTGGTGAGTCCAGGGTATCTTGGAGTTGGGAAGTGGGGAGTCGATGGAAGGGAGATGGGATAGCTCGAGTTGGGAGGATGGTAATTTGGCAAATCGTGGGTAAGAGGGAGGTGGTGAGTCGAGGAGTGGATGAGGAGTAGTGTAGAGGTGGAAATGGCTCGGATGAAAGAAGTGCGAGTATGGCTCGGTTAGGAGAGGAGATGGGAGTTGGGTATAGGGTTAAATGGGGTGATAGGTAGGGGGTGGGTAATTTAGGATAATTAGGATTTTTAAAAATTTATTTATGTAATTAATATTAATAATATTATTATGATTAATGATAAAAATATGCTCGATACAAACTATAAATGGCCAAATAAAAATTTGATTCAAAGCCAAAAGTACTTACCTCCAATACGACAAAACTACGAGAATGTAAAGCGACACCTACGAGAGGGAGATAATACTAAATCCTGTAAACACGTGAGTCGGGAAAACAAAATATTTGTAAGAGATATCTCTCGGTGTGAGAGTTATGAATAATTGTTATACTTACGACACCTATGCAAGATGAGTAAAGGAACAAAACAATGACCAGAACTCCCACTAGGCGTGCCAAATGTTGATTGGAGTTTCTTGCTTCCTGTCTATATTAGTGTACGAGAAATCACTAAACACAAAACAACGTTGAAAATGCAAGGGCTTAGTACCTTGGAGATGGTGATGGATGATACGGGCGCAAAGTCGATGTTGAACTCCTCGTTGCGATCTCAACAAACATATAGCTCAAAGACACTAGAGAAATATTGTTTAGAGATTTTTATGGGGGCTGCACTGAAAAAGTAAATCGAGAAGCGTTCACTTCCTTAGTGGTGGTCAACCCCGTGCGATAAAGAATAATGATAAAATACAAGATAAACATATAACATGTAAGCTGATGAACAAAGGAACTTGCGCCATTTTAGTATGTAGATGGTCTTTGTTGATTTGATCGAAACACAACGTGTAATGATAACCATGCCACGTGAACTAACAAATCACGAGCGAGTATTGTGGGGATTACAGTGTCATCACAAGGACATCATGAGGATATAATGATAAACAAGAAGCTTAGAATTCAAAACAACATTTTCCCAAATTTTCTAACTTAACTTTTGAGGGGAAAGCCCATATTTATAGCCTAATGGTGAGGTTAGACTGCATGTTAAAAGATAATCATGGTTGGGTAAAGTAACCCTGATTAAAAGAGGTGATGTGATTCAACGGGGCTCACAATTTGACTTATGGTTAAAAAGATAAGGATGTGATATGGAGTGGGGAAGATGATTGACATGGTTAGGTGAAATAATAGATTCCATTCTTGAAATTAAGAGTGGAGTGTCGGATGGGTGTATTATTTCCCATGAATTGAATAATTTGTGAGAGATGACAAAATTCAATTATTAAATGGGTTTATATGGAGCCCATTTAATAATTAATTAAATTTGGGTGAATAAATGGATGAGATTTATTTAAATTTAAGAAAAAGAAAAGCGAGAGTGAGAGTTAAATGAATGTGAGATGACAGAGGGGCGTTATACAAAAATTGTTGTCTACACCCCCCTAATGACCTAATTTGGGGGCAATAAATATACAAATCTCTCTATGTGACATTCCATCAATTCCCCCTAATGACCTAACCTCAGGGTAATTAGTGTTAAAATCTTTTCATACGATATTTCACCAATTTGTATTGACTCCCCCTAATGACATACCCTGGGGGAAACTAGCGTAAAATCTCTCTACAAGTAACCAAACAATCAATCAATCCATTAACCCATTCAAATTTATAACAATCAAAATCATATCATCAATATATACAACACAATGAGCCTCCTAGATGACCTAACTCGGGAGATTACATTCCTTGCTTTCCTAGATGACCCCACTTGGGAAGTTATTCTACATTTTGTGCTTGCTTCGGATGGCCTAACTTAGAAGCCATCATGCATTTCATGTTTTCTTCCAGATGACCTAACTTGGAATCCATCACATTGTGGCGACACTCATAGAGTGAGGGCAAGAGTTCCTTTCCTATACCACTCCTATATAAGTCAACTATTTGATCAAAAATATTTGGATCCAAAGCCAAAAAAATTGATATGAGTTCATCTGCAATGCCTAGATATTGAGGATGTAGTTAGATATTGGAGAAAAACACATGTTTCTCCCTACACTCTTCCTTAGGCGAAAGGATACCCAAATCCTCTGGTCGATTATTCGTATACACACGTTTGGGTTGGGGCCGATCACTCCCCACCCCATCTCATCATCATCACACACATTTAAAAATCATCAATCATCCAACATTTCTATCACCACTCGCATTTAGTTCACTTCATCATGACATTATGCTTTTCGCTATGTTGAATGGATCAACTCGTTAATCCATGGTTCGCATGCTATATGGTTCTCTCGGCACACTTTTACTACCACATCTACACGTTCTACTACAACATGGGCTTCTCTTGCTTTCTCTTAGGTACACATCTTTATCTACTTTATCTTCTTGAGATTTCCACTCCCCATCATAAAGTAGGGAAAATGTAGTCACAAAATCACACACTTACTATTAAAATTATACCACCAAATATGTTATTTTATATATGGATCTCATGTAAGAAAAGTATTCACTAATGGCTCATCCCCTAGTCCTATCATTAGTTAGTTGGTCATCGTCATCATTTGTCTTGCATAGTCATTAGTTATTTACAGTTTTGGTCGTCTCTCAGGGAGTCTTAGGTGTCGTTATTTGGTCATTTGTCATCTCTAGTCTTTGACTAGTGTGCCTAGGGTAGTACTGGGGCGCCCATGGGCGCCTCGATCCTTAATTTTAGGCGCCCTAGTCCCGATAACACTTAGATTTAATTTATCTATTTAAGGTCGATCTTTGTCATTTTCCCTCTCTTTCCGTAGGTACTAGTCAGCATGTCGGGTCATTAGTGTCAAAATTTGAGCAAGAGATCCCTTTATAAACATAACATGCTCACTATTCTATAGGCTAGAACTATCTACCATCAGGGCTAGCTCTCTACTAAGGCAAGGGACTGCATTTGGGCATTATTGCATCACACACATTGCATAGGAAGGGTTGTATTCATTCTATTCCATCCACCATTTGTATTTTAAATCTAACTATTAACCCTTATCTCTACGTCATTAGCACTAGGGCACCTTAGGCACATAATTGCACACACAAGCACATAGAACTACATTGGATCTAGAATGTGGTGTAGTGCTTAGTTGTAAGTCCACCATTGTGGCAGCTAAGGTCAATCTGAACCCTTCATATGCATCTTTCTTTTTAGGGATTTGATGTTTTGTATGGGGTTTTGTAGGTAAATATCCATTGCAAGTTTTACGACATCATCAGCGAGGATATTACAACACTCACACAACAAGGGTCAAGATATTGCAAAGATCTAACAACACTATCAAATTCATATCTTGAGTTATTCGGAAGACTAAAGTGGCCATACTTGAGACCGGGGCACCCACAAGAGCCCCAATCCTCCTCCATGTGCTCCAGTTTATGCAAACCACCATCTGCTGCAATTTTTTGGGTTGTTGCGTCACACTTTCCTTGGTCTAGACATCATTTTGTTTGTCCCAACACACAACGAGGTAATTCATTTACATGTTAGTATCTTACCCCTTTTAGTTCATTTATTTCATTTATTTAATTTCATTTAAATATCTAAATAAAATATTTAGCATTAGTATTTTAGCTTATATCATTCACTACATTTCTGTACATACTTAGATTAACTTAGAATATAGATATTAATTTCATATTTTAGTTAATCAATATGTGATAGTAAAGAACGTAGATGCCCCCTGATAGCCTCGGTGGGATTTGGTGTAAGGTATAGTGTCAAACATCATTGCGGCGTGTAAGACACTGTAAGAGATTTGTATTCACCGCAAAAGACCAAGTGAATGCACATGTGTATATATAGTATGCTAATGACATACTAAAAATCCATCTAACATGGAAAACAAAGTGTAACATGTAAATAGAGTAAGCTTAACAAGAGTAGATGCAACCAAGATGTGCACATGCAATGTATGAGTGTGATGGTGTGGAATGCAAAGTGTGAAGATGATAGGAGTAGTGTACCCCCAATGGATGTGTATGAGATGAGGTTCATTTATAAAAACCCTCGATATTAAAGAATGAACCATAGAACAAGAGCATGTCATCGGGAAATGGTTTGAGAATATGTCTAGAAAGATAGATCATGAAGCATAGAGTGTGAAGAGTGAATGCGGTGAGGTTCATTTCAAATTTAAACCCTCGGCGATCAAGTATAAACCATGGAACTAGAGTGCATCATAGGGTAATGACGATACAAGGTGTGTATCAAGATGTGTAAGAATCTTGAGAAATATTAAGTGTGAAGCCTGAGCATGATAATAGATACTATAGACAACTAATGATGCTAGGAGGGGGAAGTGTGATGCCCCCAAGTGTGAGAAGGATAGAAGGCTATCAACAATAGTGAAGGGAAAGGGCCCTCCACCCGATATCCAAGGAGATAAAGGCATGTGACGATGCTCTAAGATTGGTGGAGTATGAGAGTAATGACATACATGTGAAGGAGACCTATGTGGTGAAGGAGGTGGTGAACACCTATGTGAAGGGGTTGCTCGAGTAGGGGACTTAGGCTGACGAGATGGGCTAGTGGACCGATGTGGATGAAAAATTCGTGAAGTAGGTTATGTGTGAATAAGAGAACTAGGTGCAGAGTGTGCCTTAGATTTGAGAGGCCAGGAGGCCTAGATGTTGTAACTGGTGTAAAGATATCATCAAGACTAGGCTTAGGCAATGGTGTACATGGTGGAATGCCTTTAAGAGTGACAACTTTCTTATTGTGAATGAACTTGATGCACAAATGATTCATGAAGGGAATGGCTTGGGCAACGTGGAGCCAAGAAATACCTAAGAGCATGTCACAACCTTTGATTGAAGATACCACAACGAATGACACAAGCATGGTAAGAGGCCCAATTGTGTAACGAGAAGTTTGATATAGTTAAAAGAATTAGGAACTGGATATGTGATATTAGATAGTGGACATTTGATATCCATGAGAAGTGCAAATGAAGCACACACTGATAAGAGTTGTTGGATAGATCATGGTGTTATTGACGATATATGAACCGATAGAAGCATTGATATGTAATGAATCAGAAGTGAATGTAGCATGATAATCATGATCTAAAAATGAAATGATTGGTGGTGATGCATCAACATAAGCAACAAGGAAGTCAAGGGGCCCTGATGAAGGAGGGGCACAACTCAATATGTATGATTAATGAGAAGAATCAGGAGCTTACGTGTCATGTTTGGGCAAAGGGTCATTGAAGATTTTTAGATTTTTATTATCGTTGATCGACTTAGAAGTAGATGGCTCAGGGAGCTCGAGTGAATTATTGTCAATAAGATCTTGAATGAGATGCTTAATTTTGAAGCAATGATTAGTATAATACCCAACACATTGGTGATAATCACATCTTGCATTTTCATCATAATTGCAGCCACGGGGTGAGAGGGGTCAAAATTGAGTTGTGTTGGAAGAGTAATTAGATTGCTTTCGATGAGTGAGGCAGAGAAAATAAGGTGCATAGGGTAATTTGGTGAAAGTACGCTTTGGAGGTTGTCATTGAAGCTTTTCAGGTGGAGAGATGACATTAATAGTTTCCTTTGCTTCGGTGGGCTTAGGAGATGGATTGAATGCAGATTTATCTTGAAATCTACTAGAAGGAGATGATGAAGCATCATGATATTTTAATTTTCCCATAGAGAGGAGTTTGACCTTATGCATTTTAAGCGTATGAAACAATTGATCAAATGAAGGAGAGGTCTCAAAGATAACACTTTCTGAAGTGGTGGTAAGAGGCTTTGAACAAAAAGATCTTGTAATTCGAATTAGCGAGCACATTAGTCATTTTATCTATATTGTTCTTTGTAACGCAAAACATAGTCAATTAGATGCTCATTAGATATTTATTTGATTTGAGCAAGTTGTGCATAAGAGATCTTGGTGTTGATATTGATGGAAAAGTGAGCAAGAAAATCATAGGCTAGATGCATAAAAGAAATTACTGAATGAACATATAGATCATAAAACCAACACATGGTGTAATCCTAAAGACTTAGGAAATATGTTAGCTAACAATGTATGATCATCCGCATAGTTGAGACATGCCACATGAACAACTATGAGATGCTCTTGAGGGTCACCATGACCATTGAAGGTGGGCAACTTAGGGGTGAAAAGGTTGGGAGGGAGTGGATAAGCAAAAATTGTGGGTATGAAAGGGGTATGAAGGTGCAATGAGGAATTAATAGATGGGGAGGAGCGTGAAGTAACCTCTTATGAATCGACTTAATTTGAACTTATAGGTCTTGATATAAGGAAGCTAGGTCTTACGTGTTGAAAGAGGAGACTTGTCATGTGTGAGAAATAAGAGGTGGAGTGAAATGATAGGTAGGAGTCGGAATGGAAATAGAACAATAGAGGCGGTGGAAGGGCAGAAGAGGAAGGTTGTGTTGCAATAGGAATGGAAGAAGTATTAGAGGCAAGAGGGTTGAGCTCAGTTAGATTGGTGGTTTCCTCATGAGCAATGAATAAAATAATATCTAAGTCTTGCGGATGTTCAATAATATGAGCTTAGAGACCATGAAGGTCTTCATCAGTAAAGGGTTCATAGGTTTCAACCATAATAAAAAGATTAAAAATGCCTAGAAGCAAGGTTGGGTTTGAGCGATGGGTTCACCAAATGATTTAATTTAATTTGAAATAAATTTAATTGCATAGTCACTATTGAAATAAATGATGTAAAAATAATAAAATATAGTAATGACACAAGCAAAATAACAAGCAAAGTATAAAACCTTAAGCGGGGAGAGGAGGAAAGGAGAACTTAGCTAATTTATGAATGAACAGAAGTGATCGGGCAGTGTACGAGGGGCACCCATAACAAGACAAAGGCATTTGGGTGCGATGACTACACAAAGGCTTAGAATCTATTTTTGTTATATCGCAAGGGTTTCATAGTTGCTCTTTGTTTATTGCACGATGTTCACATTGTGATTATCGAGGATATCGGTAACCTTCAAAAGAGAAGTTCACCTACACAATCCCACAAACCATATCAAACCTGAAAAATAAAATGTAGAATGAGGAGTTGAGGTGACCACGGCGACAAAGTCACCTCAATAGTGAACTTACGACCGAGTGTTGCGCTACATCTCGGACTCCATGTAGTTCTTGTGTGTGTGTAGAAATGATGACCTACTGATTCCCTTTTGCAAGTCACACTTGATTGCGGGTTGTATCTAGAATGTAGCAATGTAGTAGAATGTGTGGATGGAATAAAATGAACTTCCCCTACCTATGCAAGTATGCAAAAGTTTGTACCCCTTGTCCCTTGAATGGATGTTTGATGGATGCTTTTGGAGTGCCTTAGTGCCTTTGGAATGTAATCTTAGGTGATAATAGTAATGCTTAGTGCTTGGTCCTTGATTTTGAACACACAAATATGTATTTATATGTTTTCCTTGTTTGAATTTCATAATTGGCAACTGGAAGGCCAACCCCATAATTGAAAAAGATGCCCAAAAAATAAAAGAGACCTAAAAAGAGTAAGGTGAGAAAGGGTCAAAGATGCACATAAGGGATAGGAGCGCTGGGTGATACTTTCCTGGCTGGGCATTAGTGTCCAAAGCCATGAAAGATAAACAAATAAAGTTCTAACTGGGCTATAGGGTGTGTAAGACCAAATAGAAAACAAGAGACAAAGAAAAGAGGCCAAAGATAGTTGTCAACCACTAGTTTTCTTGCTTAGGAATCATGTAAATGCTAGCATGCTTTTAGGACCTAGAAATGTACCCAAGTGCGTGATTTTGTGTCTACAACATTCATACAATATATGTAATTAGGCGTAATAATGTGTGTGTGTAGCTAGTGTGAAAAATTGAACCATTTTGGCAATGCTTGGGATAACTTTACTCTTGCTAAGACATTAAATTGATATATTTGGATGTTTGGAAATGAGGGAAGTTGAACTCCTTGAATTGGTTAATGCTAAGACATTGAATTGAGATCTTTGGATGCTTGGAAATTAGGGAAAGTGGACTCCTTGACTTGGTTGAGTGCTTCAAAATTGTAGTAGTGATGCAGTGTTTTTGTAAGTGTAAGCACAACATTAGGATATTTCCCAACTAGTTTTTTTATTCACACCTAATAAGCTTCATTTTGGGAGCTTTATTGTTAGTTTTTAATTTATGATTAAGCTAAAATGTAATTTATGAGCCTAATATGAATGTTATTGTAACAATAAATAAATGAATAATTAAGTACAAAAATAACCCAAGAAAACCAAACAATAAAGTAAAAACCCTAAGTGCAAAGAGAGGGTAAGAAGCCTTAGTTGATTCATAAGTAAAGTCAGAGTCGAATCAAAGCTTTGATTTGGTGAACAAGAAGGAAGAAGCGTCACACAAAAGCCTTGAAAAATGTAGATATGAAGAGATAGGTGGAATGGGGCACTGGAGAGGAATAGGTGCACCCATGGGTGCCCTAGACCTGTTTCTGGGCCCCTGGGTCTGCAGAGATGCTAAAAAAACCTCCTTTGAGGTGTCACAAGGTGTTCACTTTTAGTCTCCTTTTATCACTCCGAGGTCGCACCGAGATTGTTGAAACACGAAATGAAGAATAAATCCGCAAAACCCTCAAATAGACATATCCTAAAAAATAAAGATGCACAATGAGGGGTTGGGTGTCCTCGGTGTCCACAATGGTGAACGTATGTTATACTACATCTCAAACCCAACGTAGTTTTATGTGTGTGTGCGGAAATCCTACCCTAGGTTACTTTTGTGTGTGTCGCACTTGGATAGTGAGTAAGTAGCTAGATGTAAAGTGAAAAAAATGTGTACATAGACTAGAATAAACTTCCCTCCTATGAAGTGTGATGTAGAAAACCAACCCTTGTGTCCACTTGTAGAGGGGGCTAGATGGATGCAATGATGAAGCTCTTAGATGCTTGACGGATGCAACCTTAGGTAGTGATAACTAATGATTAGTGTTTGGTCCTTTATTATGATCATATAAATTTATATTTATATGATTCCTTTGCTTTGACTACCAAAAAGATAAGATGCTCAAATGGCTAGAAAGGACACAAAAAGTGAGATTAAAGTACAAAGGGAAAGGAGCACCTGGGGGATGAGGGTGCTTGGCGCGCATCCCTGGCTAGTGCAGGTGTCCAAGATGAAAAATGACAAAGAGTAAAAAGGAAAGCTGAGTAAGTAAGGGTGTAAGACCAAAAACAACAACATAAAGCAAAGTAAGGTGGCCAAAGACATGGGTTAGTTAGTAATTTTCTTACTTAGGAATCATATGAATAATAATATGTAATCAGGACTAGATAGTTACCCAAAGTGCGTGATTTTGTGTCTATAATTTAAATATGTTATAAATGAGTTATTTCCCTCACATACATATTTGAGAATTTGTTGAGAATGTGTCTCCACTCCCTAATATGTGGAGATATTTTAGTCTCCAACTTTAGGTTGTCTCGCCTACTCCTAAGGTGATGATAAATTTAGTTTAACTTATTTAATCAACTAGTTCTGTATGCGGAATATATGTTTTTATTAATAATCTTGGACCTTTTTGTTTATTTTCCAATTTTCGTGTTTAGAGTCAACTTTTGAGTTTATTATTTGTGGATCCTTTGTTTTATTCTATGCACGATCCTATAGGTTGCTCTGGATGGAATTAGAGAACACGGGATACCTCTATGTGTTGAACCTTCCTATTTTTAGTAGGTGTACACATTTGGTTACATAAGAAGCATGATTTGTATTTAACTTAGAATTTTATGTTTGGTTTTTTGTGCGTATGTCCAAAAGAGTTGTGTCACAAAGTTTTTTTACAAATGCTTTTGTGTTTGTAAGTTGTTGAGCCCAATTTCAAGAAAGGCTTTTGCCCCATCTCGCCTAGTTTGGCTTAAGATCTCTTCCCAACTTGGCCCAAGCTTTGTGCAACTTGCTTTTACCCTATCTCAACTCGATATTTCCATTGGCTCAGTCTAGGTGAGACCTAACTTGTTTTTTATTCATATCATGCTCTACATCGGCCATAAGTTTATCTTCCCACCACCTAGTTCATGTTTGTTCCGACTTGGACCCAACTCCTCCTCGCTCGTTGCACTCTAATATTCACTCAGCCCTAGCTCATCCGTAGTAAGGCTCCCTCGACCTTGATTTTTTCTTACTTTTTGTTTGGTTTGAGGTTGCTTCTTGCTTAGACAATGTATTTGGACCCGTTCATTTGTTGTTTGGGCCTATTTTCTCTTGGTGAATGTGCTTGAAAGTATTAGTTTTTGGCCGTGGCGAATGATCTTAGTGGTCGAGAATGATCTTAGTGGTCGAGCCGAAACTTTCCTCCTTGTCGATGAGTGGTGTTCTTTGGTTGCTGTTTGGCTCTATAGACTCAACTTATTTCTTACCTACTGGTATGCCTAGGTTCATTTGTGTGGAGGCATAGATTAAAGTATTATCCGAGTTTGCTAGTCATAGAGGAAGCGATTTAGGGTTTAAATCATAATGAATGAGCTTTATTTTTATATTTCCTTCCTCAAATAATGAAACCATAAAAGGAAAAACCTTCATATCTTGTATTAAAGTAGTTTAAGGTATATTGGATATTGAGAGCATTTGAGACCCACAACGCCATGGGTTTAAGGTTCTTGGATGGTGTTTTGTGGTCAATATGCCTAGCTCCACGATTGCACAACTCACCTCCTCACCAACTCGTTCATGAGCTCTATTTAACTCGATGAGTTGCTCTACCAAGCTCGTCAAGCTCTCCTCTCAACTCGCCGAAATGACTTTTTCGCTTGGAGGTATTTTTAGTGAAGTTTTTTTAAGGAGTGGTTTATTAAGATGGTTAATTATTTTTGAAGGATATTTTTTGGGGAGAAGGAATTTTTGAAGTCTTTTCAAGAGGAATAAAGTTTTAAAAAAATCGGGATGTGGATTTATCAAGTTCTTTAATGAAATATTATAAGTGGGGAGTGATTCTTGACCAAGATGTCGAATACATTGCTTCATCATCTGCATTTCATCCACATGAACATCTAAATTCGATAAACTATCACAATTGGAAATAAAAATGGAGTTATTGCTTAAATCATGTGGTTTGTAGTGCATTGTCCAATCTACCGTACATGTGTTCACCATTGAAAAAGATAAGTACAAATATACGTGCAAACAATATGAAGCCTTGGGACTCGTTTCACTAAACTTTCATGACGATGAATCCAATTCCAAATCATTGCGAAAAAGTATCTACGAGATGTATGGGAGAAATTTGAAAGCTTATTTGGCAAAATAAATTAATTTAAAATTCTACAACTAGAAATGGAACTGACCTCTTGTTCACCTTTGTACTTTCCTTAAATTGAAGATTTTTTGACAAAATTTAAGGAACTTAGGATTCATTGATTTGTGTGGCGGTAAAGATTAAAGAGATGGAAAATTTATTTCCTTAAAATATATCAAAGTTAAAAATTCCAATTACTATATTTCCTTCTACTTTATTTTCCACAATGGATGCCCTAGGAGACCAATTTAAAATGCTTTCATTTGAGTGTTTTTTTGAAAGGTTGTCACGTGAAAAATCAAAACTAATGTCACTTGATGCCTTACTAGGATCTAATCAGACATTATTAGAAAATTATTCTAATCGTAAAAAGAAATGTAAGCAAAAACTAGGATCTAAACCTATAGAGTCTCCAAAATCTTCTCTTGCCACCACTCCATCTCCTAAAACCACTGATTTTCATAAACCTTCTAGTCTTGGAAAAGGAAAAAATTATTTCAAATAGAAGGTATATGATCCATGTCCTTATTGTAGCAAGGCAAAGAATCCGAGTTTATATGTTTTATAAGAATAAAAGAATTGGAGAAGACATTAAAATAATACAAACTTTATGTTCCATCACCAAATTCTTCTAACACCGGTAAAGGAACAACTATATTTGCAGGACTTCTCTCCATTGAAAAATAAGTGGATGTTTATTAAAGTGCCACACATCATCTAACTTATTCTTGAAATTTGTTGAGTTTAGTTTCTGCTTTTGCAACACTTCATATATATTTTGATAAGCTGACTCTGTTTTGTTGATGTTTTAGGATCTAGTAATGTTGACATGTCAAATGGATCTATACATGATGTTCTTCTTGTTCCCAAAATTTTCTTCAAGTTTGTAACTCTAATATTGGGAAAATTGTTGAGTTATCACCACATAATGTTGTGATTAGGGGATTGAATGATCCTAATGATATCGTAGCCATATGAGTGGTGGACCCATCTTCATGATCATATCTCTTTGAGAAATTAGACAATTCTACAGGATCTTCTTTGATTGCTCACTTTGATTTTGTGAGTAAATTATGACATGAGAGGTTTGGTCACCTCACATACAAATATATGCAACACATTTCATCATAGAACATGGTTACAAGCCTTCTAAAAGTTTCTTCTAATGACGGTGTTTTTCTAGGTTCCATGCTTGGAAAACAACATTAGGATTCTTTCCAAAGAGACAAGCCAAACGAGCTAAAGCTCCTCTTCAGATAATACATAGTGACATAAAGACTTTTCCTTCATGATTATTTCATGATGCTAGATATGTGCTAACATTCATTAATGATTTCACTAGGAGAACTTGGGTGTATTTTTTACAATGTGAAATGATGTATGTTGATGATTTTAAGGCTTCAAAGCCTTTTTGAAAATTAACCAAGACTATCACTTACAAAGCTCCACACTACCAATGGGGGAATATATAAGTAATGTATTTAAATATTTTTATACTAATTATAACATTTCACATCAACACCCCTCAAAAGAATGGTGTTGTAGAGCGTAAAATTCAAACACTCAAGGAGATGGCTAACTACATGATTCAATCCAAGAACTTAGCACCCGAGTTTTGGGCTGAAGTTGTAAATTGTGTGAACTACGTTTAGAACAAAATTCCACACAAGGAATTTTAGGGGGTAACTTCTAAGAAAACATGGTCGGGTGAAAAGCCGGTGTATTAGATTTTCAAGTTTTTAGAAGTAAAGCACGCGCCTTTGTTCCTAATGATAATTGATAATCTATGGAGAAGAAAAGTAAAGAGATCACGTTTGTTGGACATTGTGAACATGTAGAGGCATACCACCTTCTTGATTCTATTACCCATGAGGTTTTTATCAAAGAGATGTTCATGTTGATGAATTTGACACTCATGCGAGATCATGATGCTCTTCCTTTTCCACTACCATATCTTATACATGATACTAAGGGAATAGTTTTTGATTCTAATCATGACCTTGATGTGCATTATGCTCTACTGCTCCATCTCCTCTCCATCACATGCCCAAATGGCTTCAATCTACTATATAATCAGCTGGTGATTTGGTTGGTGATCCAAATGATTCACGTTGCACTAAAACTCAAACCTTTGGCAATGTTGATCTTCATCGCGCTCACTTTATGCCTTACAAAATGGATCTAATGAGTCAATCTATTTCATTTAGTCCATATACATTTTCTTAGGCTATCGGTAACTTGAATGGGACAAGGATATACAGGATGAGTATTCTTCTCTTTTGAAGAATCATACTTGGGAGTTAGTACCTCTTCCTAAGGGAAGAAAACTTGTGAGATGTAAATGGGTCTATAAGACCAAATATGCAACTAATGGTTTTATGGATAAGTACGAGTGTCTCCTTGTTGCTAAGGGGTTTTCACAAGTTGAAGTATAAGATTACTCGAGATTTTGGCTCTTATTGCAAAAATAAATTTTGCTCGCCTTGTTCTTTCCCTCGCTACATCTCACCGATGGTTAGTCTTATAGATGGACGTAAAAAGTGCCTTTCTACGTGGTGATCTCCATGAGGAGATTTATATGGAGCAACCTTTGGGCTTTGTGCAGGATAAATCCTTGGTTTGCAAGATTTGTTCAATTTATGGTCTTAAACAAGCTCCACGAGCTTGGTATGAGAAAATGGATGATTTCTTATTACATGTTGGCTTTCATTGTTGTGAGACAAATCACAATGTTTATGAACTTTAAAGAGTAACAAAGATGTATTGATCTTAATATTATATGTTCATGATCTAATCCTTGCTAACATTTATGATTCTATGGTTCGAGACATACAACAAAAGTTGAAGGAAACTTTTGATATGATAGATTTGGGTTTGTTACACTATTTTCTTGGTCTCCAAGTTCATCAATCTTTAGAGGAACATAAATATGCTACAAATCTCCTTGAAAATTTCAACATGGCCACTTATAAGCCTTCACCCACATAATTTACAACAAGATATTGAATTAATTACACATTGTAAAACTAAGTTGGTTGATCCTATCTTGTTTAGACCGTTGGTAAGAAACCTTCTACATCCGACCCATACTTGTCCCGATATCATTAACCTTGTCTTCGATTTTCACAAGAACCTCATGAGAGTCATTGACAAACAACTAAGTGTATTTTGTGTTATATTTGGGGGACTTTAAATTTTGGCATTCACTATTCACTACACGAGATCTTTCATTATTGAGGGGTTCACAAATTCAAATTGGGGTGGATGTCGTGATACACAATGAACTACTTTTGGCTTCTTCTTTCATCTTGGTTTAGGTCTAATTGCTCGGGCTTGTAAAAATAGACACATGTTGTTTTATCTTCTACCGAGGTGGAATACAATACTATAGTCAAGGTGGTGGGAGGCCCTTTGGATTGATAAATACTAGATGAATTTAACTTCTCACAAGAATCTCCAACTCCAATTGGGTGACAATCGAGTGCCATTGAAATTACTCGTAAACCAATTGAGCATCAATGGAGAAAACATATTGAGATTCACATGCACTCATTTACAAGTTAATTTAGGATGGTGTTGTTCATATGGACTTTGTTCCCATTCATTGCTCGATTCTTTGAAATTTGCACAAAAATCTTTTCCTCTCCTCATTTTCTTGATTCACGGGAGTTCCTCGAGGTTAAGGAAGTTGTACTTGGGGGTATCTAGTATAAGTCCTTCTCTCTTTTTGCACTATATTGGGTTCCCAATCAAGCTTAGTAGCTAATACCCCCGCTTGTTGTTTTTTACTCCCTAACATTAACTTAAGGAAGGGTGTTGTTGTAAGTGTGAACACACTGTAACTAGTTCAATATATTTCTCAACTAGTTCTTTTTACTTCACACCTAATATGGGAGCTTTAGGATTAGTTGTTAATTTAAATCTATCACAAGTGAGTTGTTTCACTCATATATACATATTCAAAGAATTTGTTGAGAATGTGTCTCCCCTCCTTGATACATGGAGATATATTAGTATCCAACTTTAGGTTGTTTCACCCATTCTTAAGGTGATGATAATCTTTGTTTAGCCTATTTAATCAACTTGTTCCGGACGAGGAATATATGTTTTTTTTGAATAGGATTGGGTTGTTTGTTGTTTGTTGTGTTGACAATCAATTTTTGAGTTTATAGTTTTTGATTTGTGGATTCTTTGCACTATCCTATAAGTCGCTCTTATAGATTGTCCTAATGGATGTGCGTGAACTTTGAGAATATTTAAGGAGCTTCGAGTGCCATTGTGTTAGTATTTGCAAAGAAAGCTTATAAGAGTGTCATACGAGTAAAGAAAGTGATATTAACTTTACTTATATAGGGTTTTGAAGGTAATTTGTTATGACAAGGCCAACTCAAGAGGATGAAATGATCCAACAAAGATAATCAAATTGAAAGCAAAGTTAGAGGATGTGTTGGTCCAGAGCCGTACAAGTTGGGGACTAGATTCTCGCATCCTAATTAGATTGTACATTTTTGGACGGGGTGATAGAGCATGCAATCTGAGATGTATAATGATAAGTAGAGATTAAATACCGATTTTATGCATTTATAAGTAGAGATTAGTGTATAGAAATAAGCAAGTTGGGAGAGAGACAATAGGATGTACCGAGCATGGGTAGAATGTGGATATTTGTTTTAAGAAAAGAGCGATTAACAATGTCAAAGGGTAAATTACCAAATTTGCGTGTCTACACTCTTTACCATTTCTACATTTGGACACTTTCTTAAAATCAACCTAAATTTGAATATAAAATTGATAGGAGAGAGAAATTCAATTAAAGTCTATTATATAAAAATACCTTCGAGGTCAATCCATACGTCATTTTCATGAGAGGCACACTTGGAGACAATTCTTAATAATTATACGTATCCCAAAACCCTTAAAAATCCTCTGATCAGAATCGAAGACAATTAGTTAACTTGTTGGAAAAGACATACCCCGTGGGATGTGACCTCACCACTAAATTTGGGGAGAAAAAGAGGGAAGGTGCTGACCAAATGCTGTGTTTATTTTGGACCACCCCACACACTCGCCTTTGTTGGAAAAGCCGACCAGTTGACCATCTACAAATTTATCGTAAAACACGAATCATTGTTTACGCGGGTCAAATGACCGGTTCAGCCAGTATCACATGTTTCCAGGGTCAATGCCCGCAGCCTGCAAAATTAGCCAAAAAAACAAACAAACAAAAGACCCAACACAAACATTGTTCTTATGTAGACGATTTTCCAAATCGATCCCAAGAAGAAAGAAGGCAGCAGCACACTTCTTTCCTAATACGGCCATTTGGCAGCCGAATCGCGGTCGTTGAATTCTGCCCATATTTGCTTTTTTAAAAACTGCGCGCGTTTGACTGACAGCATGAAATTGGGGCTTTTTTTTGGCTTCAACTGTAGGTTTTTTGACTAGAAACTGTGGGCATTGGGATTGATTATTCTTCATGGGAATTGAAACACAGCTGGGCCATCATTACACTCGCCCACACTTTATTCCCGTGAAAAATAGCCATGTGGAATGAAGACCCGAAGAATCTGCTATTACAGGGTTTTTTTGCAGGGTAATATGATGAAGTAGGAGGAGGATGTCATGGAGGAGAATGCGGCAGCCTTGAATACGGCCTTAAATGCAGTGCAGGCGCTGGGGAGGGGTTTCGATGTTACATCTGATATCCGATTGCTGTATTGCAAGGGCGCAGCGTCCTCGCGGCTTGTAGTTGTAGACGAGGAGAATACCAAAGATCTGACCGTCGCCGAAGATTTAATTGTACCCAATGTACCCCTCGAGGTTACCTGCTCGCCTGGCGAGCTTGCGAGACAGCATTCCGGCGTTCTTGATTTCCATCAGGTAACACAATTCATGTCATAACCCCTTTCGGATTTTTAATTGATTGGTAAATTCTAGATGCCATAACTAAGCGACATCTCTCTGGTCAAATTCATCCGGGACTTCTGGTTCTGGTCACATTTTACCCAATTTCAATAGTTTATCATGTCTCCTCGCAATTTCAACATTTTTTCACGTCTCCTTGCAATTTTAACACTTTGTAATATTTCCTCGTCTGTTAGGTCTGCTAGTTGGATGTTGGATTTTATCATTGCGCCACACCCAACTACTTGAATGTAGTAATTTACTGCATTTCAATGCTTTATCATGTCTCGGTGGATTTAAACTTAAGGCTCTGCTTTGAAAGCCTCAATATTTTATTAATTGAGCTCATTCCAATTGCCATAGCAGTCTGGGATTTTTACTGCCCTCCATTTCTCATAATTTTTCTTTGTAACTTAGAAAGGAATTTCTGATCAAATTTAACAACAGAAGGTCCACACTCTAAATTAGCCGCAATGATTCATATTAAGACCTGCCGTTCTTGTACATTTCTTGGTGTACCCTCTCATTCTTGGAAACATGTATTTGTGGTTCCATAGACTATTTTTGTGCTAGGCTTGCTTTTCTTGTGCAATTTTTGGTGTACCCTCTCATTCTTGGAAACATGCGTTTGTAGTTTAATAGATTATTTTAGTGGCCGGGACATTATTACCATTCTTCTTTGTCCTGTTTTCAAATTGCGGGTTTTGTTTCCTGCACTCAATCGAGACAGACCTAAAAATTCCAAGTAGGGTTTTTTTGGTAATATATTAATTAGGTTATGAGTGGATTGAAAGGTCTTAATGACATTGGCATAATATTGTAGATGGCAGAGCATTTCAATGAAACTGTGCATCTGTCTGGGAACACCCCTTTGGCAGCTTGAATTCGATGTTCAATTTCTCTGGTTCACGGGAGTCCAATGCAGCAGCCACCAAGAGTCTCGTAATGGATGGGGTTTTCATTTCATTATACACTGTTCAGTTGAGCACATCACCCTTGGTTCTTTGTCCCGAAGTCAAGCGCGCTGTTCCAAATATGTGGGAGCCAGCTTCTTTAGCAAGGTACTTAACTTATTTGATTTTATCTTGGGGTAATCATGTGTATGAGATTTTCTTATGTACAATTCAGGTGAACTTCTTTACCCATCATCAGAGCTTTGCTCCTATTGCAAGGTAGTGAACTGCTTAAGCTCTTGAAGTGGCAAGTTTATGCCCTTTTTAAGAACATGGTTATTATTGTTTTCATCCAAGGAGGAAAAAAACAAAATTACTTGAATTTTAAGTTCATTTGAGGTTAATTAGGAGACATTTCTTTGTCAACTTCTCTTATATGGTGTTGTGATTTCTGATGATTATTTCATAATTAGAAATTACTTATTGTTGTATCCAGCTTCATTGAAAATTTTGGGACCCATATTATTACATCCGTAACAATTGGTGGTAGAGATGTAATATATGTCAAGCAGCACCACTCATCTCCGTTATCTTCCACAGACATACAGAAGTATGTGAAAGACATTGCAGACCGAAGATTTTCAGTTATAGAAAATTATAGCGCCTTAAGTGCAAGCACATTGAAGGACAAGGTAAAATGCTGCAATTAAGTTACATGCTTTTAGACCTTACTTGGCATGTTCCTTAATAATGATCTCTGATAAGAATGGAGTTTGGAGTTTGCAATCTGCAACCATGCTGAAACTGCTTTAGCTGGGCATGTAGATTTATGACTCATTTTCATGTAGCAATCAGATTATCATTCCAGAAATGCCAAACGATCCATATTTCACAGGAAAAACACCAAATAGTAAATGTTTTCTGATTTTTCTTTATAGCAGTAACCTGCAGAGCAAACATTTCATCGATTTACATGATCTATGATCATATTGAATGTTCTATATTTAACAGAATATAATCATCACAAGCAATTTGATGCAGGATGTTACTGTCATTTTTAGGAGGAGAGGAGGTGATGAACTTGTTCAAAGTCACAAAGAGTGGTTGAGGACTGTTTGCGTGGCTCCTGATGTTATTAATATGTCATTTGTTCCTGTAACATCTCTGTTGGACAGAGTTCCTGGAAACGAACATCTTAGACGTGCTATTGATCTCTACCTAGAGTGTAAGTTTTATTCATCTTAAACCTTAAAGAATATCATGAATCAAATGCAGAAAAATCCCTTAAGCATTAGAGCTATGTCAAATGTATGTTTAACATTTCTTGTGTTCCTATTGGCTATCACTTAGCAATGCAATCAATCAACATGATTATAGGCAAACAATCTCAGATTAGAATTCTATAAATGAATTACTAGAACAAAAACTCATGATGTTTTAAGAAGCTGTATTTCACAACCTAGAATCCCCTTAAGTAGCAGGAAATGATGTGTTTGCCTCTACCGTGCTTAAAGATTTACAATGTAAGAAATAATAACAAATTTACGTGCTTCTGAAGTCGACACTTGAATAGGCAGTGTTAAGATCACAGAAGTATTACAAAAGAAGCTCTAACACTGTGTTAAATGTTTAGAGGTACACACAGAACGTGAGGATAAATTCAATCTGTTCCATTAGTTCTAAATGAACATTTTGCTTACTTATCGCATGCAGCAATTTTCTTAACTTTTGAACTTATCTTTGTTTAGCACCTCACTTCAAACATGTGTTACAAGCCCCTCTATAGCCTGCTGTAATGTAATAAGTAATCTGAAGCTAAAAACTGAAGCATATCTGAAATCTGAACATAAATATCAAATGGCTAAAAACTGTAATGGAATTACTTCAATATAAATGGAAAAATAGCAGAATAATGAATGTATAACTGAGCAACTTCGAGGGGACAACCTCCACAACTTAACAGTAGGACTATAATTCACAATACAATGATATGAGAGAGATTTTCTCATCCATACTTATAGACATAATTAGGTAGGGTGACAACCCTTCATTCTAATTAAGTTGGCCTAAAAGCCATAACTGACTAATGAATGGAAAGATAAATGTTAAGTACGCCATATGTTGGTCCACACATATCCGAATACACGTTATAACTAAGGGTGTAGCAAAAACATCTGAACTCAAGCTATGAAATCTAAAATTACAGAATGCTTACAAAGTGAAGTAGAATAAAATAGAACTCAAATATTTGGGGAAAATAGATTTGAAGGTTAATAGAAAAGGAGAGAACTTTCCTAGGATGGTAGGTTTTGAAGAACAACATGGACCCTGCTCTTGAAGTTATGCATTCAAGTTTCAACAACTTCCATCAAAGGATAAAAAGACCAAAGGGCCTATTTATAGCTACTTTTTTGTTAGGACTTATTCCGTTCGTGTATGAAGAAAGATGCTTTTATACAAAACTTTGTTAATTAACAACAAAGTAAAACTGGCCCTTATAAAATTCTGTGAACTAATAAAAACACACTGGCTGAAAGAACTCAGTTAAATTATTTTACAATCATTCCAAGTTTGCCTTTCTTAAAATTCATTTTATGCCCCCTTTCTTATGTGTTTGCAGTAGATGCTATTGGTTTATGTAATGTCCCCAAATGGAAATATTTTGCTCCTAAATGGATTTGAGGCAATCCCCAACTCAAAATTGCAGCTTAGAGAAAATATGGTAAATTATTTAATGCAAATCTGATTTTTATAGAGGAAATGCGACTAGGTATGGAAGAGAAAACCCATAAAAAGCTGAATTAAAACCACTGAAATTTAGCTCAAACTATTCAACAAATATTGCCAAGGTGAGATCATAACAAAATACCAGATTTAGTCTTCACAAGAGGCTGAAATTATTTATTAGAAAATATGCAGAACTTGCCTTCAGACACAGCTGTAAATAAAATATTTAGGAGCCAAAATCCACTCCATCAATACTGAATCAGACCACTAAAATTCTGCAATTAAATCAGCAACTCAGATATGAAATTTGGAAGCTCAGAACACCTCCGAACAGCCAACCATGCAAGTCGCACTTCCTAGTAAAAATCTGGAAACAAGGGAAAAATGCAGCCACTAATTCTCTTCTTCAAACCCTTGATAAAAATCTGCAAATCTTCACCCTTTAACTGCTGGAAACACACTGAAAATTACTGCTACTTCAATGATGCACAATGGAAACCCCAAGGTGGAGAATCCCTTGATCTCTTGGAAGGTTTTCATCCTCAAGAGAGTATTTCTAAAGGGTTTCGTCTTTAGAAATATTTTTGACAAAGCTATAAGCTTCAGACAAAATCAGAAATAAGAGAAGAAGAATAGGGCCCAAATGGCCACTCCCACATCCAATCAGGTTTTCCCTTCATTTAATGCTTTTTCGCACTTGCTTTCTCCCCTTAGGCAAGTTGCATTTCCCTTGGTTAAGTGATTTTTGCTCAATTCCTTTTTCCTTTTTTATCTTTTTCTATTTTTAATTTATTATTAAGTTCATAATAATTTATTATAAGTGCTTTTATAATGTTTTATTTTTATTTTTGCACTTTATAATAAAATATCATAACTTAAGTCTCCCTTTTAGTTTATTTCTTAGCCGTCGGGAAGACAAAATGGGCTAAGGTCTTTGACTGGGAAGGGGATATTACAGTTTACTTGTTGGAGGCAGCCAGAATGCAAGGTCAAATTAGAGGGGACTCTTTGCTTGGAGGTAACCAATTATTCAATGTCCTTTTATGATTCAACTCTACCTCCTAAATTGACCCAACAATCTGTGGAGGGAGCTGGTCTTTCCCTAGACATGCTTGCAAAAGGTGCTGGGACAAGAGTCAGTGAACAAAAAATGTAGGCTTTTCTTATTGGTGAAGATGAACTGCCCAATTGGCTATGTCTTAAATGGAAGCTTATAATACTAGGGGAAATCATTTCTTTTTCAGGCATCTTTGTTGCTCAGTTATCTATTACTTATCAATGGAGGTGGATAATGGTTAGGTTTGGAAAACAAATTCAACCTTGGAGTATCCTTGATCTGCCACTTGCTGTGAAGGTTAAGTTGTTGATATCAGTCTTGTATCATGTCACATTTATTAGTCCTTGTCTTTTCCCCTCTCGAGTGGCTTATAAGATGTTGGAGAAGGTTTGTAGAAGCTTACTTTGGGGAAGCAAGGTGAGGTGAAAAGGATTCTTTTGGTAGCTATGGATATTTTCATGTTGCCATAGGAGCAACAGTTGGGAATCCCCAACATAAGAGATCACGGGCTGATGGTGCTGGAAGGTGAGTAATAAGAGCAATGGAGGGTGATGTGCAGCTATAGATTTTATTCAGTCACCAAATCTAAGCTGCTCAACATGTCCAGGTATCCAAAAGTTCTCTTTCAGCATTGTGACTTAACTGGTAATGATAAGGAATTTATGCTTTTCACACTCAGCTCCATGTAAGATAATATGGGCTGTATGGGAGTTGGTGTATGACCTGAGATTGAAATTTGAGGGGCGAAGGGATGGTTTGGACATTCCATTCACTAAGGGATCAGCTTGGTCCTGTGCCTATGCATGCTGGTGGAAGAATGACCAAGAAAGAGTTCTTAACTTCTTTTACTAGAGATATTTGTGGAATCATGAGCAGTCACAATCGCATACATGGTATGGCTTAGACTAAGCCCTAAATAGCTTGGACAAGCCTGCTTATCAAGATATTTGTAAAATGATTCCTGAAAGCTGACTTCTATAACTCAACTCATTAGCTCAGTACCAGTTAAGAAAGACTGGAGGTGTGCCTCACCAAGTCAAATAGGTCCTTTGTCACATCTTTTGATATCATAACAATGTCCTATCTTTGAATTGCTTTGCCCCTAAGGCCATTATAGTGTTGGATGTTGTATTTTTGTCCCTTCCTACTTTTGCGTCTTCCAAGGGAATATTTTTCCATAGTATGATGGACTTTGTTAGTAACTAATTCCTTAATTTCTTTCTCTATTGGCCTAAATGTTTATTTTGAAATCATGATAACACGACCTTTACTATTTAGAGGTGCCAATGCATCAGGATTTTGGACTTAGTCTGACTAATATCTTCAAGCACGAGACTTGGAACGTATTGTGCACTCGAGTTCTTGTTGGTAGCTCAAGAGTGTATGCAACTTGTCCTATTTGTTTGAAATTTACTATATTTTTAAGGCTCATGGTTTTGATGTTCTAGTTTTTCTGCCCTCGTTACCTTAAAGAGGCTTTTGCTAACAATGTTGTAACTTCAAGAAAACCCAGCCACCTACCACTAATTCTCACTCCGGCGTTGGGTTTATTGAGATTTCATCCTATCTTGGGGCACTTTGAGGTTGTACTTTAATTGTTTCCATGTTGGCTAGTTCTTTTAAGGAAATTACAGTGTTGTAAGCTCCATAAAGGATGAAACTCCAAATGTTGTGTTTTGTTTCAAAATGAATAAAACAACAAGCAGATCTTTTTGCGTTGTGGATTTTATTTGCTTCAGGGTTTCTCTACACAAAATCCTTTGTAAATATTTATGGATGATTCATTTTTCTAGAATTATGGCTTCGTTTCCTATTCTATAGTTGTACAATTGACACACAAGGATATTTCTGCCATTTCACATGTATTACATTTGCCTTTAAAGAACACGTATCAAAGTTTAGCATATGTATTATGAATTGTGCAAGTTCCTAAAACTATTAATTAGTTATCAGAAATGGTATCACAATAGCTTTTTCCAGATGAATTGTGCAAGTTCCTAAAACTATTAATTAGTTATCAGAAATGGTATCACAATAGCTTTTTCCAGGTTTTGGAGGGTTTGCTTCTATGCCCCTGATCAGAGGAGATAAAAGTATGGGTAAAGGACTATTGTATTTGTTCCTATGCAACCAAGAATTAGGAGATAAGCAAAGGCCACAAGGAAGACAAGAAAGCCGAGCATGAAGCAAGATTTTCCAAGGTGGAGGTCAGAAATGATGAGGAAGAAGAAAGACCCCAACAAGAGGGAGACAATGAACATGGTGCATCTATGGAGCATGCCGAAGGATATCTTTTAGCCATGTATCCACCATTCAAGGTGGAAGCAAAATCAAAGTGTACAAATCTCAAGTAGATGTAGAATATTTTAGCAACTCATTGACACAATTTGAGGTCTACTTTGACTTACATGAATGGATTTTTAGCTGAATATAATGTTTCTTTTCATTGGTTGAAGATGACATGGCATATTGGTATGATGGGAAAACTACATGTTATCCTTGAAGGAAAACAAAATGGCACCTATAAACAAATAAGAGTTGAGTAGAACTCAATTTTACCCGATTGGGCATGTTAAGCAACAACTTAAGTGGCCATACTTTAGGTAGAGAGAAGGGCAAGGTGTCCAAGTATACCTCTGAATTTCATAAGTAAGCCATATTGTTGATTATCTCTTAGGATGAACCAAGAGGACTTGTTATGTACCATGGAGGTTCCCCAGTCATATTCATGAGGAGATAGTTCTCATTGACAAGAAGAGTAGTGACGATGCATACAAGAAAGCATCTATTGAAAAGAAAGGAGAGAATCTTTTCAACAGTAATAATTTTTCTCTAAATCTCAAGGGGAATCTTGTAAGCAGAGCAGAAGGAAAGTAAAAACAAGAATACTGCTTAAAATTGCTGATACGCTCTCCATGTACCTTTTTCAAACTTTCTCTGCTTCTTGTATACTTTGTGTACACCTGCTTGTTACTAAATTTGAGGCAGAACTTAAACCATATTTAGCCCATACATTTTATACCAAAGTTAAACTATTCTATTATCCTCATTTACTAGTGCTTGTTGTCTTACCGGGGCTGTTGAAAAATGTAAATGCCACTTTTCTGAAACACCCTTTGCAACTACCTCAAAGTGATTCTTCTTATGTTTAATGAGATATCATATCTTCATCAAACTCAATTTTGATTCTTGAAGTGCCACTTCATAATTTGGCTGAATAACAACAAATTCTTGTTCAGATCTAGTACATGTAAGACCATTAACAATTTCCATACCTCCATTTGGAATTGGCTTTGATACCACTCGCAGCGTACCTGCAAATACAAGAAGCACGACTACATGAAATATAGTATTTATGGGGTCACTTGCACACCCAAACAAGTGGATTGCACCTGGAAATCCAAGACAGTAGTGGAAGAAGACCTCTCCAAATCAAAATATGATAAACACATAAGATTGTATTGATATAAAAATAGATTGATTACATAGAGAGGGTAAACCTCTTATTTATAATAAAATGAGTAACTTCTAATACCCTAAACCATAGTGGTATTCCACCCATAGTTTCACAAAAAGAGTGGTTTCCACCCATTACCACTAACTAGAACATTCTAAGAAGTAGATTGTAGAAGAAGCTGAAAGCTTGTACCTAACATGTCTAGATAGATGGAACTTAGGTAGCTTGTGGAGCAAGTTATTCAAGTCGAAAACTAAATAGAATATGAGTGTTATAACAAAATAGCTCATTTACATTATAAAACATAACGACAAATACGGTTGTCTTATGTTACACAAAATTGAGCCTCTAAGGCAACTCACGATAAAAGTAGTTATTCCACATGTGAAAGACTTTTACAAGAAAGAGGAAGATGATATGTAAAGAGGCCTTAAAGCTTTGGGGAAGAAGTTATGTATTAAAGCATTTATGTAGGTTTCTAAGCTCTTGCTCAATTCCAGCAACAAAACCGCTCTTGGAGGTTCTTTAGCTTGAATTAACATTTATACCTTCTCATGAAAGTTATACTACTTAAATGAAGTTATAGTAGAAATAAAGTCCTGTTCTTAAGATCATTATGTTTTCTATTTATTTTTCAGATTGTAATTTGTAGTCGTCTTAAGCAACAGCTAGAAAATTCATGTACTAGGATTTTTAGTTGTCTTAGAGTTTTGCCATTTTTTTGGATTTTAGAATTATTTATTGATAATTAGTTTTTGTTATCCATTTTCATATTCCAAGTTGCAGATTTGTTGCTCCAATTTCAAATTTATAACTCTAGTTGCATAATTTTCTGTTTTTAACACCAGAATTCACTCACTACATTCAGATATTCAATTTCCTTTTGCAGAAATTCAGATTATGTTCCAGATATTAAAAGGACAGATTATAGTTGTGTGTTCTTAGGCTGTCTTAGAAAATTAAAAACTGGTTTCAAAACTTGCAAGCACTTCTCTCTCTTTGGCATGGTATTTACTGGACTCTCCGCTAAAAAGGCCCAACTATCTCCTAGAAGAACAGAACAGCAAAGAGGAGGCTTTGCGAGGAATCATTTGTAGGCACAAAGCACATTGAGTATCACTACAACAATTACTCATGTTATCCTTCCCTCCTAAATAGTTGATATTTGGGGATGCATGCAATGGTTTCATAGTAGAAAAATGTGCAGCGTGTCAACTTCTATCTACTAAATGATGAAACTAATACACATTAGAAGTGAGCTATTTCAGTTTTTAAACCGAAAGCTAGGATTTCTACAATGTTCAACCTCTAAATTTTTTTGGTCTTAGTATATTTTTGCAAGAAAACTTCGGTTTTCAGCTCCTCTAGATTGATTTTTTTCATATTTCATTTCAGTAATCAATTTTTCCAGTTCAGAGTTGCTGATTTCTGGTCCTAGTTGGATATTTTTCTGTTTTCATAACCAGGTTTTGTTCACAACACTTAAAAATTCAGTTTCCTTTTCGTAAAAATTCAAAATTATGTTTGAAAAACTGCGCGTTCTTAGGGAATACACAAATTTCAAAGACCAAGTTTATAACATCCCAGCACTTATCTGTCTTTGACATTATATTTATTGGCCCCTCCACCAAAAATCCCAACTATCTCCTAGAAGAAGAGAACACCAAGAACGGTGGTTTGCAAAGAATCATCTGTAGGTCATAAAGCAGATCATATATCTTTACATTAATCAAGTTGGGCTAGCATTATCTTTTCCCCATACAGAGTGGATATTTGGGGCGGCATGAAAAGGCTTCACACTAAGTTTTTGCAAAGTGTCAACTGCTATTCACTCATAGTTACAGGACGGCGGGACGGGGTTTTTGGGACGGCAAATTTTTTCTAAATTTTGGGGATGGCTGATTAAAAAATATATAAATATTTAAAATAAAAAGATATAGTGACTAAATTATATAAATAAGCTGAAATAAAACCATTTGAGATTTAAATAAGGTGAAACTTGAACTCATAAACATCAAATACATTCCTTAATACTATAATATCAAGTATATTATAAAATAGAAAAGTAAAACCATTCTAAATTACGATTGATCAAGTGACAATAGCTGATATTCATATCATTAATCTCATAGCCAAATACACCAACAATTGTCTATTGTCAATATTACAAAAAAAGAGGACAACTACAAGTATCAAACTAAAAATCGAATCAACATCTCAAGCAATATCCATGAACTTATTCACATTGGTACTAGCATCCTCGTCCTCAAAGGTAAGCCCAATCAATCCCCACCGCACAGATTGTCCTCTTCAACTGCCTTGGCTCCTGGGATCTACATCCCACCGTAATCTTGGAGTCTGTTTGTACTCGGGTGTCTTGCGATCTATAAGACGCAAAAAACACGTGTGTGCAGGCTACAAGCTTCTCCGCTCTCGCAGAGGTAAGCCTATTCCTCTTAACATAGTGTATCCAACCATACGTAGACCAGTTCCTCGTAGAGGCAGAGGAGCTAGAAACATGGGAAAGGAGGCGAATCGCAAGTGGTCGCAGTAGTCTGAAGCCCATATAGTCGCCACCAACTCACTGGCTTCTCCTGTGCTATTGTTACCCTGTCGCCTTTGTTGATGTTTTGTACCCATCAAGTTCAGTGAAGTCGAGCCATTCAAATCTGATTTGTAAAGCCTCCTGTGGAGTGTACATTTTTTTAAAGGCCTTCATAAGGCCCTTCTTCACCTCATCATCATCCAATGGGATAACTCTGCCTGGCCTCTCCACATACCATTTGGGATTCAGTGCATACGCAACCATATGAAGAGGAGTGTTCAACTTCTCCCATCTCCGCTGAATAATGGGCTGTATATGTTCATTATAGAACTCCAAAGTGGGGTCCCTCACCCGAATAATTGCCTTCATTTGCCCAAGCATGTTGTCAATGCACTCGTAGATCTCACCAAGATTGGGGCTGTTAGAATCCCCATATTTGATGACACTAAAAACTGGAGCTATGATTGATATGATGTATTTCATATCAACCCAAAATGTTTCCCGCAACACCACTTCCTTCACTCTTTTCCCTTGATCTGTCTTGGACTCACACCACCTAGTCCAATCCTGTGTCATAATCATAATTTGCAGGGGCTCCTGCAACTCAGACATCCTCTCCAACAAAATAAAATAGGATGCAAAGCGAGTGTCAACTGGTTTCAAAAATTCCTTCTTCGAAAAATTTCGAAAAAGTGCCAATGATGTGTGGTGATTACATATGAACTTTTGCACATCTCTGGCCTTAGTCACTATCTGGTTAACCCACTGAATCTTCCCTATGTCTTTCAGTGCATTGCTCATGGCATGCACACAACATGGAGTCCAATAAATATGCCTATATTCCCGCTCCACTAGCTTGCCTGCTACTTTGCACACATAAGCTGCATCCGCGACAACCTGTACAACGTTTGAAGGTCCAACCTCCTCAATGACATCCTTCAAAATTTGATACTGAAACTCAACATCTTTCCGCTTCCCAGAACAATCAATTGCTCTCAAGAAATACGGTCCATCTTTGCAAGAGACAATGATATTGATGAGAGGACGAGTGTCTAATATCCGTCCACCCATCCATGATAATCTACATCCATGTGACACCCGTCACCTTCATCTCCTCCATCAATAGATTAACCTTGGAATAATTTCTATCCAAGATTGTTGTCCGAGTTTTTGTCTCCGGAGGCACATAACTTGTACTGCTTTACATAACCTTAGCCATAGCCTCCTTGTAATAAGGAGAGCGAGCGACATTAAATGGAATCCCAGCAGCATAGAAAAATTTCCCAATAGCATCATCTGCCTCTTCCCTTACCTTTGAATCAAACATGTCAACAACTGAATTTGGGGCTGCCCCCACGGCCTTTCTCTTCCCTCTGCTTTCCACTTCTGACACTCCAAAACTAAAACCAGCCAGAGTATTACCATGTTTGTCAGTCCTATGAGCGCTCAATGGAGTATTAGCCGTAGAACCACGAACTTCTGGCACTTTGTCTGTGGTATTTCCATTGAAGATTCTCACCATCTCAGCTCTCTGCTCTAGTGAAAGGTCCTTACAAGTGCCAACCTCCCTTCTTGTAATATGCAACAAGTGTGCATTGGTCCTAGTGATCATTGCCATGCCAAGTCGGTGCATATATGTTGCACTTCCATACTTTGCTCCCCCTCCAGACTTGGGGTTATCAATTATTTGGGCAAATTGTTGCAATGGTTTCTTCTTATCAAATGGTCCAATGGCTTCTTCTTATCAAATGGTCCAATGGCAAATTTGGACAACATTTTAGAGTGACAATTGGTAGACTACCAATCTGAACTACCGATTCACGCAGCCACTACATTTTGTGTCCCTTCTTCACTCTCCCCCATTGTGGCATCACCAACTCTTCCATGGCCACCTATCTCAACTTCCCGTTCAACCCTCTCCTGCTCCGATTCATGCTCTGATTCATACTCATACTCAGAAGAATAACTCATGGTGATGATTGCTGTAATGAATTAAAAACAACCATAACTATATGATTGATTGATTATGTAATGATTCATGAATTAATTTTTTAAAAAACGTAGCCAATATGCATTTTTTAAATCGTACAAACTATATGCGTGATTATATTGTGAATGTACATGCAAATGTTAAAAAACAACCCCTAAAAAATGCAAAATATAATATAAATTTTAAACTAGAAATAAAATGTAATTAAAAAAATGTAACCATTTAAATTTTAAATTTTACAACCAAACCCTATGCAAGATGCATTTTTTTAAATCCCACAAACTATATGCATGATTGCATTATGAATGTAGATGCAAATGCTAAAAAACAACCCCTAAAAAATGCAAATATAATATAAATTTTAAACTAGAAATAAAAATGTAATTAAAAAAAAAATATAACCATTTACATTGTAGTTTGTACAACCAAACCCTATGCAATATGCATTTTTTAAATCCTACAAACTATATGCATGATTACATTGTGAATGTAGATGCAAATGCTAAAAAACAGCCCCTAACAAATGCAAATATAATCTAAATTAAAAAAAAACTTTAACAAGTATTGTAAGCAAATAAAATTATAAAATTATAAATACCTCTTGCTAATGCTCCCTCTTGTTCTTGCTCTTGCTCTTGCTCTCCCTCTTGCTCTTGCTCTTGCTCTTGCTTGGTGTGAATATGAAATGAACCCATAATGTAAATTTATAACATAAAATAGCACTTTTAGGGTTAGGGTTAGGTTAGGAATGTTACTTTTATGCTATAAGTGTTATGCAATTAAAAAAAATTGTTTTTTGAGTGTAAAAAGTATGTTTTTTAATTTAAAAACACGTCAAAATGCGTGGGGACGGCGGGGACGTCTGGACGTCCCCACGCCCCCACGTCCCCGGGACGTTTCCTCCTGCCTCCAGCCGTCCCCAAGGCGTTTCCTGCCACATTTGCACAGTAGGAAATGTGGGGAAACGTTTCCCCACGTCCCCGCGTCCCCAAGACGTCCGGACGTGTCAAATATGGGGGACGCATCCCCGCGTAACACTGTAATAATTCACTAGATACTGAAACTGATATGTATTAGAAGTGAGCTATTTCAGTTTTTACAGGCAGTTAGGGTTTCTAGAAGATGCTAGAAGATTCAGATATCAGGCTTTTAGTTCTTCTTGGATTTTGGACAAAACTTGATTTTTCAGTTCTTCTGGATTTATTTGTAAGTGTTAGTTATCCACTTTTCACTTTCCAAACTGCAGACTTCTGGCTCTAGTTGCATGCATTTCTGTTTTTAACACTACATCTTTTTCTCTGCACTTCTGGAAGTCAGTTTCCTTTTGTAGAAATTCAGATTTATGTTCGAGAAATCAAAATTCTAGATTGCAGCTGCATGTTCTTAGGGTATTAGCAAATTCTAGATTGCAGTGACAGTGACCGTCTTCATGGCTTTGGATTGAAAATTAGTACCATGATCAGACGATATGCAAGTTTGACAAGAATGGCAACAAACAGTTCCTATGAGAAGTTCTGTGATTTAACCATCACGGAATATGGAAATTAGTTTTAGGGCCTAATTAATATTTTTAATTGCACAATAGAATTCAGAACAACATAATAATCCTAACAGCCCTAAATTATGTTAACCAGATTATGCCAATAGATATGCCAATGAAAGTATGGTTGGGGTTTTAGGATTAGAGAAAAGACAATGCTACCAAGCTCAGAATGTGTGACACAAAGTGTTGAAATTGGGTGCAGAAGTAGATTATGGTGTCTTCAAGATGCTTGTAAAATCTGGGACTTGGAACTGTGTGCAAGACAAGTTCGTCGAAAGGACGACAAGTTTGTTGTCAAATTCATCCCTAGAGCTACAAATTCATCCCTATAGCTACGAATTCGTCCCTCGGTGCTTTGAATTGGTTACAACGTTTGGAATTTGATTCACCTATGTCAGAATGTCTAGAATCTGGGTGTAGGTTGATGTGATGACCGTGTTGTGACTGAATATTACTCCTCGCTTGTAACCCTAAAAAGGAGTTAGTAATGATTTGAGCTGGATTGATCCCACCGCACCCCCACCGATGTGACGGCGTCGCACTACGTACCAATACTCCAAAGAAGGATCAAGCCACGTGTAGTTCTCCGAACCCTATGATGAGATGAAAAGTGATAAACAACAGAAAGATGGAGCCAGTAATTCGGCCCCCACACGTGGTAATAGACACTTCTGACTCAATTGTAGGTCATGGATTGTGATCTATAGCAGCAATAGAGATGTATTCAGAATTTGTGTAACTTGTTGTAGGGGTGCTCTAAGGAATGGGTGCTTTCAATGCCTTGCTCAATATCCTTCTTAGAGCATGCGTTTGATATGAGATCCCTAGATGCCCCTAAAGAGTTAGGGTGGATGTGTTTATATAGGTGACCATTTGAAAGATTTCCCACTCAATTGACCCAAAAGTACCACCTAGGCCAACTAAGCTAAGTTGTGCATTTGAAAATATAACCATTGTAAATACAAGAGATAGGCTTGTAGCAGGTGGGACAAGTTTGTGGCTGAACCTATCTTGGACCCACAAACTTGTCTAGGCTAAGGTTGGAATCAATTCTGAGACAAGTGGCAGTCTGTAGATGTGTTTTGTAAAGTGTACAGTGATTCCTGAAGTGCTAAGCTAGAGAATAGTTGTGGGCTAGTGAATTTGGGATGTAAGATAGAGCAGGAGGAACTTTTAGTTGGTTAACTAATAGGTGGATGTGAATAATGTTAGGATAAATAAGTGATATTGCCAAGTGCACATAACCAGATTTTGGGTACTACATTTGCCCCCCTTGTAATCTTGTATTGACAAATGATGGAATAAAAGAGAAGAACAAGTAAAAGCAAACCTCACATCTCAACCATAGGTGGGAGGTGTGAAACTTGTAAATGTATCCATGTGCCAAACCAATGTGAACATTGCAACCACATGGCAAAGACATGTATTAATGCTCGATAGTAATGTAAAATCAGTATATGAAAATCTCAATATGTAAAGTGAAATGTGCATAGAATGACTACACCTGATTGGTCATGCCAAACCATACCCCTAACGTGTTGTATGTAAAGTGTGCCATGGAGCTTGCCCCGTCCGAGTAGGTGCTGAAATGTTGTTGGTGATGTAATATCTCATGTGAGATCAGCTTTGGGCTACTGAAGCTGAGGGTCAGTCTTGGGCTACTGAAGCCGAATATTAGTCTTGGGGCTATTGAGGGAGCCATCTACTAGCTATGGGCCGCTGCGAGAGTGAAATGTCATGTATGTGATAGATATTGTGTAACTTTGATATGATAGTGACCAATGTGTTTGAGTCTGTCTGTCAATCTTGGGCCACTGAAGCCAAACATGATCTTTGTGTCTGTGATGAAAGTGTTGAAGCTACGTGACAAATATATTATGAACTGTATGTATTTGAATCCATATAATGATCAATATAAAGTCCATGTAAATTTGATGTAATCTCTGCTATGAACGGTGTAAAATGCTTTTAATATGTCTGCCTTGTGGCGTTCAGCTATGATCTGTGTGGACTTCTGAGAAAGCCCACAATATGCCCCCCTGTAGAGGCGAGGGATGCCTCGACGTATCAATAATGCAAAAGAGAAAATTGGTTAAATTGTAATGTGTATAACAAAACATCCAGTGTGTAAACCATATAACACATGTGTACTAAACATGGTTGTAAAAGCAATAATGTATCAGATATGATCATTAGAGAACAAGTATATGTGTCATCTCACGGGAAACATATTGTAAACACATCCAGTTATCCATAGAAATCAGTAGCTAAGAGTGTAACAATGAACAACATAGTACCATGTTAGCATACATACGACTCAATACCAAAGGATTCTTTAAGACTCACAATATAACATTGCAAGTCCCCCCACAAGACTAGATGACCAACACAACCTTATGTTGACGACTTGACTAGTATAAGCAATAGTTGTGTGTGTGAAGCATGTGGCAAACAATAAGCGATATGCAAGTATGCGTCAAGCGATAAGGGATATGCAAGTATGTGTCAATCATATGTGTGCTAGGCACTATGTATGTCAATTAAGCAAGCGTTCGACAATGTGTTTAAAGCAAGTATGTAACAAACATTGTGTGTGTGAAGCAAGTATGTATACCATGGAGTGCGCAAGAACATAAACAAGAGCCTCGGGTTTATAATAGTCATACAAGCATAGAAGCATGCAATGAATCAACGAAAAAACATTGTGTGAATGCATCATGGTTAGCAATGAGTAAGCATGGAGCATGTCAAATCAGTACATAGAAGAAACAATGTAATCATTTAATGAAGCACAATACAACATGTCATAAGATATAAGGCAATGCAAGATAAGCAATAGAAGCTCTATATCACCAATGACCGGGTGTAGAAAGATATAACCTAAATAAGTTGTGTGTAAGATGCCCCGGTGTAGGCATGCCCCCTATGTGGAAGGTTGCCCCATGGGTGTAGGGCTAGGATGCCATAAAAGCATATGTGTGTCCATGGACTATGTGTATCCTGTAGCTGTTTCATGTATATCACTAGCAACAAGTGCATAAATAAGTAGGTATTTAAAATGCTAAACCATGATAATGACAATGTCTAAGTCTATGTGATAATCAAACAAGTCACATGCAGGTCTTGGTTTTGTATTTTTGCCATATTGTATTGTTTTTCAATTTTCTGGGATAAGAGACAACATGAAAAATGCCAAATTGTCATACTAGGGACCTTGGGCCATAGGTTGCGGGCAATAGAAGAAAGGGGATGATGGGGTCTTGGGTAATTATGATTCCCTCAACAAACCACATTGAATCCCTGAAATGTGCTGCATCATTCGGTAATGTGTTACTTGTCGGATTAAGACTAGGTGTCGAGAAGAATGAGTATTGTTCACAAAAGTGAAGACTAATGGAATGATTGTTTAGATGTCTTGTATGAAGTGGTGCAAAGTGTATATGATGCTGATGAGAAGTACTAGGAATAGCAAAGCCATTGTCCAAGCCCAAGGTGTAACCATGTGTGATATAGTATCTTGAAATATTAGTGTTAGTGATATGTGAAGACGTAAGCCGCGGGTTAGGAGTAGTCGTAATAACCTATGGTCTTTCTTGAGTCTTGGGAGAGTGCATTGGTGTCCCATACGGGTCATGCTCACAAGGCTAATGTAGGACTACGTGCATCGTGCATGACTTGGTAACATAAAGTGCACTTGAGGAGATACTATCAAAGCTTGATTGAGATGACTCCATATCAATGGATGTAGTGGAATTTGTCTAGGAATAGGATCTAGTATCCATCAAGTTTGATGTTGAATGGGTTGTGAAGGGTGTACTTGGGTATGTGACACTACAAATCATAATTACCATGTGCGGAAATCCTGATCCGTTCAAGAGAGCAAAACAATCCAAAAATCTGATCTCTTCAAAACTTAAAAAAATTTGATCGAGAAAATATACATATTATATCTAAACATAAAGATGGTGCCTAGTGTCGGAGCACTGTACCGACGTGAAGATGGTGACTTGGTGAGCTATGAGTGTGATCCTTGGGTTGGACTGATCGGAGTTAAAAGCAGAGCTAGTTGTCCAATGGTGGTTGGTGCCTCTCGTTGAAGGTAACACCGTGAAGAAGGAAGTAATCAAGCGAGTAGAGAGTCCAGTGCGGAATGAAGCTGAAGAGTGTGCTCACGGAGCCTCATGGTCCCCTGAATGTATAAAGCGAGACATTTTTGTTCCTCATATCTGAAGAAGTTCGAAAGAGACTATGTCTCTCTGAAGAGGCGATAAAACCTCCCTTTGATCGCATAGTATATGGGGCATTTGAAGATAAAGTGCATCTCTGTCTCAGGCTCTAGAGATTGATAGATGGCGGATCTTGTCAGAGCAATCAAGGTGGTGGTCTGTCTCGCACCGGAGTTTGTGGGAACCAACTTTGATTTGGCCGAGAGCGATGCAGAGCGCATGTGTCCAGTGATGGCGAGTATATTGTGGGCAAATAATGAGGCCATCGCTCATCTCCATAAAGTGTTCGGCGTAAAAGGCCATCTTGGGGCGAAGACCACCTTGGGGTTTCACCCAGGTGGTAAGGATGAAACATCTATAGATATCTTCCTTAATGGCCCTATTCAGTACCTGTCTAGTGGGAAGGTGGCGTGGTGCATCTAAGGAGTACTGAAAAGGAGGGAGACGGTCCATTTGAATACCAATTGTCCCCAAAAGGTCGGAAACCTCCGCAAACCAAGAGCCGGCTGCGGTGGGGGCCATCGAGAAGCGAGCAATAGTCTTTGAAGAGCGATGAGGCGAGAACGGGTACCTATCCCGCCCATCCATTCAAAGCACGAAGTCTCTGATGCTGTGGAAGAAAGAGATCATATCAAACATAACGTCCAATCTGAAAGAACGAGCATCGAACTCATCCAGAATAATATGATGAGGGACGATTTGCTTGCATTGGATAAACCGGTGGAGGAGAAGAGTCTGGACTCTTTCGACCAAAACTGACGACTCAAGTAAAGAAGGCCCCCAAGCCACAAAACCATAAAGGATGATGAGCGTAATAAGAGAATCCATGAAGAACATTTTAGAGGAGACATCTTGGAAATGATGGCGAAACCATAACCCTTGTTAACTCGGGCGAAGGGCTTGTCTCATATTGACCTGGGGGCTTGGGAACTGAACTCCCAAGTATGTATAAGCACTGGTGATCTCTAAATCCTCGCCCTGTAGAAGAAGTGGAGGTGGGAGGTCTTCAAACCGTTGAAGATCATAACTTTGGTTTTACCCAAGTTAACAGGCATTGTCGGAGATCAAAGAAAGCGGGGCAAGGGCATCTAGTTGTCTCTGCAGGCCCTGCGGAGAGGAGGCTAAGAGGATACCGTCAGATTGATATTGTGGATACCAAGGGTCTCTTTGATGAAAGAGTTACCAACTATCAGGGGGTCCTATGATGGTTGGGGTGGGGGGAGCCCCCTAACCTTAAGGTTCAGCTCACGATCCCGCCTGGTTCGTTCTTCTACTAGTTTAGCTTGGACTACCTCTTCAACAACAGCCAGAGGTGGGGAGGATTTGTCCTTGCCTCCAACCACCTGAGCCCAAGACTGAATGTGTGATTCGGTTTCTTGTTTGAGCGAGACTTGTTGTAATCTGATTTCCTCTTGGTTATTTTTGAGGTTCAATATCTCGGCTTGTATTTTATCGCTGTCATTGGGAGAAGTTTTATTGTCTGCATTGTTGAGAACCTTTTCTTTCAACATTGCATTTTCAGCTTCAACCGCTGCCATACGGTTTGTAAGGATAAGAACCTCTGAGTGGAGGGCCTGGTTATCAGCTTCCATCCGTTGAACCCGGATAAGCAATTCCTGAAGGAAATCCGCGTCACCTGTGGGGCTCCCTCCTGAGTTGTGTTTGTCGGTTGTTATACAGAGATTGTTAACCTCCTCCACACCGGGGCTCCATATTGGCACGTAGGTGTGTTGGATAGATAACCTGTAAGGGAGATATGGAGAGGGGGCTAGAGGAGGAACCGCCAGAGGGCATCGGTGTACAGGAGCCCAACACCAAGGATAAACCAGTCAATAATGACAGGCAACGATGCAACAGGGAGGTAAGGGTGGTAGGCTGCTCGAAGGGGGCTCGGCGCAAGAGGCAGAGAACACTAACACTCAAAGGAGGACCCCGACACCAAACGCAGCTCAAAGCCTTCCCAAGCTCGTTGCGAAGCCCAGGCTCGAGAACACGACCTTACTCAATGCAAAAGCAATGAAAGGTAGCAGGTGCAGCTGATGAGTCGCAGGAGAAGCTGAATGGTCCCAGGTGGTACCATGGTCGCAGGGGCTCGTTGAGGTCATAGGGCCAGCTCAACGAAGGACGCAGATAAGGAGCTCGAAAGAACCAGGAACAGTCAAGCTGCGACGGCACAAAGCAAACCAGATTTCGAGTGCCCGACCACAATCGCAGGGATCGTTGGAGAGCCCTTACAGTCGCGGGAGCCATTACAGAACATGCGGGAGCCATCATAGTAATAGAATTAGAGCTTCTATATGCTTCTCCAATGCGAAATGATCTTCTTCGGCTTGAGGACACGACCATATTTGTAGCTGCTAAATGATTCGTTGTACTTCTGGATCTGAATCCTGAGCATCCCAATTTTTAAGCCCAAAGAAATTTGAAGGTGAAAGATTGGTGGTTTTTTAAAGCACAAAGCAAGGCATCTGCTACATAATTGGATTTTCTAGGGTGATAAGGAACTTTAAATTCATACTCTTATATTGCTGAGACCCAATGTTCTAGTTGTGAATTTTGTTCCCTTTTAGCAAATAACACAGTAAGAATAGCTTGATCTGTTTCATCAATAGTATTTGTCATAAATCCATCAGAAAATGAAGAAGTTTATCAAAATCCGAAAGAAATACTGGACATTCCTTATTTAATTTATGAGTTTTCTTATGTCAAAGGCAAGGTTTGACTGGAATATGCTATTGGTTGAAGGCAGGAGTTGTTAGTAGTTTCAAATAAAGCTACACCATGACCAATTTCCGCAGAATTTGCGCTAAGAATGTGGAAAGTGTGGATGTGCTAAATTAGAAGATGACTTATGGTAGACTTGATTTGAGAAAAAGACAACTTGGTCTAAGAAAACCGGCGGTCTGGCTGTCGTCATGCAATAAAGTATGTAAAGGAGTTGATAAGGAAGTATAGCAGAAAGTCATGCCAATAAACTTATTCGGCCTTGTAGCAGTAAGAAGTTTCAACTGATGTATTTTGGTATACATAAGCACGATAAAGAGGGGCTTGCCAATATCCTGGAGTGAGATCGATGAAAACGGATGAAGGGCCATATTCCTTCATTGGTAGAGAATATTGTTAATTTGAGGTAGGGGATATACATCCTTAACATTTATCTTGTTAAAACACACAAGTTAAAACAAAAATGCCACTGGCTAGTTCTTGATTGAATGTTGTTTGGAAGTCCAATGTCTTATACATGGTTGATAATTCGTTGTTGCTGCATCTCAAAAACAAATCTATTAACATTAAAATGTCTTTTGTAAAGCAATAGTGCATAGCAACATTAGTAGACGAGGCATTCATAGTAAAGATTCAATGAGTAATATTATTAGTAGTTTAAGTGAACTGTTCGGGACTGCAAACATAAAAGAAACTCAACTTGAAGTGTGTTCACATCACATAAAGAATGAGGATGGAGGTTCAGCCAACATAAGATGGATTAAAGATGTAGGCGAGAATTACTTAGCGCACCAGAAGTGGCTGTTTGATAATGTAAAAGCTGAGATTACGTTAATAAATCACAAGATTCACATACATTAAGCAACCTATCACATCCAATTTTACTAGAAATCTCTGATCTGGGAGTACAATAAATGGTAATTGGTATTTCAAAATGCAATTTTACAACTGTAAAGGAAGACAGACTCTATGAGTAGCCATCACAGAGGTTTATCAGTGTTCCGCATGGATGCGGCCCCGAAATCAGCACATCTAGGATGTCCCGGGGACAGCAGGGAAACGCCCCTCCCCACTCCCCTTCTCCCCCTGCCCCTCCCCCACATTTCCAACAAGAGAAAAACCTTGGGAATGTCTCCGGGACATCCAAGAATATAAGGGGACGTCCTGGGGACACCCCCTTGTTTTAGGGACGCCAGGGACAGCTAGATGTCCTCGGGACGCCTTTTTTTTTTCCCTTCTAATTCTTTTTTTTCTCTTTAAAAACTGACTATTTTTAATTGTACTCTTGTAATGTAAGATTGTTTTGGAAGCCACTCATCTCTATTCGAAAAAAATAGTTTGTATGTATAAATCTAATTAAAATTCACTTTGGAAGCTCCAATCACTTAACAAATTTACAAAGCCTATATGTATATTTCTATATGAAGAGAAAGGTTGTGTAGATGATAAAAGCAGTAAGACATAGATCAAAACATTTACCGATTAACCATAACCTGACTGTATTGTATTACAAAGACATAATAAGAATCAAGAGTGATATATGAATACAAAAAATTCAAGCACAAATGCACATGGTGGACTGTCACAGACTGCTATTCATAAATTTTTAAAAATTTATTTGTATATTTTTAATATTATAATTTTATATATTATTTAATTGACCGTCCTCCCACCATCCTGAAATTTTGGAATTTTTCGCCATCCCGGAAACTCTGTCCAACCATTCCAGAGTCTTAGGTAACTATGGGCATTATTATCAAGAGTGACAAAGAGGGGCTGCTTAGAATAGAAAGCAACAATGAGCTCATTTTAAAAAGTAACATTAAGTACAATTGATAGAACTGATAGCTAGTATGAATAAGAGCATACATTTTGTGACCTTAAACTGGTGCAAGAATAGTGAAGACAAATCAGAGTTGAGGGTCCAAGCAGATAGCTTTGGAAACACTATTGGGAGTATAATTAGATTTACATGCCCCTTGGAGCAACTCTCTCATTTGTTTCCAGGCAATTCACTGTTTCTTAGCATATGTTTAAATGTAAGCTGTGCATTTTGTCACAGCGATGTCCTGCATTGACGACAATATTCACTATATGATCATATTTCCTACAGTTGAAGCAAATGGTTGCGCCAGTGCATAATGATTTGGCTGTTAAGAAGAACTTGTAATTACACAAGTCATCATTCTTCATGGTATCAATCTGCCTGGGTGTAGGAATAGGATTCATAGGTCTCTGGTGCAGGCAGATTATAGTTAGTGATGGTGCTGAATGACTGGGAGCGGACAAATTAGGATTGATGATTGGCGGCCTTGCTAAAGTAGTATGAACAAATAAATTCTTACATGTTTCTTTGGGGCATTGTTAATGCTTCAGGAGGAGGTCTATCTTATTCAACATGCCAATCTATTGTTGAAAAAAGGGCAGGCCACGTGAAGAGAAATTTCGTGTGCTTTGATACACTAGATCTGCTCACACAATGAAAAAATAAATAAATAAGATTCTAAATTGTGAAACAAGTTTTAAGGGGCCTTGCTCCAATATGATTAAGTGCTGTCTGCACCATTTCCACTCTTACAAAGGCATGAATTATAGCTCCTTAAAACAGAATCCAATCTAGCTTGCTTGGTTTTAGAACATGAGTTTACCTCACGACATCTTTTTGTTTTGACAAATGATCCCCTTTTGGTAGGGTGATGCTTTTAGCTCAGATCATAGATGCCATGACTGAGAGGTATTTATTTGTGCAAAATCATCTAGGAATTGCACCTTACCTCGAACATGGAGGTATGCCATACCCTTGGGCTGTCATGTTTGCAGGGCTTTTATCCATTTGTGAATAGGTAAGTTTTACTCATACATTGATCACTGTAATGCAACTTGTATGTCTGTCAGGGATTTGAACCTGGGTCTGGACATTGCCAGCTGATTGATCTAAGTATTGAAGCACAACTTGATGATTGTTAGCGTGGGAATATAGACATTTAGATTGTGCAAAAGACATTAGCTGCTCTCACTCTGAAGGAAAAGGTGGTGAAAATAATGAATAAGATTGCACCATGTGCGGTGCAAGATGATGCATCAATTGTTGACTTTGAGCCAGAAGTAACAGGAGCATCTAAGAAATTCAGATCCTTTGCATTCAGACAATTATAGATCCAGCATATTTACAAAACTTTTGGATTCCTACTATTATGATGATCCATTGTTTTAATAACTTTTGTTTTGCTGAATTTCTTAAACCTCGATAATATGATTAAGATGCACAAAGGTTACCAATGCATCAGTCATATTCTTGATGTCTACAATCAAAGAGTACCGTGAACCTTTAGTTACTTATTTTGGCTCCGTTTTCTTTGAAAAAATTGTGAATTTAATGTTGCTTCACTCTCCTTTGTACATTTACTGCAAAACACATCCCAATATACTGTTTTCAGCGCTTTTATGCACTGCATTTACCTGCAGAAAGCCCTCATATGTTCTCTTTTATTAAATTACCAATCTTGCTCAGTGTGTCATATGAGATGGGAAACCATGTACTTCAATACGTGAAATGGTCTTGTGCCTGTGTATCCTTATAAAATCAGATCTGCGTTTCAACGGCATGTTGCCCCTTGGATAGGGGTGAGATGTTTTGGTTATGGGGCCATGCTAGAAATTCACTCGGTTATATAAAGAGGAAAATGAATGCAGGTTTATGTGGATAACGCAATTTACAAGAGAGGAGGCTATTTAAGTTTTTACAATGAGATTGTTAAACAATACAAGATGGAAAGACAAAGATAGTCACTTTTGAGGATGCCTGCTTTTCCTTTTGGTAGGGAGAAAAAAGGGAAATCGAAATGACAGAAGGAAGATTTGTAAAATGTAGGGGTGCTAGTGGAAACAAGGTTCCAAATTAAAAATGGGAATAATTGTTGGAGAAATATTTAAAATTGTCTTGTGCAAGTTGCAGGTAGTGATAAGTAGCTACTCAGAAGTTGGTCCAGAAGAGAATGAAAACAAGAGAACTCAACAAATTACACAGTGACCCAAGAAACTAAACCCAATGAAATCACCTCCTTCCTTTCTTTATACCAATGAAGAAAAGTTACTTTTCTATCAGCCATGGAGCACATCAAGAGAACCCAATAAACTGCCCGATGACCCAACAAGAAAATACATACCTTCACCAAAAATGTCATCACCTTCCAGCTCTTTTATAAAAATGAAGAAAGCTTACTCTTCTGTTAGCCAAGGAGTACATCAAGTGTCACTGCAATAGTCAACTTGGCCGCAAAATATCGTGTTCCTCAAATTTCGTTTGTCTTTGTTTCTTTCCCTTTGACAATATTTCATAGTTATCTCTCTTGCTACAGTTATATTTTAAATTTTAAATTTTAAATTTCTGTACATTAAGTGCCACTGCAATAGTCAATGTGGCCTCAAAATATTGTGTTCCTCAAGTTTGGTTTGTCTTGTTTTTTTAATATTTCCTTTGACAATATTTAATAGTTCTACTTCTCTCTTACCAGAACTGTATTCTTAATCCCGAATTTTGTGCTGAAGAATCATTCCCATCTAATTTATGTTTATCTGATTTTATTGCACTCCAAATTATTCCGGTCATTGTATAAGAGTTAGTCCAACTTAGTAGTCAAACTTCCCCACTTATAGTCACATCAGACTGTCACAGGGTCATAGACTTACTGGTGGTGGCTATGGTACTGTGTTAATTTTTTTAGAATATTTAAGAATTATAGAAGCATCTCTGTTTTCGCATTACAAAACAGAAATTAGATGCAATTAGTGTGTATAATGTCGATGGAATTGTCATTACTTCTCAAATTGTGAAGTTTAAGTTTATGATACAACACATGCACATCTGACGGTTATGCAATTTTCTGTATTCTGGTTGTTCAACTTCCAACTGTTTATAACATTTTTCTGCAATAATTCACCAAAGACTGCACTTGTCAGCTTGTGACTTTTATGTATTCTCTGTATTTTTGCAATACTGCATTAGAATTAACACATGAGACACACCACTGTTGGTTTGTGGCACTTTTGAATTACTACATTTGCTGCAATGATTCAACAGTATACTCTTGCCGGTTAAATGCACTGCATACAAGATTTTAAACTTGTGCATATCTGCAACTGGCCACTATCACTACGACTTGTGCCCGTAGACATTGTGCTCAAGCTTATGCACATGACCACAATACTAAAATGCACGAGTATAAATTGCACATGGTATAACATATAAAATGAGAATAAGGGCCTAACATACACCACATAACTTATCATTGCAATATAGTAATGGAATCTGGGTGGTGCTTGTTGTAAGTTTATAGTGACAATTCTACTTTGGGCTTGCTGAGGGGTAATTCAGTGCCTATTTTATTGCCGTTTTCTTGTACATCCCTGGTTTGGCCATGCCATGTATTTCTTGGACTGCAAGATTGTTTGATGTGTTTCTTATTGGATTAGTGACTAGTCTCATGGTTTTGTATGATAACCATTCATGTTCCTTATTTGCTCCCCACTTTTTAATTTCTTGAGCCTCTTGTTTTGTTTATTTTTCCTCTTTGATTAAAGAATTGTCTTTATTGTTTTACAATATCAGATTAACAATTTTAAGTTGCTTATTATGGAAAGTATAATTCACACATGAAATTCTCAAAATTATATGTGCAGACAAACCCCCAATTGAGGAGCTTCAATATTTTCTGGACTTTCAAGTTTTTCGTGCATGGGCTCCACCTTCTAGTGACTTGCCAGGCCAGGAAAGGAAGGAACCAGTATGCCCTATACTGCAATTTAGTTTGATGGGGCCTAAGCTTCATGTTAGCACAGTTCAAGTGAGTTAATAGTTGAAGAGTACATAATAGTTAGAGCTAGCTTTTGTGATTCTCTTGTTTTGTTTCTGACTTAAATGGCAATATTCAGGTATCTGTTGGTGAAAACCTGTGACTGGACTTAGACTATGTCTGGAAGGAAGGAAGCAAAATAGGCTTGCAATACGTTTACAACATTTAATCTCGCTTCCCAAAATTTTACAGCCACACTGGGATGCGCATCTTGCAATTGGGCCTCCTAAATGGCAGGGAACAGAAGAGCAGGATAGCAGATGGTTTGAGCCTGTGCAATGGAAGAACTTTTCCCATGTCAGCACTGCTCCTGTAGAGAACAGTGAAACATGGATAGGAGATCTTTCTGGGGTTTATATTGTCACTGGAGCACAACTTGGGGTATGGGATTTTGGGCCAAAAAGTGTATTGCACCTTAGGCTTCTGTTCTCAAAAGTTCCAGGTTGTACCATAAGAAGATCAGTCTGGGATCACACGCCGATATCTCATCAAAAGGTTGACATATCTTCATCAACCCAATCAGCAGTGAAGATCTCAGGTAATACCAGTTCTGGGTCAACAGTGCAAACAGGAAAGCTGGTAAAATTTGTGGATGTGACAGAGATGACCAAGGGCCCTCAAGATATGCCTGGCCATTGGCTAGTCACTGGTGCAAAGCTGGGGTTGAGAAAGGAAGGATTGTATTGCGTGTAAAATATTCCCTCTTAAATTACTAAGGTAAGAAAAATGTGAACTATCTTTGGATGTTGATATACGAAATAAGCAAATGAGTTGGATATACAAAGTTGTATATGAATGCAGAGAACAGGATTACTGCCTTTTTTATGTAGCAGAGTTTATAAAGAATCTCTACTCGGGAAATTCTTTTCACAGGTCACTGTGTAATACTCTCCAGTCTCCATGAGGTTTCTTAATGCTAGTTTCATTCATTTCATCGGCCAAGGCTTAGTTTCATCCGTTTCATCCATCAAGGCTTCATAACAGAATTTTAATATGGAGGGTTGTATTCTTGCATCCAGTTGTACATTGCTGTTAACAAACTGTCCTGATGGACTGTATTGTGATTTTTATGGCACTGATAGGAATACAACAAAGATGTGCCAACAGTATTTTTCCATCTTCTCTTAAGCCGGCACTGCATTGTTCCTGAGCGTCACCTGCTCAAAATCAAAATCAAGATTGCTTGAAAGACTCTGCTATATCATTTCATATTTGGAGGTTTGCGGAAGGTGCTGCTGTAAGAGAAAGTCTAGGACATAAATTATTCTTTGCACTGAAACAAAACATAACCTGCCATCCTGATATCTGTTTTTTCCACAATATTGTGTTGGATATCTTGTATTCTTGACTTCATTTTAGTTGACCTTCATGCAGAAATTTGGTCTCTAGTAAAGAAACTCAAAGCATAAAACCTTTTGAGTATTTCTATCACGATTTCTGCTATAAATTTTAAGTTTTTGCGTGCCTGTTAGATTACTCTTCCCAAATGTCTTATCTATCACAAGCTTGCAGTTCAATACAGCAAATGGTTGGCTAAATAAATTTTGTATTGGTGGTCATAATGGGTTGCCAGTTGGTTGGCTTAAATATTTTGAAATTTATTTTGGATTATATGTGGTGCTTGTACATAGAATGATGTGCTTGGTTTGTGCTGCACATCTTAGCTTTGTTTTCTGCATTTGGTTCAGAAATGTACTCCTACTATGCTTCCTTGGATTATGTTCCAACTTCCCGTTATACTGAAGCAATGCCATACATATTGCACAACTTCCGATCCTTTTTCTGAGTTTGTTAGAAGTAGCTTTAGTAATCTTTGTCAAACAACTTCGCATTGGAGTGCATGACTGCAGTATCCTTGGACGTAACTTAATAATTACATACGCTGCAAATTTCAAAATTAAGGTTGTAGCACCTTATCGATCTCTTCAGAGATTACATACTTCAAATAAAAGGTATTTATACTGAACTGTATTTTGATTTGACTGAAATCGTCAACTGCAGCCAGGCCAGATGAGCTTGGGAAGTTTTCTGCTAGTTGATGCCCATAGAGAATACAGCCAGTAATTATTTAGAGTCTAGACTCTAACTGAAACTTTCTGTGCAAACGTAATAAAGATGGGAAAAATTAGTTATCTGCCGAGGATAAGGGAGCATCTTATGGTCAAGGATATTTGTTTCATCAACTTGGCTTATTTGCTCATGGAAAGGAGTACATTCCTAATTGTTGTTCATATGTACCTGTACACTAGGTTGTTTAGATAATATGTCATATCAGTAATTTTGTTTCTTGCTCTTTATCAGTTCTTAGCATTTCTTTAGGGAACCTGCGGCATCTTTTATGATTGAAAACACATTCTTGGCAAGCTTAAATATGTTATCTTTAAAGTGGGATGTGGCAGAAAATAGAAACAATAGTGCTGGCCATGATTTTCAGTTCGCTACAATTTCTTTTACTCTGTATTGCACATCTATCTGTTGCAATTTTTCCCTCATCATCTCAATGCACTAAATAAACCCACAAAGAAGACTATGGGCAACTAACAACTCTTAACGAGAATTTAACACAGGATTGGAGTGTATGCTTGAAGACAACTGTAGATAGACACAATTACTTACTATGAAATTACACTCCTGTGAAGTATTAGAGCATTTTGGTTTCAATTAATTTAGTCCGTGATTAGAATTTTTATTCGACTGCATCATCTTCCAAGAATTGGTTTATTATCAGCAAGGAAGTTAAAGATTTATTATCAGTTGAATTTTTATTCAACTTCATCATCTTAACGAGAATTTAACACAGGATTGGAGTGTATGCTTGAAGACAATTGCAGATAGACACAATTACTTACTATGAAACTACACTCCTGTGAAGTATTAGAGCATTTTGGTTTCAATTGATTTAGTCTGTGATTAGAATTTTTATTCAACTGCATCATCTTCCAAGAATTGGTTTATTATCAGCTGAGGAAGTTAAAGATTTGTTCAAAAGAAATTGAGTATCATGTTTTGAAAATCTCTCTCAGTGGACCCTCTTTACCTTATACTTGATATGGTGATGTCCATAATTTACAAGCTGTTTACCATAGTGGCATATCCCTGTGATGGAATTTTGTTCCACATTAATACTCTCTTTTGCTTGTGCTTGTGCTTGCTATCTATGTAATATCCGTAATTTACAAGCTGCTAAACCATGGTGCCATATCCCTGTGATGGGATTTATTCCACATTAATATTCTCCTTCCTCCTTGCCCCATTTCTATTCTTTTTGGATTGCTTGCTCCTTTTCAAGATGAAGCAAAAAGGAGTGGTTTTTGAGCAAGCATGAGTGGTTTAACCATAGGAAATTATTGGAACAAATGTCTATGATGGCAATCTTTGCGTCCATCTTAGTCTTGGTTTAATGTATCTTGAAATTCACTACTTCATATAGTCTTCTAAATATTGCAACAAATGAGCTCCGATGTATTGATTTCTTAGAGAATTGCCGAACTCTCAAATTTTAAGAAGTATCTTTGTGTATATTTGAGATTGAAATATCCCTTGTGGGATATAACTTGGAATTTCGCAGATCAATAAAAAATTGCAGCAAATGATATTCTGGAATAAAACCCAAATAGGCCGCGAACTGAAAAGTAAAGATAACTTGCAAACCACTTGTCGAAATCACACAAAATTTTATAGAGAGATTGCTGAGATGATAACAAACACTAGAAAAAATATTTTTTGATTTTTCTGAATATTAGATAACTGCCACAAGGTTTCAGAATGACCTAAACTATTGAAATATTTTAAAAACTCATAACTCCCTGAATACAACTGATAAAAATCTTATTTTCTGGAAATAACATCTACAATATATATAGAAATGATTACGACCTCCAAATCTGAAAATGGGCACCTGGAAACCCTAGAAAAACTAGCGGCAATCTCTTAGGGCCGACGTCTTCCTATGAAAGGGGCTGGAAACCCTTCAAAACTCCTCCAAAAGCTATGCCAAACTTCCTCTAAGCGTTGGGAAAAATCTAAAATGCAAATGACTGAAATATAAGGGTAAATGATCTCCTTCCACCTCTAAAATCAGTGTCTGAAAATCCTTTAAAAACCTGGTTTGAAAATCCTGTAGAGCATGCCTAAAAATCTGTTCCGAATGACCTCCAAATTTCTGAACTAGGCGGATCTTTCACCACCGAAGAGAGCTTTGCGAGCCGGGAGTGGATCTTTTACCACCAAAGCTAGGGTTCCTGGGGATCTTACTCCACAAGCAAAGAGAAGTGCAAACAACAGTTGCTCCAATATCAAAAGATGTGTGTGTATGAATGACCTCTTCTTCTCCCCAACACCACCTTTTATAACCTTCCAATGTAACAAAGGGCCCAAAAAACCCTAATTGACCCCTTAGGGGAAAATCCACATGAACATGAACATAAAGTAACTTAAGCTACTTTCCCCCCCTAGGCGCTAAAAGTGACTTGAGTGACCCCAACGAAGAAATAGAATAATAAAGTACCATAAGTCCCCTCCTCAACGACAAAATATAACAGTAGTTCCCACCAAGTTGTCCAATACTAATGTCAACGATAAAATATAACACGAAGCAAGGTGGTAATACGTCGTTAGTTAGCCCCTCGGGTATGACCAAGGCTAAGACTGAAAAATGGCTGTTAGGCCCTCGGTGAAGGAATGGGGACATTATAGAGATATTAAAAAGATTTTATGTTGAAGAGAAATCTCCATTGCAAACTACTAACAAGATTCCTGTAAGAATCCATTCAGTCTAGTTTCTGTCACTTAAAGCTGTTTACCAAATAAGCACTCTGCCCATATTGTTCAGGTAAGTTTACTACTACAATCACTTTGTAGTAAATTGCTATCTATGAGAGTAGTGGACTTGCATTGAAGGGTTCAAGAAAAGTTTTGTATGCAAGACAAACCGATATCATTTACTCAACATGGAAATGTTTAAAAGCAATGCTATACAATGGAATGTCCTTTTTTGAAGATATTTTTGTTATTTAAAGACAAATATTAAACATGAAATACTTTAATGTACAAAAAAATTGCCTTTGAAATCTGATGGCAAGTATACCCGGCTTTGTTTTTATATAAATATGAATTCTTTGGTCAAAAGGGATATCTGATTACGTGACCTATGGGTTAAAGGAAAATAGGCAACTGTTTTGCTGCCATGGATAACTCTACTGAACAATCATAAGAGTTCCAATAGCAATGAGGCTTACAGTTGCAAATTTTACTGTTATGATACAGCTTCAGATATAAGATTGATAAAAGACACTGCCCAACGAATACATTTTTGAAACTTGCATTTGTAAGAGATTATCACGAGTGTTCCTTTTGAGCAAAAAAACTCTATACCAAGGACAATCCTCTAAACTAAGTTAGTTGATAATGATAAATTCTCTAATAACTCAATTAAGTTTTTATTTATGTTATCTTTTTAAGGTGAATAAAGGAGACTAATACTAACTTATGTTTACTGAAATAATAGAGATTAGTTTTAAATACACCTGACAAATGCAAGTTGCAAGTTTCAGCATGTTAAAAGTATAATGAAAGAGTATTGCCTACAGTTTCCGCTGCAAATTGTATAATGAAAGAACATTACTTATGGTTTCCTCTGCAAGAACCTTGTTCACAAATGTAAATTTGAACTGTGGATATATATAAATGAGAGCTGCAATGTGACAAGCTCTTGTCTCGCAGAATTGTAAATTAGTTAGAGGAAAGTTAGAATTGCAGAGAGGAGAATCCCAAATATGTGTAATGTAAAGGATCACACTGAAATGTAGTAATTAAGAAACAACTGGTATAATGAATTACTTTTAACGTCAATATATGTGTCAACTTTATATTTTATAGTTTTAAAAAGAAACGGTCAATAAAAAATTGAATTTATTTTATTAGAAAATTGTTATCTTTATATTTCAACATCACAAATGTCAATATCAAAATGTCAACATTAATAATAAATTAATAGTTTTGATTGATTAAAAGATTTGATTATTAAAAAATTAGAGATCAATTATTTCATTAAAATATATTTATTATATTTAATTAATTAAATTTATTATATTTAATTGATTTTTTTAATTAATGGAGGTGGCATTTATGCATCCATGAACGTGCTTATTGGCCGACAAGATTGAAGGAATTGGAATTGTAAAGGCAAGAAACCTCTAAATTTATACAAGTAGGTAAAATAGTCATATTTGTGAGGTTTTGGAAAAGACCCCAAGAGTAGTTTGTATTTTCAAACACTGAAAACATTTACATGTAAACTCCTTAAAAAAAAATATTAGGACAGGGTATTGAATTTTGTGTAAAGCTAGACATCACTTTTAAAGTATGATCTAATTATTGAAAGTTTTTGACGTCAAGTAAATGTGATTCTATATTATTATACAAAATGTAATATTTTAGAATAGATTCCATATTTATTTTTAGATGGACGGTTATTCTTCCATCAAAAGTGGAGTTTCATTTATGATTTGAATATGTGACCTTTTTGTTCACTATAGATGGATCTAATCAAAGCATGAACTAGATAGATTGACGTGACTTCTAATAGATTGTCAATTTATGTATGGTATGTATTTGCATAGATGTGTTTTGTTGGGAGAAGAGCTTCCACCTTTCTACATGAGTACATGTATTAGAAAAAGAGAAGTACATCTTTTGGAATTATTCCAAATTATAGGGGAGAGGACCCGGTTGTGGTGCAGGGTCCATTAGTGGAGATAGTAGGTGAAAAGACATTCACCTTTTTAATAACATATTTTGAATGATATGTGAAATTAATATTACCCAACTGTATTGTATTGTATCATTATTATTTAAACATGGAAGCATGAAATGTTGAATAAGACAGTTTTTAAATTGGTCAATATTATCTTATTCATTGATAGAACTAAAAATATATATTAATTTATATACAAGTGTACAAAAACAAAGTCTATACAGTCAACTATTCATTAAGTAATATTTTCATTGTATGTACATCATATCTATTACAGTCACTTCAACAAGTCATTTCTCAAGACTTTCCAAACCAGATCTCAAATATAATGCACTATTTTTGATGTAAGAGTCTTCAATCCCAAGTAAACACCTGCATAACAATAAATGAAATTATGGTCAGGCTCACCTTTCACAGTGTTTAAAAACTCAGTACCATATGAACAATAAATTGTGTAACCAGCTGCATAAAATAATAAAAATGACCAACTAAAATATTATCCATTGGATTAAATCCCAATAAATCTCAACCATTTGATTGAACTATCATAGTGAATCCATGTCAACTAACATCAACCAATCAGAATTTAGGATGATAGAATAAAAGTTGAAGGATGGATTACAATTCCATTTGTTCATGCAGTTTTCATCTCTCAAAGTTGAAGAAGTGAGGAGCAGTGCAGTTCAGGTAAGACACTTATGAATTACAAACTATTTCATAATTCAAGCCCTCTATTTATTTTTTCAGTGTTTGCATATTGCAGCAGAGTTGTATATGCCAATTGCATTTGCTTTAAAGTTTCTGAAGTCTTTTCAACAAATCTAATTTGTGCATATCCTGCCATCATGGCATTCTATGAGACCACGTTTCTTTGAGGAATTCTATCAAACAGTGCACCTACGTTTCCAACAAAAGCATTTTCTGCATATCCTACAGTCATTTTAAGAAACTACAGTTAAGGAAACTCCAACCTGAACCCTTGGCTTATTTCTGTCCATTCAGAATTCTCTCATAAGTGGAGCATACCTACAATACAAGGCGTAATTGAAAACTCAGTTAACTTATATATCTTCTCCATCTGGTTGACCTATTTGTGAAAAAGACCATGGCTACACAAACATAAGGTTAGATTATCTAGGTGGCTTATTTCTGAAAACAACGATCATTACACAAACATGAGATCAGGCCATGAGGTCAAAACTGGAGGAGTCACGGCAGAAGTGTCCCCGTGCTAGGAAGGTCCGTTATGCACTCAAACCACTTGTGTACCTAGACATTGTGCACTGTGAAATAAACAAAAATGACATTTACCTTTACCCTTACATAAACAGTAAACGTATTCAACACATTAACAGAATGCCAGTCCAGGAAAATCATATTGTATTCATTTTTCTTAATGTCTTGAATACTTTTATTGTTGAAGTAAGGGTGTCAAATGTAAACTGATCGGGTTGGGGACCAGTTTGTTGTTCCCAGCGAAACAGTGGGACTGCCTAATCAGGATACCCATATCTTCTGTACGTTGCAAAATCATATGCCATGACAGTGCGTGCAAACAACAAATACACTTCTTTGGGAACATATATTCTTCTTCTCTAGTGTATAGTCATCACTGCTATATAGGCATAAGTTTAATTGTATACATAAAAAGATGGAAAGTATTCTAATTACATGTGCAAAATTTATATTGAAAACATAACTTTAAATACAACACTACTGGAATATACAACTCTGTTGGAATATGACCACAACAGCGTTCTATAGTCCAGCAGTGTTGTATATTGCATTTCTGAATTCACTGTATTGTTCATTTTTTCCAGATATCTCATTCTCCAGTTGAAAAGTATTTTTTCCAATCATCACTGTGATATTAGCATAAGTTTTATTGTATACATAGAAATTTGGAAAGTATTATGATCATATGTGAAAATTTTATATTGAAAACATAACTTTAAAAACTACATAGGAAGAGTCCGACGAATACAGTAGTTTGTCAAGTTTTCATTAGAAATATGGAAGGAAAATTTTTAGTTCTATCAATGAATAAGATAATATTGACCAATTTAAAAACTGTCTTATTCAACATTTCATGCTTCCATGTTTACATAATAATAATACAATACAATACAGTCAATGTCTTTCACCCACTATCTCCATTATTGGACCCTGCACCACAACCGGTGCCTATCCCCTAGCAATGCTCACCCACCAGCCGTTAATGTTTTCATTATAAATTTTCCCTTCCATATTTCTAACGACAACTTAGCTTTAACAACTAGGGGAGAGGACCCGGTTGTGGTGCACCCTATCTTTGCACAGTCACCGCGCCACGTCACTGCCACCTGGGCGAGTAAAAACACTATAGATATAGGTATGTACTCTATAGATATAGGTAAAAGAGTAAATAAATGAATAGAAGGATTGTCAAACTCTATAGATATAGGTATGTACCATAATATCTGTTGCATTCATCATACAGAGTGGTAAAATTGTTATCTTCTTTGCAAAATATACATGTCTAACCATTTAAACAACTAGATGAAACCAATCCTTTGCTGAATTGTCGTTAGAAATATGGAAGGGAAAATTTATAGAGTTTAAAGCTAAGTTGTTACCAATCGTTAGAAATATGGAAGGGAAAATTTATAGAGTAAAAACACCACCAATGGATGCAGCACCAAATTCTTGACCTCCAACATTGCACCGCCACCTCACTGCCACCTCTGCGCCACGTGGACGATCCGCGTTTGTGGAGATGTCAAAAAAGTTGGTTTTTTTGCATGGGACCAAGTGTTGTCCACTCGCCGCGCCAGTTGTTGTCCGGGCTACCGCCATGCATTGAATGCTCACCCACCAGCCGTTAATGTTTTCATTATAAATTTTCCCTTCCATATTTCTAACGAACAATATAGTGAATTCTGAAATGCAATATACAACATTGTTGAACTATACAACATTGTGCTCATTTAGTCAAATATACACTTGTCTATCCAAGCACTTTCTGTATTCAACATATTCCATACAAGTTTCATTGTCATAATGAAAACTACAAGTCAATTAATTCCTAAAAATGAAACAAAATCATTCATATTCTAGCATATTCCAGCATTCATTTTTGGTATATTTATAGTTTCTTTTCCAACAATCATCTTTCATGTTGTGAATCAGGTATTTCATTTACACCATGAGAAAAGGTGCTATTGCTAGAAGATCAAGGAGGCCAAAAGTGAGAGGTGTACAATTATCACATAATTTAAGTGATGAAGAGGATAATTCAGACCAACTGGTAATGAACCAGAATGTAGAAACCCACCCATTGTCTAGTTCAAAGAACATTTGCAACAAAGAAGCTTAGTGTCATCCGAGGTTGGACAAAAGAAGATATGGAAAAGGCGATAGATGATGTTGAGTTTAATGGGTTCTCAGTTAGAGCAACAACAAAGAAGTATTCCATTCCACCCACATCATTACACTATTGGCTAAATGGTCTCACCCACACAAAGAGGAGGGGTCCTCCAACAGTTCTAACTGAAGAAGAAGAAGAGGAAATTGTTGAATGGTGCAAAGAAATGGCTGATATGGGTCATGGCTTGGAGTTAATGCAGCTAAAGACAAATGTTGCTCAGATTTGTGAAACAAGACAAAACCCCTTCAAAGATGGGTTTCTAGTAAATCATGGTGGGTGGATTCAGAAAACGTCATCCAGACCTTGCAATCCGAACCATTGAGGGACTTGGACAGGATAGAGCTTTAAACTTGCGCCCTGCAATAGTAACCAAATTTTATGATAATTTGGCCAAAAGCTATGGAACCTATTCATACGGCGCTCATAAAATCTGGAATTGTGATGAGACTGGTTTGCAGGCTGGAAGAAATTGTGGAGTTCGTGTAATTGCAAAGAGGGCAATCGTAATGTCCCAAAGGTAATACCAAAGAGCAGGGAGTGGATCACTATATTGTGTTGTGTCAATGCAGAAGTATGTCAATCCAGGATTTTATTTGTTCAAGGGAAAGAGAATGATAAATAATTACATTAAAAATTGTGAACCTGGAGCATGTATGGCTGCACATCCAAATGCATGGATGACAAAGGAATTGTTTTTAAATTGGCTATGTCATTTTGCACGTTCAGTACCAGGCGGTGTTTCTCCAAATAATAGACACCTATTGATATTTGATGGCCATGGCAGCCATGTAGCATTACAAACTGTGGAGGAGGCAAACAAATTGGGCATTGATTTGATAACACTACCAGCACATACTAGTCGAGAGAACAAATGTGCAGATGTGAAAAGGAGTGACATTGCTGAGCTTGCAAGTAGAGCCTTAAAAAAGGCACAAACACCATCTAACATAATTGCAGGTTTCAAAAGAACTGGTATTTGGCCATTGAATTATGATGCTCTCCTAAATGACATGGCATGCAGCCAGGCATTTGACATGCAAGGTGAGGAAGTTGTTGATGCTGTCACAAACATTTTGAGCCTATCTCAATGAATAAATCCTGAATTAAATGACAGTGAAGAGGTGGTACCTGAAACTCAATTCATGCAAAATGTTGACTCTAGAGATGATATGGAAGCAGCTGCAACACATGGAGTGGAGCTAAACGGTGCTCTTGGAAACCCAAGTAACATCATCAACAATAAGGAGGGGTCTTCAGATTTTGTAAGTAACAATGATTTGTCCTTGCCAAGTCAAGTTAACCCGCCACAATGGTTAGAGGATGCCATGAAAAACTTGGGTTACAAGCTACCATCCAACACAGAAGATCAAAGCTTAAATCTGCCTTCCTTTCCTGAAGGACTAGAACAAGAAGCAATAATTCATTACTATGCAGATGTTGGAGATGAGGATGAACAAGACGAAGTCGAATTTCAAGAGGATGCTCAAGAAAATGAAATTAACTTAGAAGTTATGCAACATGAACCTCAACACCCTGAAGAGACTGAAAACCAAGATGGACGTGGTACGTTACTTTCCCATTTTCTATGACTTCCAAGGGAGATCATAAACAAATAAGATGGTTTTATTAGACTGAGTAGGCATTCACAGATTTTGACTGCACCTGAGTACATGGAGCTATTGGTTGATGCGGAAAGAAAAAAGGAGGAACAAGCAAAACTAAAGTTACGGAAAAAAGAAGTGGCACAAGAAAAAAAGGTTGCTAGACTTGCAGCAAAAGAAAAAAGATTGCAGGAGAAGCTTGAAAGAGAAAGGGAGAAGCAAGCTAAGGAGCAACAGAAAGAGATTGAGAAGGCATAGAAGCAATAAAGGAAAGAGCAAGAGAAGAGGGAGAGGGAACTTGCAAATCAATTAAGGGAATACGAAAAGAGGATGCGTGTAAGTTCTGCAACTGATCATGAAAATCGAAGGATTTTTCAAGATATGTTAAATATTCAAATTCCAGGTTATGCTCAAATTGGAACACCTCCATCACTTATGAATAACTCTTATGCAGTTCCATCTTGGTATGTATCACCTCATTTACTTTGTACAAGTTCAAGCAGTCCTAGTAGTTCATTTGCAATGCCACCATGGATGCAAGCTTCAGCAGGGCAACCAACTCCTCTGTCAACAACAGGTGCAAATCCCTTTTCAAGCGGACAACCAAATCCTTTTTCAGCAGGGGACCAGATCCTTTATCAGTTGGGCAACCAAATGCTCTGTCAAAAGGGATTCTAAATCCCTTTTCAGTTGGCCAATCGAACACTGTATCGGCAGGAAAAGAAAATCCAAAAGCAGTATAGAAAGAGGGCAATATTACTTATACTAACTAAGATATTGAACATGTGCCGTAAACAATGCTTATTACCCCATATGATGATGGCAGTAATTTTGTTGGTGATACAATTTTGCTAGATGTATTCACCGAAGCCTTCCTATGTAGTCTCTAAAGTTATATAGTGCAATATAAATTTTGCGTATGTAATCAGAATACTTTCCAGCCGTCCATGTATACAATTAAACTTATGTTAATATATCAGTATGATGATGGTCTATATTTTACACCCTATTTGGCGGTGTAATCAGAATACTCATATTAATTTTGCGTATGTAATCAGAATACTTTCCAGGCGTCCATGTATACAATTGAACTTATGTTAATATATCAATATGATGATGCTCTATATTTTACACCCTATTTGGCGGTGTAATCAGAATACTCATATTAATTTTGCGTATGTAATCAGAATACTTTCCATCGTTCTATGTATACAATTAAACTTATGTTAATATATCAGTATGATTATGCTCACTATTTTAATAGTGCAGTGTTTAAAAACATTAAGGATCATTGCCTGAGTGAGAACCCTCTCATCTCTGCCTTTTCTTCTCATCTTCGTAGCAGGCCGAGCCAATGCCGAGGACGAAGTCGGTCAGGAGTGGAGAAAACGCACGCACCCACCGGTCTGCAAGATCCCACGAAATGGTCGCTCGAGCTCTGCAACCGAACCCGCAAAAAACCAGACTGAACGAGCTCCCTCTCCATTTCCCATGAAATCCAATGGCGCGTTTTGGCGGTGGCAGGGTCCATAAACCTGCCCGCGCGCATTAACGGCTGGTGGGTGAGCATTCAATGCATGGCGGTAGCCCGGACAACAACTGGCGCGCGAATGGCGTGGTGTTTTTACTCGACCAGGTGGCAGTGACGTGGTGCAGTGACTATGCAAAGATAGGGTGCACCACAACCGGTGCAATGCGTTACAACAATGCAGCCCGTGGGAGCAACATGTATATATGAACCATGGAAGACACTTCAAACATTTAGACTCAAGATCGAGAGAACGCTAATACAGAAGCGAGCAATTACAATAGAAAACAATGTAAATGGCGAGTAGAGTGGTAATGACTATACCATATGCTTATTGAGAAGCTTACAGCAAATGCAATCATATACAACATAAAAAAAAAGCTATGACAGATGCTATAACATGAAACCAGAATATACACACTCACCTTACAAACATAAAATAAAATTCAATTGAATCTTCTCTTTCAAAATCATGAGAATCACGAACATGAATATACACACGCACCCCCCAAACATAAAATAAAATTCAATTGGATCTGCTCTTTCAAAATCATGAGAATCACAAACGTGACATTCCAAACCCAACAATGCAACAATTGGTGACAACTAATGGATATTGAATGAATCATGCAACAATGAACTTACAACAAACCCATAGAAAACTAGTGTTAAATTCGACAATCAAGTAAATCCCAAAACCATCAAAAGACTCAAATTGTGCAAGAATCTAGATGCAAAACATGAAACCAACACTTATCTCCCTGCACAAGCACGAGCTCACTACCGTGAGAATCTAAAATCCTGAAGTTGAACTTGCATAACGAGACAAATCAGAACAACCACTCCATGACTCATAAATCAATCAAAGGATTTCAATACTCAATAATTTACAAGAAATCACAGCATGAGAACTTAAACAACGAAGCAGTCTGAACTCAAACAACAAAACCTTGACGATAAATCACAAATCACAGCACATCTGATATTCTCCCTTCAATGTGCACCAAATGACTGTGCTGTAAGTACTCTGGGGATAGACTCTCTCTCAAAGGGAATGCTGAATGCAGTAACGGATGGGGTAAAACAAGGAAGAATTACAGATTCCAAGAACTCTTGAAAATGGATGAATGGTCCTGGTGCTAACAAATAATTTTCACACATGATATACGACTAGGCTAGCACAGACTTGAAATGGTGTATAATCAAATGGACTAGCGATACTCAAAAAAGAAAACTTTCCAAACGAGTGAGTTGGATGAATTTTGATTGAAAGATAGTAGTCGTCATGCTAGGCACAAGTGCAAATGACAAGCCTGCCCATTGGCATAGAGACTGTGTGTTAGCATAGACAAAGGCCTTCCAGTCTGCAAGTTAGAAGAGCTGTGTTTTAACTCCAGGAACTCAACCTATGAAGGAGATTAAAGCACAGAGACCTTGAATAAATGTTCCCGCACATGTGCCCAAGGCTTGGTAAAGTCCAATAAAATCAAACACTAAAATTTCACCCAAAAAAACATAGGAAACATGGAAAGCAGAATCAGTAGAGGTATTCAGAGTATTCAGAAGATTTTTGTAGTTAATCACTAATGAGAGCATGTTGCCTTTTTTAGTTGAGGAGGTCTGATACATCTCTCAGGAGTCACAGGTCCTATTCCAATATACGAGCATGAACCAAATTAATTAAACCCATGTTAATTATACGAGCATGAACCAAATTTTGTGACATAGAAGGATCCATTTTTTGTGTGCAGTACAAATTAATAGATTAGAAATTATCGTTATAATTCCAATATATTGTGTTACATTAAAAATGAATCAATTCGGGATGACTATTGTTCAATATTTTATAAAAACAATTTATAGGAATCTTTACAGCAACCGAGATATTATAAAATCTGTCTATAATTAGTCAGTATAAAGGACTACAACAAATGGAAGACCAAACTTTTCCAATCTGAACGCCTAAGGGGCTACAACAACTCTTAATTCTGATCCTATAAACACCAACAAAAATCCATAACAGGACTCGTATAACACTGAAACCTATAGTTAAGAAACCAACCCTCACAGACCTCAAGACTATACCTTTTTACAAGCTTTCTGAAGAAATCAGGCACCCTGGACATCCATACCATGCCCAACACTATCCATTCACAACCCACAAAAGAAAAACCAGAGAGAATTGGTTATTTCACTTCAATCAAATCACGTAGCCTTTGAATCTCCCCCATGCATTCAGATCCCAAAACATATAATTTTTGCCACCTAAAACATATAATTTTTGCTACCCAAAACAGAAAACAAATTACATTTGTTGCTGCAAACACTGAAAATTGTCACTTTACTGTCCAGATATCACAACACACAGTACCAGAACTAAACACACAGTACCAGAACTAGTATTGTATCTTTTTTGTCCCCCAACACCACGCAACTAGTATTGCATAAACGCATTAAAAGTTACAGTAATCCCATTAACAGTAATAAGCAACTGAACATGAGCTCGCATGGCACCCATAAACCCGAGACTGGCGCTCATAAACAAGACAAATACACCAACGATTTTAAGCTTGGATTTGTAAAATAAGACGGGTGAAAAAACAAATTTCTTTTGCTGAATGGCAAACAACAAACTTTCCATAGTAGTACAGTGTTTAAAAACACTAAGGATCATTGCCTGAGTGAGAACCCTCTCACCTCTGCCTTTTCTTCTCATCTTCGTAGCAGGCCGAGCCAATGCCGAGGACGAAGTCGGTCAGGATTGGAGAAAACGCACGCACCCACCGGTCTGCAAGATCCCACGAAATGGTCGCTCGAGCTCTGCAACCGAACCCGCAAAAACTAGACTGAACGAGCTCCCTCTCCATTTCCCATGAAATCCAATGGTGCGTTTTGGCGGTGGCAGGGTCCATAAACTGCCCCGTGCGTTATTGGTGGTGGGTGAGCATTGATGCATGGCGGTAGCCGGAAACAACAGCCCAGTGCGGCGAGTGGACAACACTTGGTCCCATGCAAAAAAATGAACTTTTTTGATATCTCCACAAACGCGGATCGTCCACGTGGCGCTGAGGTGGCAGTGACGTGGCAGTGCAATGCTGGAGGTCAAGAATTTGGTCTTGCATCCATTGGTGGTGTTTTTACTCGCCCAGGTGGCACTGACGTGGCGCGGTGACTGTGCAAAGATAGGGTGCACCACAACCGGGTCCTCTCCCCTAGCACCACATCAATATTCCTCAAGATATATTTTGTTGCATGGAGATTGTCTCTTATCACCAAAAAGCGTATAGAAGATTAATACTTGTTTATTGGTATTATTTTTACATTTGATACATTTTAATATTATTTGTATTTTTATCTTGCCAAGGTAAGGATATTGTTTTCACATTGACAATTAGTCATTTGCATTTTATCCAATGAAATTGTGCCGTTTGTATTTAAGTGAGTTCAACTATAGTTTCATGTTTCAATTTTTGTTGTTGGCGGGGATCTTTGTTGGTTATTGCTTTATTTGTCACTCTAGGAGGAAAAAGTGGATGTCCTCTTCATCGATTAATGCGATTCTTGTGTGTGATGCGGAGTTCGTGGCCCGAGGAAGGTATGAATATTGGTTTTGAGTGTGTACCCGGTTGGCTTCTTTATTCTAAATTTCGATCTAATTTCTCTAGCTTCCATATGACTAGAGTTTGAATTCCCTTAATCCTCCATTAGTTAAACCCGAACATTTACCTCTGTTGATGGATATAATAAAAGCGTAAAATCAGCAGATTCCTATGTTATTATCGTTCGTTTTTTCGCATAGAATACATTTTGCGGATTATTTGCATCTGTCGTATTTTTTTGGGTATTTAGTTTTTGTATTCGGCTTGAGTTGATTGTATTTAGATCTTGTTCAACACCAAGTACACACACCAAATGATAGATCCAACATACTATTTAGGCCTAAAAAGACTTGTAAAGCCTCTTATACGATATGACTCTTGTTAATTCTTTGTTCTTTGTTTTTATTGAGTGCGGAGTCCGGTGAAACAATGAAAATCGAGTTTGGCATATAAGGCAAGTGTGCCGCTTACAAGATTAGAGATGGGTATGAGATAAAAGAGGTGGGAAAGAACATAATTTGCATATCTTCTACGTGTCTCTAGATGGCGGTGCCTTGAGCAAACAACCACTTCATTGCACGATGTTTTCGGTTTTAAACTTGGAATTAATTATATTCTTATTTCGTTCTTGCAGTTGAAGAGGCACTCAAGAGGAAAAGCTGCATTTTATTTACTGAGCCACTCCGTTGGGGGCGGTTGCCACTACTGGCCATGCTCTCGATTTTGAGAAAGCTGGGTAAGGGTACCTCATTTCTTTTGCATCGCTTTTGGTTTTCCTCGATTGGAGACGAAGTTCTTGCAAGAGTAGTTCGTAGGCGGGGGTGGGACAATCATTTACGCCATGTAGTTTTGAGGGTGACGTTTTTCCAAAATCCTTTTGGCTCCTTGTATTTAATTGATTTTTTTAATTAATGGAGGTGGCATTTATGCATCCATGAACGTGCTTATTGGCCGACAAGATTGAAGGAATTGGAATTGTAAAGGCAAGAAATCTCTAAATTTATACAAGTAGGTAAAATAGTCATATTTGTGAGGTTTTGGAAAAGACCCCAAGAGTAGTTTGTATTTTCAAACACCGAAAACATTTACATGTAAACCTGTAATGCCCCGTAGGACTACTCGCACGAGACCAAAATATATTCCGGGTTTAGGGAGAGAAAAATTATGAAAATATATATATATATATTTTATTAAATTAAGTTCAGGTTAAAAGAAGGCAGTTACGAGGCGTCGGAGATGTTCATCGATCTATTAAGATCGCCTCAAATTCAACTTCAATATTGTATCTTCGTTTCTTTCCCCAACAAGGTTCTAAAGTTTTATTTAAGAGACTTCGTTAGCCTTTCAACAAGACTCCATTAATCCCGGTTAGATTAAATTATTTAAGGACCCTTAATTAAATATTAAATTTTAATAATGCAAAGACCTAAAGTCTTGTAGTCCAAGGTCATACAAATAAAATAGTTAATTACTTGCTTAGAGGGTCAAGTGTGCACAACTTTTGCTAAATTCTCCCCCCTTTTTATTTCTATTTTCTTTTATTCCCACCAAAAGAAACCCATCACTTAAGTGGTGTAGGATATATCCTCCACCATTGGATCTATTTTCTCCCCACCCTTAGATCTAGGTTGGGCAAGGAAACCCTAGAAATCCTTATGGATTGCCTTATGTTTTTTTATCCTTTCTTTTTTTTTAATTTCCTTCCTACACCCAAAGCTCTCATTTCATTTTTATTTTATTTTCACTTGCAGGTTAAGGGAGAAGGAGGAAGGAGCTCATCTATGGAGGCCATTACAGCCATGGGAACTCTTCTCAACAAATTTTCTTGGCTCAGATCTTTGATGTATGAGTCCTTTGTAAAGATCTGCTCTGATTTTGGGTTGTTTGGGTTGCCCAAAACCACAAGCGCTATGATTTAGTGTGAGTGTATATATATATATATATATATATATATATATATATATATATATAAGTAGAGAAGAGAATGCACAGTGTTAGCCGTGGTAGAGGGCCGAACACACAGGCCGCGCAAGGCAAAGGCCGTATTTTTTTGTTATTTTAGTTTTTTTTTTTTTGTATATATGGCGCGGGGACAGTTAAATGGGGCGCGCACAACAAAGAGGGAACAATTTTTAATGGGGGGGGCGCGACCCCCGCCCCCCCCCGCCCCATATACGAATATGGGTTGGGGGTGGGGTGGCGCCCCTCCCCCCTGACCATCTAAGCCAACCCTAACCTGCGCACACTGAGCCGCGGCCTACGCACGACTATATATATATATAGATATATATATATATATATATATATATTTTGTGTTTAAAAAAAAATCCGGTTGTTTGATTTGCTATTTCATTATGATAATTACGTATATATATATATATATACATGTGTATATACATATACATATACATATACATATACATATACATATACATATATATACATATATATACATATATATATATATATATATATATATATATATATATATATATATATATATTTGTGCACATGTGGGTGTATGGTAATTGCACTTTTTTTTTTTTAACACAAAGAAAAGGTAAAATTAACGATTTATTAATAAAAACATTTTTATTTATTTATAATATTTCTCATTATTGCTACAATAATTTCATCAATGAGGGCATTAAAATAATACTAATATTATCAAATAATAATAAATCATAGGTGGAAACATTGACAAGTGAAAAGAAAAAAAAGAAAATATACTTAAACTCTTTTCCTCTCATGATTTGATAATTATAGAATACAAAATAGAAACGAGTAAGCTTCATTTCTTTAAACAATGTTGACATAATTTGCAACAAGTCCCAAATAAGCAATTCTTATTACAATTTAATATTTAGACTACTTGTTATCCAAATTAGAAGTAATTGTGTTTTAAATTTTCCATCTATCAACAAGAAAGAAACTAGCTTTTACTACACATATAATTTGATTAATACAATGAAATAAAACCAACATTTCACAAGAAGGTATTTACAACCAATCTCTCTATTAGTATATTCACAAAATTATCACAAGCCTTTTGTACACATCATTTCTTTATTATCTTACAATCCTTTCAATAATGTAAACATCTTGCAAGTAAAATTTTGCATTCAACCATGTGACTTTTGGTGCAATATAAATTACAATGTCCATTATTTTTGAATGAAAACAAGATGATACAACTCTCTTTCTCCTACAAATTTACAACAAAATAAAGTATATAAGGTAAATGGAAAGAGTCTTCACAAGCTCCAAGGTGCTCTTCATCCATGCTCCAAGTTCCAAGTAGCTCAAATCACAACCAAAATAGGGGGAGAGGCAACACTCTCCTCCCAACCAAAAACTCAATGGAGAAGAGAAGCAATCTCCTCCATTGACCCCCGAGCCCCAAACACAACACAATGAAGGGTGGTCTCCAACTCAAGGCAACAATACTTGCTTCCACAATACAATTTTCTTCACAACATTCAAGGTTTAAAAGAAGAAACAAAAGGAAACACAAATAACACAATACTTTTCACAACAAGGCTTTCATCCAAGCCAACAAGAGAAGGAACTATGGGAAAGTTTTCCTTATGCCTCCCAATTGAGATGAGATGCCCACCCAAATCCTCCACAATAAAACTCAAGCCCTATGACTCTTATGCCTCCCTCAAGTACCCCTTTTTCCTCCCATACTCTTATACCTCCCTCCTCTTATGGCTCCCTCAAGGACAAGGTAAGAATGTGAACATTCTTACCCAAGATGGGCATCCCTCTCAAACTCCCTCCACAATATCCTATTCTACTCTTATGCCTCCCTCATGAGTTTTCCCATAGACCTCTCCTACACTACACATTAAGCATTCTATCCATTTTTCACAATACACAAAAGTAAACATACATTATTCACAAATTTAGCATAGAAACAACAACAATATGAAAGCAAAAAGGAGAAGGTTTCCTACCTCTCCATTGGAGAAGCCTAAACCAAGAAGCTTTGTCCAAGCTCCCTCCAAAACAATCCAAGCATGCAAGTCCAAGCTCCTCTTTCTTTCTCCCAATTCTTTTCCTTTCAAACTAAAAAAGAACTCTAAAAAAAAAAAAAAAACTCCAACCCCTTCAACAAGAGAGGAAATTTCCATAAATAGACAAAAGGAAAGGGTGAGGGTGATGTGGCTCCATGTAGGATGCCACATCACACATCCTCAAACCACCTCCCATAGTCAACTCAACTCCCAAAACACAATAAATGGGTGGTTGGGTTGAATGACATCTCTTTTCCACATCCATCCCTTCCCATGTGTCTTAAGGCACAAATAAATGCAAATGGAAGAAAAGTGCACTCCAAAGTCATATTTCCCTTCCCAAAACAATAAATAATCCCCTTTTTGGCTTCCCAACCCATAGATATGGTTGGTAAGGGGTTTTGGGAAGTGTGGGACAAGTTCAACTTGTCCCACAAGTCCCCCAAAATTGCCCTAAATCTCAAATTCGAGATTCAAAGGATTTGGAGTGGTCAACACTCAAAACAAGCATTCAATACAAGAGGCAAACACAAGGCTCAAGGAGCCAACCATCAAAATTAATTACACCCACTAGACTTCCCTCCAAAACTTAAAAATTAAAACAAGATGTTAATTTAATCTAAACATACTTAGCAAAAGTAATTTAAAAAAAAAAATATCACAAATAAAATCACCTACTAAAGTAAGTTAAAACAAGTAAATAAAATTCTTAACCCCTTGGTCACATTAGAAAATTTCCCCCTCATGGAAATTTTTTCTTAACAACATAAAGAAAACAAAAGCAACACAATACAATTCACTAGTTGCCTTGACGACCAAATGTTGTAACCACCCGACATCCTGTTGTGTTTGGTTCCCAATCCCCCTTTAGGTTGTGATCATGTTGTGTTTCCTGCAAAATACAAAATACCTCCTTCGGCCTTGCGGCCATGTTAAAATGTCCAAAATAACCATATGCATGAAATTTATTAACATCTATACGTAATTCAATTATCCATTATTTCAAAGTTTAAATCACAATTTAATCATGCATTCCATCATTATCCAAAGTTATAGTAATGTAAATTCAACAACTACATTCTACTTATCATGGCGAAGAAATCCAATGTTAGAACACATGCAATATATCCATATAAAAATAATATCGGTATCCAATAGTCTGTCCATGAGTCAGTGTAGATCATACTGAAAACAAAATCCAATCATAACCCAAATGCATCTACTCACAAAACATCATGCTAATCAACGTAAGTATAAGTCATGTCCATATCCAAAAGTCTGCATAACTCAAAATGATAATCAACTAAGTGTCATAGGGAAGTGGGCATTACATCTCCTTACAAAAAAATATTAGGACAGGGTATTGAATTTTGTGTAAAGCTAGACATCACTTTTAAAGTATGATCTAATTATTGAAAGTTTTTGACGTCGGTAAATGTGATTCTATATTATTATACAAAATGTAATATTTTAGAATAGATTCCATATTTATTTTTAGATGGACGGTTATTCTTCCATCAAAAGTGGAGTTTCATTTATGATTTGAATATGTGACCTTTTTGTTCACTATAGATGGATCTAATCAAAGTATGAACTAGATAGATTGACGTGACTTCTAATAGATTGTCAATTTATGTATGGTATGTATTTGCATAGATGTGTTTTGTTGGGAGAAGAGCTTCCACCTTTCTACATGAGCACATGTATTAGAAAAGAGAAGTAAATCTTTTGGAATTATTCCAAATTATAGCACCACATCAATATTCCTCGAGATATATTTTGTTGCATGGAGATTGTCTCTTATCACCAAAAAAGCGTATAGAAGATTAATACTTGTTTATTGGTATTATTTTTACATTTGATACATTTTAATATTATTTGTATTTTTATCTTGCCAAGGTAAGGATATTGTTTTCACATTGACAATTAGTCATTTGCATTTTATCCAATGAAATTGTGCCGTTTGTATTTAAGTGAGTTCAACTATAGTTTCATGTTTCAATTTTTTGTTGTTGGCAGGATACTGTTGGTTATTGCCTTTATTTGTCACTCTAGAAGGAAAAAGTGGATGTCCTCTTCATCAGTTAATGCAGTTACTGTGTGTGATGCAGGTTCGTGGCCCGAGGGAAGGTATGAATATTGGTTTTTGAGTGTGTACCAGTGGGCTTCTTTATTCTAAATTTCTGATCTAATTTCTCTAGCTTCCATATGACTAGAGTTTCGAATTCCCTTAATCCTCGGTCAGTTAAACCCTGAACATTTACCTCTGTTGATGGATATAATAGAACTGTAAAATCAGCAGATTCCTATGTTATTATCGTTCTTTTTTCTGCATAGAATACATTTGTGGATTATTTGCATCCTGTCAGTATTTTTTTTTGGGTATTTAGTTTTTTGTATTCTGGCTTGAGTTGATTGTATTTAGATCTTGTTCAACACCAGTACACACACCAAATGATAGATCCAACATACTATTTAGGCCTAAAAAGACTTGTAAAGCCTCTTATCTGATATGACTACTGTTAATTCTTTGTTCTTGTTTTTATTGAGTGCAGGTCCGGTGAAGCATTTTGTAATGAAAATCTGAGTTTGGCATATAAGGCAAGCTGTGCTGCTTACAAGATTAGAGATGGGTATGAGATAAAAGAGGTGGGAAAGAACATAATTTGCATATCTTTCTGTGTCTCTAGATGGCAGTGCCTTCAGGCAAACAACCACTTCATTGCCTGATGTTTTCGGTTTTAAACTTGGAATTAATTATATTCTTATTTCGTTCTTGCAGGTTGAAGAGGCACTCGCAAGAGGAAAAACTGTTTTATTTACAGGCCACTCCGTTGGAGGGGCAGTTGCCACTCTGGCCATGCTCTCAGTTTTGGAGAAACTGGGTAAGGGTACCTCTGTTTACTGCATCACTTTTGGTTTTCCTCTGATTGGAGACGAAGTTCTTGCAAGAGCAGTTCGTAGGCAGGGGTGGGACAATCATTTCTGCCATGTAGTTTTGAGGGGTGACATTTTTTCCAGAATCCTTTTGGCTCCTTGTATTATAGTGTCCACGCCCTTGGAGGCCCTGCTGCCTAAGTGGCAGAAGGCTATGGAGCAGATGAATGATGATCAGTGGTGGTCAACTACACCAGTGCAACCAACATGGATCCCTCAGAGGAAAACACAAGGTAAGTCGGTTCTCTGCAAACACAAGGTAGCTGTTGAGAAAAAGAGAGAATCCACTATATTCATTGTTGAAATTAGAATTCTTACCTTGTTGCGAATTCCATTAGGTGCTCATTTCATGTTCTTTGTGTAATTCGAGTCAATTTTGACAGGTTTCATGGGTGCAATGATCTTAAATCTGGCCTTTGTCTTCCGGAACATTTTCTCAAAGAAGGGCAAGTCTGTGGGAGGCATAAATTACTATGCTTGCCTCTCCATGTTGTCTTTGGTGCTTTTGACGCCATTTGCTTTTGCTGTTGAAGGGCCTCAGGCCTGGGCTGCAGGTTGGCAAGAAGCTTTGAAGGCAGTTGGGACTCCATTTGTGTGGTGGGTCTGCTTGTCTATGCAAAGTTGTAATATCTTTCTGACTGACCGTTTACATTTGAGGTATGCATTTATACACACGACTCTGTTTCCTGTTGACAGGTGGGTTGCGGCACAAAGTAAAATTTCCAGGTAAGCTGCTCTTCGCCCAAAGATGTGATATTCCTGCAGACCAACAGCGATTAATTTACAAGGGGCGAATACTCAAAGATGACAATTCGCTTCAAAGTTATGGTGGGTTTTTTCATGTTTTTCTCTTCTTCATACGGATTTTATTTGGTTGTTTTTATTTCTCTTACGAATTGGATAATTGTTTATTTGACATTCTAGTGTTTGTTTTGCTAATTGGCTTGCCCCAATTGGGATTTCGTTTTTGATTAAGGACGGCATGTTTTCCAGTCAATAGCATTTAGGGTATGTATTAAATTTTCGAATTTTCTGTTGTGTGCGCATGTTTTTGACAAGCTGTGAGCAGCCTTAAAACCGGCTTTTTTGTACTGCTTAATTTCTGAAGGGATCCCTAAGTTTTTCAGTTATAGTTGGACCTATCTTGTTTGAGTTTTCCAAGCGAGGAGTAGTTTTTTGTATATGTATGTTGTCACTGGTTACTTCAATAATTTTATGCTTGGTATTATTATAATTTTTTCATACCATCTTTGATCGAGATCAGATCCTATGCATGTAATGCCCGCAGTGGACCAGGCTTTTATGTTGTTGCTACTCCAACCTTTATAAACTGGAGGACATTCCATAGTTGACCATCTCCCGTGGCAAAAATTTCCAGGTAAAATTGTTTGTCTTTTATGTGGCAAAAACTTCTTTATGAAACCTTTTAATGGAGTTATTCAAGGCAAAAAATTAATCTCCTTTGTAAGGGAAGATTCCTTGATAATGTTCTTACCAGTTTTCTAAGAATTTCTTCTGGATCTAATGGGCTACAGAGTCTCAGTGTGAATTCATCAAAGTAGCTCATCCGGGCAACTTTACCCCCATTGATCAAGATGAAAAATCCAACTATGGAGTTTTTCATCCACTAGAAAACATGAGGTCTTAGGCAGTCTTCTTCATCCTTCATCAAATTCTCCTTTCAAAAGAGAAATTAAACTCTTGACCCACATTTTATCTAAAAGGGCTATTAAGAATTCATTAGATTGTCTGAGGCACCAACTACAACCAAGGGATGAATCAAATTAAAACTCAAAGCTTGTGATCTTTAAATCCCAAAACCTTGTATGGCAATGCTCATGGTTTGATAAGTACCAAATTGATGACTGTTAAATCCCAAAACCTTGTATGGCGATGCTCATGGTTTGATTAAGGCTTTTGACAATACCACAAGGAAGTTATACAATCATCTAAATAGTAGAAAAGATTATAATTGCCCATAATGTTTTTCACTATGGGTTTATAATTTTCCCAAGTCCAAAGAAGAAGAAGTTCACAAAAAGCAACCCAGTGTTCGTAATAAATTGGAAATGTGACATTTCCTCGAGGCCCTAAAATCTACTAAATATCAATCATTTGCAAAAAGGAGCCCAAACACCTGAGCCACACAATGAGAGCCAAAAAGATTCACTGTCAAGATAGAACCCAATGTACTCGGGAGTTCATTAAAAAGGTAGGTGATATTGTGGCTGATATGGAGCATTCTTTATCTGAACTATTCAACTCTGCAACTTAGCTCATACATGATCTATATATGAGCTGAATCATGTTCATTGTTGGAGAGGCTTGGGTTGAAGTCAAAATTTGAGTAGACATAAACATGACAACTGCAAGTTGAAGAGCGGCATTGAGTCAATGTAGTAATTCCTACCCAATTCATATTAAGTAAACTCTGCTAAAACTGTTTTCTATTACAATAAAGTTATCGATTTTTGTCATAATGTTGTGGGACCCCAAGGGGCCTTGAAATGCAACAAGCTCGTAGAGAGAGAGAGAGAGTTAAATTTTGTTCAAAACTCGTATGTTTTGTCCTAGAACCACTTGCCTTATTTGCCCTATTCTCCCCGAATGTTCCACAATCCAATCCTTTGTACTCCAGAAAGAAAGTATAAAAGTGACTGAACTGAAACAGGGGTATAAAAGAGGGTATAATATATTTCCTTTTATTTTCCTCAGCACTCACGTGGGGATGTGAACAAGGCAACATTATTTATTTGATTCCAGGAGTACATTGCCAAGGGCGATGCAATTTATTCATAAATCCTGTCCAGTAAGACACTTCTATCATACCTCAAAATTTGTGTCAAGTGGAACAAGATGGCACCCTAAATCCAAAATCAAGTCTTGAAAATCAAATCCATCACAGCCATGAGGAGAAAAGCCTTAATAATCAGGGCATAGGCTTTGAGACAATGGGCATGCCTTTAAAACTAACCAAGGAAGTCCATTAGCATGGACTTGATGATACTCCAGTAGCGAAAAAGTCCATGCTACTTGAACTGCTTTCTTGTCGGCAAGCTAGACAACATATGGATCAAATATTCTCACAACCCGAACAAACAACATCCAAGCACATGCAGTATATACCACATAAATATATACAAAGCAAGAACAATGAAACAAGATTTGAGGTCAAAGGCTTCTTCATAATCTGATGTTCTTCCTCAGTTATCAATAGCATGGTAGGGTTACTTTGTATTAACAGTACTACTTGTATCTTTTCGAAGGAGTGTTGCATGGGTTTATGTTCATCAAGTGTAGTGCGGACGGTGGGGTGGAAGGGCATGAGCAAGCACTTCTCTGCATTCTGTACAACAAAAAATTCCTGAACCCTTCGACGGCGGCGGAGGAGAAATGGTGTTGCCTTTATGTGGGCTTCCTTTATGGCAACGTATGCTTGTGGGGTATGCATGAGAGCCTATTCCATTTATCTTTAGGCTATTGTTGATTGGTAATCTGTGCACAGTTCTACAGGGAAGTTGTGCCATTTGTCCAGAAGTATCTCCCATAGATTGCTATGGTATTATGAGGAATGCATTCCTAATGAATCAGTCCAATCATTTGCAAAATCAATTCCAACGCATCTGATAAATTCTTACTTCTCTATGATTGTTCAACTTTTCTATTTTGGTAATGGTACTAACAAATACTTATTGTCTTTGATTTCATATGTCCCAAGCTCCTCAAATCATGAATGTTCGTCCATTGAAGAGGATGATTGGAAGGCCTCTCTCAAAATGCTTGTTCTTTAAATGGTTGTGTATAGTTGCTATTGTTCTTGTAGGGTCTTTGTTGTAGATTTGGAAAAGATCCCTAAATGGCTGCTAATATTTGTTATACTTCTTGCAGGCTGCCTCTTGACCTAATCGTGGATTGTTTTAGTTTGTGTAACAGTATAGGACAAAGGTGTATTTAATGTTCTATACTTTCTGCAAAACTTGTACATCATGTCATAGCAAATTTACAAGGTTTTGATCTCGGAGCACATAATCACATTTTTGTGTTTTGCAACACATATTACAGGCGCATTGGCATAATGGTTTGATTCTCTTAACTTCTCTCTGCGTGGCTGATTTGAGTATTTGCTCATTAATTCATAGCATTGGTATCTTGGTTTGATTCTAATGTTCATTAATTTTTAGGTTGGAGTTTATGGTTGGAACTACAATGCAATGGCTTCGAATCTATGGCCGAAAGAAGGGACTGTGCTCATCTTCCTCTCAACCTTGTCATTTTCAACACGTATCATTTCATTGCCATTTCTACAATTTAATATTTGATTTTCTATTAACAAAATACATGACTCTACATAACCCTTCCATTGTATCCACATTATGCTTTGTATTCTACGATAATCTACTAAAAAAACAACGCAAGTTCCCCAACATAAAAAAATCTGAACATAAAAATCCAAACTCACAACGACCAAAGCTAAAATCAAGTGCTACAAGTTCAAGAACTAAAAAATAACAGTTCATTTCTACAACAAAATAAGAACACTTTTATTTGCCCACATTCAGCTCTGCTTCATTAGTAACTCATTTTGCACCGCATAGCTAATTCGAATTAAAATAAGGGTGGTCTGCAAGTGTTCATAGCATGTTTGTCTCATACAATTTGCAACACCATCACCAATGCGATGGAAAATCCCTTGCAATATATAATGAACAAAGCGCAACACCATCACCAATGCAACAACCAATCCCTTGCAATATATAATGACAAATCCTTTTTGGCAGAAACCTCATTCACTAGGTTTTCAAGTATTCTTAGGCTTTGTCCTGTTATTTCTAACTCTTCAATTACTTCATCCCTTTGTCTTGAAATTTCTAGGATTTGTTGTCTAAATGTCTTGAGGAGTTCCCTTCTTTCTTCCTTTTGTTTGATTTCGTTGTGATAGAGATCTTCATAATAGTTAGCCCGATTTACACAACAACAATGAAATCAATGCTAGCATTATTGCACTATCAAAATTCAAAAAATTAGATTATAGATATAACTATATTAGAGAATAACTGAAAGATTTGTAGACATTGATGCAAAAACATATTATTGAATAAATTTTGTAGCTATTTTGTAATCTAATTTTAACTGGTTTCCTCACATAATATGATGTATCATATGAAAGTTGTCATATTATGTTTATAATCTTGTGATTCAATGGCTCCATCCCCTTTCTAATAGATTCAATAGTGCTTCCAGGGATATCTAGTATCGTTGGCTTTGGGATGATTACAATTTGAGTCTTGTGACTTAAATCTATGCATACCAAATAATTTCTATAGTCCATCATGTCACACTTACTTGAGGTGCCTTGATAGAAAAATTATAGTTTTTGTTGTCTTATACATGGCATCCTGAGGAGGGGGCTCATCGATTTCTACTGAGAGCCTTCTTAAAGTTGCACACATAATTTACTTAAGGTTTACAATGCCTTTAACCATTTTGTGCATATCCAAACTTCCTTCCAATGATGAAACCTCATTTCTTTTAGGCACTGTTATCCGAATAGTCATACAAATCAAAAGAGCAAAAATGTAATCGATGTATTTAACTAGAAATTTCTAACGTCCCAACAACCCAAAAGACAAGAAATCATTGAAAGAAGCAACCAAAGGTTGTGGAATTTGGCTTTGGGTGTCGGTTAAAACTTTTCAATATTTTTGGATATTGCAAATATATTTATGATTCCAATTGAAGATTTTTAGCATTTTTCTTGGATATATGTGATTTATGAAACTATTCAAATACATAGATACTTATGGAATATTACAAATCTAAGCATGTTTTTGATGGTGGTTATTAATGTTTTAAATATAAGTTTCAACAAACCAATAGGCTCATCAGCAAATGCCACTTAAAAATCTACCTTCCAAGATTTTGTCTTTTCATAAATGTGTTATTTTTATTAATTGATCTACGATAAATTTATTCTTTCCATATTTAATAGTGCAGTTGAGATTTTAAGTTCTTTTCACAACAAATATCATTAGTTTCAAATTAATCGCATTAATATTGCCATATAGTTTCATTATAATGTTTTTTAGATTGTTAGAATTAATTTTTATTTTCCCACATTAATCTAAAAAAATGGTACTCTGAGTATTGATATTGAAACCAAACTTGTTTCTGATGAGTTTGAATCATGCATTTTTACCTTATTGTTACTTAAATTATAATTTTTGAAGGTGGATGATTGTAATAAAATTTTGTAGAATGAATCCCATAACGCAAGTCCAAGGCAAAGGGAAAGCCCTCATAGAACACCACAAGCAATATCTCTTTTCACCTGCAACTTATGTGACTAATTTTTAACATTACTGGATATAATTATTTGTTTTGATTTTGTGCTTTTTAAACTGTAACATGAATGGGAAACTAGGGCACAACTCTATAAGCGAATTTCAAAGGACAAGTAAGCAAGATCGATTATAAGAAAGATCAATTATGAAGCAAGTTTTTCTCCCATGGAAGCATGGTCATTAACAAAACAACAATAACACAAGCAAAACAGTTTGAATAGAGGGTATACTTAAATTAAAGAGATAAATAACTTTGTAAATGAAGATCTCGAAGAAGAATTGTTACTGCAATAACTACAGAATTGTAAGGTCAAAGGTAAAGAACACCATATTTGTAAATTGATAAAATCACTTTATGGATGAAACAGGCCCCCAAGCAGGGCAAGTGTCAAAGGTGGAGGCAATTAGAGAAACAATATATACATGCACTCGTTAGCAATTTTAGCAATACTCAATCAATTCCCCACCCACTTTTCGCATTCTTGTTTTATGAGAAATGCATCTTATTTTACTTCACAAACATGTTACAATAGGGTTACATTAATTAATATGTCTAGCATTTAAAGGTACTCTTGTGATATTTTACGTTCTTAAATCAGATTTTAGGGTTAACAATTGACTTGTTTTGTAAGCCTTGTTTCCAAACAACTGATTTAATTAGATCTTCATTTTTAGGTTGAACCATTACAGTGCTAACAATGTTTTGATTTCAGTTTAAACTTGCATTCTGTAATTCAAGATTTCACAAGAGATCATCGAACATAAAAATTGGAGTTGTTCCCCATAAAAAATAGCCAAAGTATAACATATTATTGAATAACTGTAAGATGGCTATACATTGATGCAAAAACATATTGTTGAATAAATTTCGTAGCTATTTTGTAATATAATTCTAATGCGATTTCCTCACATGATATGATGTATCAATATGAAAGTTTTCATATTGATGTTTATAATCTTGTGATTCAATGGCTCCATCCCTTTTTTAACACACAATTTCCACGCAAAAAACATAGAACAGATGCATCCACCACAACAAAAAAACCATGAATTTCTCTCATTTTAATGTTTAGCTGATAGTATAGGTAATTCTCTCAGTTTGGATGATGATTTTCTAAATTTTGATGGAAAAGTTGTGTTTCTAAGATATTGGACATTCACTAAAGCATACTTGAAATTCGTTTGTAGTTGAAAACACTTTCGTACATATAATGTTGAATGTTGAAGCATATACAAAAAACACATACCAAAGACATCTTGCACAACAAAAAAAACATCAACTTCGGCAGGATTTGCCATATCATGGCCTTGTTTATTTTAGATATGACGAGATATATAAGATAGGTATATATGTATGTATGTGCATATATATATTTGTTTTTTTCTTTTGTTAGTATTATTAAAATGAAAATACTAATATTTTATTTTTAGGTTGTATTTTTCCGTATAAAATTGTTTTAACTAAAACTTAGATATGTAGTAGTTGATTTTAGGTGTTATATTCAATGTACAAACACAAAAACATCAAATTTCATAGATCACACACTTTCACATTATCTTTTGGCATTCATTATATAGGAATATAAATACAAAAACATCTCCTACTTTTGAGAGTCAAATGTTATCATTCCACTCATCACTCATCTATGTGAACATACCTACTTGGGATAGGCTAACATTCCTTAACAAATATGACTAGTCTAATATTAAAATATGTATAAGTTTAATGAATTAAACTTATACGACACCATACTAACTATATTGTAATTTCCCGACATTCCCTCCTTATTACATATCGTTACAAAATCGGGAGAGAATCAACAACATATGTGAATTGGAGTGCTTTTGTAGTTCATCACACTTACAAATTGTAAATACCCAAATTTGGTCATTTGACATTTGATAATGTTGGTTTTGGCTTATACCCCTTATACATGACTTGTGTGCATAAATCAAGCTCAAACTCACTATTGTATCCTATCCAACGACTTGCAATGTGAGCCCGATCTCTCATCTTACGCCTCGCCACTCTACAAGAACACTTTTATTTTCCAAAAACACCTTATACCTCATGTACTATCCTCTCTAAGATGGTTTCAATCCTATTGGACAAAATCGTTTAGTAGGGACAAAATTAATGTCGATTTTGTCCCCATTGGATGATTCTAACTTTAGCACTCTAACAATAAAATTTAAAAATGAATATCTTTCCATGAGTCATCCTTACTCCTTTAGATTGGCCTTGGTTTCAAATATTACCCTTGGAGCAATATAAGTTAAGCCCATTCATTTCCTCACTTGGTAACACCTCAAACCTATTTTGGGGTTTCCACTTGGTCTTCACCATCAAAACATCAAGAAAGTTGCCCTATTATTCCGTATTGGAAGAGCATACACTAAGAGCATCCCCAAACATGTCTCGAAGCATTCTAAACCAATTCAAGAACTAGTCTTATCAAATCAAAGCACTCAAAACCAAGTCAAAGCAAGAAATATCAAGTGTGAAATAACTATTTTGTAGTTGCATTCATGTAGATGAAAGGAGCACAATTGCACTTCCAATATGTGGGAGACCTAAATTGGGTTTGATGACCTCTCGAGGTATTGCAATGTAAGTAGTGCTAGGGAATTTCAATCCAAAGCTGCTAGCCCCTTTTATAAGAATTTTATGAAGCTAAGGTTTTAGAAGAGAAGACTGATTTCAAAATTTTGTGTGCATCTTCTAGATTCAGGATCACACACAAATATACATATTTAGTATTCGCAAGAGGTCATATAGTCACATATTTGTTTTCAGAGTATGATAGAAGCTGTCAAATTCAAGATAGAATCGACCTTTGGTTTTGTCCCTACATGTAAATTATATCTTAGGGTAGACAAACATCGAGTTTGAAGATGAACCAACTATATCAATATTCTTTCTTATTTCTTCCACTTTCAAGTCCGGATAAGTCATTGAAATAAAAAAGGGAACTATCTTCTTGTGATTCTACTATAGTGAGCATGTTCCCTAATTGATCAAATGTATAAATCATCCATTATTATTCAATTCATTAGACATATATATTCAATTCAATTCATTAGACATTTATTTGATTGATGATAAATGATGTATGCTTTATATAAAGGTTGAGGTTATGAAATGTCTATCACTAGGGGATGGATTGTTGTTAAATATGCTTTTAGAAGATCCCCACTTTCTTGTTGTGTGTTTCACAAAATATTTTTGTTCATTTTTGAAAGTGGTGTACTAGGAATTGAATTTTAAAAGTTTATCTTATTGTATGATTGTTTTATTTTTTTCATTGTGAATTAAGTGTCCCATATATCGATATTAAGATTTTTTCACTTGCAATGCATTTCTAATAATCATATTGAATTTAAAAATTTATTAATGTTATAACTTTAAGTGGACATATAACATGTTAATAAACTCTAACTAGGTGTAAAAAAGTATAAGTGTTTTTGTACACATATTTGTGTAGACACTAGAAAACACACCTTGTGCATAAGGTCTCTTATTCAAAAATACCAAAAACATCATAAAACACAATAATCCCTAAAAAATCAAATAATCCCATAAAAAGTAAATAAAAAATATAAAACCCCACAAAATGGGGATAAAAGACACCTCATCACTCATTTATTAACCCTCACCCACTCACATTTAATTTTGTCCATTCCACCTACCCATTTTTGTATGCCCAATGCACTGTGGACCCTTTTCATCTCACCAACCTAAGCACATTGCACCCATATGTGTCCCATGCCCATATGCACTCAAAACTATAAAACACCACTCACCCCATCATTCCAACCCCCGACTCTTTGTGCAATTGAACCCATACTTGATTTTTTGTTTCTTTGCATCTCAAATCCATCATCATCACTCATTCAAGCACCCATCTTGCTTCGATATCTCTATTACATCCTATCCCATTTATTGTGCTCATTCACACTCATCTTCAATTTATTCCCCGTCATTCATATCTCCTCATGTTTTCATTTCTTCCTCATATGTCACTGCACTTGCTCTCATTGCTTCCCCTCTTTTGGAGCATTCTTCCACATCACCACTCATTTAACCACCTTTTTTCTTATTGTCTCCTCCTTCATTCACATCATCTATCACAACCACAAAACTATTAGTTCTTACACATTTGCCTCACAAGCCTCCTTCACCTTCAATTACACTTTCACATCATTTCAATTTTATCCCACATTCTCATTTGTTTGACATCCACTCTTACATGCCTCTTCCCATTCCATGCCATCATACTCTCATCACACACATTCATAACAATCCCACACCCTTGGCTATCACACTTCCTCCGAGAGAGATCACTATGTTCTCCACTCCTCATCCACTTGACATCATCCATACTACCATGCTTCATATCACCTTCTCGTATACCATCGATCTCTTTTCATCTCCTCGTTCACCCAACGTTATCACACATTCTCCACACTCGACATATTTCTTGTTTTCATGATCTGCGCACTCACGTACTCCATACACCACCATTATACAACTTCTCTTTGGCATCACTTGCTTCACTCATCATTCACATCCTCCAATCCAATCCCATTATCTACCTCATCTATCGCTTACTCCTCAACCTCATGTCCCTTATTCATCTAGTCCCTACATGATGGGAACTCTCATTTGTCTTCACTATTGAATTTTGCATGATCCATACATTCTGCTTCTTTTCATCCATCCTAGATTTGAAACACACCTTGATTCTCCACACATTTTTTTCTATCATCATTGACACAAACACACATCTCCACACAACTAAACATATTTCAAAATTTAAAATAATCAATATATTTTAAAAATTGCAATAAACAACGCATGTTCATGGATGTTCCTCCACATTTGTTTCATTCATTCATACTTCATTCCACTTCTCGGTTCACTGCTACATACTTCACTTACAATTTGTTCACATTCCATGCCTTGTTTTGTTTCACAACTTTTGGTGAACTCTTGATTATCTTATTGTCATGTTTTGTGAGTCAATAGTCTCTACTATAGTTGCTTGAACTTGGTCTCTCCTTACTTGGTGAATTAAGAACGATTGTCCTCTTAGAGATCCATGCACTCTTACACACTTAAAAAATTGTTGTGAAGACCCTAGGACATTATTTGTTGACACTTTCCATTGTCTTCCCCATAATCACTTCCAATTCCTCCATTAAGCCACTAGTGGTTCGAACCCCTCGGAAAACTAAGAGAGCCAAATATCATGTCAAAAATAAATAAAAATAATAATCAAGCAAAATTCAAAATTGAAAACAAAAAAACAAAACAAGATCAATATCAAACACACTCTCTCAGGGGTCTTTCCAATATCTCCTCCAAGGCTATGGGACGCTTTTGGCTAGTAGTAGAGTAATGCTGCAACTAGAATCAAATGTATCTCCATCGGGATATGGACACCTAGCGGTAGCAGAGAGAAATGCATGACTTACAATTTCCTTCCATTCCATCTATCATCAATCACCTATTTCATCACACCTACACATTGGCTTGTGTTTTCACTCATTATGTTAGAAGTCTACTCTTCAAACACCAATTAAATTTCACACGCACACACATGATCTCAACGAGATAAAGGGTTAGTATATTGTCTTGTGCGATTTATACCTTGTTTAAGCTACCATTTTAGTTCACCTTTTGGTCTCATGTCTTGTGGCTTCCCACTCCTCTTGTGTTCACCAACACTCTTGTTTCAAACCATTTTTATCTCATCTACACACCTCTTACACTCCATTGTTGCAACCATGTCATGTTCATACTTAAGCTCTACATCCATTTCATTCGCACACCCTCTGTTTCATCATCATGTTTCTGTCATTTCATTACATCATCTTCACATTTCTTGTCATTGGCATTGTAGTCATTTCACCCTACCATCATTTTGGTCACCCTCACCTTCTATCTTCACCATATCACAAACACATCATTTGCATGGTCACTCCCCGAGCCCATTCCTTATTACTTCACTCATTTCACTCACCTCACCGCCCCTTCTTTTCCCCAGTGAGTCACCCTTGTGACTCGACCCCATCTCCTCCTCTTACCCCAAATCACCCACTCAAGTTTCCCATATTATCACCTAACTCCTTTCCTCTCACCCCGACCCTCACTCTCCCTCCGGCTACCTCGACCCCCAACTCGACATTGGATCTCACCTAATCGAGCTGCACCTATGACTCAATCTCAACCTAACCTAACTACCCCAACCCTTTTCCCACCTCACTCGGTTCGCCACCCTCTTCGCTACCCTACCCACCCCACAACTCGATGACTCACCTCATGCCCCACATCCAACCCCTCCCGACGCCTCATAAGCTAATTCCTAAACCATCTACCACCATCTTCTACCTACTACCCCAACACCCTCCCAACCGAGTCACACATGTGACTCAACCTTGACCCCATCACTTACCCTCATGTGTTATCTCGCATCCCCGCAACCTAGCCTACCCACTTTTGCACACTCCTTTTTGTTGTATTGTTCCTCGCCAAACCTCATATTCCTTGAACCTACCCTTCCCGACCACCTAACTCACCAAATCTCACCTCATTGGTTGTACTTGCGACTAGCTTGCTACCCACATTTCTCTCGTTACACTTTCTGCGAGTCACTCGGGTGACCCCTTCCCAACTTTTTCCTTCGCATGCATCAACTTGTCGATCCTACACCCACCCCACCATCCCGACCCTCAACTACTTGGAAAAATCACTTACATGACTCACCATGTTCATATCCCCCTCATGCGCCCATCCGGTCATCCCAACCCTCACTCCCCACATTCTCCCACCTCACTTCATCGAGCCCTTTACTCACCGTGCACTCCTCTTTCACACTCACATTTCTCACACCACCCACCCTAGCCGAGTCTCCCCTATGACTTGGCCCCTGACTCACTCTCTCCTCTCGAGTTATAGCCATTCCGACCTGCTATGGATGAGTCACACACCGCGACTCGGCCTCATCATCACGCTTTCACACGACCTCACTAACAATTTCCCCACCTCACCTCTCTCTAACCTTGGTTTGTCCCAATTGCCCCACGCTCCTCTCAACACACCTCGTGCCCCGACTAAGTTGCCCCTACAACTTGGCCCATGTTCCCTTTCCCACGCACCCAACTCAACTCCCTCACTCTGCCCGACAAGTTGCCCGACACAAGTTTTTGAGCCCCATGTTCACCCACCCAATGAGTTACTTATGATAATATTCACACACCCAACTTCTTCATCATCACCGGCTCTCCCATCCAACCCCATTCCCTTATCGCATGTTTATCTTAACAACTCACCCGAACTTAGACCTAAACCCTCCTACCCTAGATTCTTTGAGTCACTAGTGTGATTAATCCTTGACTCGCCCTATGACCTCAACCCTAGACATAACCCCTCCCACCCCGTACTCTTTTCCCTCCTCTCACTCAACCATCTCACCCTCCGCGCACATCACCTCACCTCGCCTAACTCACCGACTCACCCAACCAGTTTGCCTAGCCATCTCAACAACGAAGAATGAATTTTGCACACTCAAACTCAGCCCACCAAATGCACATTACCCCAAATTATTTTTCCTGGGTCGTGTTAGGGCTTACGCCTCTCACCTTCACCATTTGTATCTCCACTCCTTGTGTGTGCGCACTCAATTTTTCTTTCTCTCACCGCCTCTATTTGACCTTCATTCTTGTTAACATCAATCATCTAATTTTCACATGAACATGGTTGGGGAAAGATTTTCCATGCTTTAACTCATCATGCCTTCACAAAGGTTTATTTTTGATCATCTTCAAATACCACTTTTTGTCTCACATTATCTTTGAGGAAACTTGCGGCTCCAAAAACTATCACTTGAGGGGGAATCATACAAATCCCTTCACATCAATCATATGACATTAAATCATCAATCATCTTAGTCAATTGACTCAATAGTCTCTGCCTTGCAAAATCAACCTATCGATCCCTTCACAGACTCGACTAAAGTGGCCCATCGATCGCATTTACTGAGTACTTATCTATCAAGTCAACCATATAAGCTCATGCCTACGACAATCATTGTCATAAGGTTAGATGACCCCCTTATTGTCTTCTTTTTACCTTGCATCCCGCCTGGTGCAACATGCAACCCAAAAAAGGGGAAAAATGTAGACACTAGAAAATGCACCTTGCGCATAAGGTCTCTTATTCAAAAATACTAAAAACATCATAAAACATAATAATCCCCAAAAAATCAAATAATCCCACAAAATCAAATAAAAAATAAAAACCCCACAAAATGGGGATAAAATACACCTCATCACTCATTTACTAACCCTCACCCACTCACATTTAATTTTTTCCATCCCACCTACCCATTTGCATGCCCAATGCACTATGGACCCTTATCATCTCACACACCTAGGAACATTACACCCATATGTGTCCCATTCCCCTATGCACTCAAAAACTATAAAACGCCACTCACCCCATCATTTTAACCCCCGACTCTTTGTGCACTTAAGCCCATACTTGATTTTTTGCTTCTTTGCTCACATATTTCGGTTTTTAGGTCTTGAGAAGTGAAAGCAGATCACAAAGGATAGGTGAAACTTGATGCAAGCATTGTTTTATTGAAATTTCAACACATGTGCCAATCGTAATTCATGATTGACTTGCGATTGCCGTGTAATTTTCAATGAATCACAACTACGATCGCCCTTACAACTAATTCATATATACTTGTCATTTTCATGCATTTTTTTTCATTTCACATTAATAAAATTTCGTTTTCTCCTTTTATGGTTAGGGATCCGACTAAGCCAGGTCCCCTAACCACCAAAAACAACTAACATTTTTCTAAGTGTGACTTTTTGTGCGGGTTTAGATTCAGATTAGGAAGAGTTTTATCCACTTTATTCAATAAAGAACCCGTGGATTGTCTCTCACTTTTTCAATGGCAAAGTGTAATCCCATTGTTTTTAGTAGCATTGATTTTGTAATTATTATATCAACTAGTCCATCTTGCAGGGTGATCCAAGTCTAAGCATACAATATGTAAGTTTTTATATTACTTGATTATGATGTTCAACTCTCAATTACACAAATTATTTATTTAATTAAGTTTTTGTGAAACAAATATTTTATTATGGTTGTTCAAAATAGTTTTTTGTTATTTTTGTAATATAACATGTTTTTTCTAGATATTATAATTATCTTTATATGAATTTAACGAACATGACTATTTTTTTATAAAACATCAAAGATTATTTTTCTTATAGCACAACATAACTTTCTTTTCATGATGACGACATCTCACCCACTAAGATAAGTATAGTACCACAACAAAGTACATATGTTCGTAGTTAAAGATCTCCTACATGCCTCGAAAGGGGAGAAAATTCATATGAACAAGAGATGAACCTATTGAATTATCTAGTTTCAATACTTTGAGACACTCTTTTGAAGGGACAATGACATTATGTACACCATCTATTTATATCATAAATCCTTTTATTGATTGTTTCTTAATGTAGAATAATCATTTGTTGAATTTCTTTAAGAGAAAAAACATAGAATATAACAAACTTCACCTCAATCAAATAAAATTTGTAATTTTTTTATTCTCTAAAAATATTAAAAATATATATGTTTTTAATTTAAATATAAAATGTTATTTAATTATATTGAAAGCATTTTGGTTTATAATTGTGTTTGTATAAAATATTGAAGTTTAGTTCATTATGGTGCAATCGGGGTCAATCGAGTCCCAATAAAACATAGACAAAACACTATGTTCATTTGAGGATGATTTTCTTAGATTGATTACCATAACGAACCAATATCTCATCTAGTTTAGTGAGGTGTGTGATTAGGGCTAATAGAACCCTAAGCCATATTAGATTGTCATTCTTAGTTCATCTAGGGTTGTTTGGGCTGAATTGGGTATGAAAATGAGTAAATAACTTGTCTTGTTTAGTGTGGTGTGTGGTGGAGCCAATCGAGCCCTCATTTGACAATAGATATTGTAGACACCTATTTTTGGGTGTCACCCTCTCCGTCATCCCCGCATTTACATCTCCTCCTGCTTTTCTTTTGTTCTAAATCCCATCCATCCACATTTTAATTAATTCATGGTTTTAATTAATTAATGGGTTTGTTGGTATCCAAATTGATTCTCCCTCAAAGTCTGAGCAACATCATTGGTTTGACAGGAAACTTAGAGACAAATTAGATCATGATGAGTCATTTTGTAGCCGAGGATGAGATCTAACTGGCCCTTTGTCACTCAAATGTGGAGAAATGGATAACACCCTCAAGAGGATTTGATCTATCCTCACTATTTTAGGTTGTGCCTTTCAACCAAGGTAAGAGAACCTATTTTGTAACCTCTATTTATTGAAGAACAATGATAATATTTCTTTTGCATAAATTTTATAGAGAAGACCTTGGGAAAATAATGATCAACATACCAGATCTGACTCTCATGAGTTGTCACTTCAGATCATGGAGATATTTTTCACAACAAGGCAAAGGTTACTAAAGACATTTGAGACCCTGATTCTTCTGCATGTTTTGGTAACAAAGATTATGCATTTGTATGCATACAGGAAAAACATGGGTAGTACAAGTAGGATTGGTTATTTTTGAATGAATTTTTGGTGGGAGGTGGGGCAGGGCAAACTTGATTCACTAGATCCTTGAGGAACCTTACAAAATGGAAGGTTAAACCAACAAAATGCCACATAACAACTAAAATGTTTCTTTAACTAGAATATGTGCTTCAATGGAGGCCTAGATTAGCACTCTTTCACACAATCTTTGAGATTTTATCATGAAGGCTCGAGTTAGAAAATCCAACAAAGCATCAAGATTTGAGTCAAATCACGCCTAAGGTACACCCAGAGGCTTACAGACAATCTCTGTCAATAGATGAAAGAAAAGTGATTTTAAATCATTTATTCCAATCCCAAATGAAAGCTCTTTTGAGAAATGAAATTGCATATGCCACTAAACTGTCACAAGGATTGAGGGTCTATGTGATTGAATTAGATTTAATACAAGATTGCAATAGAAACAAGAAAAACTACTTGCATACATTCAGAAATAAAACAAACACATCTTGCTCAAGACAACACAAAATAACTCGAATTTGATTAAGTCTATCAGTAGGGGAAATTTTTTAGAACAGTCTCAGAGCTTGTCAATGGTTGTACACTTGTAACCACCTTGACACAATAAAACTTAATACAAAAAGAGATAACCAAGTTTCTCAGACAGATTCTCAAAAGACAGGCTTTGTCAAATTTTCCTCTTGGGAATTTTCTTCGACCTCTAACACTCCAACCTCCAACCTTTTGCATGAAAAAATTCATGCCATTTATAACATTTACAACATAGCCCCTTTTCCTCCCAAAAATCCAGACATTGAGTGCACCAATGCTTACCATGATCACAATCATGATTTTTGGGATCGATATGTAAAAATTTGTCAGGTGCTCATGGGGTAGATCTCTTCAAAAATCTCAACATTCAACTCCTTCATCTGGTAGAACACTCCTCCTTCAACTCGCCAACCACTTCCACCCCTAATCTGTCAAATCTAGTTCCTTGCGTGCTCGGGAGAAGAAAAATGGAAAATCATATCGAGCCCGAGAGTCAGACCACTTTAATGGCGAAAGACATCTCCAGATCTCCCCACCAAACTTAGATATCAAAATTAACTCCTCCTCTGCTTGGCGTGTAGGAAACACCAAGAAATCATGAAGACTCGCACTTCTAGGAGCGTTTTCAGTAAAATTGGGGAAAATTAGATTCAGACTCACAATGCCGTTGATCTTTACTTTGAATTTGGGCCGTCCACGTGGAAGATTCAACTTTAAAACAGGCTTGGGGGTTCCTTTGACTTTTTACAACCTTTTGAAAAAATGGAAAATTTTTCCATTTTTCTCCGCATCTCGCCCTTGGGAAATGAGCTTGACACGTGTCCTAATGTGGCCCTAGTGGAATCACGCTCCTTTTTCATTTTTAACCTTTTTCTCCCAAGAGGAATTTTTTTCAAATTTCCTCGAGAGTCTACACCTCCGCCGTTGACTGGAGAAAGCTTTGACTTTTCCCTTATTGGGCTTGTGGACCATTTTGAGATTTTAATCCTTTTGATGTCAAGAGGCAAAAATATAATTTTCCTCCGATGGTCCACTTCCCCACCTCTTTGACTTTTCAAACTACCACGTGTCACAATGGCACATCCAACTAGAAAGGTGCTTTTCAATTGATGCCAAGAAGTAATTTTGACTGGGAAATTACACCCGTTAAACCGTAAAATGCAGGACAACCACCATTTGAGCTCGGGGAGACAAAAACATAACAGAGGCCACAATCTGAAGAATTTTAATGACAAATGGGGCGAGACAAATTTGAGCACCAACATAGGCTTCGACTTGGGGATGGGCACTCCCTGTGAGTGCCACAAGAACAAAAGTAGACCAAGTGCCAAAAATATCCATTAGGCAAAGGAGTCAGCTTGTAGAGCACAAAACCAGGACCATCCCCCAAAAACAAACAGAGAAACTAGCAAAACAGGTCACCGAGGACCAGAATGAAAAAAACACAAAAGACAGGAAACAAACAACAGGCTATACACTGTACACAAGATCCATGCCTTGATTCAGGGGAATCAATCCAAGAAATGTTTCAAATGCCTGCCATTAATAGGAAATTTGAGCAGTTCACCATCTAAGTCCTTGAGAAAGAAGGTATGCTCACCAATCCTGATATCAATGGAGTAAGGGCCCATCCATAATGAGTCAAACTTGCCATGCTTGCCCTTATCCTCATGTCTTCTATCCCATAACAACATAAGATCTCCAACATTGAAAGCTCTGGGGGTGACCTTTTTGTCAAATAACTTCTTTAGTTTCTCTTTGAACTTTACATGCCTCTGGTGGGATTCCCTCCTCTCTTCATCAAGCTCGATAATCTAGTTAATACGAGCATCATAAGGACTTACCTCCTGATCCTCCAACTACTTGAATGAACTGATAAGAAGATAGTTGCATATGAAGGGGCAGCAGGGCTTGAGTCCCATATACCAACTCAAATGGACTCTTTCCAGTGACCCTCTTGACAGTGATCCTATCTGCCCAAACAACAAACTTCAACTGTTCACCCCACTTTCTCTTGCTTCTGCTCCAATGTTCTTCTGATGATCTTCAGAAAATTTTTATTATTAGACTCAGCTTGTCCATTCCCTTGGGGATTGTAATTGGAGGTGTATGTCAAGTTGATTCCATACTCCCTACACATTGCCACCAAAGGTTCAACTCTAAAGCTCATGGCATTGTCAACAACAATCTTGACTAGTACCCCAAACCTGTAGATGATATTGTTTAGCACAAAGTCCATGAAAATTTGGTGTGTTGCCTTCTTAGTGGGGATTGCCTCCACCCACTTGGTGAAGTAGTCAAGTGGCTACTAGAATCCACTTGTGGCCAGCACTTGAAGGGTTTGAAATTTCACCAATGAAATCCATCCCCATTGCTTGAATGGAGCTTCAATTGATACATGATGCAAAGGAAGGGAGCTTGAAGCTTTCAGTCTTCCAGAGAAGCGCTGACAACTTTCACATCTTCTAACCAACAAGGTTGTATCCTTGAAAAGATTTGGCCACCAATAACCAACCCTCAAGAATCTTGTGTGTTGTGACTCTTGCAAAAAAATTGCCCCACAAACTCCTCCATGGAGATCAACAATTATCTTAGGGGATTCTTCTTCAGTAATGCACCTTAAGAGGACTCCCTCTAGGTTCTTCCAAGCTAACCCATAATCAGTGATGACATATTTTTGGGAAGCCAACTTAAGGGATCTCTTCTGGTTCTTACTTAAGTGCTCAGGGCAGCTCAGATGTTTGAGATAAAAGATTACATCTTTATACCACTCAGAATTCATCAATGTTTGAAATACACCTACCCTTTCTTCTTCTACCTCATTTACCTCAATAGTTTGCAAGTTGCTCTCAGCCATAAGCTTAGCCAAGCCCAAACCTCTCACCAACTTCGTGGTTTGGATATCCATATCATATTCTTGCAACTTGTTCACCCACCTGCATCTTTTGCTTGAGACTTCCATCTCTAACAAAATGTCCTTCACCATGGTGTGGGGAACATAAGCAACCACTTTAGAACTTAGAATATAGGGTCTAAAAACCTTTGTTTGCTTTTACCAAGGAAAATGCTTGCTTTTCCATGATAGTGTACTTCAGCTCAGCCCCTTATAAGGCCTTCGAAAAGGAAATGGGCCTTTCATCCCCTTCATCATCCTTCGTAGGGATAGAAGCAATAGTCTTCTTTGAAGCGAAGAAAATAGTTTTGGAAAGGCTTTATGATCTGAGCTGCCAAAATAGGGGCATGCTTTAATGCCTCCTTGATCCCATTGAAAGCTTGGATGACAACCTCCTCCCATTTGATGACCTGGTCTTTCTTCAACATGGAAGTGATTGGAATGGTCAACTCAACAAAGTTTGATATGAATCTTCTGATGAAGTTTATCTACCCAAAGAAGGACTGAATTCCCTTCTTGGTTCTTGGGATTGGGACCTTACTGATGGCCTCTACTCTTTCTGGATCAATCATCACTCCTTCTTATGACACAATGTGACCAAGCAACTTTTCCTTCTGCACTCCAAAATGGCATTTCTTTGGATTAAGTGAAATGCCATATTCTCTACATCTTATTAGCATATTCTCCAAGTGCAGCAGGTGATCACTTCTCTTCCCGAAAATATAATCACGTCATCTCGTAAAGCGTACTGTGATAAACTCGTTGATGTAACCATCAAAAGCAACATCCATTGCTCTTTGAAAGGTGGCTCCAACATTCATCAGACCAAAGGGCATCTTGACATACACATATGTTCCCCAAGGAGTAGTAAAGGTTGTCTTGATCCTTTCTGATTCCTTCACCACAACTTGGTTATAACTAGAGAAACCATCCAAGGTGGAAAGTAACTCAGAACCAATCACTAACTGCAACATGTTCTCCATATTTGGTAAAGGATAATTATCCTTCATTGATGCTCTGTTTAGATTTCAAGTCCACACATAACCTGATGTCACCATTTTTCTTTTTGACTAGCACTAGGTTTACAACCCAAGAAGAGTACCTTGTGGGCTGGATAATCCCTCCATCTCTCAGCTTCTTCAGTTCCTCTTGCATCTTGAGAGCTAAGAGTGGATTGATGGGCCTCTGCTTTCTACCTGAATGGCTTTGCATTAGACTCCAAGGGAATCTCATGTTGAAATAGGTCCTCTCTATATGCTTTAGTTTAGAATAGGCCCAAGGCATGCAATCTTGGATATATTTTCAACAATTGGATGTATGATTGCTTCTCCTCCTTGCTGAGATTGCTGCCTAACCAAATTTTCCTTGGCTTCTCCTTTGTGCCAAGGTCATGCTCCTCAATATCCCTTGAGGTTGTCATGCATCTATTAATAATGCGATCAACATTATCAAAATTGGACTCAAGAGCAACCAACCCTCTAGGGATGGTATTGGTCTTTAGCTAGATGATGCCCTTGCCAAACAAGGTTTCCTTTCCCTCTGTTGTACATACCATTGGCTCCAAATCAATGCATTGATCAACAAACTCTCCTTTGTTTTGCAGAAATCTTTTGATCTGAGCATCATCATCAAAAACCTGCCAATGCTTAATGTTGTCAGGATAGAAGGTCTTGTCAATACCTCAACCTCATATTCACAATACGGGGACATTGTACATTTGTCAAACCGAGACCCTAGCACTGCAAGCTTGTCTGCCAAGTCATTGAACTTCCTATCATGATGCACAATGTTGAATGAATTGAACATCTCAATAAGATCCCAAACTGCATGCTTGTACTGTTTCATTCGTTGATTCTTTGTGGCATACAATTTTTTGACTTGTTTTACTATCAATTCTGAGTCTCCTTTGACAATGATGTCCTTGACACCATATTTCCAAGAAATTCTTAAACCCAACAATAGTGACTTATACTCAGCAATGTTGTTGGTGCACTCAAAGTTGAGTTTGAAGGAAAAAAAAAATTTTTTCCTGACTAGGAGAAAGCAAAACAACACCAAAGCACCATTCCTAAACTTGGAGCAAGCTCCATAAAACAATAGAGTCCAAGGAGAGCCCGCTTGTTCAAGACATCTGCATTCCTCAATCTTGTGCTCCTGTCCATCAACAAATCCCACAAAATTATTTGCATCAACACTTGTGTACAATACCTCATAGGATGCATTATTGGGATCCTAATGAGGTGCAACATCTTCTTTTTCTCCATACAACCGACAAGGCTGTCCTCAATTGGAATGGTGGCATAGGAAATATCCATTTGGAAACTCCCACCGACACTACGGCAGCCCATTTTCTTGACAAGTAGCATGCCCCACTTATTTGGATAGTCAACGATGATAACATCAAGTTTTAAGTTTTTTCCTTGGTAAGTGCGAGATGCACCACCAAACCCTTCACACATCCTACTACTGGCACTTCTTTGGAGTCCATGGCAGTGCACTTCCATATGCTGCTATCACTTTGATGTTTAGCTCATTCATGACCTCCAAAGGCACAACATTGCATGATGCCCTGAGTCAAACATGTAGTTATGTGTAGATCTGTCCTTAATGATCAAAGTGGTGAAGAATGGATCCACATTCATCTGAGAGTCCACCAAGGATGTTCCCAAATAGACCTTAGGTGGTTCATCTAGCTCTTCTGATGTTGGTGGTGCTTCTTGGTTCTTCAATGACTGGTGGGATCTCCACAATGTTTATGTTTTACGTAGGGAAATTTTCTCTTCTTTCAACCCCAAGTATTAAATGCTCTCTTTTTGTGCTCAGGAATCCTAAGCAACTCAAAAATTGGAACAAAGACTTTGATTTGACTCAACACTTGGGCAATATCATATGGGACATTCTTTGGCAAGGCAGTGTTGGAAGGAAAGCCAATACACTCATTAGGTGGTACAAGATTTTTGACAACTTGGGCATGAGGAGGGGTATGATTTTGTTTGGAACTACAGGGATTTTAGCAAGTGCATCTTTCCGAGGAGCCTCTTTGGGAATGTTTGAAAGTAAGGGAGCTTTTGGCTTGGCTTGAGGCCCTGTCCCTTTGACAACCTTACTTCTTATATTATGTTCCTTCTCTTGAGCCACAACAACATTCATCAGTAACTGCCTATCTTCCTCAGATGGGATTCCTCCATCATACTTCTTTATCATTAAAGCCCTTAAATATTCAAAGTCATTATTGGGAAATTCAAAAGCCTATACAATATCTAATTCTAAAGTATGAGAGAGAAAGAATAGGTACCCTATGAATGTAGTTCCAAAAAGTGGCGGAATCTGGGCACTTATCACCTCAGTTAAAGTTGCCCCTTGTTGTAAGCTTGTGGAGCAACCCATCATGCAAATATCATCATAATTATCATCAACTTCTTCTTCTTGCTGATATTCTTCACAAGGAGCATGAGGCATGAAACATTTGTCACACCAATCAATGACATCTATCTCCTCCACCACATCAAATCTGGCAGCCAAAGGATCAGGTACCATTCTATTATCCCTGGCTTGGGACTGTCTATTTCCAAATCCAATAGGTCCCTTTCCTTTGTCATAAGATCTTTGGTGATTTGTAAACTTGTCTTGGCTCTGTTGCTTGTGTTGACCTTGTGAGCTCTTCCCAATTCCTTTCTCAACACGAGCTATTTTGTAGAAATTTCTTTGACAACCCCTGCCAAAGTCTTCACAACCTCCTCCAAATCGGTAGCCTTGCTTGTCTGAGGTTTTTCTGGGTTAATCAACTTTACACCCTCCCTCTTTGGAGGCTTTCCAATTGCCTTGATGTTGTTCTCTATTTGCAAAGCCATAGTGAAGGCCTACCTCAAATTTTTGGGGTTTTTGTCTCGTAAATAACATGCAACCTTTTTATCAAATGCATCAGTATATTTGATCAAACATGACTCATCACATGGCCTTATCCTAACAGGTAATATCCTTAAGGTATTATTAAACCTTGTGTTGAAATCATGTACTAACTCATTAGGATTCTTTTTTATGTTTTCAAATTCTGTCAAAAGAAACCTAGGTTCGGTTATATCACCATCGCAATCTAAATGCATTTCTCATCTCATTCCAAGAATCAATAAATTTATCTGGCAATGCTTTATACTAGTCCCTAACATCCTCTTCCAAGGTATGGATAAACAACTTGATATATACATCTTCATGTTCAATCTCAAAATATTCCATCATATTGATAAAAAGCTTTAGATGCTGATCACCAGTAATAACATTGTTTCCTTGGAAATTTGGCATTCTTCCTTACATCTTGAGGCATTGCATTTGGATATCTATCCATTCCCACAAAATTTATAGGTCCAAAAGTGTTTACAACAAAAGGGGGTTTGGGTGGGGGCTGGGCCATGTTGATTTGAGGGGATGACCTTGGAGGGGTGACAAATTGATGAGGGGCTGAGGGTCCTTGGAACACAAGAGTACAATTTTCAAAATGGATACCCTCTAAAGGCCTTGTTTCTTGGAAATATCTATCTATTTCAGAAAAGATAGGTAGAATGTGAAGCAAACCTTTCAAAATCAAATGAAGGCCCCTCTCCAGCTAGAGAATTCAATTCCACAAAGAGGCTACCTGATTCAGAGTCACTTGAATGGTAGTCTTCAATGATAGGCGATCACTCTCATCAATGGAGATCCCTCTCCTTGTCTACTGATCTCCCATAACTCTCTAGGATTTTCTTCCCTCTCGATTTTGCTTTTCCTAGCTAGCTTTGGAAATAATGTCCTAAAGAATATCCTGGCAAAGAAAGACCTTCTTCCTTCCAACTTTACAAAGATTAGCAACAAAATCAAATGGAATTTATCATCTCACCTACCATGTCAATCATGCTCCCCACTCCATCTAATAATTCAAATTGTGGTCCCCACGTGATCACATCATATCTCTTAACTCGGGTTACTCTACCCAACCCCAGTTACTTGTTAACCCCAATCTAACCTCACATCTAAGCTATAAATATGGGTTTTCCCCATATTTCAAGAGCTCCGATATATTTTTCAAGAAGACCTGGAGAACCTAGACTGGAGAGACCTAGGCCCAGAGAGGAGAAGAAAGAGCTTAATTAAGTTTTGCAAGTTTGAGGGAGAAATATTTTCCATAGTTTGTTATCTTACCATCTTGATGCCCAGTTCATCTCCATAGTAGAGCACAAGCTAAGTCCCCTCGTCATTTTAGTTACTTGTCATTTTATATTCCATTATTTCTACATGATAACTACTGTTCATGATCTATTATTATCTTGTTTGACACGGGGTTGACATCCTCCAAGGGAGTTAATATCCTCTTGGAACCGGCACTTTGTCTCTGGGAAACCCCGCATATTGTTATCAAATCTTTCCCTATTTTAGTCTTACATATCGAGCTTATTTTATCACACATATGTTTTTTACACCGTGGATCCACATCTGCATTTGAGGTCCTAAGCCCTCCATCATTCGAAGTTGTTGGTGGCTCCCAAGATCGCCTTTCACTCGCGTGAGAATGAAGTTTCTGTCATACAACATTTGGCATGCCGGTGGGACCAGAACCAAGATCTAGTCATTTTATTGTTACTTTACTCATCTTGAGGAGGTGTCATAAGTATACCGAGTTATCTTGATTCATAGTTTTCATCACATGCTATATTTTGTGAATATTTCATTTTTAGACTTATTTGCAGGTTTTAATATTATCTCCACCGAGTTTGATGTGTTACTTACATTTGGTAGTCTTTATCCACCTTGAGGTAAGCGGTTTTATTGTTTTCACAGGTTTTGTTATTGGGTTGCTTATAATTGATATAAAGTTTTATTGTTATTGTTATTAAAAAGATAATAATAATTAAAAAATTATAATAAATAAATAAAATCTAAAAAAATAAATTATTATTATTGTCCTAAAACTACCCCCTCACCTATCCCCTACTTCCCTTGGCCAACTTGGCCAAGCTATTCACACAACCCATCCCAACTTACTTCCCACATCACTGGAACCACTATTCAAATCCACTCCCTTTCCCGACCAACTCCACCCTATTTTCCTTAACCTCATTCCACATACTCATCGAGACCTTATCCTACACATTGAGTTACTCTCTCGGCCACTCGGTTGTTCTGTCCCAACGACCTCGTTGCCTCATCCCCACGTTAAACTCCCGATCAACTCGACCACTACCTCTGTCCCAACACCATGACCCCTCACCCTCAACGCCGACTCGGCATAGTACCAACCCCTCCCACACCCCAAGCTCTCCACTTGCCTACCCGAGGTCCCATTTCTACCACCACGTTCCCACCTCCTCACCCCAGAGATAACCATCAACAATCACCTCACCTCTCTGTCCTATAACATTTTCCATAATCTCTTCCCTCACAAGCTCTTCAATCAACTCCCAATACCTACGGCTCGCCAAGCTATCATACTCCCACCATGAGCTATCTCATCTCCCTTCGACCACCTCTCAACACACTTCTCTCCAATTTCTATCCCATTTGAATCCCTTCTCCAATGCACTTGTTTCATACCAATTCAGAGGAGCATCTATGGGGGATGACATTGGAAAGGATTCAAATTTTTGTTCTTCTTTGCGATCAATTGGCACTTTTAAGCAGACTCCACATAAATTTTACATCATAATTAAGGGATTTAATGAAGTGATCAACATAATAAATACCAACAAATCTATGGATAACCTTTTTGCATTTCATTTCACACCTGCACTCTGCCCACCTCCCCAAAACTCACTCGAGATCCTTTGATCTCACCCATCGCTCAAATTCATCCCTGTAGAGTGAACATGAATATCCTGTAAATTTACAAGATTTGATGCTTTATGCTTCCAACTGTTCCTAGCTCAAGTGTCGCATTCACACAAACTTTGTAAGTAGTGATTTGTAAAATTTTTTGTTTTACAACGATTGGTTTACAATTATGGCACCATATCCAATTATATATTTCTTGTTTCTTTGATTCTCATTATGCCATCGAGCCATGTCCATGTATGACCAACTAGTTTCAAATTCACACAAGCTCTGTGGGTAGTTGTTGTAAAGTCTCTTTACAACGATTGGATTACGATTCTTTACCACACCATTACAAACAGTGCTCACAACACCTTTTTCTAAAGCAAACTTTGAATTGATTTTCCATCCACCATTGTTGAGTCGAGCTACCTTTTGGTCATCCTCTCCCCTTCTTCACCCATGTGGAAATGTTCCTTTCAAGCTTGTTTAAGTGGAAGTCAATTTGTTGGTCCCACACACATGGGTGATTAAAGTTGAGACACCGTTTTCATGCTTGGAAAATAATGCAAATATGTGGCTTGTGCCACATTTAGATTGCCTTTATCTAGGTCCCCCGAGCTCTCAGACCTCTCCTCATGCTACTCGAAGTTTCACCCTGAACTCCTTGCCTCACAAGCTCCCTCCGTTCACGAGTTCGCCCATGCATAGTTTATTCTTATTAAGCGTGGTATCTATTAAACTTATTAAGTTAATTTAGTTAGCGACTTAAATACTTGAATAGTATTTATTAAAATTTTATTAAGTTAATTTAGTTAGCGACTTAAATAATAAAGTAGTATCTATTAAATTTTTATTAAGTTGATATTATTTAGTTAATTTAATTTAGTTAGCAACTTAATTAATTTTTATTTTTTTAGAAATTCAGTTATTGACTAGTTTATTTTGCTAATGTTTTACAAATATCGATGTTTAAGTAGTATTGGCTTAAGTTGTGTCATTACGCGTAGGTTACCTTCGTTTTCGCCCAAAAATGAATTATTTAGAATTTTTCACAATATAATTAACTAGAATAGTTATTAAGCTTCTTTTCAATACACAAGGTCATTAGGACCATTATATTGCTTTTCTTATTTTATCATCTGCATGAACTAATTGTTTTATTTTCTTATAGGTAAACTCCATGACCTTGCAACCATTAAATCATGTCGTCAAAGACCATTTTGTAAAACAAAAAAACATCATTTTCACTGGCCTCGTCCACAACTCTAAACGGTGCCATTTTAGGGTACCTGGTGTTTCTGGGCCACTAAGCTGGTGCTCTCAAACTATGTCACTATCACACACACTTAAATAACTAGGAAAAGCGATTCTCCATGTATTCCTCAATTTTCTCAATTTTCTCTTTTCTGCATTGAATTTTCCTTTTCTGAGTGATTGTCCACATTGAATGTCATATTTCATTTTGGATTAAAAGGAACCTTTCTTTTCTGCATCCTTCCTAATCACATAGCCTAAGTAAAGGATTTAACTCTCTGCATTTCACTTATCACACACTTTCATGACTGCACAAACATAATTAACACATCAAAACATTCCTCTCACCTGGTTAACTGATTGGGACTTAAACACCCAACAAGAAACCATCTCAGACATCTCCCAATCCATAACTACCTGAAACCAACCTTAGACTCCTTTAGGCACCTTCATTATCCGTTTTACCTTACATCTCAAAATTAATCATGATGATAAAAAATATTCTACTTGATTTGTTTGTCAACAACATACATAAACAAATGTTTCTCTATTTCACACCTATTGTCACTCTCTCTCAAATCGAGACAAAAAAACAATGTCCTCCACCCAATAAAGTTAATTCTTCTGACGATCTCGCCCAACAAGATACTAAACTCAAAACCATGTCATCAGTCACCCAACCTCCAGTCTCCATGGTCTCACCTCATGAGAACCATGTCATCCAAAATTGTCCCCACCTTGACACCAACCCTCATATCCCTCGTCAAGCTAGTCTTCCTAAACTGATCGCACCACCATCTCCTGCTCCTCTCAAGACACTTGGGCCTCCTCCTAACCCCATATATGACTTCTTACTCCAAAATCTCCTACTCTCAAAAATCTCCTAAATTGGTGGATCGTATTCCACCACATCCTGGTTTGACAATTCCATTAATATGCCTGTCCAACCATCTCAACCTCTTCACACTAACATTCCTACCTATCGTATGCTCTAACCATCTCAAACTCTTAACACTCATATCTCCACTTATCATTTACCACAACAACCTATCCAACTTCAACAAACACATCATATCCCTAGTGTTCCAAATTCAGCCTATACAACAATCCCAACCCATGACACATGTTAGTCCTTGCACCAAGCAGCTCCCCAAACAACGGCACACTGCAAATTAATCAAGCTGTCTTATCAAATCATTCCGCAAACATCCTATCCACAAACTTATCAACCACCTTATCGACGACTTCACCAAACACCCATACATCCACAAACGCATCATTCACCTTATCACACTACGTTTCAAACCACACAACCAATCCAATCTCAACCTTACAACACCTCGAGTGATTCAATTCACACCTTAATGAATTAGTTAGCTAGTTTAGAAACCCTTACCATAGCACCCAAGAACACCTTATCCTATGAAAAAATCTGTAATGAACCAAATCATCCATCGTTCCAATCAAACCCTACCCTCCTCTTTGGAAACTTCCTACATTTAATAAGTTCAACAACAAGGAAGATCCCCAACAGCATCTCCTCGCATTTAAACACGCATGTTGTCTTATTACGCATGATCATGATCTACTTCTTCACACTTTCCCCATGTCTTTGTTCGGTCTCGGGTTGGATTGGTACAATAGTATCCCGCGACATTCCATATTCTCCTTCACCCAACTTGCACAGTTGTTCTTAGAACACTTTTTTATCAATATCACACATAAAACCACTATCATTGATCTATATACCATTCAACAATTTGAAGACAAGCCCATCACCGAATTCATCACACAATGGCGTGGGGTTATAAACCAACTATCCTTCACTCTTCCACAAACTGAACTCATTGAATTATTCTCACGTTCATGTGCAAAACATATATCTTCTACTTTGCAGATCCAATCATTCCGAACCTTTGATGAAGCTTTCACAATGGCTCATGCAAGCTCGAAACCCATGTCATTGAGCAGGGTTATCTAACCAGATCCACTAAACATAAATTTGAATGTACTAAACCATTCACACATAACGAAAAGTTTAAGGTTGTGGCCAACACTATGGTCATTGAACCCTCATCCCCATCTACATCAAGCACATGGTCTCAACAATGATCCCCTCAATCAATAACCAACTACACTTCATTGGGAGAATCATATAGCTTCGTGTTTGAAAAATTGATGACTGTAAACTCCATCCAACTTCCTCCCATATGACCCGTGGAAAACTCACAAGCCAAGCCTATTTGGTATCATGAGGCCCACTATTGTAAATATCATCAAGTCAAAGGTCATGACATTGAGACATGTCATTCCTTCAAAGATTGTGTCCAACAACTCGTAAATCAAGGGGATATCCAAATTGATACCTCCCACGCGCAAACTTATCAGCGACAAACAAATCACGTCACCCCCTTTACATCTCAACTATCAAACTCTTGTATGGTTGACATTGTCTATCAAGATCCCATCTTATCACTAACTCTGCATGTTCCTATAGTGGACATTATTCCCACTCCTTATTTAGAACCTGTCACACCTACATCAACTTTTACTACATGTCCCGAACTCCGCACCTTCTCATATCCTTATCACATCCACATCAAATTTGACTATACCATCCACTTCTTCCCCTTTAAACATACCCCAATATACCACATTAGATTTATCCTTAGCACTTATTTCGGACCCACTCATATCCATACACATCCCTACATCTCTCCCACCTATTTCTTCACCCACGTCTTCATCAAACACACCTATTACTACACCTACATCACTTATCTCCACAACCATCCCAACTAAACTTTGTTCTACTACATGCACCCTTACAGCCCCACCTTCGATATCAACCACATCAACCAACATATCATTCTTACCCTCGAAACATTTATGAAACAAACCGGTCCATCTACTTCTGCAAATGAAAATGCTCATGCATTTTCTATATTACCCATAAGGCCTACTCCATCAATTATCACACCACACAAATATCCAATATTCCAAAAATTCCTACATCTTTATCTATGCCGATGACCCCTATATCTATCATATGAAAAAGTCCACCTATCTCTACCTTGACAACCTTGCCCATGGCCACATCACCACTTTATCCCAATACTCTCTGCCTAATTTTTCTATCTTACCAACTAAATCCTCTCAATCTGCAACCCTATCTAAGATACCCTTTGGATCATCTACTGAACCAACACATCTACCTAAATCAAATAAAGAAGGTATACATTCTACAAAATGAAATCTTTCCTCACCTAAACCTAAAGAATCCACATCTCATATAGATATCAATAATCACATCATACAAACACCTATCTCTCCATTAACGTCCTCGTCTTGTTTTAGGACATTTTCTCCATTAATAACCACACCACCACTATCAGATCCTCCAGTTGAAATTATAATCATCCTGCTAGAGGTAAATCTTCTCGGTTGAAGTCTAAGGCTTGGGGAAAACATCCCTAGCAGTCCCTTGTGCGCATCCTCGAAAACATTGGGTTTCCCTCTTCTCAACAATCCAATGCCACAACATATATTTTAGGACCAGTCTTTCCATCTACGACATCTTGCAATAATCAATCCACATCCAAACAATACCATCCTTCAACCAAATTTAATTTTTCCTCCAAAACAAGAAATTCACCCATCCAATCTACATCCACTTTTTCTCCTAACTCTAAGCTGAAATATCCTATCAAAACCCAAAAGAGTTACCTTCCCCATGACACTTCAATGGGGTCTTACGTAGATATCCTTCGACATTTAAATTAAATATCTGCCATCACATTTACTCCCATTAAAGCCTTTAATCCCTATGGTCCCAAGCCATCATGGTTCAATCCTAATTGCGGTTACGATTATCATCATACTCGGGCCATGACATCGGACATTCTAAGGCCTTACAGATGATTGTCCACAACCTTATTGAGAAAGATGATTTCCTCATTCAAGGGAAAGTTCCTTCTCCATCTACATTGAATCCAATTCATATCCCATTTTTCGGGTCTCCCATGATTCATTTGTCCACATCATCCCTTAACATTCCTCATGCACATGATGTTTCCTCCTAAAGAAGATCCTCCATTGTTCATCAATACCGCTTATCTTTCTAAGCACACTTGTGGTCTCCGATCGTTTACCCCATCCAAATCTAAAACAATCTCATCTAAACTCTTTCAACATCCTTTAACTCCTTCACATTTAACTTATTGGGGGAATAACCTTCCCTCACCCTTGAGCATCTCATCCGTACAACTCCCTTATTACTAGGAGACTTCGCTCCTTGACATTGTTTCATCTACCTCCTTCACATTCATCCAATCTAAACTATTTCTACCCAAATCCTCACTCATTTTAAGTCCACCATTGTGGCCATTTTTATGCCTCTTTTGGGGTACCATCTTTTTCATCAAAATCCTCTTTTGAGGCCATGTTTGTCTCTCCATTGAGGGACCCTTTTTACCGAAGTCCACCATTGTGGCCATATTTATGCCTCTTTTGGGGCATCATCTTTTTCATTGAAGTCCTCTTTTGAGGCCATGTTTGTCTCTCCATTGAGGGACCTTTTTCTTGAAGTCCACCATTGTGGCCATATTTATGTCTCTTTTGGGGCACCATTTATTTCATCAAGTCCACCATTGTGGCTATATTTGTGTCTCTTTTGGGACACCGTTTATTTCATCAAGTCCTCCTTTGAGGCCATGATTGTCCTTCCATATTTGTGTCTCTCTTGGGGCACCATTTATTTTCATCAAAATCCACCATTGTGGTCATATGTTTGTTTCCTTCAGGACATAGTTTTATTTCCTGCTTGTCTATCATCTCATCCTATTGTAACTTAATGTCTTCCTTCTCTTGGTGGTAAACAGAGATGTAACCTCTTAATGCATTACACTTGCGACCAGTCTACTATTAGCATATTTACCAATGATCACTTAGTTATATCCTTATATCATTCCTTCATCCTTAGCCCCTTCCATTTTCATTGTAATGATTTGAATTATGTGGTCTACCTTCACTACTTTGATGTTATCCATCACCTTCTCATTCTCCTAAGATAACCATGAAAAGGGTCCACGGTGTCTCTTGTACATTCCTTATCCCCTCTTAAGTGGTTTACTTAGCTATTCTGTACATTAAGATTAGAATAATACTCTCCCCATGTGAAGCTCAAATTCATGTATGTCTATGTAACACCATGCCAGTGGCCTTTAAAGCCTTTGCATATAAAAGGAAAAATCAAAGTTATCAAAATAGACTAGATCCCTTGAAGGACAACTATTCATTTAAAAAAAGGAAACAAAAAAGCATACAAATCAAAATCAAAGAAAATCAAAAGAAATAGACCGATCATTGCAAGGAAGGATATCATATTATTCTTGCCATCCATTTTATGTATAAAGTAGACCATACCCTTGAAGGATGGCTACTCTTTGGTTGGTTTTGAAATACATCTTTTGTTATTATGGCATTTGGAAGGTTTTCCAAATTGATCGACCTTCCTTTATCAACATTTTCCAAAAGCTTCCCACATTGATCATCTTTCTGCTATGTTTATTTCCCTTTCCCAGTGGGGTATAGACTTAAGGAACACCACTTTTGGAGATCCTCTTCTTCATGCAGATCAAAGTGTACAAGTTACATCTCGAATCCCTTTGTCATGTCAACATTAAGATTAAGATAATATTTCATCCATTTTTCCCTCATGGTCTTTTGGTATAACTAACTATCATTGATTATGTATTAACACATGTTATCGAAAGGTGGCAACAAGTGCAATGCCTTTCGAGTGGTAACGCTTGTTTATCTCCAATCCAATTTGAAGCATGGTTTCGGAAGCCGATGACGCCCTTGCTATAACTATGTTTTTTTCATCTCATCCAGATCATCTTTTATAAAAATCACATCAAATTTCACACTTGTGAATTCTATATCTATCCATCATCTCCATGAATGCATTTTAACCTCACCTGTGCATTCTGGGGAGAAATATACTCTTCGGTTTGGTGATCCTATTTAACCATCCCCTCGCTTCCTACATCATCCACCTCGTAGGAAACTTACTTAAGAGTTCCTCTTAAGAATGGTTTTTCATCTGACCCTTCCACCTCCCATCATATCTTCCTCATCTTCTATCTCCCGCCTCTCATTATACTCATCCACTCCAACCAACCCTTCCACACATGTATCCAATACAATGTTATCTTTCTCCTTCCATATCATCATTGCCGGTTTGGTGATCTTACTTAAATCCTCCTGCAGCATGGCGATCTTACTTAAGAGTCCTTCTTAAGCATGATCTATCGCACCCCAAAGATAGAAGGGTCAGCTCTTAATAGATAAGAACCGTCCATCCCCTCCACATCCGCGCACATCGATGGGAGAAAAGTAGCCTCGCCCACCGCTCTTCTTGGAATTCGGCAGATCTAGAAAGAAGCGGAAGAGGAAGTTCGCATGTTGAGGCCCACTACCCCACATTCTCTCCATCTACATTTTCTTGTCATTCCCCATCATCACATCCTCTCACATCCTCTTCCATTCATGCAAACACCACTTCCTACTTGCCCCTTTTTCATCTCCATCATCCACCGCTAGGTAATATTACTTAACCGTTGCTTCTCCGTTCATTTCATGTCTTGTTTCTTCATTTTTCTCTCATTCATTCTCATCCATTGCATCCTCTCCTCGCCTTCATCTTCCTACACATCATTATCCCTCCTTTCTTTACTCTTTCCACTCTATCTTTTAGAGTTCTCCCACATATCTACCCCCATACTTACCCATCATCATGTCCACTGCTGGACTTGATCATTTATCTTCCCTAACATTCTTTCACCATCATCTTATGTTTCCATGCTAGTAATTATCGGTGGACTTCTCCTAAAAAATCACTCATCCCCATTCTACACAGCATGAATCTTTTTTTTGACCTCCTCTTTTTATCTTCATTCCTTTCTTCCTCTCGTGCCCTCTCGATCATTATCGGGGACTTCTCCTAATGTTCCTTCATTGCGTTCCCCCTCCCATTCTTCATCTTACTTTTGCCTCATCTCATATTTTGTCTTATCTTTTCCTAGTGATCATTATTAGTGGATTTCTCCTAACATCCATTCACCGCATTGCCTTTCCTATCCCTTACTTTCTTTTTCCTCTCCCCTTCTCCATCTTCCATTCTTCCTTATCAGGTTTATTCAGATTGTCTTCATCATAAATTGTCTCTCTATTTTCTCATCATCAACTTATCCTCATCTCATGCATCTCCGAATCTTTTCCAATCGATGTCATTCCTCCTCAAGCTTCTTTTTACATTCCTTGTGCTTTTCACTCTTTATCAAATATCTCTACTCTTGGTTCCCTTCCTCATATAATTTTCTTCGTTGTCTTCTCCTCCTTTTTGATCCTCATCTTATTTCACTTCCTCTACATCTTCCTTCTCCTCATTTCATCATCCACCGCTATTCATTTCATGTCTTGTTTCTTCATTTTTCTATCTTCCAACGTCCCTCTACTTTTCTATATTTTAGAGTTCTCACACCTCCTCCTTACTTCCCCATCGATAACCTGACTCTTCAGCATTTTCCCATCTCCTTTATCATCTCATCATCCGCATGCATTTCCATGTGGTCGTGGGTTCCATATTTATTTGCCTTGGATTTCCTCACTATGATCTCTTTTTTCAATTTTCTTTTCTTTATTATCTCTTTCATTTTCCATTACCTCTTTTCTTTCCTCTCTGCTTCATCCTCCTTCACACATTTCATTTTAAATAACTCTATTTCTTTTTCATAATTTCACTCCTCTGCGCTTTGACATTTTCATGTCTTCTCTTTTCTTATCCTTCTTCATTTCCCCCTTCTCTATAATCTTTCTTTGTTATCTTCTTCCTCCCCTTTCATTCCTTCTTTTCTCCTCCTCCTCCATTTCTGTCCCTCTATTCCATACCCTGCCGCCTTCACATTCGGTCTTTCTTACTCTTCTCATAATCAAATGATCCTCTTTGTCTATTCCCTTTCTTTCTCAACATTCTCACACCTAGCATTCATCGGTATCTCCTCCTCGCTTCGTCCTTCAATGCCAATGTTTCTCCGTTTATGTACCGCCATTGATCCATTTCATTACCATTCTCATTCTTCTCTTTGCAACATTGACCTCTTCTCTTTTTGAGAACCCTGTCACATATTTTATCTTCTCCATTCCTCTCATAGGGACATCATCATATCCAATGCTAAGAATTTCTTCCCATCTTCCTTTGATGTTTTTTTCTTGGAAGATACCATAACGACCATCACCTATATGATCTTATTCTCTTCCATGAATACTTTTGCTCGATTTTATTTTTGTCGCAAAAGTATCTTGACTTCTTATCCTACTTATCAAAGAAACGAGACTTCTTTGTCTTCTTCACCTTCTAATTTGCTAACACTTATGCATATTTCCTATGAAACATGATTGCCATCATATTTATCACCCTTTTAGGAAATTTTATCTCACCTTTCTATCCTATCTACTCATCCATGTCACATTTATGATTATTCCCCTTGGGATATCTTATTTCAACATCCATCTATGTCTTATGTTGGGGCACCTTTTCATCCTTGTACTTGTCAATGCATATAACTCACTTTGTGTCCTTCTCGTGCCCTGTGCTAGGGCATCATTATCTTCATCCTCGTCCCTTTTGTGGATGCATGATTTTTTCATACGATTCCTCGTAGACAAAGGATTTCACACATATTTTCACTTTAGTTGCGCATATTTTGATGTTTTCCTATGACCCATTGGTCATCTTGGTTTACATCCATACTGTAGTGGTCTCACATTCCACCCACCTTTGGTTTGTATAACATTTCATCTGTCTTCGTTGAGACCGCATGATTGTCCTCTACCTTGATGTGATATTGAAGTCACCACCAATTTTTTATTATTATTGTTATTGCGATCCTTTTTTTCATGGGGCATATTGCCTTTGGTTATGTCTTCATCCATCCTCGAGGCACATATTTCATCTAACCCTTTTTTTTGTCTCGTGGCCTACTATCACAAACCACTCAACAACAAGGGGCAAATGTAGACACCTATTTTTGGGTGTCACCCCTTTCCATCATCCCACATTTACATCTCCTCCCACTTTTATTTTGTTCTAAATCCCATCCATCTACATTTTAATTATTTTATGGTTTTAATTAATTAATGGGTTCTACACAAACCATTTAATAATTGAATTTTGGCATTATCCCCCATCTCTCACAAATTATTTAATCCATGGGTATTAATATACCCATCCGACACCCCTTTCTAAATTTCAAATGGAATCTATCATCTCACCTACCATGTCAATCATGCTCCCCACTCCATCTAATAATTCAAACCGTGGTCCCCACGTGATCACATCATATCTCTTAACTCGGGTTACTCTACCCAACCCCGGTTACTTGTTAACCCCAATCTAACCTCACATCCAAGCTATAAATATGGGTTTTCCCCATATTTCAAGACCTTGATATATTTTTCAAGAAGACTTGGAGAACTATACGTACCCAAAATTGTATGTATCTTGTATTGAGAAAAAGGTTATAGAAACCTTGATGATGATTCAAATCTCTTCACAAGGTGTTTGAAATCTAGAAATCACGCTTGAGTATACATCTGCATCCCAAAATGCCTTATCTAGCCTCTGCATGCTTTGTTCGACCCCATTCCGCTCTTTTCTTGCATTTTGGTCTTTAGTTTCAGGACCGCCGTCGTGCCAGGTGGCGGTCCGTGACCACCACCAGGATAGGGTGGTGGTCTGTAAATGCCACCTTGTGTAGGGTGGTGGTCTGTCACGCATTTTCTAGAACTTTCGATGCTTTCGTCAACGTAAAAAATCAAGTGGCACTCACATTTCTCAACCACTCTTTCTTGCATTTAAGTTTTAGTCGCCTAGTAAATAGTAATTTCTCTTTGTTTATAATAGAAGAGTTCAATTCAAAATTACCCTCTGGTAAATCAAAGTGCTATAAATACCAAGCTTGTTTACAAGAAAATGGCCCCTCTCCCTCTATGAATTATTATTCAGTGTGTTTTGAAAGTTCTCCAATAAGTCTCAACAAGTTTAGATTTTGTAAAGCTTTCAGCCTCTCAGTTCAAGGCTCCATAGTTCTGGTTCTAGATCATGTCCATTTGAATCTTGATTTTGCTTAGAATTATAGGTTGTTTTTTTGTCACAGAAGCATAAGTCTTATAAATTTATGTATGTTTGCATTGTATCCCTATAACAATCCTACGCTAGGAATTGAATAGTCAAGCTTTGTTCTCTTGCATTATCTCTCTCCTACTTGCATTCTCGCTTGGATTATCTAAGCTGCCACTATTTGAACATCTTCTCCCGCTGCCACTATCACATTTCCACTTTTCTAGATTCACGAGAACACGAAGGAACAAAGAGATCACACTGAGGGGACAAGTCATGATACAACCGGAAATATACACGAAGCACCATACACGATACATTCCAATAAATCCACTATCATTTTCATGACCTTGTCTAGAAATATACGTAAAGCACCTATAGGTCACTTTCACGCATCCAACACCAATAGATAGGATCTCGACAAAGCTTGCCATTGATTGGAGCCTCGAGGCTATTATATCTAAACGATCCATTACACCAATCCAGGTTAGGACAACTTTCTTTGCCTTAGAATCATAGATCCCATTATTGTGTGTTGAGGATATAAGATTGCCCAACTAGTTTTTCTATACCCACATATATTTCATTTCCACCGGTTGTCTCAGCACAACCTCGGGAGGTCAGTACGAAGAAGGGCTAATTGTAGATCCTCATGCTCACATGTCACTTTTCTATCGTACAAAATTGGTGAACCCGACGTGAACACAATAACTACTACCTTTTTATTCCCATTTCTTTCATCCATCTTCACTCTTTCCCATTATTCGTGGGAATTTATATACCCCCTAAATATATCGGGATATGACACATATGGAAAACCTCTCTCAGGTCTCGAAGCATATTATGGTCAAACAAAATAGACAATGGTCACCCTCACTTTCTCGCATGGGTTGACAACTATTTAAGAAACTACTTGTCATCACAAACTCCTCCTCAAAGAACTAGCTCTATTTCTTCATTTTGAATTGAGGAGCTTGATCAGCTCACACAAACACAATAACCAAAGCCCTCAGGCTCTAACAATATGACGTTTACTGGAGAATCCATTTCATCTCCTCAGGTTTTATTCAGACCACAAATCAGTAGGTAGTCAGATCCACTCCCATTTTTGGATGAGGAGTACTTAGCACGCTACGCTAGAAGTGAAAAATGCTTCAAAACATGTACCCACCTATAGGAAGTTTGCAAACACAACCTAACACCCTGCTCCAAGAAAACACCCCCATTCCTCCACCTATGGAAAATACTCTTAGTGAAGCTTGGCAGAGTAATGATCAATTCATAGTAGGGTACCATACCCCTCTACAACCTCAAGGTATACAACAACCATTAAGGAAAAACACTGTGTCATCACCAATTGAAGTCATCTCAACTTTGGTTGAGAAGGTTAGAGGACTAGAACTTGCTCAAGCAAACCGAAATTCACATTTTGGGCAAGCAGGAACTTCCAACCCTCCGCATCATCCCAGCCAAGTTGACCTTCTCACAGGAATGGGAATGTTAGGCATGCCTCCTCAACATTCGTATAACTACCCACAACAAACACCAACTAGAACTACATTTTCAAACACTGCTCCAGTTGAAAGTATGATACCTCCCTGGTTTAGTACCAAACAACCCATATCAGAGCAATGCTCCTCCCTACTTAAACATTTATTCAAAATCACCACAGGGAGACATGTTCTCCTCTCCCGGGATGTTCACTCAACCACATGGATTTCCTTATGTCCCTACAAATACATATGTTATGCCATATCAATAACCCATTCCACCTCCACCCCTTAGTAGACACCATCGATGGTTGAAACCTATGTAGTAGGGACTTACTCAAAATATTTAAAAGAACCTCTAGATTTCACCGTACGAAGCATCATGCTTCCAAGACCTCTTCCCAATTTGCCTAAATACAAAGGGGAGGGAGATCTAAATGCACATATCAAGGCCTATGCCACAACCATTCGAGAATTTCTCCCTTGGGATGTGGTTTTGCTAAGATATTCCCTAAAACCTTAGAGGGTATTGCCCTTGATTGGTATTATAGAATACCTGAAGCCTCGATACACTCGTTCAAACAACTTGTGTCAGAATTTATCAAAGCTTTTGATATGAACAAATTGTTAAGAACAAGGATCAGGGAATTCTTACATATTAAACAAGAGCACAATGAATTTTCTACCCATTTTATTCAAAGATGGCATACAATCCTTTACTCATCAACAAGTGCTCCAAACATGGATCAAATGGAACTATGTGACTTATTCCTTCATTCTCTCAATAGAGAGATAAAGGAAGAAGTCCAGAAGTTCCCACTAATAACTTATGATGAAGTACTCGAGAGTGCTCTTTGAATCGATCAAAAGTGCAATAAACAATGGTCGTAAGACATATGGAACGAATAGGAAATTAATCACTCCCAATCAAAACACAATGACTTATCCTAATGTCGGGAATCCCAATCAAGGACCCAAGATCCTTAACAAAAACCATAGGGTTACAACAGATGGAGTCACAGACCAGGTTAAAAGGGAAAATGTCGTGAACATTTCACCACTCGTTAACAATCAACGAAATAATAACTTTACTCCAACAATCAACATGGTGGATTTTAATCATCCATCACAACAACAAAAACAACAACAATGACAAATCCAAACACAACGTCCAATCCGAAACCCAATTGGATATCAGAATCAAAACTAATGGCAACAACCTCAAAATTTTAACTCTAACAACCAACAAGCTAATCAGAGTTTTGGACCACAATAGGTTTCAAACCAACAACCTAGAAACAATAATCCCAACTTGTATTGTGGTTTCCACAAGATTCAAGGCCATGATACTAGGACCTACCGCAACTACGCAATAAATTCATGCAACATTTTCCAGAAGACCAAAGATAACTCTTTATAGATATGTTTTTAGCAAATTCTCGCATTACCCACGCCAAACACTTATACGAGAGCAGTTTCCCCTCAAAATGCACCCCTCAAGATTTTTAACAATCATCTCCGAATCACTCTAACAATAACAAAGTTAGATCTAAACAGACGAACAAGGGTGTTATGATAGGAAATAACGATCATGAAGCCTCAACTTGATTAAATCCACTGTCGCACCCCATTAGGAACTCGACCACAAACCAAGATAGTTGGTTTGGTAGAGTTAGATACCAAGCTACATATAGAAACCATAACAAGAATGCAAGATTATTCTTCTCAACTAGTTCCAAACTATCCATTAGAACCTGACAACATTAAAAAAATGGCAAAACCTACAGCGCTTATGATCTAATTAATAACCTAACAAATACCTTCTCTCACATTTCCTTCTTGGATTTGTTGAAAAACTCTCCCGCCATAGGGCTGCTCTCTTAGAAGCATTAGGTCTTGGTCATCTAATTAACATCACTCCTCTTAAAAGCAAGTAAACCATGTAGACTTTGACATCTACCCTGTAGGGCAGCCAAATAGGGATACTCGGTTTATATTTGATATAAGCAAAATGCCAATAGACACTTTGAAATTACACATAGAGGCGGCCCAAACTTGCATTTGTAGGTATGGGTTTATAATAATTATGTTAAGTACGCAATGATTGACGATGGGGCAGCGATTAACATAGTCCCCTTCATTTTTTTTTTCAAAAGCTAGGATATGGAGAAACAAATTGTTCCACAACACGAAATTCGCTAAGAGGTTATGATAGCCGCAAGGTCACTTCAATTGGGACTATAGTGTTACCAGTCACCTTAGGACCCAAGATAGTCCTGTCCAAATTTTATATTATAGATCCGAGAAACCAACTATAATATGATTCTCGGTCGACCATGGATACATCACATGAAGGCAATCCTTTCCACGTTATTCCAGGAAATAAGATTTTTACACCTAGGAAAAATATTTGTGGCACAAGGTGACCCAAAACTATTCGATATACACCTAACAAATTTGAAGAAGAGACTAGGCATTCACTCTGATTTTGAACTCCCAATGAATCAACTTAACAAACCAGTCAATTAAAAACTAGAAGTAAAGTTGATACCTACAACAAAATTAGAAATCACGAATCTAGTCGAAGGCATTCGACACTCAAAAATGAGACAAACATCATAGAGATGGTATCATAAGGAACTACCGCAAAAATTGTCGAGTTATTAGAGAAATATCTACCTATCCTCCTACCATTTGATTCCATGGGTATGGGGTGCACCCTAGGAATTGGCTACCTTCGAGCAAATGAAGTTTGTATGGTAGAAAGTAACCGAGGTAAAAGAAATAGACACAAAGAATGTCCCAACATCCTTTTTCCAAGCAAATGTTGGATTCTCCACTTGATGGAGCTAGATGTCATTTCAGAGTGGGGGTAGGTGTGATCTTTATCTCTTGCGAGGGAAAGATCCTACCTTTTCCTTTAAATTAAACTTCAAATGTACGAACAAAGGGGCTGAATATGAAGCCCTCCTCCTTGGCCTCATTATAGTGTTAGGAGACTCACAATTAGTTGCAAACCAAGTATCGAGGTATATGAGACTAGGGTGAACACTTACAACTCTATAAAACATTGGTATTATATCTAACCAAAGGATTCGACTTCATATCAATCAAGCAATACCATGAGAACAAACCTTCTCCTGGTTCAATATCAACCTCGGCTTCCCGTTTCACTCCAAGCAGTGAGTTGGAAAATACAAGTTTCATGGTATCACTTCATACTAAACCATTGGTGTGTAAAATACCAACTATTACAGAAATATTGTTCATAGTGTGAACACTTAGGAGTGGTTTGGGTTATTTGGTAGTAATAGGTTTTAAATAATTATAAAATAATATATGAGTGTGCAAAACAGTTGTAATGCACAACTCATAGTTGAGAGATATTTGGGATATTGAGAGGACTTAGAGATTAGCCTTGAATCCTTACTTATAGGATTTCATTGAGCTATTTATATGTAATCTCTCCATTGGGAATTTTTCCGAATGAATTACAATATCTCTAGTTTTATTATTTTATAGTGCAATGTTTTGTTTTTTATTTGATTAAATCATAGATATTTACAAGATTTGGTATCAGAGCGGGTTAGAACATAATGATAACCTGTAGGAATTTGTGAGGCGTTTAGATCTGGATCAAATTTGTTTCATTGCAATCAAATCTCGCAACTGCGGGTTTCATTAGAGTTAAGTCTGCGACTGCGTGTTTCATTTCGAGTCAAATTTGTGACCTACGTGTTTGTCTACCAACAACGGTGACGCTTCACTCAGGTGAATCCATACTTGGCTGTGACACAACTTATTTCAATATCTAGATCCACAAGATAAGAGGTATTGTGATTATTTTTTTTTGTACGCAAACGAAAAAGGACAATTTTTTTTTCCAAATTTGGAAAGGGTCCGAGAAGATGTTGGAGTTATAACTTAAAATTGTCATAAATTTCATCTGGTAACTTAGATTAATGTGCCATTTTTTAAAAAAAAAGTGTATTTTTTCGATCTCTACACATTGATCCTGTGTTTTCTATTGCTTTGGACAAAAAAATTATTTTTTCCTTTTTTGGCAAATATGTTAGAAAATTTTACTTTCAAGTGTTTAAAGTTTATTGTAAGGGTGCATTTTCGACTGAGTTCGACACCTATTATGGAAATTCCATTAGATAAATTCAATGGATTAAATTTTCACACATGTAAGGTGAAAATACAAATGCAATTAATGAACAAGAACCTTTAGGGAATTGTGAGTGGAAAAGAACCAGAACCAACAGATGTTATAAAATTGCTTGAATGGCAAAACCAGGGATGACAAAGCAAAATCCATTATTGGGCTTGCTTTATCAGATACTGAGTTGCATTATATAGACTTAGAAAAAAGTCTAAAGATATATGGGATTTGCTAAGTAAGACATTTGGTGCAAAGGCTGTGAATGCTAAATTCTCACTTAAGTTGTAGTTATTCAAGTTGAAAATGAATGAGGGTGCAACTATGTCAAGTCATATTAACGATCTTAGATCTCTTCTAAGACAACTGACATAAGTAAGTGCTCAGGTAGATGAAGAAGATGCAAAAGCTATTTTATTAAATAGTTTACCTCCAAAATACAGTAATGTAGTTTTTACTCTTGGTCAAATGCCTTCTCATTCACTTGAAGGTATGATTTATGCATTACTAGCTGAAGAAAAAAAGAACAAAAAAGATATTGAGGAAGAATATGCTCATTATATTAAAAGGAAGCATAATAATTTTTCAAAAACAAAGAGGAATTAAAATGCTTTTATTATAAGAAAAAAGGACATAAATCTTCTTTTTGTATTACTTGTGCCAAGGACATCATAAAAGGAAAGCTAAAAATGGATGAAGCTAATACAAGTTGTTAAAGAAGAGTCAAAGAATGAAGAAGAAGATGAACCTGAACAGAATGAGGATGAAGATGACTACCTATACTAAGTAGTGCCTGATGGAGGATGGAGGCATAGGAGGATGGAGGCAAATTGGCATCTCTTGTTATTCACCAACAAAGAGATTGCTTTATTATATTGGTGACCTTTTGTTTCAGTTGTGTGGTGTGTTTACTTTCCGTTGTAATAATGAACAGAAGTAATATTCCTATTCAAAGCTCCTGCATGAGCATAATTTTTGTTTTGTAATCCCTCTAAGTTAGAAACAATGATGTGAGCAAAATAATGTACGCTGCTATGTAGTGGTTGGTTCCACTAGAAAACCATTTTTTGAGTTGGAGGTTCTCTTTGAAAACCTCATATTGTTTGAGTTGTTGGTACTCATTGAAAACCTTCATTTCTTTGTAGATCATGAGCGAGGTACAAGAGATAGCTTTCCCCATGTTCACACTAAGGGGGTGGATTACAGAAATATTGTTCATAGTGTGAACACTTAGGAGTGGTTTGGGTTATTTAGTAGTAATAAGTTTTTAATAATTATAAAATAATATATGAGTGTGCAAAACAATTGTAATGCACAACTCATAGTTGAGAGATATTTGGGATATTGAGAGGACTTAGATATTAGCCTTGACTCCTTACTTATAGGAGTTCATTGAGCTATTTATATGTAATCTCTCTATTGGGAATTTGTCTCAAATGAATTACAATATCTTTGGTTTTATTATTTTATAGTGTAATGTTTTGTTTTTTATTTGATTAAATCATAGATATTTACAAGACCAACAATGCCGATCTTGACACATATAGAAGCTGAGAATGATATTTCTATCCTAGATCACTTTGACAAAGAATAGGTCACTCTTGGATATCTAAATGCCTATGCGAACTACATCTCACTCATCACATAGTATATTTTTCCCTAATCCCACATTCCTCTTCCTATTTTGGAAATCCCATGATAGAATCTCCTCGCAAAAGAATCTCGAAATCTATGAGGTAGAGAATGGAGAAGGTTTGGAACTACCTCCGGCCCCGCCTGAATTTGAAGAAGGCAACACTTCCTTAATTGAAGGAATGATTGACATAAATATTGGAACGGAGGAAGAACCGAAGATTTTGAAGTTGGGATCCTCATTAACTCTAGAGGAGATAGAAATACATACCCATATCCTCAAGGAACATCAAAATGCTTTCACATTTAATTACAAAGAAATAACGTGAATTGCACCACATATCACGATACACAATCTTGTCACCAAACTAGATGCAAAGCCAATTAAGCAAAAGTCGAGACCAATGAAACCAAAAGTGGCTCTCATGGTGAAAGAAGAAGTAATGAAACTTCTCCAGGTGGGATTCATCAAACCAGTCGACTATTCACAATGGGTATCTAATATCATCCCTATTCTAAAAAAGAATGGGAAGATACACATTTTCATAGACTTCTGGGACATTAATAAAGCTTGCCCCAAAGATGACTTCCCATTGCCATCCATTGACATCATTGTTGATGCAACAATTTGGATTTGAGATTTTGTCTCTCATGGATGGATTCTCGGGATATAATCAAATCAAAATATCTTGAACAAGATCAAGCCAAGACCACGTTTATAACTCCTTGGGAACTTATTGTTATGTTGTCATGTCATTTGGTCTTAAGAATGCTAGCGCTACATACCAGTGGGAAATGACATACATATTCCATGACCTTATTCATAAGATTATGGAATCCTACGTAGATGACTTGTTGGCCAAGGCCAAGAAGCGTTGTGATCACCCAAAAGTACTCTATATCATTCTCTCACGATTGATCGAATATGGCGTCACATTGAATCCAGAGAAATGTGTATTTGGTGTGATAGGAGGAAAACTTCTAGGTTACATTATATTGTCATGAGGGATTGATGTCGATCCAGCCAAAATCTAGGTTGTTCTTGAAATGATTCCACCATCAGACGAGTCTGGTATTAGATCATTTCTTGGGAAACTCGGTGCAATTCAAAGGTTCATCCCTGACTTAAGTTTTGTTGTTCATCCAATCAACAATTTATTAAAGAAGGATTATAGCATTGATTGGACGGAAGAATGCAACAAGGCCTTCGAAGTAGTTAAATGCTTCTTGTTGTCTCCTCCCACGCTAATGCCTCCTAGACTAGATCATCCTTTGATCTTGTATTCACGGGCTACTGATGTCTCGCTAGCTTGCATGTTGGCTCAAGAAGATAATGATAAACAAGAACGTGTAGTCTATTTCATTAGCCAAACATTGCTTGATTATGAAACACGTTACACATAGGTAGAAAGAGAATGCCTTGCCATAGTCTTCGCAACAAAATGTTTAAGACATTACATGTTAAATCAAGAAACAAGGGTCATTGTAAAGACAGATCATTTACGAACATTCCTCATGTAAGGGTCTTTATCTTAAAATGCTGGACATTTCATAACCTTAATGGGTGATTTTGAACTAACATTTGTAAACCAGAAATCCGTTAAGGGACAAATCATTGCAGACTGGTTAGCTGAAAATTCGTTAGATGGAGGCAATCTAGTAGATCTAGAATTTTCCGATGAGTGCATATATTTTCTCGAAATCAAGCCCCCCATCTCTATATGTCCTTGGTACACTGACATCATCAATTTCATCATGGACCACATATACCCAGAAGGTTCCACATCGTAACAAAGAAGGTGGTTACACATTATCGCTACTAAATACGGTATTTTAGAACACATGCTCTATCGTAAAACCTTCGGCGGAATGCTTTTAAGATGTGTTGACATGAAAGAATCCAAAAAGATTATTTATGAATCCCATAGTGGGATATGTGGAGGCCACTTTGTGTGATCATGCCACTACTCGTATAATACATCGGATGGGCTATTTATGACCCAATCTAGAACATGACGCAGAGAATTTCTGTGCAAGTGTCATAAATGCCAAGAATTCTCCCACGAGATTCACATGCCAACACAGGATCTGCAACCAATTGCAACCCCATGGCCCTTTTCCACGTGGGGCCTAGATTTGATAGGGAAATTATCTCCCTCGACAACAGATGGCCATAACTTTATAATCACGGCCACAAAATATTATACTAAATGGGTAGAGGCCATACCTCTCACCACCGTACTGGTTACGTATTCGCTAAGTTCATTTTGAATCAAATCATTTATAGGTACGGTGTCCCACAAGTCATTATCTCAGATAATGGCACATCCTTTAAGAATGATGAGGTATGTGAATTATGTAGAAAATTCAAGATAAAACAATAATACGACCTCTCTTTATTACCCCCAAGCCAATGGACAGTCAAGCAACAAACAAAACATTAAAATCCATTCTCCTCAAAACAGTTAAGGAGAAAAAATAGGATTGGCATTTTAAATTATACCTAGCCTTATGGGCCTATCGAACGTCAATAAGAACACAAATAGGGACAACCCCTTTCTCATTGGTATTCGTGGGTAGAAGCAATCCTCCCGCTTGAGGTCGAAATACCTGGGTCTCCGTATCTCATTATAAGGGATCTTGGGAGAAGAAGCCTATAGAGAGGCACACCTCTCTCAACTAGAAATCCTTGATGAGGCCAAGCTAAACACAAAACAATGGCATAGAGCTTATGTTGATTGGATGTGCCGACATATAAAAAAGGTCTACGAACGAGAAATATATGAGGGAGATCTAGTTTTGAGACTAGCAACTACTAGATTGATAAGAAAACCGACAAAAAAGGAAATTCGGCCCAAGTGGTTGGGCCCATACCAAGTCATGAAAGACTATGGAAACATTGTGTATATCTTGTGTACACTAGAAGGTGAGGAATTCAATGAAACTGTTAATTCCTTGAATCTTAAACGGTTTTACGCATAAGTCATCATCATAACCACTTGTATATTATATCTACCTACATTGCATTAGTCACTTAGTTGTTTCATTTTGTTCACTCATTTTGTAAAATTTTTGGTCAAGGAACTTATTATTAAGCAATTTATTACAAGCTTATGAAAATATTGGCAAAAGCATTCAAATCATATCTATTAATTTTTCATAATATCATCAAATGGTTTCAAAATCATCTCATAAATTCGACAGACAAAATCTTGACAAAAAACATACCAAGGCCTACATACTTGGTCATAGTCATTCTTTTCTACTAGGTTAAGTTAATCTTACCTACGGTCTATTCTAGAAGCTTCTTGGTGTCACATCTATCTTTCTTATGTCTCTTTGAAACAAGGATACTCCAAAATCACAAATCAAAAATGTCAAAACCAAATTAAATAAAAAATACTAAACAAAATAGAATATTTTATTTTACACACTTCTTTGCTCCACCAACCTTCGGTGATGAGCCCGCATCTCTTACTAGTGGTGCAGTGCAAGGTTGAGAAAGGAAAAAGCGCCCTTACTCGCCTATGTCCGCCTTTGGTGATGAGTCCATGATTCTTACCAGTAGCATGAGGCAAGGCGTAGGGGGTTCGTTCACACAAATTAATAAGTATTAGTATTTTAAAATTTCAAAGCAAAATGTATTAAGTGAAATTAAGTATCCAAATTCCAAAGAGATCAAATCCTCAAAACTAGATTTTATCAACCAAGTTGCCATCCATGGATCTAAGTCCGATAAACCTGGAAAGTAAGTTACATTTCGAACTATGTAGTAGTGTTGAGTAAGAGTAAGTACGCAGGTCTAAAATTTGATTTTTGTCAATACCTTGTCTTTCTCTCATCATTTCCATTCAGTCAAACTCATACAATTTGCGCCCTTCCCAACTCTTGGTGTTGAGCTCTCGTATCTTACTAGTTGTGTGGAGTTAGGAGTGGGGAAAGTTCATTTGTTATCACTACATATTCATCATGTTTTTCCAAACAAGAAGAAGCAACGAACATTGCCCAAAGAAGCCAAAATTTTAGTGCTACGATGTTTGCATCATCACATATCAGCATTACAAAAACAAATAAAAGAGAAACATTATGTTCAACATTTGTTATCACTTGTCATCCATTGCATACATTTTGAAAAACATATAAAAACAAAGATTCTAAAACATCTAGTGTACACATGGGAAATAAATCACAAAAACTCTAGATACAAAGAAGATCTAGATCAAAGATATATATATATATATATATATATATATATATATATATATATATATATATAAGAATTGTGTTTTACATACAATTCCATCATGCACTAGGCATGGTCAAAATGCTCAATGAGCCCGAAAAATACAAAAACAACTCATATAAACATCCAAAAAAATCACTACAAAATGACCAAATGGCCTCTTAATCCTGTAGGATCCCTCGTAGGGTGCACGATTACATCTAGGGATCTGCTGCTACGACGACACTCGAATAAACCGAGTGCTCATGATCATGGCCATTGACTGTGGTCTCACTATGAGAATGACTCCGCCTCATCAGATGCTTAGCAGTCTTGTACCCTAGCCTAGCTCAGTATGAAGGGAGGTCACTAACTCTGCCACCTTCCAGACAGGGGAAAACACATCAGTGTGTCGGCCAACTACTAAAGGCTCTCCGATGTCCTCGGTAAGCTGAGCCAGGTTTTCCCAAAGGAAGCAACAAGGTGTCGCAAACACCTAAGGAATCAAATCCCACCATCCCTGAGTAGTCGCTGCAAATAAAAAAGGAAATAACAAGTTAGAAAATCACCAAAAACAAAGTTGAAAACAAGTAAAACAACAAAAAAGGAAATATCAACTAACAACTCCAACTAGCAAGGTCGAGAAAAAGTAGTAACTCACTCGGATCTCCAGGCATCTAGGTAGGGTCTTTAAGATTTGCGCTGCTACTGACACTACTACCAACTATGGAGCCTCCCCCAAATCTGAAAAGAAATGACGTCTTGCCACAAACTCATCATCTCCCCCTAAGTCATGAGAAGGAAACTCCTCTAAAATCAAGGTCATCTTCTCTACATCGCCTTCGCCCTCTCAGCCCTCAAGATATCCTGAGTGTCATGCCACTCAGAATCACTATCATCCTCCTCGGCCATCCCATCGGCCTTCCTCCCATCGTATCCTCCTCTGTCTCCCCTCCTGTGAACTCCTCAGAGTCTGAGTCCACATCAACATGCTCATCCTCCCCCACTGAAAGCAGGAGCAGCTCCGATCTGAAGTAAAGGTACTTGAGGAGCACCGACTACCCCTCAGGCCCGAACCACCCACCTAACCACGATAAGAACTCCAGGAGTAATCGTGGTCCAACCTCGATATCCTCTAGGACCTCCCTGGGCCTCACGAATAGTCATGTATATCGGCCTGCTAGGGGAAGCATATCAATATAGGGAGGCCAAGCTGCCGAGGACTGGTCAAATGGGTGGACCTCCACCCTCTCTATCATGTCTACCAACTGACTTGTAGTAGAGCAGGAAATCAATGTAAGTGTCTCCTCTCCCCATACTCCTGCAATGGCCTAATAAAGAGTGGCCTCCATATCTGTAGTGGTCAATGAAGCCACTGGCTGATGTGACGTCCTGAGTACTATCATCCCCATCCACCTCGCTACTCTAATAGCCCCTGGATCCTCTACTAGTACACCCCTTCCATAGGGGACGATGCACTCATACACCCAACTCATAACTAGAGTGGGATGACTCAAGGACTGCCCCTGTAACCTGACCACCCTGTATAAGTCATGGTATGTAGTCCCAAGAATGTCTACTCCCCAAGCATAAGTATGGCCATGGGCCTCAATCTATGCAATAATGGGAGCCCAATAGTATAAGAGAGTGTCTCCTCCCTTATCCCCAATCAACCATGAGGCCAAGATACCCATAATAGCCTTGCGGATGATAGGGATATGAAAAGCAATAATGGATTGGACCTTCACCCCTTCTTGATTCAAAGGAGAAAACAACATCTCCCATATAGGTAGTTCACCTTGAACCATCTAAGACACGAACCTGTTTTCTTAAGAGATAACCACCTCCCAAAATCGAACCCCTAGTATGTGATGGGCATCCTCTAGGGTGATAGTCCACTCACCCCTAACACCTGGAAATCGAAAAGTATTCCGGTCCGCATCCCAATACAAGAACAAGTCACACAATATGTGACTGGCAGGAGCAACATGAGGAACCGTGAAATCCTCAAAATACCGGCCCTCTGCAGAGTATCTCGCACTACCATAGTTAGTAAGTCTAACACTACCGGGAGCCAATCACACTCCCTCTCTCTGCTCCACCTAATGTACTCCTCCTTCTACATCCACCCAAAACATAGAAAAAGAGCAAGTTAGCAACATAGTCCAATATATAAGCTCATCAAAAACATAGAAAAATGTCAAAAATACAAAAACATTTAACTAAGGCATTTGTTTTCACTTTCTATCTAGAACCATCACCTGTGTAGAGCGGTGGTTCGTGACCACCGCCATCTAATGGCAGCGGTCTTGCAACTACCTCCATCACAGGTGGCGGTCCGTGACCGCCGCTCTGTGCGGGGGTAGTGGTCTATGCCGATTCGGCATGCGCCCGTTAAGCCCTAAAAATGCCTAAAAATAGCAAAATACACCATTTTGACTGAAATAAAATCCTACCCTATGGGCACCCCCTAGAGACTCATTTAACACTAATATTTTCAAAAATAACCCCCCCAAGACAAAGATTTCAACATTTTTATATTTTAGGTTTAAAAACAATGAATTGAGAAAAACTAACTCTGAGACTTTGCAGTCGATGTCCCTCTCTGGAGGCATGATCACGATCTTGCAACAAATTTTGACTATACTCTCATCAAAAATGGTTACCATGTGTCCCAAAGCTCAAAAATTACCAAATCGGCACGTAAATGAATAGGAAAATGAGCTCATTATATATATATATATATAATATTCTAACCTTGTTTTAAATGTTCTTTAGTAGAGTTGGAGCACCGTCGGAGGTAAGTTCTTATCCCCACACAAATGGTAAGTCCTCATTTCATTTTAATTTAGTATTTTTTTTAAATTTATTTATCTATTTACACTTGAGTCCTCTTTTCATTTTGCAGATAGCGTGGATCTAGATGGCGACGTTGCGACACATGGGTATGTCAGGTATAGCTTCTAACTCCCCATTTCAGGACCACCATACTTGGACCCACTGTTTTATGCCCCTTCATGGCTAAAATGCTTCTCCAAGGGGGAAATATGTACGTACCCAAAATTGTATGTATTGTACTACCAGGTAAAGAGGTTACAGAAACCCCAATGATGATTTAGATCTCTTCGCAAGGTGTTTAGAATCTAGAAATCACACTGAGTATACATCTGCATCCCAAAATGCCTTATCCAAAGCCTCCGCATGCTTTCTCGACCCGTTCTTCTCTTTTCTTGCATTTTGGTCTTTAGTTTTGGGACCGCCACCCCGCACAGGTGGTGGTCCCATGACCACCGCCTGGGACGGGGTGGTGGTCCTTTAATCGCCACTGCGCAAGGTGGTGGTCTGTGCACATTTTCCAGAACTTTCTGATGCTTTCATCAATGTAAAAATCAAGTGGCACTCACATTTCTCAACCACTCTTGCTTGCATTTAAGTTTTAGCCCCTTAAGTAAACAAGTAATTTCTCTTTGTTTTATAATAGAAGAGTTCAATTCAAACTTACCCTCTGGTAAATCAAAGTGCTATAAATACCAAGCTTGTTTACAAGTAAATGGCCCCTCTCCTCTATGAATTATTATTCAATGTGTTTTGAAAGTTCTCCAATAAGTCTCAACAAGTTTAGATTTTGTAAAGCTTTCAGCCTCTCAATTCAAGGCTCCATAGTTCTGGTTCTAGATCATGTCCATTTGAATCTTGATTTTGCTTAGAATTATAGGTTGTTTTTTTGTCACAGGAAGCATAAGTCTTATAAATTTATGTATGTTTGCATTGTATCCCTATAACAATCCTGGTTAGGAATTGAATAGTCAAGCTTTGTTCTCTTGCATTATCTCTCTCCTACTTGCATTATATTCGGATTACGTCTAAGCTGCCACTATTTGAACATCTTCTCCTACACGCTTTGTCACATTACCAATTTTTGGATTCACGAGAACACAAAGGAACAAAGAGATCACACTGAGGGGACAAGTCATGATACAACTAGATTTGTCGTTGTTCTGTAAACTCCAGGTTTGAATTGTCGAAGTTGTAGTTACAATATATCAAATAGAATAACAAATCATTTTATTTCAGTTAAGATTGCTTTCAATATTACCAAGGAAGCTATGGGGAATGATAACTTCTGAGAAGATATGATTTATTCCTCACTTCTGAGGTAATATTGAAGGTCTTTCAATTAAATTAGTTAGTTATTTAATATTTAGGATAGATTCACAAGTGCACAGGAAAATAGCTACATCTAGGCTACCTTGCTTGTTTTAATTCTGTTATTAGATTAATTGTTCATTATCTCGAATATATTAGAATATTGCTCTTTAAATTTATTTCAAATTCACATCCTTGAAAATATGAAAAAAGAATATAAGCATAGTGTACATTTATTTTTCATAATTAGTTTACTTATTTCGAGTTAAAGTTTGATTATCTCTTGTATGAAAATTACGGGACCCAGAGAGCCCAGGGAATACGTATTCGAACCGGTAATACCTCAACCAAATCTCTTCACAACATTAACGGATATAGATCAAGGTCTTAAAATTCACGTCTTTCAAACGACAATAAACCCACAAGCAGTTAGTGAACAATTGAGAGAATTAAATAGTGAAGACGACAAATCATACACATTCTGGTCAAGTCAACTCAACTATAGATTACCTTGATAGGATATCCGCATGACCATACAAGAACCCGAAAGAGAGCAAATATTTGGTTGTGATCCATTAGTTCTATAGCCAAACATAGGAGACCTTCTCATTAACATAGACACGCATTTACATATACAAGTGCGCGAACACCTGTAAGATATTCCGAGAAGATTGCACAACTCCTAGTATTAAACATAGATGCTTTGAAAAGGCTTATGACTATTGGATATTCGGAAGAAGAGATTAATTCTTCACATGACCATAACAAGTCCACAACAACCATGAACTCATGGTTGTGATCCCCAGGTCCCATAACCCAACGGGCCTGCTAATCAATTAAACATTGACACAGGTTTACGTACACTGGTATTTAGATCCTCCCACTCCCGCCGGATATCATAACACAATTTTCTACATTAAACATAGAAGCCAATCAAGCTAATATTTTCTGGGCTAGACCAAAAAACCACCCATAGTTTCCTATAAATCCACTACACCTCTCACTACCATTTTCCATGACCTTTCGAAATATACACGAAGCACCTACAGGTCACTTTCCACGCATCCAACAACCAATAGATAGGATCTCGATAGAGCTCGACATTGATTGGAGCCTTCCGAGCAGACTATTATATCCGAATGATCAATTACACCAATTCGAGTTAGGAGAGCTTTCTTTACCTTAGACTCACGTGATTCCATTATTACGTGTTAACGATATAAGATTGCCCAACTAGTTTGTCTATACCCACACATATTTCATTTCCTCCAGGTTGTCTTCAAAGCATGACCTCGAGAGGTTGGGTACGAAGAAGGGCTACTTGTAGATTCTCATGCTTGCATGTCACTTTTCTATCGTACAAGAACCTGACCTGAGAGACCTAGGCCCAGAGAGGAGAAGAAAGAGCTTAATTAATTCTGCAAGTTTGAGGGAGAACTTTAAGTTTGAGGAAGAAAGAGCTTAATTGGTCCACAATCAACACTACATTATCACTTTAAGTTCTTTTGGGGCCGATTTTTGTTGTATACACACCACAATGAAATGATTACTTATGTGGTTTAGTGAGGTTCACAATTAGGGATAGTTGAGACCAAAAAAATTATATTCGCACACTTAATGTTAGGAAATAAGAGATAAAATATGTGAAATAATCCCTTATGGAATCGCAACAGTAGAAACTAATATGCAGAAAATATTACAAATCTCAAATAAAAGTGTAGAATAAATAACACAACACGAGAGAGACAAGATTTAACGTGGTTCACCCAATTTGGGCTACGTCCACCAAGAATCACTTGCTCAGATTTTGTTACAAGCCTCCACTCTCTCAATACAATACCTAGATCAGTTTGGAGCTATGCTAAAAAAACTTTACAAAATTCACACCCGAATTTAAAGCACATCTGCAATACATTTGCTTGTCTTTCTATCGTATGCATAAGACCATATAAATAGACAACTACTTTGCTAGAGTTTTAAAAACCGTGGGTATCAAACAACGGGCAAAAACAAAACCATCCCATAAACCTATGGGTAGCCGAAGAGGTGGTTTTACAAAACAATGGGTACCGAAAAAACCATGGGCCCAAAAATAGCCCATAATGGTTACCCATTACCCATGGGTTAATAAACCACCCATGAAAATTTGCTTCGGGGGCTTCACCCCGAACCCCCCTGACCCACTCACCGGCGAGCGGGACCACCGTAAAAATACCCGAGTGTAACACATAGAAGGTGTACCACACTCTAACATGAAAATAGGCTCCACAAACATAACAATCTCCCACTTGGAGACTGATTTTCACTGAGAAAGCTTCTCAACCCTTCACTATCATCCGCGAAGGCCAACCAAAGTTGAACATAGCTTTAGTTTATCCCTTGTGACCACCTTGGTCATCATGTCTACAGGATTCTGACTAGTATGAATCTTCTCCAACTTCAACTTATCTTCCTCCAAAGTTGTCTTGATGAAGTGATATCTCAACTATATATGCTTCATCCTGGAGTGGAAAGTAGAGTTCTTAGCTAGGTGTATAGCACTATGACTATCACTATGTAACTTACATTCCTCTTTCTTATGCCCCAACTCCTCAAGCAATTGTTATAACCAAATCATCTCTTTGCTTGCCTCTGTGGCAGCAACATACTCATCCTCCGTGGTTGACAAAGCCACCAACTTCTGTAGTCGTGAAATCAGCTCACTGCTGTCCCACCTATAGTGTAAATATAACTGTCATGCTCCTCCTGCTGTCTACATCTCCAGCCATGTCTAAATCTACATAACCACGTAAAGTGGTGTCTGATCCACTATAGCACAAAACTATCCCCATGGTCCCTCTCAAATACCGAAGGATCCACTTTACTGCTTGCTAATGCTCTTTACCTGGATCACTCGTAAATCTACTCACAGCTCCCACTGCATGGGCAATATCAGGCCTAGTGCACACCATAGCATACATCAAACTGCCAACCACTGATGAGTAAGGTACCTTAGACATTTGGTTTCTTTCTGCTCTGTCTTGGGACATTGCTCCTTTGATAACTTAAAATGGCACGCAAAGGAGTCCCAACCGGTTTAGCATCTTGCATGTTAAACCTATCCAATACCTTCTTAATGTACTCTTCCTGAGATAAAGTCAGCTTTTTTCCTTCCTATCCCGAGTTATCCTCATACCAAGGATTTGTCTGGCTGCCCCCAAATCCTTCATATCAAAGGATTCACTTAGCTGTTTCTTGAGTACTTTTATTTCCTGTATGTTTTTACCTGCAACCAACATGTCATCAACATACAAACACATGATAATATAACTTCAATCCTCAAATTTCTTTATATACACGCAATGGTCAGAATGACATCTAATATAACCTTACTCCATCATGAAGCTATCAAATTTCTTATACCATTGACGTGGAGCTTGTTTCAAGCCATACAAGCTCTTCTTCAGTTTGCACACCATCTCCTCTTTACCTTTGACCTCATAGCCGATCGATTGCTGCATATATAGTTCCTCCTCCAAATCACCATGGAGAAATGTAGTCTTTACATCTAAGCTGTTCTAAGTGCAAGTCTTCTACGCCACTATTCCAAGAACGATTCGATAGAAGTCATTTTTACTACGGATAAAAATCTCATCAAAATCTATACCTTGTTTCATGCAAACCCCTTGACCACCAACCGGGCCTTATATCTTTTCTTTCCTCCTTCTTCATCTTTAACTCTATACAACCACTTATTCTCGCAATGCTCTTTTGCCTTCCAGTAGCTTCACCAAATCCCAAGTCCGGGTTCTCCATGAGAGACTTATGCTCTTCATCCATGGCTTGCTCCCACTTCTACTGGCATCTACCTGCATTGCTTCATCAAATCTCTCGGCTCTTAACTAGAAAAGTTTAGGTTCTTTTCTTACCCTAGAAGACCTCCTCATTATAGGAGTTTGGGGTTCCTGTTGAGTAGGTTCCTAAACTGATTCATGGGTCACTTTCCTATCTAGAAGATCCTCTACCACTGCATATTCTTTCTTGGATTCTTCCTGTTTTCCCGCAATTGTTGCTTATACATGACTTTCTCATTAAAGACCACATCCCTAGACCGAATGATTTTCTTGTCTTTAATACTCCAACATTTAAATCCAAATTCATCACCACCATAACCAATGAAAGTACATTTTTTCTGATTTAGCCTCTAGCTTGGTCATATCATCCTTGTCTATATGAACAAACACCTCACATCCAAAGACTCTAAGAAATGAATAATCAACTTTCTTACCATACCAAGCCTCCTCAGGTATGCCTTCATCCAAGGCACTTGATGGTCCTCTGTTTATCAAGTACACAACTGTGCTCACCACTTCTGCCCAAAAAGAAAGAGGAGTCCTGCATGTAACCTCATGTTCTAGCACATTCCATTATTGTTGTTCATCCTTTCGATACCCCATTCTCTTTGCGGAGTTCCTCGAACCGTATTTTCCTACTGGATTCCATTCTTAGAATAGTAATCATTAAATTCATTGTTCAATACTCCCCTCCATTATCGACCTGAGACATTTTAGCTTAAGACTTGTTTCATTCTCACCAAGGCTTTCCTCTTAATAAAAGTATCAAATACATCAGATTTGTTTCTTTCTAATACAATAAACCCAAACTTTCCTTATTGCATCATCAATAAAAGTAACATAATAACTTGAACCCCTAAGAGATGATACGAGCCGGCCCCACACATCAGAATGTACCAGCTCTAACTTACTCTCTTTCTTCGTAGGTCCAACCTTGAGAAACCTTACTCACTTCTGTTTCCCATATATGCAGTTCTCACATAAATCCAAACATATTTCTATATATCCAGGAAAATTCTTCTTTATGATGTTCATGCCCTTATGGCTCATATGACCGAGCCTATAGTGCCATAATGTTGTATCTACATCTAAAGCCACAAGATTACAATCATTAGTACTATCAGTGGTTAAATACAAGGTTCTAACCTTCTTACCTCTTGCCACCACAAGAGCACCCTTGGTAACCTTCCAAGAGTTAGCTATAAATATCACAGTACAACCATCACTTCCCAATTGCCCCACCGATATCAAATTTCTCCTTAATGTAGGCACATGTCTGACATCCTTCAATAGCCATGTATTCTCATTTTGCATCTTAACCTGAACAGAACCTTTTCCAACTATACTGCAAGGCTCATCATCACCAAGAAAAACATGTCAAAATCCTTGAACATAATCAACAAAATAATGCCTATGTGGAGTAGCATGAAAAGAAGCCCCTGAATCTAAAACCTAAGATTCAGTAATATTATGCAAAGAAAGAATCAAAGCATCTTGACATACATTACCCGATGCCACATTTGCCTCCTTGTTTTCCTCCTGTTGTTTCTTCTTGTCCCAAAGCTCCCAACAATCCTCCTTTACATGCCCGAGACTTTCCACAGTTCTAACATACAATCTTGCTCTTGGATTTTGACCTTGCCCGATCTTTCGATTTTCCATGGTTTCCTCTATTCTTTGTCTCCCTCTAGTTTCCTTTGTCAAAGCATTCCACGAAGTAGAAGATTCCTCAAAACTTTTTCTTTGCATTTCCTCGCTTAGAATCACCCCTACAACATCCTCAAACTTCAACTTGAGTTAGCTGGAACCGAGCTACTTACCGCCATTACCAGGCTATTCCAACTTTCAGGTAAAGAGCACAGAATTAATAAAGCCCTAACTTCTTCATCAAATTCTATTATAACCGAAGCTAGCATATTCACAACCGTATTGAAATCATTTAAATGATCTGCTACTGAACTATTCTCAGACATCTTCATATTAAACAACTTTTTCATTAAAAATATCTTGTTAGAGGCAGAGGGTTTTTCATACAACTTCCCTAATGCATCCATTAGATCTTTTGTAGTCTTTTCCTTTGAAACATTAAATAATACCGAAGATGCAAGACACAACCGAATCATTCCAAGTGCCTTCCGATCCAACAAATCCCATTCGCATCTGTCATACTCGAGGGTTTGTTCACCTTCTCAGACAACGGAGTATAAAGATCCTTCTGATAAAGGTAATCTTCCATCTGCATCTTCCAAAGACTAAAATTATGCCCGTTGAATTTATCAACCCTAGATCTTCCATCATCTGCCATAGCTCCCACTCAAGATAAAACTTTCCCTGTGATTCAACACTTCAACAAACCAAACCAGGCTCTGATACCAATTGTTAGGAAATAAGAGATAAAATATGCGGAATAATCCCTTACTGAGAATCGCAAATAAGTAGAAACTAATATGCGAAAATATTACGGATCTCAAATAAAAGTGTAGAATAAATAACACAACACAGAGAGACAAAATTTAACGTGGTTCACCCAATTTGGGCTACGTCCACCAAGAATCACTTGCTCGATTTTATTACAAGCCTCCACTCTTTCAATACAATACCTGATCCGTTTGGAGCTATGCTCAACAAACTCTCTGAGAATTCACACTTGAATTCAAAAACACATCTGCAATACATTTGCTTGTCTATCTATCATATGCATAAGACCATATAAATAGACAACTCCTTAAGTAGTTTTACAAAACCATGGTATCAAAACAATGGGCAAAAACAAAATCGTACCATAAACCTATGGGTAGCCGAAGAGGCGTTTTACAAAACAATGGGTAAAAAACCATGGGCCCAAAATAGCCCATAACGGTTACCCATTACCCTTGGGTTAATAAACCACCATGAAAATTTGCCTTCGGGGCTTTGCCCGAAACCTGACCCGCTCACGGTGGCGGGACCACTATAAAAATATCACGAGTGTAACACATAGAAGGTGTACCACACTCTAACATGAAAATAGGCTCCAAAACATAACACTTAATTTGTCTAGGGTTGAATTTGATTGAAAGTGTACCACTCTAAACTAATTACTTGTCTAATTCAATGAGGTGCATGATTTGGGGCTAATCGAGCTCTAGAAGACATGAGACAAATGTCTTTAATTCATTTGAGGTTGATTGGATCAAATTATACAACGCACTAAATTAATTACTCATGTTTTTTTTAATTGTATTGCATGATTGGGGGTCAATCAATTCCCAATGTATACTAGATAAATACATCGAGTTTATCACGGGATCATTTTTTCCTAATTTTGCACCATTATGAACCAATAACTCATCTAGTTTGGTGAGGTGTACGATTGAGTCAATTAAGCCCCAAGTGACACTATATTATTGCACTTCGTTCATCTAGAATAAAATTTACCCAATCATGCACCATATTAAACCAATTACTCACTTGGTTCAATGTTGTGTATCTTAGGGCCAATGGAGCCTCAAATGATACTAGATAATAACTCATATAATTCATGAGGTGTATGAATGGATCTAATTAATCCCCAACTAATGCTAAAACATCACATTCAGTACATATAGTGTCAATTTTACTTGATCATGTACCACAATGAATCAATTAGTTATCTTGTTTGAGGTGAGTGATTGTCACCCCAAGAAAAACTAGATAACCACGTTTAGTTCATCCATTTCGATTGATTGACCCTAATTATGCACCATAATGAACCAAGTACTTGTTTGCTTCAATGTGGTGCATGACTTAGGATAATTGAGCCTCACTCGACACAAATTTTATTCATTTGAATTCGAGTTTCCTCGATGACGCACCATAATGAACTAACATCTCACTTGGGTGGGTGAGGGTGTAATTGGGGCTCAAAACACATCACACTAAACCAAATACTTGTAAAATTCAATATGTATGATTGGGGCTAATAGATCCTAAGCAATACTAAATAAATGTGTTAGGTTCATTGGTGTCAAGTTTCTCGAAATATGCACAAAAATGAAAAAATAACTCATCTAGTTCATTAAGGTCCATGATTAAGCCAATTGAGCCCACATGACATTAAAGGTTGTCATATTAGATTTGTTTAGAGTACATTTTCTGAATTATGTACCATACTAAACCAATTATTCACTTGGTTGAGGTCGGTGCATGATTGGGGCAAGTTGAACCCCGCATACGAAACTAAATAAATACGTTAAACTCATATGGGGTATATTTTCCCCAATTGTGCACCAATTCAAACCAATGAATCATCTAGTTTATTGAGGTGCATGATTGGGGCATACTGCCCCAAGTGACACTAGATTTCCATGTTTAATATGTTCGAAGTGGTCGATTGGATTGATCGACGATCAAGCAACATAATGAGCTAATTACTCATTTGGTTTAGAGTGGTGCATGATTATGGCTAATGAAGCACCAAATGCCACTAAATAAATATGTTTGGATCATTTGGGGTCAATTGGGCTTCTAATTGCATGTTATAAATAACCTTTTCTTTATCATAATGAACTTTAGAAATTCACAATATGTATAAAAGTTTGCATTTTAATCAAATATCAACTAAATATTTGAGCGAGGAGTCAAGTTATATATAAGAATCAACAAATCGTCACGATGAACATACAAAGTAATCATAAGAAACCTCAGTCAACACTAGCAATTCACCCACATAAGGCAGCGACTAGTGTATGTTGACATGTAACGGTGAATGATGTATGTTGACAAATAGCTATAAGTTTCATATTACTTCTTCTCTGGATCAATTTTGATTGTTAATTTCCTTTTTTAAATAATTATATTAATTTATGGTTATTTGGTATTAAAGTGTTTTGTATCATCCACATTCACTATAAACAACCATAAGACAAACACCCACATGCATGCATATATAATAAATCAACCAAATCTTAAATTAAAGAAATTACATAGATTTATCAAGGGTAGCCAGGACTACCAAAAATTTATTAAGAATATCTCGCTTGAATTTTCCATAGCAAGAATAAATCTCTTACTCAATGAATACCACATGCACTAGCTTTATTTTGTTATAAAGAATTTTTAGTAGGTTAGGGTTACGGTTTGGAGAGCACTTGCTTGGAAATCAAGTCTCATAAAGGAATATTTTAATAGAAAGATTCAAATAAGTCAATAACTCGTTGATACTCTTTCATAATAATAAATGTGGATGATTGTGTAGTAATGGATAAATTATTTGCATATTAAGTTACAAATAATATTACAAGTGCATCTTAAAGAATATAATAGTGTACATGGAAATGAAATACAAGTTAAAATCCACATCAAGATGTGTGAAAGGAAGGAAGGAGGAATCATTGTCCCTCTTTGATGAAACATTCCTTCACTCCTAAATTTTTCTTTAACCAAAAGAATCGGGCCTCTCGGGCCTTGCCAAGGATTTGTGAATATTTCTACAACTTGATTGTCTATTAGAAAAATTTAAGTTCAACAAACTTGCCCCGAGTCAAATTTTTGATATAATACACGTGTATTTTAATTTACTTTGTGTGTTAGTGTTTTGTTAGGTTGAAGAGACATGGATGCCACTTTGATTATACATTAAAGTATTATGGGTTAGGTATGTGGAAACCCATATTAAAAAGATTACATTGTACCCACACTAACTCATGTCGTAGAACAACTCCACTATACTCCACCTCTATAGTAGACAAAGCAATAATGGTAAAAAATTTACAAGAGAAAGTAACATGACCAATCATAAGATGATAGATATAGATAATGGTTGACTTGAGATCTTCCGGATCCTTGCCCAATCACTATTTGAATAACCTACAATTGTTAGTTAGAAGGAGCATGTTTTGTTGCTACTTTTCCCATGAAGTGTAACAAAAACTGAAGTTAGTTAACTTGTAATAAATCCCATAATTAGTAATACCACAAAGATACCAAAAGAATGCATTTTGCTTCTTTCCAGTGGAATTCATGTGGTTCGTGATAATAGCATGATACAAGGTTTATAACAAAATAAATATCATGACGTGTATGAGTCAAGTAGAGTAGGATTCCAACCAACTTCCTGTAAAGTGTCCATTTAATTCAAGGAGTGGAGCATTTAGCACAAAGCTCGACTTCATTTGAATAAATAAGAGTCAACGCAGACTTACGAGTTTCCATATTAAAGTGAATGAAATTATATTGAGAATATTTGAGATGGATCAAAATACCTTTGTTAGACTATGAAATATGAAGACACAGAAAAAAATGTAGAAAACCCAAATCATTCATCTTGAAAGACTTCTTAAAATGTGCTTTCAAATCATGGATTTGTTGTGGAATATCATATGCTAATTTTGTCATCGACATAAGTGGACCGAGAATGAGGAGCTTTATAACGCCCACACTAGTAACATGGCCAAAACACAAATAATTTTTGATTTATTTTTGGTTTATCAACAACACTTACAATATCACTTAGACCCACATAATAGTCACACGATTCTAAACCAAAACACGACATGCATCACTTTGCATGCATCTCCAAGACAAGGAGAAGGTGATGCCAACCACACATCATAAATGAAAATATATAATAAAACCAATCCATCATTATCTTGTCAAGGGGAAAATTATGCCATCACTAAAACTTATATGTAATATCCCTTTCAAGGGCTGAAACTGAAAAGTAGGAAATTAGCACAAACCCCAATATTATCAAATCTGATTTCTAAACCAACAAACTGAAAATAAAACCCAGATTTGAACAACAATAAGATTTTTGGAACAACGGTACAAAAATGCATGCAAAACACTTGAAACTCTTCAAACAACTTTGCCAAAATAGATATAAGTATTTTAGGCATCCACCAAACCAATATTCAATAGGAAATATGATCCAAAACACTGCTAGAAATTAATTAAAAACTAGCAAAGTACAACTACAATAAAAATTATGAAATGAGGGTTTAGAAACCCTACACACAAATATTGATTCCAACCTTATAAATAATAAGGAATCCAAATATGAATTCAAATATGATTGTCATGCCCTATATGGCACCAAACCATACACTAATGCAAGTCACTCCACAAGGGAGAGGCTCAATAATGCATATAAAATCTGATTATGACTTCTTCTCAAATTTGTAATATTCCTTCAAGCCAAACAAGGAATGATGGTTTCCGTCCCTCAACTAACCATAAGAAATATTTTCTATCCTTCTTGGAAGTGTCACACACTTGGATTCCCACCCAAGAGTGGAAGAAAATGAGCAATCAACCAAAATCCAATTAGAGTAAATTTTCTAAAAGTCCATGATGCAAATGATGTCCATGGTCTCCTTTTATATCCTTATATTGGTGCCAAAGGCCAAAATGGGGTCCCGACCCATGATAAAGCTTAATTAATCTTTAATTTTCTTTTAAAATCCACTAAACCTAGTTGACCTACTAAAAAGAAGAACCCACTATAAGAAAACATTAAAAATTAGAAAATAAAAAGTGTAATAAGAGTTCACTTCCTTTCCCCACTCACTCGACTTCATTATCATGGAAAATGGAATGGCAAGATGTCCAAAATCATGCTCCCAAGTTAGAAAAGGGGCATTACAATCCTCCCTTCCCAAAATTGCTTGTCCCCAAGCAATTGCAAACTCATATGCCCAAGCATCATCATGTCATGGTGAAGGAACATGTTGTAGTGCTCCCATAATCTGGACCATGTGTTGGTTAGATGAAGGAGCTTCAACCCAAACAAACTCATACCTATATTTCCCCTTTCTTCATGGAAGTCTTCATCTTTTTCTACTTCAAAAACAACAATGACACTTCCCTTTTTGTATTCTCGGCTATACAAAAATCCTGCAAATTGATATAGTTTCCAACATAGAGTAAGAAATTGATGCATAATTATCCTAACAAGCTATCACTCTCACTACCAAATGCAAATCAATTTGGGGAGGGGATGAAAACAATTCACCATGGTCATAATTCATATGGAACCCTATTCCAAATGAGGCTATCAAATCTAGTTTATTCCCTTCCTTCAACTTAAATCTTCCTTCCTCATTATTCCATGACGAAATGCTCTAAACATGGTTGTTAATGAAAGCTTCAATATGCTTTTGCAAACTCAACCCTATAATCATGTCATAACAATTATCAAACTAAAATATTATGGAAAAAAAGAAATTTATAAGAACAATAGGGGCTGAAAATTGACTTACATAGGCTGGAAATTTAAGAACAACAGGTCTACAATTGAAATCAACCTTCCCTTGCTTATCATTCCTTCCTTTTCCTTCCTGGATTTCAAGAATTTTGATTCCTTCATTTTGCAAATGGAATCCCATCTCCTCCTTGTGAACTTTGAGGTTGATTTCCCCTAAAATTAGGAGCTCTTAACCCCACAAACAATGTGTGATTCTGCTGAATGTAGAACAAATAAGTCAATGCAAAACTCATACCTTTTCATGAGGACAACGGGCTGTGGTATCTTCCTTGTGCAAAGAGGATATGTTTCATAAGTTTTGGTGATCATGAGGCCCTTGAAACCAGCCTTGCTTGGCCCCATCCTTCTTGCCAATTCTTTTTTGATAATTTGATGCATATTGCTGCCCATTCCTTCTAACTCTTCCATTTTTATAGAACCAAGGGTTAACCACATAAGAAACAAAGAATTAGAACCATCATTATGATCCAAACACCTCATGATAGAGTTCCCTTCCATAATGATTTTGAAATCTGATATTCCTCCCTTTGAAGGACTCAACATAGCACCTACATGCCACTTGCATAAATGTAGTCACTAAATCACACACTTTGAGTAATATTTAGTCTTGGTCTCATACTACTATTTAGAGGGTTTTATAGTGAAGAAAGTACTAATTAACCCTTGTCTCTTGGCCATTTTTATTTTATTTCACTCGTCATCCCCAACCTCCACTACACACATGCCTATTTAGTTTTCATCATCTTCCTTCATTTTAGCTTTGGTTGGGGTGCCTAGAGTTAGTACTGGGGCACCCATGGGTGCCCCGATCCCTTTTGAGATTTTTTTGCCACTTTTTGGGCACTTTCTATCAATTTCAACTTCTTATCTTTTTGTTGGTCAGCCATTTCAAGGATAATTATGAAATTAGATCAAGAGAGCCCTATAAATATAAAATTATGAGACCATAATGAGGGACCAAGTACTAGTCACTACTACATCCACCTAGTGTTGCATCCATCTATAACATTTGGAGATCATTTACATTCACTTAGATCCATCAAAAGGGAAAGGCTGGTTCATCTGCATCACATAAGCATATGAGGGGATTCTATTCTATTCCATCCACCATTCTACTACATTTTTACATCTACTTATTACTCATTACTTCACAAAGTGCGGTTGAAACAAGAGCACCTAGGGAACATGATTCACACACATAATAGAATTACATTTGGGTCTAGAATGCGGTGCAACGCTCAACGCTCAATTAGTAAGTCCATTGTTGTGGTAGTTGAGGTCAATCTAACCTATTCATTTACATTCTTCTTTTTGTAGGGTTTTTATACTTCTTTTGGTCTTTTGTAAGTCTTATATTCATCTTGTATTAGTAGCGACACCTGGCGTAGTGCAACAAAGTTAATGCGACAAACAATGAGGATTTCGGACCATCTTCCGAACATGTGAAACTCGGTTCAAGATATTTCACATAGACCAAGGTGCTCATTCTACAGACCAATGCATCTGTAGGTGCCCCAGTCCCTCTCCAGGTGCCCTAGTCTAGAGAATCAATCCAAGATCTGCTCATTTTAGGACCTCTGCACGCGTTGTTCATGCTTCCTATTTCTCTAGCCAACTATGCAACATAGTCCAGGTGAGCTCCTCTAATCAATTTGAGTCACTTCCTCACCCTTATGATATATTAGGGTTTCTATTTCCATTAGCTTAGTTGCTTGGGTAATTTCCATATTTACTTATTACATTTATTCTTTGTATTTACATGCCATTCTAGATTATATTTGAAAGAGTTTGCGAGAATCTTATTGAATATCATGCACTATAATGAAGTTACACTCCAAAGGAAACGTAATAGCTCTAGCGTAATCACAAGGAGGAATCAATCAATCATTGGAAGAACTTGCATAATTGAACAAAGCTTGCACATAGAGAAAGATAAGCGGAGTGTTTGGCATGATCATAAATGTCAAATGAAGGGATACATATAGGGTGCTGAGTAACCCTAGTGCATGACACACAAGCAAACCCTAAACCTAACCCATGTGATATGACCCTCCATATGTGAGTGGAGGACACATAGGATCCCACACACCAACACCCCCCTTCATTGAAGCTGGGGTAGCGGCTATGATGAGTCAGACAAAACAAGAAGACACTCCTAAACAACTAAGAAAGATGTGTCAATGGGGCCTGACAACTCAAGGCCCGATAAGGTGTTCATATACAAACCGCATCTTCCTAAGAATAAGAAGAAGAGAAATGGGTCCGGCATAAATCCTGATGAGGTACCCATGCACAAAAAAAGAAGTCCCAAGTAGCGAAGGAAAACCCAGTGGGAAAAACATCCACCACAAGAGAAAAAAATACTCTCTAATCTAAGAAAGATGCCAAAGATGGGTCCTAGCCATAGACTAGCCTGTAAAGGTACCCATGTACAAAAGGGAAATCTCTCAGAAAGATGAAAAAGAGAGAAGAAGAGGGAGACAAGATGGATGTAGAAGATTCCATGGATGGATCTAAACTCTGTAACTCTAAGAAGTCTCCCAGAAGAATGTCGATGATGAGATCCTCTGACCTCTGGACTGAAGAAGATCCATCCGCACCGAATTGTGTGTCTGCCCTTAGGAAGGACAGAAAAGATGTGCTAGAAATATTTCCACTCCACGAAGGAAACCGAAGGCAGTAGCACGAAGAACTCTGAGTCTGGTCCACGAGAGTGTGACATAGGTCTAGCAAGTGAGTGCGAAGGAGCCGAAGGAAATATCATGAGTGAAAACTGTTAGAGTATGAAGGGTGAACACCTGTAGAAAGGATTTTCAACCGATGTGAAGGTAATAAAACATCCCCCATGATAGAAAATGGATCCACAAACAAGGGTGGATCAATGAAAGTCTCCAGAAAAGTGGAAGTGGTAAGAGTCCCAAAAGGGAACTCCCAACAATGGAGATGATGAACTCCTCTGAAATACCTGTAGATGGATGAGGAACCTGTAGTACATCACAAGTGTACTATATAGGAGACTGCTCAATATCTGATGAGATGTGGGATGTGTCAACACTCTCTGGAATAGTGAGAGAAGGAGGAGAAGAGTCCTCTGTAGTACTCTTGACATCAGAATTGGGTGCACAATCCTCGTCATCAGAAGTATAACCAAGCGAGTTTGTGTCAGTGGAACTATCATCACATGAAGAAATAGAGGAGACAACGGAATCAAAAGTAGAGGTGAAGAAAGAGTGGGGTCCAACGAAATCTGAGCGAGTACATCTCATATCTGAAGTATCTCCAACTAAATCTCCAGCACTTTGCAAAGTTTTCCTAGCCCAAAGAGGACTAGGAGAATCAAGCTCAGAGTTAGAAGATTCTTCACTCGAGTGAGAAGGGACATAGTCCTCATCATCACTACTGTCAGAATCGGAAGACTCAAAAGTCTGAGGGTCATGAAGAGGAGCACACTCAACAACATCATCATCTGAGGAGTCAGAGTCCGAATCAGAGAGCTGAAGAACCTCAGTAGGTAGAGAAGTAGAAGTTGAATAGGACTTAATGCTTCTCTCAATATCAAGCAATGAAGTGGGCGTCGAATTGAAGTAAAGTGGGAAAAGGTATACAACTGTGAATGGTGATCTGCCTTTCCCTCAGCCACTGTAGTGTCATCATTAAGCTCACGAATAATCACCGAGTTAGGACCAAATTCCACTCGCATTCCTTCACCAAGGTGAGTAATTTGGTAAACCGATAGGAGATTGGTAGAGAGATCAGGAAAACTCAACACTTGATTAAATGTTCCCCATCTATCTCTATCGATCCACTACCGGAAATTGACACTTTTGTGTTATCACCCAACATGATTTGGGACATATCACAAGGTTCGATGTTGGAGAAATCAACATGCAAAGAAGCCATGTGGTGCAAGGCACTAGAATCTATAATCCACGTCAATGAAGGAGAAACTTGAGCTACGAGGGCCTTCCCTTTCTTCTTATCAGATTTAGACTCTCTTGTAGTAGAAGACTCGGCCTTTGGAGCATTTTGTTTGATAGACTCAGGAACACCTATTTGATTTTTCTCAAGTAAATGAGTAAGGTGATCAATTTGTTTTCTCATACATAGATGCTCTTTATGACCATATTTCTTGCAATAGGAACACAAAAACTTGTCTTTCTTTCTCTAGGCTCAGAAGTCAAAGCGTTCGTGTTAAATTTAGTTTTGGTCTTGGTTTCCTTCTTAGGTTGATCCTTTTTCTCTATCTCATTATCAGTCTTCTTTTCCTTACTAGTACTTACTACAAGGGCATGTGACTTGGACTTGAGAGACCCCATTTGAATGAGTTTGTCTTGTTCTCAAATGAGTTGGGATGAAAATAGTCAAAGGAGGGCATATTCCAATCCTTTCCCAAGGCAACTTTTGTAGCGTAAAAATTTGACACGAAGACGGAGTATTCGGGACCTAACTTAGAAAGAATCGACAAGATCAATTAGGAATCTTTCTTCTCTACTTGACATTCCTTTAACAACAATCTAGTGTGGACAAACTTAGAGAAGAATGCTTGTAGGTTTTCAAAATCACTAGGATTTAACCCTAGTAGTTTGTTTTCCAACTCATGTGCTCTCATGTCATCTTGTTGTCCAAACATTCCATCTAACATTTTCCACGTAGAATTAGGTGTTTTGGATGACTCAATGTGGAAGAGCAAGTCAGGAGAAACAAACATGTAAAGAAGACCTAAAGCTTCATCACTACAATTTAACCACTTAGATTTTTAGGGTCGTCATCTGGTTCAGTCTCAGTTCCCATGGTGATGCGGAGTAACCCTTTACCTCTTAGTTTCATAATCATTTTTATCTCCATTTGAAAAATTGAACGGTGTAAGCAAAGGAATTGTATAAGCATCCATTGTGAAGAGAGAGAGAAGGAATGTAGAAAAGAAACACAACCACCCAAGACAATATAATAACCCCCTGCTTTCGGCACTTTATAGTTTAGTGTGTTGAATACAATCGGGTCTAAGCATGCATCTTGAAACACTTGGTAACTTGCCTTGCAATCAAGCGTAATAACGTGCAAGAGAGGAGACCACAATCGTGTTTCGTGAAGCATAAAAAGTGACATCGTACACAAGCACAATTGTAAAAACTAGGAAGGAGGTGAAATCAAATCCTGGTTGTGAGAAAAAGTGTCTCACGTTGCAAAGGATACCCCCTTGCTACAAACTGTGGTGGATGCGCTCACTAGTCGCAAGCAATAATAAGGGTAAAATACAATGTTTTAAACAAACTCAAGATGAGTCGAGAGATCTTTAGAATGCCGAAAAAGCATGTGGAAGACAAATAGGAGCTAGAGTGTTACTGCACACTTGAGTGCATGATTAGTAAAAAAATCAACAATAACGCTTAAAAATTATCGTTTGGAAACGCCTAATTTAGCTAATTTTAAAGCTATGGGAGTTAAAAAATGATAATTAATGTTAATTTAAAGGATGATTTTAAAATAATACTAATCGTAAATGAAGGTCAATTTGAAATTAATAAAACTAGATTTAATATAATTAAATCTAATTAATTTCAACTAATTAAGATCTAATTAAAAATTAAATCCTAATTAAATATTTTAATACTTTCCTTTCTAAAAGAGTCAAATTTAAATTGTTTCCACTTACAATTTAGAATTTTTTAGTTAAGATCTATTAAGATCTATTAAAGGAAACTAACTAAGATCTATTAAATTTAAAAGAAACTAATTTCTATTAATATCTATTAATAGAAATAGATTTTTAAAAAAGCTTACCGTTATTTAAAAGCACCCACGAAATGAATTTTAATAAACTTACCAAAAATAAAATACCCACCATTGGAAGTGGAGACCGTTTGGGTGGAGGATCCCGCTTGCGGTAAAGATGATGGAGGCGGAAAGCAAGCGAACAAAGCTATGTGGAGATCAGTTTGGTGTGGGTCTGGCACGAGTAGGGAGCCATTGGAGAAGGCTCGGCACACGAGGAAGGGCATAGGAATTGCTACTCGAGAGGAGAACACAATCTCGAAGAGTAAAAACAGTTTAGCCAGGACTCGACCTGGGTGACACAATACAACACACCAGCTCATGGTTTGAGTAGCTTTGACAAGAATGAACTCGGCCAGGGTAAAGAGAACGTGAGCCAGAGATCATGAAGGATGAAAAATGCATCCACAAACTAGAAAAATCGGGGACCCGACCAAGCGAGAGGGAGAAAACATGGCGAAAAAACCACGGGCAATGGTTCAACACGTCCACATAGCCCACACAAGGGTAGGGATGTTGGCATGGAAGCTGTTAATCATGTGAGATGACCCTCCATATGTGAGTGGAGGACACATAGGATCCCACACACCAACAAGATTAACTATCATTATTCTACATTTTAGTTGATTTTAGTTAATCATTTTGGTGAACCCGATCTCCACACTTATAGGATCTTCATTCATACCTTATCATTCTAGGGTTTATTCTCCTTTCGCCATGGTTCACTCTCATACTGATTTTATTGAAGAACATCTTAAGGCCATTAATGATCATATTGTTGAGCACCCTCAAGATCTAGACTTACTTTTACATGTGGCTCGTGAGGAAGCTACCAATTTGGCAGAACTCAACACTTCCACGGCTATACCAACCTCTGTTTCCACTCAACCACTCACTTCCACTCTTCCACCTATCTCTATTGTTCTTGTTTTAGTTAATACTCCTACCAATCATTTTATGCCACCCTTAGTTTCTCATATACGATAGGTTTCATCCATTGGAAATCAAGACTTAACTTCTCTTTATCACAACCTTCAAGCTCAAATTTGTAAGTTGCAACATGCCACTTCATCGTCGTCTTTAGATTCTACCTTATTGTTGCATACTCCATTCACACCTACCATCTCTACTTATCCACTTCCTCCTAGCTTTTTCACCCCTAAGATTCCCATTTTCAATGGGCATGGTGACCCACAAGAACATCTTAGAGCATTTCATGTCGCTTGTCTTGATTTTGTTGATGATCATATTCATTAGCTAAACTCTTTCCTCGTAGTCTCATAATTATGCGATGTGTTGGTTTTATGACCTACCTATTCACTCGATAACTTCATTCATGCATCTAGCCAATGCCTTTCTTACTCATTTCTCCATCAATATTGGCTCTAAGATCTCTTATGCTCAGACTAGCACAACTTAAACAGGGATCAAATGAACACCTCACTAACTACGTTTTGAGGTATAAGAACAATCTAGCTAAGATGACAAATGTGCTTGCAAACTCTAAGCTTTAGGACTTGTTCATTCAGATTCTTTTACCACCTCTCCAAGAGAGTGTTCTCTTTGAAACCTCTCCTTCGTTCGATCAACTTTTTCATACTCTTAAGCTTCGTGAGACCAAAATCCTATCCATAGGAAAGCTTAAGTATCAGGAACATACTTCGTCCTCCACTCATTTTCAAAAAATAAACCATTCAAACCATCTACAACCAAGCTAACCAACACTAAAGAGGTTCAGTCACAATAACCTCGTCACACGTTTAGTTACTTTCCAATGGCTCGCATCTCATATTGAAACAACTTCTCGAGAGCAATCTTATTACCCTTCCTCCACCACTCGAGTTATATCCATCATGACCAAAAAGGTAGGAACTATAATGAGAACTTCTATTGTGATTATCATCGATGTGTGGGACATTCTACAAATAGATTTTAAAGCTCTGCAAAATCATTCAAAATTTAATTGATGAAAACAAATTAGAGTTTCCAGAGTCTACTAACTTTTGACCGATAATGACAAATGTAAACTCAACTCTTTAACCATGATTCTCAACAACATGACAAGAAAGTATCTGAATATTTTACTAATCATATGTATCATGTAGTGCCTCCTCTTGCATTAGGAGCTCTTGATTTCTTAGTTGCCAACACGAACAATTCACCCCGGTCATTTCTTTTTCGCCACGATTATCATGTGACTTTCTCATCAAATCATTTGTATATCAATACATGTATTGGCTCGACTTCTATTAACAACACTAAGTTTGACCCATCATGGCCCGTTAGTGCATTCTCCATTTCAACGCTTAGGGCTATCGACTACCCTCAATCGCAAATTCAATTCCATTTCAACAAAACTTTGGTGTTGTCAAACTACATGTTACGGTCGGTCCTCTTACACGACTTGTACCTTTTCTCATTAGAAACACGGTTGATGGTTATGACATGCTTCTTGGTCTTAGTTGGATTTTTGCTCTCAATCTATCATCTCTATGAATCAGTTGCGACTCAAATTTATTCACAAAAATCACGTCATATCTATTATCGGTTCCCCTCCATATACTCCATGGTCTCCATCTCCTCGCACAGTAGTTAACATATCATCTACTTCTTCTCGCACATCACCTTCTCCATATGTTACTCAAAGCATAGTCTACTCCAAGATCACCTACTCACACACTTTCTACACGACTGCATCACTCTACTAGTCCTACACATAGGTATAGCCCCATTCCTAGGACAATTACTACATCTCGACATAGATCACCACCTTAGTTTATTCCATGTGGGTCTTCATCACCTTCGTAGTCAATATCATATAGGTCCTCATCACCGATACATTTTACTACACCACGAACTTCATCATATGTTCATCCATCACATGCACATAGGCTTCATTCACCAGCACAACATTTTTATACTATACCACCATTGTTAGAGCATAGCATAGTCATACGCTTTCACCATCATGTACATTAGATGGAGGACCTTGTCCTTCTTTGACATCATTAGTTAGTTAATTTCCTTTATGACATGGGTGGCATAACATCTAATACATCCCCCACTCACCTTAGCATTTACGCATGTCTCATCTTTGCATTTTCATATGTCATCATAGGCATACTCACCCTACATTTTAGCATTGTCATTACTCGATGACACACTCTTGTGCTTCGGTTCACACTTGATTGTCGAGGGCATACTACACATGAATCCCACACACCGCATTGTAGGTATTGCACACCTGTGCATCTATTCACACATTATGCGTCATACACCATACACTACATTTATTTTACAACATTTTGACATATGCTCATTCATATATTATACATCATACTAGTCTTCATCATACTCATCTAGCATTACATCATCCTACATACTACATTACTAGTCTATCTACATACATTACATACCACTCTATACATTACACTTTACACATTCTACACATCTTGCATTGCATTTTACACATCACGTATTTACACATTATACACATCACATGGTCATTGATCTTCACCACCTATCTACATGTTGTACTCACTACCCTATGACGCACTTTAGTTCCTCGGTCCATACTCGATTGCCGAGGGTTTACAAATCAAATGGATCTTACATTCATCACGAGTTTATCATTCAACTTCTCATCATGCGACATTTCTAGAATAGTGACACACGCATATATGCTAACTTGTCACTTACCCTATCATCGTGTAGTGGTATACGCTATAGGCTACATCACCACTCCCTCTATTCATCTTGTAGTGATATAATTTTTGGTTAAATCATTACACCCACATTCATTTTTTTGTGATATATACTTCGGCTATAGGGTTCACACACATACAACATTTCTAGGTCGCATGTCATCACTAAACATACACATTCATCATCATTGCACATTAGGCACACAACACACACTTCGACCATTTCCCGATGATGCAATCTCGTTTATAGTTTGTTCTTGACTAGCGAGGGGGAAAACCAAATGAATTTCATTGTATACACTCTATTCACCTAGGGGAACGTGGCTCCTATCACTCCATCTTGAATTCCATTTCACCATCCACAACATACTACATATTATGGTTGCTTTTACTCTTGTTACTCTTGTTTGTATATGGTTGTTTATTACACATGCTAGCTAGATCTCTTGTATGTCATTTATATATACCCTACACACATGTGCATTCACGCCTTTTCTTAGTTTTGATCACAGATACATGTCTTTTACACATAGCATAGATGCTCACCTTCTACCCTTCCTACATTGGTCATTTGGGGCATCCACATTCATCTCTTCCAGTGTGATATTGTTTCATTTTGTACTTAGCACTTTACATTACTTATTTATCAATGCTTTTGAATTACTAGTTATCTTTCTAACATACTAACGGGTGCTTCATGTGCAACATTTGTTATGTAGGGATATTTGCTTCCATAGTAGTTTGTTACATTGTTTATTATTATTTACTCTTATCGTGGGCTTTGCCATATGTTTGTGTGTGCACACTTGTTTGTTGTATGCGGACATGATGGACTTGCGTGTCTTGCAAAATTGTAAGTGATATCCCATGTTTACAACCCACTTTATGCGGTCTAGTTTGTTTTCTTGTGTGTTTACATTACTACATTTTTTAATAGCTTATACATTGTTTTCGTAGATTACACATTGCTTTATACATGCATGCTTGTTTTTACTAACACTTTTCTTTGGCCAGCCTCTTGTTTGTGTGCACCTAGGCTTCTACCAAGCGCATTCCCTTCCCCTACAGAGCAGAGTTACAAAATTCATATGGTTGGTCCTCTTTTAGGGCCACATTCTCCTATTAGCGACATCGTATGCACCCCAAAGATGGGGGGGCATCATTTGGGTTTTCTACATACTACACAGAGATTCTACACCGTTTCGGTTCGATTCGAGTTATATACATTGAGTGGGTTTAGACTATTTTACAAACCCCAAACACAACAAATTTTATAGGACATGGTTTTCCTTCACACATTTAGGGAGCAATTAACGGTTGGAGGATACAACTGAATTCCTCCCAATACTTCTTCTATCGCCGACGTCGGATTTCTCAAAAAACTAAACATTACTGAGAGATCTCTTCATATCTTCAGGGAAGTAATTACAAGAAGGAGAATAATGCAACTTTATCCCTACATTTCTTTGGCCAGGTGGCGTGAGATCACCCAAAAACCCGCGAGACTGAGGATATCCTTCTACACTCTTTCTCTCAACATGGATTAGGTGCACATGTTCCTTTTACATTTTTCATTTGTGTACTTTACATTCACTCACTTTTTAAATACATGCATCTTTTACATTACATTTTTACACAAACATACATACATATTTGACTACTTGATCATGTTCTCCTTGCATGGGAAGCAAGCAGTCAAATGGGGGCAACAACAACATCAAACAACATTTCGTGACAACACACACTATACTAACCATGCAAGTACATCACATACATCATCAACTACACGCGTGTTTCCGCCCTAGGTTCACTCTCATCACTTTTTTGCACTTTTCATCTTTAGTTTCCATGCCCCATCATCTTTTTGTCACTCCAAACTTTTTCTATTACTTTGGCATGTTTTCTACATCACTCTACAACACCATGAGGTATGCATCTCTATCTACTTTATGTTACCGAGCTTTCCGCTTGCTGACATAAAGTGGGGGGAAATGTAGTCACTAAATCATGCATTTTGGGTAATATTTAGTCCCGGTCTCATACTACTATTTAGAGGGTTTTGAGTGAAGAAAGTACTAATCAACCACTTGGCTCTTGTCCATTTTTGCTTGATTTGGTCGTCATTCCCGACATCCACCACACACATGCCCAGTCAGTTTTCATCATCTTAGTCATTTTAGCTTTGACATGGGCTCCCAAGCTATCTTGGGGCTCCCATGGGTGTCATGGTCCCACCATGGGTGCCCGATCCCTTTTGAACTTTCCCACCACTTTTTGGGCACTTTCTAGCTGTTTCATCTTCTTATCTTTTTGGTGGTTAGCCATTTTGGGGTTAATTACAAAATTAGATCAAGAGAACCCTATAAATATAAAGTTATGAGACCATAATGAGGGACCAAGAACTAGTCACTACTATCATCCACCTAGAATTGCATCCATCTATAGCATTTGGAGATCATTTGCATTCACCCAACTCTATCACAAGGGACAAGGTTGGTTCATCGCATCACATAAGCATAGGAGGATTATATTCTATTCCATCCACCATTCTACTATATTTTTACATCTAGTTATTGCTCGCTACTTCACAAAGTGCGACTGGCACAAGAGCACTTACGACACATGATTCACACACACTAGAACTACATTTGGGTCTAGAATGTAGTGTAACACTCAATTAGTAAGTCCACTGTTGTGGTAGTTGAGGTTAGTTTGACCTATTCATTTGCATTCTTATTTTTTTAATGATTTTGATACTTCTTTTGGTCTTTTGTAGGTCTTTTATTTATCTTGTATTAGTAAGACATGACACCTAACGCAGGTGTATGGAAGTTAATGAAAATAACAACAAGGGTTTCATACCATCTACCAAACCTGTGAAACTCGATTTGGATCTTTTGCACTGAGACAAGGCATCCTTTACGTGAGACCAGAGCGCCCGTAGGCACCCCGATCCATCTCCAGTGCCCGAGTCCAGGAGAATCAATCCATATCTTTCTTTTTAGGACCTACTGTAATCGTTCTCTGCTTCTTGTTTCTCCGACCAGCTCTGTGACATAGTCCAACGAGCTCCTCTAATCAGTTGAGTCACTTCCTCACCCTTTTGGCATATTACGGTTTTATTTCCATTAGCTTAGTTCTTGGGTCATTTTCATATTTACTTATTGCACTTATTCATTGTATTTACATGATGTTCTAGATTAGATTATTTATCATTATTACATATTTTAGTTAATTTTGGTTAATCAGTAAACACCTTAGAAATTGAGCCCAAATATCGATATTTTATTTACTACAAAAAGTACTTCTTACCTCCTCACCCAAATATGATGTGTACTAAAGGTATTGATCAATGGTGACATAGGAGGATCTGACATACATGAGACATGAGTACTCCTAACCATCTTTACATGCTAGAAAATATGAAATGATGCTATGTACCTTGGGATGTGATAATATAATGTATATGGGTTGATGGAGATGTCGACATGGTGGCACACATCCCCTTAGTTAGTCACATAGGAATTAGTTATATTGGGTAATGAGTCGGCCTACATTAGGATTAGGTGTTACCCATCCTATTTAAAGGATGTGAGTATCACTATGAGAGGGTCATGGATGTATTAGTTGAGTATTCTACTTGGTAGAGGCATATTGGAGGTGTCCCCTTGAAGCAGATTCCCATCTTGGCAAATTGTGGAGTTACTCCTTCCTTAAGGAGCATTGTATGGTGTTTCCCTACCTTAAGGGTATTATTCTACATATATTAAATATTTAGGCATATTGGCCCCCATATCTCTTGTGTTGTGTTATATTCTGCAAATTATTCATTTATTATATGCAAAGTTCTTATCAAGTGGTATCAGAGCATCGATTTTGGCAAAATTGGGTCCAAACCCTAATTTTAGAGATTCATCTATATTTTGAAATATGTTGTGAATTTTTTCTCAAATTTTTACCATAGTTGCGAAAGGGTTTCATAAATCTACAGTCTAAATTTCAGAATTTTTTGAGGTGTTTTGTGGAAGTTATTGCATTTTTAGGGTTTCACCTAAATTTTCTTCACATGCTGCATTTTTAGAATTAATTTTCTAAATTTTTACCAGCATTTCGAATCTCCTGTCATAAATCTATGGTAAAAATTTAAGAATTTTTGGATCTATTTTGAATAATATATTGAGATTTTTAGGTTTTTACATAAAATCAGCCTACAGGTTGCAATTTTCCATCTTTCCTTAATTTTTTTACATATTCGAATAGCTCTCACAATTTTAGTAGGGGTTAATTTTTTTGGTTTTGATCGAGGCCAAATTATAGACTAAATCATCAGGTCAAATATTGGTCAAAGGAGTAAGTTTGTGAAACCCTAGTTTTGTGGATCATGGGGATGGTAACTTTTTTTGGAGATGGTAGGATTGATCTTTAGAGAATGGTGGAAAAAATTTAGGGATAAATTCTCTCAACCATTAGATATTTGGTTCTTCAAGTTGTGGATTAGTGGCCCTGCACATATTTGGTTTTCTAAGTTAGAAAAGGAGAAGTCTAATTGGTCTTTGGAGGAACTGGAACAAGTTTTCATGGACAGATGGGAAACAAAAGAAGAAAAGCAAGAGGAAGTATAAGAATTTAATGATAATAGTGAGGAAGAGTAAATACTAGAAGAATAAGAAGAAGAAGAAAAAAATGTTGAGGTTGAACTGCTTTACATGAGGATTTAGAAGGAGGACAACAAAAAATCGAGATATCAAGTTCAAATCTTTGCACCTCAGGAAGGAAGCTTCAATATTTCATTTTGAAGGGCACATTCAAAGGAAAAAGGTAAAGGAATGTTGTAAAAGTAAATATTTGTCGTAAGTGGTCGGTAATGTTAAAATGTCAAAGTTTGGGTAATTAGAGAAGTAGGGTCTACATGATTAGGAATTAGAAATATTATATTGGTAAAAGGACAAGGAGTGAGGTCATAAATATTTTGTGTATTTTATTTGTAAAAAGTCTAAAAATGTGGAACCCATGTAAAATGATAAGGTTTATCTTATCTTAAAGATAAGCTTACATGTACGAGATAAGAGTTAAGGTATGGAATATGATTCGTCGAGTGGATTTCTTATCCTATCTTAGAGATAAGATGGATAAGCTGGAAGTTCTATAAATAGAGAGGCCACCCCCTCATTTAGCATAGAAGGAAGTAGTGAGAAATATTGTAGGAAGTGTGCGAAGGAAGCCATCGGTTTAAAGGTGTGTTGAAGAAGCCATTAAGAGGTGTAATTGTAAAGTTTCTCCCATAGTCTTGGTGAAAGGCAAGTGAAGTCAATAACACTTGAAGTACCTCATGGGTGAGAGATTAACAATTTCATGTTAATATTATAATTTACTTTGATATTTCAGATTTGTCATCATTGTCTTATCATAGTCGATGGTATTCTTGTGTTATGTTGTTGTTTGTTTCAGTTACATCCACCAAACTAAAAGGTTGTGCATTAGTAAATAATCATAGCACGAGGAGTTTCGGTGAAGAATTATCATAGTGCGGATTGGTGATGACATTTTGGTTCCGTTCGGGACCATTCCTCGTTTAGTGGATTTTACGGAGAGATATTCCCACTTAGTCAAAAATCAATTGGAGGGTAACCTTGTTTTTTTTGTGCGTAGTAGTTACCATGGTAAAGTCATTTTTGCCATGAATAGTAGTTACCATGGTAAAGTCATTTTTCTTTGGAATAGTATTTACATGATAAAGTCACTTTTTTTTACGTGAATAGTATTTACCATGAGTAACTTCACTTTTTCTAGTGAATAGTGTTTACCACGGTAAAGTCGAGTTTTTACATGATAAGTCAAGTTTTACCATAGTTTACCGTGGTCATTTCTATTTTTCTTTGTAGAAAGGTGTAAAGTCACTTTCTAGTATAGTGATTCAATTATTTGTGCACATAAGTCTTGTTGATTGTACTTGTGGGTTGGTATTTCACGGTGGTTACTTTTGAAAATGGGAAAGATTCTTTTTTCAGCTCAATCTAATGAAGATGCTTCTTCTTTCATTCGAGAGTTTAAGCGATCTTGTATTTGTAATGGCCTTATAAGAGAGGAACAATGGACTGAATTTTTCCTACCTTTTTGGATGGTTCGGACACTTAGGTGGTTTGAAACACTAGGTGATAATGTGAAAAACTCATGGGATTTATTAACTGAAAGTTTTCTTGAAGAATTTGGTGAACAACGAAATATGCAGATCTCATGATCGAGATCACAAAGCTATCCCAAGGAGAGAAGGAGAAGATAAGGGATTATCATGCTCGTGTTCTAGAGCTAAGGAGGAAGCTCGATGCCCAGATCCGGAAGGAAGGATTAGCGGATGGGTTGATGAATGGCGTGGATAATCTCCTCTGTAAGCACTTCATTCTTGGGATGAAGCCAGAGATCAGACAATGAGTGAAGTATGACCGGCTACCATTGAACAAGCAAAGGAGATTGCAAGAAGGCAAGAAGAAAGCATGGAAGAGGAGCCCAAAGAAATTGTTGCTAAAGTAGAGCCTACACCAGCACCTTTGGTCAGAATCCTGACCACTCCGGTGAGCACAAATATTTCTCCTAGTACATCTCTGAGTATGAAGATCTGCTCAAAAAGATGGGTCGAGTTAACTATTAATCTTCTTGAGGAAAGAATTTAGTTCTCGGGGAGGAGATAGAGGTCGAAAAGAAATATTTACGAAGTTGTTTGTTATGGTTGTTATAAAAAGGGTCATTATAAGTATAATTGTCAGATAGAGCTTCTACATCAGTAAAGGAGATAATGATAAAGGAAAAGCACTGTGAATTCTTTTGATGTAGTAGATAAGAGCGAGAAATAATGAAGTAGATGTGTTTGTAACAAAAAGAAAGAAAGAAAAAGATAATCAAGATGGAAATGATCTAAGAAGATGAAAGAAGAAACTAGTAAGAACAGGGAGAAGAAAGTTGGGTGTGCGGGATTTTACGATTTCACGGGGGCAAGGACCATACTCCATCTTGGAAGATCTGTCCAAAGGCTGCAAATATTACATATGGTCAACTCTTGGCTATGTCTTACGAGAAGAGGCGGGAGTTGCGAAGTGGACTCAATGCTCGAAGAAGGAAGGAGGTTGAGGTCCCTGTTTTGGAGGCGAGGCGGATCCCTATGCTCCTGGTGAGGTATTATGTAATGGTATTTCAATTCATGATGTCTTAGTTGATGGAGAGTGCTGCGATTAATGTAATGCCAAGTACTGTAATGAATATGTTGGGTTTAAAAATTGATCGCCCTTGACACTTATGTTAAGGTCATTAAAAAAAGGAAAAACTAAACGAGAAGGTGTAGTTTCAAATGTGGCAATATCATTATGGGTGTTGTATGTGTGGTAGACTTTCGGGTGATGAAAAATGAATGCTTATTGCGTACCCAATCTTTCTTTGGGAAGACCATGGCTAAGGAGAGTTCATGCGAGAAACTCTTTGGAATGAAGGTTTCATGACACTTGGACGTGGTAGAGAGAGGGTGAAGATAACGTGATCCTCGACATCATAAAGAAGAACACTGTGGATTCAAGTGATGGCGATGATTGGACATCCTCGATTACTCTAGTACCGGTGAAGTGGACACTTTGAAGATGAAGAAAGTGAGGTGGATGTTTGAGTCATGGATATCCTTCGAGTCACACCAACTCATGACCCCATAAAATTATCGAAGAAGAAGTTGATGATCGTCTCAACAAATAAAGATTGGTGATCTTTGTGATGGAGAGTGAGAAGGAATCCTACCTCCGGCTCTTTGAAGGTACATACACCTATTCACTTTTGATTACAAGGAACTCCGTCAAGTAAGTTGGGTAGAACATTGTATTGGTGGTAGATGGTCTTAAGCCCATAAAGCAAATGCCATATAGAATGAATCCTAATTTTTCCAAGGCTGTAAAAGAAGAAATAGATAAGTTGCTTGATGCGGGATTCATATTTCTTTGTGGAGAATTCAGAATGGGTTTCTCCCATTGTGATCTCAATAAAAAAGAATGGGAAGCTACGCATTTGTGTTGATTACAGGAAGCTCAATAAGGCAACAAAGAAGGATCATTACCCTCTTCCATTTTCAGATCAGATCTTGGACGAAGAAGTAGGCTGGCGGGAGTCTTTATAGTTTCTTTGATGGATATAGCGGCTTCTGACCAAGTTCGTATAGCGAGAGAAAGATCGGTGAAGACCACGTTCACCACTCCTTGGGAACGTTTGCTTATAGAGTTATGCCTTTTGGGTTGTGTAATGCTCCAGCAACATTCCAGCGTTTGATGAATAGGGTGTTTGAACCCTACATTGGGACCTTCATCAGAGTATTTCTGGATGATTTTTGCATCTATGGGAGCAAGTTGGACCACCTGCACCAGATGGAGACAACATTTCAAAGGTTAGATGAAGCACAAGCCTCACTAAACCCTACAAAGTGTGTCTTTGGATGTTCTAAAGGTGTTTTGTTAGGGCATGTTGTATCCAGAGATGGTATTAGTCTTGATCTGATAAAGTTTCAAAAATCAAAGATTTACCATTTCCTATGAATAGAAGTAAGTTGAGATCATTTTTAGGCCATGTGGAGTTACTATAGAAGGTTCATCAAGAATTTCTCAAAGATTGCCACTGACCACTAACTTGATTCTTGAAGAAGGATGTTACTTATGAACCGGGAAATAAGGCGCATGAAGCTTTTGGACAATTGAAGGAAGCCACTGGTGTCTTCACACTATTTTGAAGAATCAGTTGGAGCAAGCCATTCATTGTGTACTTTGATGCCTCGAGATGCGGCACTAGGAAGTACTTTGAGCCAAAAGGATGAAAATGGGAATGAACATCAATTTACTTTGGGAGCGAGACAAATGAGCGTCTTTGAGGTAAATTATCTTATGGCTGAAAAAGAGGCTCTGGCTATCATTTTTTTGTAAAGAAGTTTAGAAATTACTTGCTAGGGCAAAAATTTCTAGTTGTGTGAGATCATCGGGCTCTAAAATATATTGTAAATAAGCCTAACCCATCGGGGAGGATAGCGAGATGGATAATTTTGCTACTGAGAATTTGAATTTGATATTATAGATAGGCGGGAAAGAAGCATGTCAATGCGGATGCACTCTCTCGAGCCTATGATGGTTTAGGATCATCTTGTGATGATGATGATTTCCCGATCTGACATTGTTATCCCTTGACACAATCCCTAGTGAATACATAGATATTTGGAATTATACGAATGAATTCAAGTTTCTGATGGTGCCCGATACAAAGACTAAGAGAAAGATTACTCAAGCCGAGTCGTCCATATTCTATTACTGCATGGAGTATTATTTGAATAGGACACGATGGACAGTCTGAGAGAGGCGAGTTGGACGTGATCAAGGAAGGAAGCTGCTAGAAGAATTCCACAATGGTACATGTGGAGGGCACTTCTCTGGACAACTTAGGCAAGAAGGATCTTGGATGCGAGGTTATCTTTGGCCCACTCTTTTTAAAGATTGTTATAATTATTGTAAGACATGTGATATTTGTCAAACACATGGTAGCAGTAAGACTTCATCAGCTCCATTATGTCCTATTCTTCCCCTTGGTCCCTTTGAAAAGTGGGAATAGACATTGTAGGTCCACTTCGACTACATCACGCCAAAATAAGTATATTGTAGTTGCCACATGATTATTTAACCAAGTGGGTTGAAGCTAGGCCATTGAAAACAACTTCCATGGATGAAGTGGCAAGGTTCATATATGAGCATTGTCACGATTTGGTTGCCCATTAGAAATTATAATGAGATCAAGGAAGCCACTTCATTAATGAGGTGGTAGAAGCCCTAGTCAATAAGTTTTCTATTAAGCACGGGAAGGCAACAACATACAAGCCAAGCACAAATGGACGGGTGGAGCGAACAAATTTTGTGTTGTGTCAAATTCTAGCAAAGATGCGGCCTTGCAGTACATAAATGGGATAAAAGGATTCATGCGGCATTGTGGGCATATAGGGCAACATCAAAGTCAGCAACAGGATACTCCCCATTTCGGTTGGCCTATGGCATTGATCGATTCTTCTATTGAGTTTGATATTCCCCTTTGTGAGAGTTATGAAAAATGAAAGGATGGATGAAAGTGATTGATAAAAGAAAGGTTGGTACATCTTCATTTCTTTAGAGGAAATGAGAGAAATAGCAAAGGATACAAGCCATAAGAAGAAAATGAAGCGAGAAGGAATACTTTGATCAAAAGATCCGGTGGTCTCCATTTCATGTGAATGACTTGGTTCTAGTATATGATTCGGATACAAAAAAAAAAAAGAAAGAGAGAAAATTTCTTCCAAAATGGATGGGGCCCTACAAAATAGCATTTGTGCATGAAAATGGTACGTCTGCATTTGGAGGAATTGGATGGCACTCCCATTACTGAAATGGGTCAACCACGACAAGTTGAAGATTTTCAGCACGAGAATAGTCTACTCAGGGACGGAGTAGAAGCTAGGAAGGGGAAGATGTCGACACTAAAATTTTCCTCCGTAATTTCTATTTCATTAATGTATGTATTAGGAATAGGATGTTGTTAAGTATAATTAGTAGTAGCGTCTGATAGAAGATAACGGCGCCGTCGATGTGGTGCCATGATAATGTGGAGATACGGTAATGAGTCAAATCTACAATAGGAATGTTGTAAAAGTAAATATTTGTCGTAAGTGGTCGGTAATGTTAAAATGTCAAAGTTTGGGTAATTAGAAGTAGGGTCTACATGATTAGGAATTAGAAATATTATATTGGTAATAAGGACAAGGAGTGAGGTCATAAATATTTTGTGTATTTTATTTGTAAAAAGTCTAAAAATGTGGAACCCATGTAAAATGATAAGGTTTATCTTATCTTAAAAGATAAGCTTACATGTACGAGATAAGAGTTAAGGTATGGAATATGATTCGTCGAGTGGATTTCTTATCTATCTTAGAGATAAGATGGATAAGCACTGGAAGTTCTATAAAAAGAGAGGCCACCCCCTCATTTAGCATAGAAGGAAGTAGTGAGAAATATTGTAGGAAGTGTGCGAAGGAAGCCATCAGTTTAAAGGTGTGTTGAAGAAGCCATTAAGAGGTGTAATTGTAAAGTTTCTCCCATAGTCTTGGTGAAAGGCAAGTGAAGTCAATAACACTTGAAGTACCTCATGGGTGAGATTGTAACAATTTCATGTTAATATTATAATTTACTTTGATATTTCAGATTTGTCATCATTACGTCTTATCATAGTCGATGGTATTCTTGTGTTATGTTGTTGTTTTGTTTCAGTTACATCATATCACACTTAACAAGGAAAAAAGTAATGTAAAATTGGATCATGAAGATGAATTTGAAGATGGTGAAGAAGGGAATAAGGATGAATCAGAAGTAGATGATGAAGAACATGATGAAAAAGTCAAAAATAATTTCTCTACTCAAGAGAAAAAAGAAATAACAAACAAGTTGGAAGAGGAAAAGAAAGCAGAGGAAAAGATTGATAAGGTTGAGCATACTAAGGTTGCACCATATAGACACCCACATCATCATGAGAGGAAAAAATCATGGAGTTATGTTATGCCACATAAGGGCAGCAATCTATATAAATATGCAGGGAATTGGAGGAGCAATAATCAGGGCTATACACGAGAATCAATGGAGCAACAATTATATGACATGGAATCACATGAATAATTATTATGGATATGCATGGATACGAGGAGGATCACATATGGAAAAGGATGGAATCAGATGAGTCCAATGGAATATGGAATCAGGTTTGGAGCAGCATCACCCACTAGGATCTCATATGGGTGGTTGGATGATCGAGCATGGCGACAAGTGTGCAATAATTTAAAGCACACTCATTATATGGCTTCTTCTTATGTTTGGGACGAAACATGTCAAAGAGGGAGGCAATGCTATGTACCTTGGGATATGATATTATAATGTATATGGGTTGATGGAGATGCCAACATGTGGCACACATCCCCTTAGTTAGTCACATAGGAATTAGTTATATTGGGTAATGAGTCGGCCTACATTGGGATTAGGTGTTACCCATCCTATTTAAAGGATGTGAGTATCATTATGAGAGGGTCATGGATGTATGAGTTGATTCTTCTACTTGCTATAGGTATATTAGAGGCGTCCCCCTCGAAGCGGATTCCCATCTTGGGAGATTGTGGAGTTACTCCTTCCTTAAGGAACATTGTATGGTGTTGCCCTACCTTAAGGGTATTATTATGCATATATTGAATATTTGGGCATCTTGGCCCCCATATCTCTTGTGTTGTGTTATATTATGCAAATTATTCATTTATTATATGCAAAGTTCTTATCAAATGATATATTGGCAAAAATTTAAATATCTTCCTACCATGGGCTGCCCATAACATTCTTAGGACTCAAAATTTTGAGTTTAAATCAACACTCTTTCTTGGCATGATTTCCTTGTCGGATGGGGTCTTTTCTTTCTTGCATTTGTTCCCAAGTTGTTGGTGCTTGTCTTGGGTAACCTTTGGCTTCTTGTTAAGGATGAGTATTCCCTCAAATGACCTCCCTTTGACTATTGTTAGGAATAGACCAGCCACCTCATCAAGAGCCTTATGGAGAGATTTCTCCAATCTTCTTGACCATATAAGACTTGTTGAGATATCATCAACACAACCCCAAATTATTCTTCCAAACATAAGTATATCAAGCGGATTGCCAACCAAACTAAAAGAGGAAATAGTTACCTTTGCATGCATAGTTTTCACTTCAATCTTAATACTTGTCCCTAAAGTGACATTTGTCTTGATGCATACATATAACTTGGAGGCTTAGAAAGGGTGTATGTACCCCTTACTACTCAAGGTGCTCCTCATTTTTCCATCCTTTGTATCAAATTGATTATGATGATCAAATCCAAGTGATGGTGAACCAAGGAACAATAAATCTGAAATATATTTGTTCCCGAGGCTTTCGATAAGATATGCATTCCCTTTTTCCTTTGCCTCTTTGATACTTAGATCTTTCTCCATTTACACAACCAACATACCTTGTTCACATGTGCTTAGAATGTCCTTGTGGCTCTTACCAAAGTTTAACTCTTCATCTTTTGGCTCTTTATTGTGTGTTGTCATAAAAGGACTAGACAATGACTATTATCATGTATCCTTGGGAAATGGGTTCCACCCATCCCTTCATTTTCCCTTCTTGCTCACATGACCCTTCTTTTCCACCCTAGATTCATCACATGCTAAAATGTTATCATTATTAATCAAACACTTATCAATAATTAACTCATAATGATGACCATTTGGGACAAAAATGAGAGTAAGGGTTGAATCTTCATTCCTCGTGGATCTTGTTCTTCCAAGTACAAATCTCGAGTTGCGTGGTCACTTTTCTCCTTCTCCTTTCTTGGCTCATGCTTCACTATGTCATCAAACCCTTGTGTAACTAAGGTTTTGTTAGGAAAACCATCCAAGAGATCAACCGTGGCAAGAGGATTGGGGAGTTCTAAGTATCTCAAGGGTTGCTCCTCTCCTTAACTAATTGCAGTAATATAACTTCCTTTTTCTTAACCTTAGGGAATGATCATGCCCCTCCTCTCCTAGCGAACTTGGAAATTTGGTTTCCTCTCAACCAACTTTGTAGTTTCTCCTTAATTTTCTGCAAGATGGGGATAATTTACTCTAGGGTTGGGATGTTCTTCCCATGACCCTTGTGCATGGCTCGGGGCTTGGACCAAGTTCTAATGCCCATTCTATCTTTTCTCCACCCTACAAACTCGGAAAATGATAGGGCATCACGAATATCCTCCGGAAGGGTTTGATACTCCTCAAAGCTAGTTGCCACCTTGTTGACCTTTGAAACCCTAGGCTCTTCCTTGAATGTCCTTCCTCTTTGTAGGTTTTGCATGGTGGAAGCAAGAGAGTCCAAGGTATCCGCTAGTCTTTCTTGCACCTTCATCAATCTATCCATGATTTCTTCCCACAAGAAACCCTAAGGCTGTGAAGATCCGAGCTCTGATACCACTGTAATATCCCTTTCAAGGGTTGAAACTGAAAAGTAGGAAATTAACACAAACCCCAATATTATCAAATCTGATTTCTAAACCAGCAAACTGAAAATAAAACCCATATTTGAACAACAATAAGGATTTTGGTACAACGGTACAAAAAGGCATGCATAACACTTGAAACTCTTCAAAAAAATTCCAAAATAGATATAAGTATTTTAGGCATCCACCAAATCAATATTCAATAGGAAATATGATCCAAAACATCACTAGAAATTAATTAAAAACCAGTGAAGTACAAAGGCAATAAAATTATGAAAAGAGAGTTTAGAAAAACTCCACACGTAAATATTGATTCCAGCCTTATAAATAATAAGGAATCTAAATATGAATTCAAACCTGATTATCATGCCCTAGATGGAACTAAACCGTACACTAATGCAAGTTACTCCACAAGGGAGAGGCTCAATATTGCATATAAAAATATGATTATGACTTCTTCTTGTCAAATTTGCAATATTCCTTTAAGCCAAACAAGGAAGGAGGGTTTTCGCCCCCAACCAACCACAAGAAGGGTTTCCATACTTCTTGGAAGTACCACACACTTGGATTTCCACCGAAGAGTGGAAGAACAATGAACAATTAGCCCACAAGTCCACTACACATACGATTCACCCCTAGGGTCTACCTCTCTTTCTTAGTTGTTATGCTTCACATTATGATCACCTCATGCTTCAAATGACTACTTGTCTACTCAGCATGCTATTGGATACACTCCTCTTGAATTATAAGGTACACATCTTCTATCTACTTTATGCTATCGAGTGTTCACTCAACAATATTAAGTGGGCGAAAATGTAGACAAAAAAATCTATTCACTTTGGTACATTTCTAAGTCCTATTTAGCATACTAATGTATACATGATTCCTAAGCAAGAAAACTAGTGGTTGACAACTCCTTTTGGCCTTTTGGTTTCTTTATATTTTGTACTTTACTCACTTTACTCATCTTACAGTTCTATCGGCACTTGAATGATTTGCATTTTGATGGCCTCAGACACTAGCGCCTAGTTAGGGACGAAGCGCCAGGAACTCCTATCCCTCTGGGCGCTCTTGTCCATATCTTTCTTCTTCTTACTCTTATGGGTCATTTTCTCTTCTTGTTAACCTTTTAATACTTTAGGTAAACCTTTTAGTTGTCAATTATGAAATTCAAACAAGGGAATCATATATATATATATACTTAGTTACTTCTTTTAATTAAAGGGTCGAGCATTACAAGCATTATGTATCACAACCTAATCTTTCACCAAGGTACAAGAGCACTACAAAGCATACATATAGCACATCCTTACAGGGAAAAAGGCTACATTGGTCTACATACATTGTATAGGAGGGGAGCTCATTTTATTGCATCACACACATTTTGCAAATTTGGGACAATCTTGATATAGCCCACTATCATGATGCAACTTGCCTGACAAGGGAAACTAGTGTAGAAACACATACACACACACACACACACACATGAAAAACTACATGGAGTTTGAGTTGTAGTGTAATGATCGGTCGTAAGTTGACTCTTCAGTGACCGTTGGGGTAAGTCCAACTCCACATTCTCGTATCTATTTTTAATTATATTTGATGTGGTTTATGGGCACTAATATATGCAGGCTATAGGTGCGATCGATGACCTAAGCTGTGAAACTAGAGTGAAAAAGAATGAGCAACAATGAAGACCTTTTGACCTAGAAAAGGATAGGTTACGAGCATTTTAGCGGAGACCCATGCACCCATATCGGTCATTAGCACTTGGGGCGCTCTTGTCCTCCTACGAGCGCTTATGTCATGTACATTCCTAGGGTTATGAACCCTCATCGAGCTATTTCAACACTATTCCCAACTAGATCCAACACTTAGACAACCTCGATCATTCCCAAGTTGCATAGAATTAACTAAATCATCTTTCTCTTCTCATTTGCTTAGGATTTTACATTGTTGAATGCTTAGTGCTTACACATTACTATATATAATCATTTAAATATCATTTGTTACAGTAAGTTACTCTCAAATAGGATTTAATTCAAATTATAATAAATCATCCCTCTACTTGAGACAACACTTATCACTCCACTAAGGTTATCCCTGAATTCCTTTGGTTCCTCCATATGAATAACCAACTCCTTATTCCTCCCTTCACCGACATCACACTTATTCCTCCATACAAAATGATGTACCCCACCCCCAAAATTTCATATAGCCACACATGTAAAATGACAATAAAATAATATCATATTGGCTCTAAAGGAACGAAACAAAATAATAATCATAACCACAAGGAAGATGTAGAGTGAGGTCATATTATAGTGCCCATCGATTTCATTCTCTTTATTGATGACATTGACTCGAGTGTATTATTCATGATCGAGATATTGGAATTAATAATATCATGGCTATTTAATTTGGACAATTACTATATTTGTCATCATTAATTACTAACTTGTTCTTAGCAGATGATGTATGGAAGCCTACAATGTAAATTTTGCTTTTATTATTATTGCTTGGTTTAGTTAGATGTTATGGATATTGTTGATTTTAGGCTTGCATGAATGATTTCTTGGATATATTATGTTGTTGTGATGTTTATTGATCTCATTGATGGATGGTTGCGGTGCAATTTATTTGGATGGTTTCAAATATACTCGATTGGATCATTTTGACGTATGTAGTATCGTTTTATTTTAATTTTTGGCATAGAATAGTTATGATGTGTGAATCAAGTGTGCAAAGGTTACAAATTTCACCACTAGAGAACATGGGACTCGGAGGGGTTACACCTCAGAGATTGCACAATAGGTCATTTGGGTCAAATCCTCTCCCTCATTTCTTGGTTTTGCTTTGCATGTCATTGGCTAGGAATGAAATATGAAATACATCATTGTTGCATGTGTGTTATTCATTTGGTTGATCACCTTGGCTTGTTTGTTTCCATTTAATTTAATTTGAAATTATTTACCCTAATCACTTGTTAATCCATTTTTATGGGTTAAATAGTTTCCACTTGATTAGGGATGGATTAATTTAGCTTATCTTTTACTAAGAAGGTTTTGGCCACTTGATCATGGACTATGTGGGCCCCACCACCTCTCTTAATGAGCCACTTTTCCCAAATCTCAAATTTTGGGTAAAAGTGGAAATTTGGAAGGGTGTTTTGAAAGTTAGGGGTCACTTTTACATCAAAATGAACCCCATAGACCCTACTATGGGTAGGGGACTCTTCCCAAGGCTCAAAAGGATTTTTCCCTCCCTTTTGACCCTCTCTTGTCCCCATATTTATTTATGATTTTAATTTTGGGTGCCACTTGGGATTTGAGAATGCATTTTTTTGTTTTGTTTTATTTTGTTGAAATTATCCTCCATTATGATTCTTGTCTTATTCTTGAAAGAGACTTGGGGTGACTTGGATTTGGGAAGGGGATGGGTGACACATGTCACCATCCCATTGGTTGATGTTTTTAAGCCTTTTCTTACTTAAACCTCCATTTTGGAGAGGGTTGGGACTTCTTGATTCATTTTTACTTGGAGCTTTTAGGGAGCTTAGAGGAGGAAGGAGATTTTGGAGGATTGGATTGCATTTGGGTGTTGGTCATCACTTTCTTGTGAGGTAGGCCTCACACCTCTTAGCCTTGCTCATGGTTACAATGAAACTTTGGATAGTTTATTGCTTGTGTTTGTGTGTTGGAAATGTTGTGTTATTGTTTTTGTATCCTTTGTTTTCTCCATCCACCCCCTTTGGGGAGTGGATTTTGGAGTGTTGGGGAAGAGGGAAGAATCCCTCTTGCTCCCACATGGCTTGATGGGCAAGCCATGTTGGGATTCCTATTATCCTCCCTTCATTTGGTTGATGTGGGAGATGGTTTTCCATATGGTTTGGAACCCATCTCCCTTCCTTTCCAAGGAAACCTCCAAGGTTTGAAAAAATTGGCAAGGAGGAGGCATGGAGTGATATGGTCTATGGGAGAAATAAGGAGTTTGATAGGTTTGTTATTTCTTGGAAAAGTTGAAAATTCATTGGGTTATAAGAAAAATGTGATTGAAGTGGGTTTTTTTGGCCCTATTACCTCTTGAGAAGCATCGATCTTCTTGTATGTGGATTGGTCTTTAAATTTTGGTGTTTTATTGTGGGGCTATGTGTTTTCTTTTCTCTACCCCCTTGTGCATCTTGGAGGCATGCATCCTCTCCTTATTTGGAGATGGCATGTGATAATTCCATTTGGTTGGGTATACAACCAAACCACTTCTCTTGTATTTTAGAAGCTTACCACTTGAAGATGAAGTTATTGTTACTACTTGTTTGGAGATATGGAGGTTTCATTCTAAAAGTTACCATGTTGTTCCGTTTATAGGGATGCTTATCCACTTGCATTTTAAGATGATGTATCTTCTTGTTAATGTGTAAGAGAGGAGAAATGAAAATTTGTGTTGTATTAGAATGCAAGATCTTATTGTTATTTATTTTACAAATTTTGTTATGAGGAAAGATGAAAATTATTAGTGGTTGTTATGAGGAAGTTTTTTCATTTACCATGGGTTTTTCATGGGCCTTGTTTGAGATCAAAATCTTTGAGTATGTTGCTCAAACACTATCAACTTTGATGTTGTAAAGGATATAGGATTTAAAAGAAAATTTACCTTAAAAATCGAGTAAAGTTGTAACTCTTATGTTTACTAGTTGTTTAGATTCACTTACAAAGGGGAGATATGGATCAAGTTTGATTTATTAGAGTTAATAGAATACTTATTAAACATTATTTAATATTTAAATAGGTTTGTAAATATTATTTTAGAATTTTTCAAACTTACATGTTCTTTCTATTAATTTACTTGATGGATTCATTGTGTCAAGAAAAGAAAATGAAATCTCATTGCCATAAATTATGGGTTTTAAATGAAATTGATTTTGTGCTTCCACTCCTTCCATTTCTAGTGATTATCTTAAGTCTTTCAAATGAAATGGTTCTTATTTATTATTATAGATATTATTCACTAGATTGCCAAGAAAACATAGAGCCTTCCTATTTTTGGAGAGATATTGAGAAGTTTATATTTCCATATATCTTGATACATTTCAAAGTTTGCTCTTATTATATTAAGAAAAGGTTAGATAAAAATTCTACAAATTTTGTTAATTAGTAGAGAAGTTAAATAAAATGTATATACTTTTAATAGATGAAAAGTTGTTATATCCATATGTTTTGTGAAACAAAAGAGTTCAATTATTTTCTTTATAAAAATGTGTGTATAGGAAATGTACCTAGAAATTTACAATGAGAATATATATATATATATATATATATATATATATATATATAAACCATTTACGGGGCCTCGACCCCACCCTAAACCCCAAAGAAACCATATATATTACTCATTCCTTCCACTTTGGCCTCTCGACCTCCTATTTAACCTTGTTTCATTTTAATTTTTATGGCCCATCCTGCTTTGGGCCGACTCTCTTTCTTCATCCTTGAGTGGATTTTCCCTTACGGCCCTTACACAAGCTTCATACAACTTTGTTGTTGCTATGAGCCCGTGTTATGCTTTGACCATATGACTACTTTGTTACTCTAGACATAAGTGTGTGTGTGTGTGTGTGTGTGTGTGGCATTCAATCTATTTCTAAGATCACATATGTATGTATATATATACATTTATTTTTATAATTATATACGCTTATACTTGTATCTATTTCGAATACATATACACTTTTTATTTATTGAAACCCTAGTGAGAGTATTTGAAATAAAATAAAAACAAATCCAAGAAAATAAGTATTATGGTTTCCTTCAAAGCTCCTTAACCCGCAAAATCAAAAGAGAAGAAATGAGATTTGAATAAGGAAAAATAGAGTTTCATAAGGATATTAGGTTTCCTAATTAATACGTAAGATCAATGTTGGAGAGCCCATTGATCCTAAGGCTCTAAATAAGCTTAGAAATTTTCACTCGCCCAAACAATCCATCTAGGGTTGAATTTTTTATGTTGGGCAAGTGGGATAGGGTGAATAAGATTTATTTGAAATTAACTTAAAAGGATTTTGGTGCGAATGGGTATGGGACCATTTGGATAGGGCCAAATGGGACCGATGTACCGCTTTAATTAACCTAAACTATATATATTTAAGCTCCTTTCACCAAATCAACCCCTTGGTGGGAAAAATGAGATAAACGTAAATAACTCATATTAAACTTAAGAGACACAAATAATCCTAATAATATGTTGATTTTTCTATACTCTCTAATTAAGTTATTGACTTGGTACAATTAATTTTACAAATGTGTAATGCTTTAACAATCATTCTAAACCTAAGTCACCCCCTTTCTGGCGCTAAGAAACGATGGTGATTTAAGATGTACCCTTAAATTGTGACAAGTAATACTACGGTTATGGTCACTTTCTACAACTAAGGTTATCGATTAGAATTAACGTAGTTTTCAAACTCAAGACACCTTATTCACGTAAGTGATAATAGAAATGGACTTAATTAGTGTCATCACGTAAATGATAACATGATTTATAACCCTTACCCCTTGACTAAATTTATGACTTAAGAATCTATAACCTAACTCTATCATTGATTTGGAACCATTAAATACCGATCTTGTAGCACCAAGATAAATTTGGGCAATCCTTATAGCATAAATATAACAAGGATATTTTTATATTGACCTTAACTTTCGTGAATAGACTATGGTGTTTCGTGTCCACACTTAATACTCCTTAATGAAGTATACGGAGTGGAACTATAAGGTTTAATGAGATGGGGTATCTATTACTTGCATAATATAACTCGACAAAGAATTGGTTTACTCTCATTGTGCTAGAGATCGTGATAAGCCTAACTAGCTTTATTCACACAAACAATGATAATGGGATGGAAGTATTATGTAGTAGAGTCGGCCCAATACATCCTTAGTGAAGTTGTTTGATTTGGAATAACATTGGCTAAATCACGTTTAATTATTAGTTAACATAAAAAAATGTACCAATTTATTATGGGGTATATGGATGGTTGTTTTGGGTCGTGAAATTCTTGGGCACAAGACATATATTTCTCGATTTACATCTTATTACAATATACTCCTTTTGAATTAAGCATTGGTTAAATGACAAATAATAATATACATAAGTGTGTTCATTCTCATGAATGAGACAACAATCACAATACCACATTCACTCAAATGAGTGCAACACCATATAATAAAATGACCTCAAGAGGGAAATAAGAAGAAAGGGCTTTGCCCACAATGTACATAGGTAAATTAGTTCACATTCCCTTTTGTTAAATTTCTTCATTTAACATTATTGATTAAACCATGTTTACGTGTACAAAGCATATGTTTGTGCCTCAAAATTGCAAGTTTCCCATTTATTAAAATATTTGGTCACCAAGGATGCACTCCATTACTTTCGTTTATATTACAATCATGTTAAGTGCTTTAGACGTTTTGATATAGCTTAAGGTGTATACGATTTATATAACGATCGTTTCAAATAGGAACCGTGTTCCCAAGAAACACATCCCAATATGGGAATGAGTTCATTTAATTTTTATAAATAAAATAAGGTTGACCATGTGTTATGAGAGACAAGGAAAAGTTTCCTTTATGTTGCTAAAACATCTTTTTAGGCACCATTTAATAATGGCACAAGACTTCATGTTTAACATTCTTAAATGTATCACCTTGGTGTACATAAACACATACATTCCCATTTTGTATTACATATATCTCATTTCATTAAAACATTTACTCATAAAATGTATGCCTCATTATTATATATATTTTACTTTCTTTTTTATTCCTTGTCACATTCAATTTCCGTAATTTAATTAATATTTGGGTGTATGTTACTAGACACGTGTTTCCACATGAAACATTTCTTATACATTTATTGGTAATAAGGGGTTTAAATGTGAAGTTAAAAGTACAACGTCAATGTTCCTATTAAGCCCTTCCACAACATTTTGTTACACACATTTCAATAGTTAGAGTTAATTACAAGGTATTATTCGAAATCTACCTCTTAAGAGGTCCTAGGTTTAATTTATTCCCATTTGCACTCAAGGGATCTACACCCTACTACAAGTCAATACTAGAGTATTCAAACATCCTTATCTCACAAAACCTTCATAAAATCCCAAGGTATTCCATTGTTACTTGCCAAGATAACACTTCTATCCACAAGACTTAGTAATGTCACAATGGGGTTCTATCACAATGTGAGCTTGGCACTATTAACAAGTATTTTAGTTTCTTACTTGTGATGAAGACAAATTGGCCCATGAGGGAAATGAAGGGACATTCACATGGGTCATGTGCAAAGGATGCACAAGGTACAATGTTTACCTTCCATTAGATGGTCATGAAAACACAAGCAACACCCATTTGTTTGGTATAAAAAAGCTAAATTGTAATATAGCGACAAATGATCACACAATTAAGAAAAATTGTTTAGTTTCTAGGAGTTTAAGAGTTTAATCGACTACCACACAATTACACAAAATTATAAGAATTATCGTAATAACCATATACACATTCTTCAATGCAATTTGAACAATAACGTACAATGTAGAATTTCATCATCTCATTAATTACACACACATACATGTTAATACTAACTTTTCTTCCTTCATTTTGATAAGTACAATTTCTTAAATAGAATTACATTTCATATTCTTTCAAGATTACACATTTTCAAGTCATAAACAAATTTGAATTTAGATTTCAACAATCATTTTAATCCCTTCGTGCAACCGACAACTGTCAAATTTTGTGAGCATGGGTCATTGAATACGTTGGCATGGGCCCGCCCCTCATATCTAACATGTTATCAAAACTCGCAAAAACAATCCAAAGTTAGAAATAGATAACAACTATTTACTTTCCATATTTTTCAAACTAGGACAACTTTTTCAAGATTAAGAGAGAGATTGAGAGAGAAATCATTTTCTTCTATACGAGTAAATTAGAACATTTCCATGATCAAAGAGGGTGATAAATGACACAATAAAATTTGATTCATGACATTCCCATTCCAAAATATTTTCAGAGTAATACAAGTTTTACGGTCTAGATAATAAAGTTCTTGTTCTATTGTCATTATAGGGGTTTGGGTGAATGCGCCAAAATTTCATGATTCTAACTTTTTGTTAACCATCTTGTTTGAGTTTATAGGACAATGTATTCAATGTCATCATACATGTTTTTGAGCATTGCACTAGTTTTTACCCATCTAGCAAACATGGAGAGTCAACACAGTCCATGGGCCTTTGTTGCTCTACCGTGCAAACTAGCCAAAGTGGCCACAAAATGGGCCTGCAAAAAGAGTATAGATCATCCGGATGGAATGTTTAATGATCCCACCATATTCTATACTATACAAAGAATTGTGGGAAATTTATAGGGTTCAAAACCGGTAACTAGGGTTCAAACTGAAAATGACTTTCTAGAGCAAGTTGGTTGATTTCAATTGTTTGCCCTTCAACAAACTAATCCAAGTTTACTCAAACAGTGTATAAATACACTTTTCAAGGAACGAGTAAAACAAAATACGCTTTGCTATTCTCCATATATCAAAGAAGATGTTTGTAGGGTCAAATATTACTTCTGGAATCCATAGACACAAAATTCAAGGTGATTTTGTGAGGGTTTGGTCGTAGTAAGCGGTTGCTCCCAACAACCAATTTTTTTGAAGCGAGGATGGAAACCCACTTTGTAAACCCTTTTGCCAATAGTTTTAACAATGTTTCGGGTTGGAATGAGATCATCATATGACAAGGAAGAGGTTACAATGGATTAAAATAAAAGCAGGGGTCTAGAGATGCTTCTCACATGTCAATTTTGAGAGGCATTTGGCTCAATTGGAGGCTATTTCGGCATTACAAATTTACATTTTTGAACAAGGTAAACATATCAGTTTATCTATTCATGTAACATACACAATGGTGAACATGTTATAGGTTTGTTTAAGGGGATTTTTAGATTGTTTGTTTAGCACGTCGCTCACAACGACCGTCCATGGTTAGTTAAGCTCAACAAAAAGTTACTTTAAAGAGGTACAAATGTCTAGTTTAATAACAAACAATAATTATTCGTATTGAACCATATTTAATGTTTTTCTTATCCTTAAATTAAAACTGCAAGCACCTGAAAATAAGTCGAGAAGGGAGAGAGAGGATCCATGCCTGGTAAGCTACAAAATTCACACTCCATGAGAAGTCACCTCATTCAATCATTTTCACAAACACTTTACGAACATCCACCAAAATCTCACACTTGTCTTGCAAATCATTTCTTCACTCACCTCCTCACAAGCTTTAGCTCTCACTTTGAAGCGAGCATTGACCTCCCCAACATCCATCAAAGTATGTCTCAAACCAAGTTATTGTTGAAGCAAGATCTTTCTTTTCAACACACTTATCCCACAGTGCAAAAATTCATTTGGTCAAGAAACCGTTTCAATGCACTCATCTATGCAGACCGGAGGACATTGGCAAAGGTTGCATAGTTGGCTTTACACTTGTCAAATGACATTTGCTTGAATGTATCAAAGGCCATTTAAACAACTCATTTTGAATTTCCCATCACATCACATTACACGTGGCCACAATTTAAACTTCAACAACTATTGTAGGTCCTGCATCCCTCAAGCACCAAGCAAACAAATCCACACAACTGCCACATGCCCGATTGGCACGTTGATGACAAGGTTAAAATTTTCCTCGAGACAACAAAGCGTAGTCAAAGCGCCAAACCCTCCTCCTCTAAATCAGTGCTTCTTGCTCATAAAAAATGAAGCTTACACGGTTAATATTTGTCACATCTCTTTCATGATTTTCACACCAATGTGGAGAAGTCTGCATTTGCCAAGCCATAAGACGTTAAAAGGGGCAAAGTGGCCAATTGACGCAACTACAAAAAGCTACAACAGAGAGATTGTCGTGAAAACCGTCAAATAACATAAAGGGTATTTGTAGTTTTTTAACAATAAATAAGGATAAAATTAAGATGTTAGAGTAGGACACATTTACGTTGAAAGTATGCTATACAATAATAAGAAATATTTATTCAAAGTTAAATGTACATGTCAAATTTATGACAACTTTAAGTTGTATTTGACACATAAACAACACATTTACAACATGTTTTATTGTTGTAATAATTCATATATGTTACATTTAGAAAAGATTCATGTTGCATGTTTGAAGAAGCATTGTAAGTATATGATAAGGCTCTCATATAAACAACAAATTCATAGTAAATATGAATTAAAAAAATTTAAAATTTATCATAAACTGAATATAAATTCACCTTATAATATATCATAAATTGTCTTGAACAAAAAAATATGATAATACTATCATTATAATTATATATATGCATTCTCTTAATACATTTTATGATAATTTTAATATAGTTTTTTTACAACACAATTATGATTTTTTTTTGGTTTATAACAAATACAATCTTAGATATAGAAGATCATATTTGTATATCCTTGTCCTCATATATATATATATATATATATATATATATATATATATATATATATATATTAACTTTTCATTTATTTTGGTCATAAATGTGATTAGTCCTTCTCAAGTCACTTTTGAAGTTGATGTCTACATATTTCACTCAATACACACATGTAACCAATCCAAAATTTTATTTCCTTCTTATTTTATGTGTTGACAAAGTTTTTAATTATTTATTTAATTAAATTGTTAGAATAAAATGCACTCTATATTTTTATATTATCATAATAAGATTATATATATATATATATATATCATATGTATATCATGTATTTATTGCTTCTACTTATTGAAAACTAAAAGAGTTAATGCTTGTCAAGTCTTCCAAAAAAACAAGAACATCAATGTTGCGAAGTATTGTCAAGAGCTGAAATTAAAACATATATTTCAAAGGTGAATTGATTACATTAGAGCCGTGATGATTACATTAAGTGAAATACTGAAATTGACAAGTGATGGTAACCAAATGTTGATTGATGTAAGGACTCCAAAATACATGTGAAGTAGTCAAAGTTGTGAACAATGACAAATGCTTTATGTAAACATAAAATTAGATTGTTAAAAACTCCCTAAAAAAATACATGCAAAAAATGAAATTGATACCCAATATGTCAAAATTTTGACCACAAACTTAATGCCTGAAATATTAATTGCAATGTTTAATGATGTGGGTGAATGGGCTCAAGCGGAAATTAGAGAAATCAATATAATCTTGTGCAAGATTACAATGCACGTGTGGAATAGAAATACGCAGTAAGATCCAAACATATAGTACATCCAAGAACATAGAAACAATCTAGGAGTTGAAGAGTATCAATGTCACCCGAGTCGTGATTTGCCCTAAAGAGTTAGGTACAAATGAAAAATGAAACAAAAATCGGTGGGAATTACAAAGCCTGCAAAAGCAACCGATGCAATCATCTCAAAAATGACTTATCCAAAAACCCTATCATTATAAAATTCACCATGAGATTGTAGTTAACAATGCCAAATAGAAATGTATTAAGGACGAGAGATATGAGATCAAAATTACCATATCGCGCACAATTGTTCAATATGCCCATACATATTGCAAAGCAGTTTGCAAATGTGAAGGCCTGGACAGAATCCTCGCTATTGAGCAGATTTAAAAAGATCTCAGTTGTGTGTTAAAATGTGAGGCAGCTCACTAAAGCTCTACACTGCACTCCTCGTTGTGAGACCTGTCGACCTTACCAACACCCTCTACACTCCCACCAGCAAACCAACTCTTATTAACTTACCACCAACCAAACATACTAACATTTTGCAGAGAGTAGATATAAACTCCATTTATATCATTTCCATGTTATAAAACTTTAGGTTGATGCCTTTTGGCAAGACAGTTAACGGCTTCCCTTCATATATTGCACTTAACAGGCGCTGAGTAGGCCTATGGTTTCTTATGAATTCATGTGCGAGAGACTCGTTTTTAATTCAGAGCAACGAAGATTTGAGGTCGACTGTAATTCTGCATGCGTGCTTTTTTCTGTGTGTACAAATGATCTCTTTTGCAACAACTCGGAGATTTAAGCCATCCAAAACCTGCCTTTACTCAACTGATTTTGCTGCACCAAAAGATGAACCTTTCATATCTTTTCAGGTAAAGAAATGGAAGGATAAGATTCTCAACTACTCCATCTTTCTGCAATTGGAAGGCGTTGTTTTTCTATGTTATGCTAAAAAAAAAATGTTAAATATTGACAGAATTTATAGGATTTTTTAAGTATTGATAATGCATTTGAAATGTAGTCATGTTGGTTACACAGCTCAAAAGTGGAGGTTATGCTTTTGGAAGGGCGGTAAATAACGGATGGATTTTCACTGCAAGAGTTTGCAAGGAACTTAACTGCCATAATTAAAAAAGGACACGTAGCAAATAGGACCTGTTTCAAAGCTACAGATGAAGTACAATTTCTAAGCGTTAAATTTTCCGTACACAATTTTTTAAATATAAAATACAATTGCTGAGCGTTAAATTTTCCGTACACAATTTTTTAAATATAAAATATATACCTTTTGTATTAATTATAATAAATGTTTGACAGTTTTTTCTCTATTATGCTCAAGGTGACAATAACATGTAGATTTAGAGACCAATAGAATTGAAGATAAACTAGCAGTAGCACAAGAAATGTGCGATGTGAACGTCGAAGGGGAAGTCCAATATGAGGTTGATTTTAAAGGAGCAAAACATAAAGAGGAAGAGGGTTGTAGAAGAGGGGGTTAGAGGGAGGAGAAGCAATTAGGAGAGGATAACATTGAGTGGAACCATTATGCAAAAGCATGCTTTTATGAGACTTTGATATGTTACAAACACCATGGAAAAACAAACACAACTAATGTCGAAAGATTTTAAATATATAAAACTATAGTGTGAAAATCAAGATATTGTAGAAACCATCCACGTTTCCAAACAAGAAGTTTGACCGAAAATTAAAATGGTGTTATGTAAAACATCTTAAAAATGATACTTTAAAATCACGAAATGTGGGCAGATGTCACATGGAAAGAACCAACACTTATAAAGTAATGTCCATCTAGGAAAATCCTAATCGTAACAACTATTAAATGACTTCCTAGCCCTTTTGTGAAGCAAGTTTTAAGCAATACGTTCCTGCACTGGATTTTCTCAATTTGTGGCTAAGAATGTTGTCATAATAAATAAGGAAAAGGAAAAAAGTAAATTTGCACGGATTTAGGATCATGTCTAGAACAAACCAATATGGAATCCCTTGTTTATTTATTTCTCCGTTGTCAATCCTTTGGAATTGTTTTTAAGCGCAAGATGTCGTGGATCGATTAAATTTTTCACACGTTGTGTGTAAGGTTCAAAATTGTGCAAACATGTCTACCAAAGCATTTGTAACAACAACATCTAACAAATATATTTATATGTAAAATATACTAATAGATTTATATGTAAAATATACTAATATATATTAACAATAGGTAAATATAAAAACAATAAATTGATATATATTTTATTAATAGTACATAAAACTAACACTATTTAATATTTTGAAAGGTAATATTTGAAAATAATTGCAAGTTCCAATGTCCATAAGTTTTATGGAATTCAATTTTGAAATGCCAGATGAAAGCTCGTATTTGGAGTAAAGATGAGAGAGATCATTCTTTTAATCCATTGCTTTTTGACAAGGAGTGGAGGGTAGTCCGTGACAAATCCAACACCCTGAGAGAGATCATTATTTCAATAATCTGTCAGGGATTTTATGTGAAATAGGGATTAGTCTGCATTAACCAAGATCGAATATAAAAGATCTAAATGTGTTTGGAACATCAATTCAATTATTAACTATCAATGAAATTCGACGTGCATTGACCAATCATAAGTAGGAAACTCTTGTAAATCTCTTCCACCACGAAAGAAGCATTGCTCTTATTTCTCAGCAATTTGTTGTGCTACATCAAAAAAACATCATGCACCATGAAACATATCATACTTCCATCTGAATCCTTAAGAAGTGGCTCTATAAGACAACATTCGCCTAATAGATTGACGAATCTTTGTACTATTTGGAGAGGATCATGTCCGCTCACAACCCCTTCTACAAACCATAGCTTCCTCACATTTGCAATAAAGATGACTTCAACTTCGGGAAGGCAGAGAGGCAGAGAAAACATAATTGCAGAGAAATGTCAAAGTCCTCCAGAGCATCATAGCTCAACCTGCATCTTCGTAAACTATTCAATATAAATTTCCATTCATTTGAGTGGGTGACGTCCGCCATCGCCTGCCCTATCACTTTGAGAGCTAAAAGAAGGCCTCCATACTCCTTGCACACATGCCTCGTTGCATCATGGTCGATGCTCATGGGTGAAATTCCATGATAATTGTGTGGAAAAGCATGGAAACAAAACAACTTCCAGCTATAATCCTCCCACAACTGTTCGAATTAGATGTTATATGCATCTAGAAATAGTAATTGTTTAAGCATGTTATTACTTCTAGAAGTGGCAACGATGAGGTTTGAGTTATGGTGTGGAGATATCGTAGGTATGCTTAACTCAATTAACAAGGAGTTTGCATCAGTTTACCAAACATCATATAAAAACAAAGAAACCTTATTTTCATTTAACCTCCCACTTAGCCATGTTTTCACATCCTCTTCCTCTTTGCTCTGCAATATTTCAATTATTTGAATATCTATTTGTTTGACAAGGTCATTTTTGGGAGCATTGAAAGTGGGAGATTTTGAAACGATAAGCCAAAACATCAAGCTATCACTGGACAAAAGAGCATGTACCTCGTTGTTGTCGAACACATTTTTGATCTATCACTGGAAAATATCCCTATTTGAAATGAAACCATCACTGATCAAGCCATGTGCATCACCAAGCCTGCAAAGAGTTGAGGACCGAGTTGTTTATTTTCAACCGAATTAACATTCACCTTTGCATTGGCCGAGATCTTTAAGGGGTAGAAACATGTTTCTACCGAGTTTGCATTGAGCTACCAACAAAGTTGGTTGATGAAGGCAAGCTGCCTTGTTGTGTTTGAAAAGAGTCGTGGATCAAGTTGGAGGTTAAATATTTTGGCGAGTTCACATTCCTCATTGCATTGGCGAGCGAGTCAAGAAATCAAAGTATTGTGACCATTAATCCGTGTAAATATTTAAAATTAATATTTATTATCTTATGAATAATGAATGGGAATATGTTTCTTAATTCCTTGGTACGTCAATTGTTAATCTTACAAAATAGTTCAAAACAATTATACAACCTAGACATTTCCCAGTCATAAAAACGTGATGAGTGCATTCAATTGTACCGAGTGTGTACACGGGACATAAAGGTATACATAAATTTAACATATACCAAATTTCAAATAGATAAAAAGAGAAGAATATGAACAGAACTCACATACGGCCAAATTCCAATTGCTAGTACATAATCTAAATCTTACAACAATATAGCGTTATACAGATTCTTACCCAAAAAAATGCATTGATAATAACAATGTAAATTTCCTATTGCTTGCCTGTTATTCACTTAAAAGAGGGTGACAATCAAGTGAGTATAATTGAAATCAATAATAATTAAAGTGAAGTAATAACACATATACCTTTGGAATGCGGGCAAGAGCAAACCAATCGAGAGTTAAATTGTCCAACAACTTCGCGCCCGTGAGCGAGAGCGACATCCGCCACGACCTCCACATTACCGGACAAATTCCCACGTGTTTCGAAGGCGTGTAATTGCAGCCTAAAGTCTCCACGTTGGGTAACTTGCGTACAATTGCATTTTTCTTGTACCAAGTGCCAAACATGTAGTAATAACTACAGGAAAGCCTTACAGTATGGCATCAACTGCCAATGCCACTGTAACCTCAAAGTAATATGTGCCTTTTTCAAAAGAAAACTTAAAATTCTGTGGCCAGCCATCCACAATCTCCCATGAAAGGAAATACTTGACATTAATAAGCTAAAGTAGTGCACAAACAACTCCAATAATGTCAGTGAGTGCCTCCCCAAACTCGTTCAACTTTTTCTTCAATGGTGTATCCTCATCATGCTGAGATGCCTCGTGGATCTGAGAATGAACCTTGCCTATCTTTGTATGCATGTCAGTCTCTATTACAAGGCAGATGCAGCTATCATTCACAACAGTTGTCCCTGCAAAAACCATGCATTCTTTTCCTTGCAACTCTACATCCTCACTATCCACTTTGTGATCGCTTTTATTCACAGACATGCTTTCTCCAGTAAGCGAGCTTTTATTCACTGTATCTGAAGCGGGTTCAAGTCTCTGAGAGGAAACTACTACCTGCCGATGTTTGGTTTGTTGTATGCAGAAGAAGAAGAAGAAGAAGAAGAAGATTGAGTTTTAGGAGGCGTTTCAGTCGAGTGTAATGTCTACCAGTATTGATTTTGCTTCTTCTGCTTTTGAGCACCTGCGGCACGTGCACTGTAACCTTTGCAGTACTATTCCCATGGTAGTCCGATTACTCACCGGTGATGCATTGAAAAGACGTCATCCCTATAGATTTCATGGACATGCAGAATATCTGTCCATTCAAATTAAAATATGATTATGTCGACGATGTACGTTGATATCCTAGCCGCCCACATCTTGTCAGTGTGTCGAGAGAGGAGGACTCAACCCCATTCAAAAATGCCTTCGGCGTAATAATTTTTTATAATAATTTTGTTACAAATTGTGCAAGTTTATTAATATGAGAGGTATATATTTGTTTATAAAAATTAATAACAAAGTCTTATTGGTTGAAAAGTACAAATAATAACAATTACTTAAACAAATGTGAAAGTTATATATTATGCCTTGGGCAATACTAATAATGTAAAGATATGTACACAATCATTTTCATAATTAAAAAGGGCAACTTGTAATTTTATATGTGACTAGGGGAGAGGACCCTATAACCGTGCACCTAACTTTAAGGGCACGTAAATATATGTAGTTATCTCGGTAGCGTAAAAAAATTATATCAATATGTAGCGTATGATCGTGCCATATCAACATTTTTGTTTCGCATGTTTATTTGGAGGGAAAAGTAATTTTGAATTGATTTAATATGAAGAAAATCAATATAAAGCATTTAAAAGAGGGACCAATGATTGAGCGCCCTATGTGTCACATTCTCATTAACTCTTAAAAAGTGTAATTAACCAAAAAGTGAACAACTATTGGTGCTTTTGTCAACAACCTATGGTGAAAAGAGATGTACATGTTTTGGTACCGCTTGGTTATAGGTCCTCTCCCTACTTAAAATTAAGTTTTGGAAAAACTTTTCTCATCTTGAAAAAGTTATTATCTAAAAAATTTATATGTTTGAATCTTAGGTTTACTTATATGCTTTTAAGAGTTTATAATTGTAATATTGGTAAATAATCTTTTAGTGAGTATCTATAAAATTACCTTATTTTATTTTAATAAATTTTAATATATACTTATGCATTTCTATATAACATGTACATAAATCTATATAAAAATAATTGTTGTATCTTAAATAGGTAAGTATAATTAGGGGAAAGGCATCAATCGTTGAGCACCCTATTTTCAATAACATCTTGATTAAATTTGTGATGATGAGGGGTTTTAAATCAATTTTCTTATGCCAAAAATTGTTTGTACTCATTTAGCAAACAGACAAATTAACATCTATTCCCAAAAGAGCCACACTAAATTCACTTCACATTATCCCCCACCACTCGCTAAACTCCGTCGATCGCTTTAGCCTAGACATCATTTTGACATTCAATGTCGTGATTACTTACATTTATCGACGCATGTGGGGAGCTAAACATTCTCACCCCTTCTAACCCTACACTAAGTCGAACACCCTTTCCTTTCCTTTCGATGAAGTTCAACACCCTTTACGCCCGCAAATGAGGGCGAAAACCCTTTACGTCTTCAAGCAACAGAGCTAAACACCCTTTACTGAGGTTGTAACGGAGCCAAAGATGAGGTAAGCCCATTTCCATGTTTCATGAGATGAGTGCATTTATAAGCAATATTAGTTTTACAATCATATGTTCGTTCTATATTGAGTTATTTTTACGTATGTTCTTGTTTAATCAAGCATTGCCAATTTTACAAACATATATTCATTCATCATTGAGTTGTTTATGTGCATTTTCTTGTTTAATCTTGTGTTCGACTCAAACTTTGCTTAATGGGTTTCATTCTGACCTATTGTTTTTCAACCATGCATGATGAACTATTGTTTTTCAGGTATATTCATTTATTTCAGTGTAATTTGTTTATTCATTTGTTTGACATGAACTCTTCTATTGCAGAGTAGTGATTTTCCTAAAAGTAGGGTTTTTCCATGCGTCTTACAGTTTCAAAATATAGGGTTGTTATTAACCATACATTGTTGTTATTGAGTAATGGGTTTCATTCTGACCTGTTGTTTTTTCAACCATGCACGTTGAGTTATTGTTTTTCACTATATATTCATTTATTTCAGTGTTTTTTGTTTATTCCTTCGTTCACCACAAACTCTTCTAATACAACGTAGTGATTGGCAAAAATCGTGTTTTTCACCCACGCGTCTTATAGTTTCAAAATATAGTGTTGTTATCGACCATAAACAGTTGTTATTGAGTAACGGGTTTCATTTTAATTTGTATTTTTCAACCATGCGCATTGAACTATTGTTTTAACAGTGTATATTAATTTATTTCATTGCATTTTGTTTATTCATCTATTCGTCACTAATTGTTCTAATATAGCATAGTGATTGTCCAAAAAAAAGGTTTTTCACCAATGTGTTTTACAGTTTCAAAATATAGTGTTGTTATCGACCACACGTTGTTGTTATTGAGTAATGGGTTTCGTTATGACCTATTGTTTTACCAACCAAACATGCTAAAATATTGTTTTTTCAGTGCATATTTATTTATTTTAGTGCATTTTGTTTATTCCTTTGTTTGCCACGAACTCTTCTAATACATCGTAGTGATTGTCCAAAAATAGGGGTTTTCACCCATGCGTCTTACAATTTCAAAATATAGTGTTGTTATTGATAATACACTGTTGTTATTGAGTAATAGGTTTTTATCGACTGTTGTTTTTCCAACCAAACACATGGAACTATTGTTTTTAATGTATATTCATTGATATCAATGCATTTTGTTCATTTATTGGAAATATAGTGTTATTTTTGCGGATTAGTTTTTGAACATACACTTTTAAATTTATATTAATTGGGTGAATATATACTAGAATTACTAAACATACATTGAATATACTGGTACTGTAACTTTTTCATTTTCTACTACACATTCAAACCTTTAATGTGCACTGAAATTACTAAATATACATTGAATATGTTGTTAGTTCATTACATGTTCTTATTACATTGTTATTAATGAATAAATACTTATATTTCTAGGGAGGCCACATATTCAAGAGGTAAATGACAATTACCTTTTTAATATTCAAGGTATTCAAAGAATGTTTGAATATGTGAGGAATGTCACAAAATAGACATAATGTTAAATACAAGAAGAATGTCTGCATATGCAATGAATATTTGAATCACTTAACTCGACATCTGAGGAATATTTGAATATAAATAAGTGTTGTCTATGTTTATGCAGTTAATATTTTACAACCCACCTTGCCATAAACTAGTTCATACCGTGCTCCTATCACTTTGTACTCCTATATCATCTCTAACTTCGTGTCGATTCCACACTCAAAGCAACCATTACCTGCTAACATCTTTGCATATCACTTGTTGATCCCTTCCAACCTATAATGTCATTTCATCTTTATGTTTTCCATGCACTGAGCACATTCGCATGTAACACTAGGATTACACTCGTATTTTCAATGTGTATTCAAGTAATTTCAATTTGTTAATATGCAAAGAAAAACATAATATAATATCTAAATAAAATGTAAGGTGAACATAGTTCTTATTTTAGTATCTGTTTGAATATACATTGGAATTATTGAACATAGATTGAATATACGGGTGTTGATATTGGTGTTGCTTGCAAATGTGCTCATTTCTCTTGGGTCCATTTTTGCAGATACCCTATCAAAATTTGGTTCATGAAGGAATGTTGTATCGGAAGGGGAGATGAGAATATCACAACTGTGTCTTTTGACACCTTTAATCAATAGGAAATCATAATGCTTCATTCTACAGGTAAGGTCATTAATGACCTTACTTAGCAATGAATTGTTTTCCTTTTTCTGTCATTATTCTATAAAATAATGAATAATAAAAATTATAAACACTTATAAGAAGATAATTCATGTTTTTACACATTACCAAAATTCCTTTTATATTGATATGATGGAATATACTACATATACTTATGTGTAATGATAGGATGGAAATAACTAAATATTACTTGCATGATTTCCCAAAAAAATTACAGAACTAAGTTCATATTTTCTGCATGAAGGTTATAACTTACACATAATATAATATTATAATTATGCATACCAATCACATAATAAGGTAACATCTGAATTGTTCCAAAACTAAATTATTCTTCAATTTTTTCATTTGTGTCACTTCTTATGTTTTTGTATTGTTCTATTCTCCATTTGGGGTGTCATTGACATGTTGGTTATGTTTGGTGATGTGAGTTGTTGATTGCTTGCATGACATGATTGCATTTGGCTAATAGAATTGACATGCATGGGACTGGACGTAGGAAATTGCATGTGTGTTATACTTGTAGAAAATTGTATTTTACATGCATGAGCAAACTTCATTGGTGTTTTCGAAAATTGCATTTTACATTTGAAGGAGATTGTGAGGTCGTAAATTACATTGTTGGTGTTGAAGGAAATTGCATTTGATTTGTAGAAGTAGATGTGTTGCTCACTTGGTAATTGGCCACATTTGGAAAATTCAAAGTGTAAATGTTGTAGAAATCCATCATAATTGGATGTTATGAAGGAATAGGATTTTCTAGATTGCTCAATCGTCTTTTCCTTTGCATTTCTTTTTCTATCCTCTCCTTCTCCCATTGTAGCTTCTCATGTTCCCTTTTTTCTCCTTTTCATGTTGTTGTTTTATCTTGTCTTGTTCCCTCCTTTGCCTTTTAAGTTGTCATTCAAGTTTGTTTGCTTCTTTTTTTTTTTCTTCCGCAATGATTTTGTTCATCTTCCTTCCCTCGATTTATTCTTTCTTTCTTGCTTTTAACTCCTCTAATTCCTTCCTTTGTGCTTCTTGTTCATCAAGAAATTTCAAGTAGTCATTCAATGTGAGAATTTTTTATTGTCTACTCAACCTTAGAGTCCCTTTGTTTGCACGTCCGATCTCTCATTAATCATTTCAATTGGAAGCTTAAGAAAGTTATATAGTGAACTTAGTATTCTAATTTTGCATTGCATGGTTGTTCTGTTGTGTCTTGTACAAATGTTTGTGAACACCCCAAATATGCAGCATCTAGTTGACTATCATCTTCATTTTCCCATTCATTATAATCTACATAGTTGTGGACTAATTCACATGGAAATAGAAATGTCCTCATTGGAAAGGTCTATTGGAATCCCCAAGTTTGTAACAACTTCTTTCAACCATTCAGGATTGCATGCAAACTAGTGTTGGCATACTCATCCCATATTCGGGCATGACGAGTTCTTATGTCTAACTCACATGAGTCGTGTGTTTTCTTCAACTTCAACACATATTCCAGCTTGACAACCCTTTCTAATATGACTTAAACATATTGTCATGTCTTGTTGATTTAACTATGTCACATGTACCTCTACGATTTGTGAATTATAATAGGTTGTTGTTGGATCTCTAATTTTTTTTTGTATTTGATCAACATTCTGTTGGATTGCTTCTCCATTATCTTTGATAAATTTTTTAATTTCATCTTTGTTATAACCAATCATCTCCATAATTATCTCCACCACAGTTTCCTCCTCTATTAGCTCAACCTTGAATGCATTACTAGGGTGCATGTCATTGACCAATGCATCTCTATTCAAAGGCCATATTCCAGTCCTCATAAAACCAGCTTTTATATTTGATGGAGTTAATGCTCTCTTAAAAGCCTTGTTGCTAAGAGCTACCAATTCAGATCTTCTCACATCTACTTTGTGATGCTTGACCATCCATTTGGATCTTTCATCCTTGAAGTAGGTTTTAAATGGTGAAAACACGCTAACATCTAAAGGTTATAGCCGATGGTTGGTGTGTGTAGGAAAAGTGATTAGATCAATGCCCAATGCTCTTGCCTCTTGGATTGTCTTGTATGCCACGTGGCTTCCATGACCATAAAAAATGAGAAAATGTCTATTTGATGGTGAAACACCACCCGGAATTGATCTAGAAAAGTGGTGCATCTAATTCAGAAATAATTCCTCTATCATACATGTGTGGTTGGGTTGTCATACATACACCAGGCTCACATTGGAAATGTAGTTAGCTAATTGCCATTGTGCTTTAAAAAGATAAAAGCATGGTATACTCTTCCCTACTACATTAACACAACAAAGTATTGTGATCCACTCTCTACTCTTTAGGAGTATGTGGGGTACACTTTTATTGCCCATCTTTGCAATCACCCTCATCCCACAATTCCTACCACTTGCACACCAGTTTCATCGCAGTTCCATATCCTTTGTGGTCCATATTGCTATTTTTAATACATTTGATCCAAGTTTTCATAAAAATAACTATATGAGGCATAAGCATAACTTACCTATCATGATCAATGTATGTTGTGGTCCTTAAAGACAAATCTTTGTTCCTCTTTCTAAACCATGCCCACCAATGTAATGTTGGCTTAAATACCATCAGTAAATGGAGTATTCCATGTCTCATAGATGTGTGCCACATGAGATTTTAGTGAGTTAATTTGTAGACCATGAACCATTTTAGCACTATGTTTACAATGTGCATAATTTTAGACTCTTCTTGAGATGTTAAAATGGTTAGGGGTCCTTTACGTTTCATAGTTGTGATACCATTCATCTAGTTAGGTAATGAACCCACTAAGACACCCCACTTTTTGTAACACCTCTAATGGAATATATGTTCTCCTCAACATCTCTTGTTTCTTAATTGATGTCTTCAGTCATCCACTTAGTTTTGGAAAAAAATTAGATGTTGTGCGCTTCCCACTAACATTAGTAGTTACCTCTAGTTGTGGTGTTGGTTTTAACTTTGTTTTGTGATTTGGACTAGTATGAAATTTTTGTTTTTGATTAGCTTTAGCTAACTCTTCCTTTGAGTCAGGTATATAATCAAGTTTAACACCCCTTTTTTAGGGTTCATTCATGACTTCCTCCTTCCAGGCCTCCTCTTGAATACAATGGTGGCTCTAATTATTTAGGACAAAGTAAAATAAATAACCTTGTGTAGAAATGTGTACAAAATGTTGAAATGTGATGAATCAATAGATTTTGTGTCAAACGAAAGATTAAACAAGAACATGCACAGAAATAACTCAATAATGAATGAATATACGTTTGTAAAATTGGTAATGCTTGATTAAACAAGAACATGGAGAGAAATAATTCAATATAGAATGAATATATGAATTTAAAGTTGGTATTGCATGCAAATGCACACATTGCATGAAACCTAGAGAGAACAGATCTAAATAACTATGGATATGGGTTGACCTTGTTTTCAACTCGAGTAGGGTAGTGTAGACACAAAATCACACACGTACTACTATTTTACTATACCGCCAAGTATGTTGTTATATGTATGGATCTTGCATAAGAAAAGTATTAATTGGTAACACACTTCCTAGTCCATTCATTTGCTTTGATTGTTTCTATTGTCTTTCTCTTTCAATTTTTTCACTTATGTACCCAATTTTGGTCAGTCACGGAGGACCTTTGGTATGTCGGTATTTTCACATTTGTCGTCGAGTTATCTCTAGACATCGTGCCTGGCAAATCTGCATAATAGCGCCCAAGCACTCCCCGGCCCACCCCGAGCGCTCTGTCCTATTTGTTCTTGTTCATATTTTTAACATTTGTGGTTAGCCTTTTTGGTTTGCTTACTCCTATTTCAAGGTCCTAGTCAAGCATGTCATGTCACTAGTGTCAATATTCAAGCAAGAAATCCTATATATACAAAACATACATACCATTATTGGGGTAGGTAATTTATCAATGGTTATCTATCTACATATTATCAAAGGGACTACATTTTGGGCTTATTATTTTGCATACTTTGCATAAGAAAGGGAAGTTCTCGAATTCCATCCCACACATTTTCATTCTAGCTAGCTACATCCCACTATTTTGGCATCATTGGCACAAGGAAACCTAAGGTGACAGAGAGGAGTGAGGGCGTGTGATTTCACCTAGGGCACGCTAAATCAAGCTAGGGTTTGATTCGCGAATTATAGAATTCAAGAGGCGAGTAAAGGATTGCAAGATAGAAATGGCACCCAAGAAAGTAGTTGCTGACATGAGTGAAGGGAAAGAAGAAGGTGGTCGTAGAAGAAGAGGAGATGGCTCCTGAAAGTAATTTTTCGAAATTCAATATCCAGAGGGGTTATCGTAGGCCAGGAGTGGGATTCTCACATAAGAAAGAGTAAGGTGAGTGAGTACAATCACTGCATCAGCAGAGAATAAGAAGGAGCTTAATGCCTTACTAAACACAAAGACAAATAATGCACAACGGAAGACATCTTTGGTGTATGACGATGTTGGCGAGAAGCTCTTGAAGAAGATTAGAGTTTACCAACTATATGAAGTCCCTTACTTCAAGAAATATGAGCCCTTATACCAATGGCTCATGAGTAGAGTGCACGAAGATTTCTTTTACTTTGCAGGACGTAGAGCTAGAATTTCAACTGCACTCATCTCCACGGTAACAGGATTGAAGTGCACAGGAGAAGATTTGCGAGATGATTTAACAGACAAGGCCGCAATATTGGAGACCAGAAAGGAGTTGGGGTACACAAAGGGTTCACGTGGCATGGACATTGATAAATTAAAGAAAGCATACCAAGCCTTGAACATATGCACAACTCCGAGGCGCTCATTACCATAAAAACCATAGAAGAGAACAATGAGGTCTAGAAAGTGATGAGGGACGAAACATTGGGCCATACAAAAAGATTACCAATGGTTAAACAGAAGCACGAGGCCCTAACAACATGCCCAAGAACCACACAGAGTGGCGGAGGAGCTTGGGAAGCTCGTCTTGCGAGAAGATGGATTTACTTAGAAGGGGGATGACTGATGTCCAAAGCATTGTGTTGGTCTTGCAAAATGAGAAAGGAGAGATCGTGAAAGATGAACTGGAGTCTATTGTTGTGGACATTCCAGAAAGAGCAGAGGAAGCACTCGTTGAGTGGCAGACCTTGGAGGTTGAAATAAAACGGAATATCCTGAATTAGTTGTTTAGGTTGCAAAAGAAGAGACTGTAGAGTAAAAACATTCTTTCATTCTTTCCATTCTTCTATTCTTTACTTCTTTCCATTCTTCAATTCTTTACTTTAGTTTTGGAGATGACCATTATCGGGGTGACAATGAAATTAGTGTGGGGTAATGTTGATTAGAGAACACTTGACAGAAAGCACACAAGAAGTCCGCGTAAGAAAACAGGTCATATTCAAAGGTACGAATGACCAGAAAGGGAGAACACGCGCAGAACATAAGTTTAGATTTTGGGACTTAGTCGTTTTCGCTCATGAAGGTCTATTTTTAGAGATGGCGTGCAAAGCACACAAATGAGGCAGAGATGTGTGCACAACGCATTGGCTATTCTTGGAGGATTAGATACGAAGCACTTTACATGGACACAGGCCGAAAATAGATCTACTATTGTCAGTTAACTATCAGTAGTCTATTGTTAGCACACTTACATGTGTGGCTAGTTTTGTAAAGGCGCATGGCTAATAATAGCATGTGACCTATTTTGGGAATGGATAAGCGGTGAAGGGCAAGTCCCCACCCTTATATATATGTAGTAAACTATGTAATAGAAAAGGAGAGGAGAGATATATTGTTAAATCTACTATATGCATACTCTACGCTATTGTAATGAAGCTTCTGTATACTTATTGCATTGAATATAATGGAGGATATTGGCTGAATCTAAGTGTTAGTTTTGTGTGTATCGAGTCTAGTATGTTTTGATCTCATCATGGTTAGTACTTAATTCTTTCTCCCGGGTATAGATCGGTATGCTCTAAGGAATGTTGTGTTAGTAATGGAACTATATGTATCTCTTAAGTCTTCATCATGCTAACATCCTACAACATCAACCCTAAAGAGGGACTTGGTACCTTTGTGCGCTTCGGGTGAGCGCTCAGTTTAGGCTGAGTGATGTGCCAAAGATGTCTAGGGTTTTATTGGATTTGTATCACTGAATTCTAGGCTACATCACTGTAAAAGATCTTCATCTTAAGAGTCGGGAGAGGGTAAGTGCACAAAGATGGGGGGCCAAAAGGGGTTAAAAAAGGGACACCTTTTTCCTGAAATGAGGAAAACTTGAAATTCATCGAATAATTCGGCATGCATATGCTGAAAATTTGACAAAGTGATAAGAATAAGTACCGTAGATCTCATAATCTAGTTTCTAAACTACTAATTTTTTAAAAAGGTTGAGATTAAGAGGCTCAAATGTGGCGCGCACACAAAGTATGTGTATTTCTATGTAAAATAAATAAGACCCTATTGTGTGTGTTCCCCCATTTTTGAGTTGTAGATTTTTTTTTCAAATCCCTTTGGTAGAAAGTTAGCTAAGACCATGTACGAGGTCCCACTAAATTTTCATAATTTTTGGATGAATATATAATTTTTTTAATTTTCAAAGTGCACATATCTTGAAAATGAAATATTTGTGTGTGCACCCCCATAACTTTGAGAAAAAAATTATTTTTTAGTGCGTGTAGAATGGAGTTTAGAAAAACCATTTTTAAAAATTTGGATGAAAAAATCGTAAATTGTGCACCAAAACGTATGCATAGGTTTTTGCAAGAAAACAAGGCACTAGTAAAAGAAATTATGGATGAAAGCCTTAAACTAATTAGATTTTAGAAATAATTATATTGTCATCAAGGTAAAACTAAGCTTGACATCGTAGTATAATTTATTTTTGAATATTATGTTTTAATGCATGAGATATTGGGATGCACGAGATATCAAAGGGTGCACACGTGAATTTTTGATGTTTTTTGGTCAAACATAGTTTTAATCACACAATACAGTCAAACCTGCGGGTTGGAAATCCAAGCCTTTAAATTGGGTATTCCAAACCCCAACAAGATGAATTGTGAGCGTGTTATAACGTAATTGCATTCCTGTTTCCAATGCGAGAATATGTCCATTTGGGAGGGATAACGTGGATAAACACATAGAAAAACCATAACGCGAGCGGGGTTATAACACGAGCACGTTATAAGATGAGTGCGTTTCGGCTTGGTAAACCTGAGCCGTAACATGATTGCGTTATAAAGTGACTTAGATTTTCCCTTTTCATGTTATAACGCGATTGAGCCATAACACAAGCACGTTATGGCCAAAATGACCAAAAAAATGGATTTGTGTCTACTTTTGGCCCTCCATCTTTGTGCATACGCCCGAGAATTTCTTCCCTTCTACACCACTGAGGATTTTAAGACCCTTTGTCCAAGTAGGTTGTTTATCACGGATCCACCGAAATCTTGCATTTTCATTCAAAATAGAGGTATCTTACAACTTCAAACCACCATTCATGTTATAATATTTATTATTCAATCTCTCAAATCCCTTACTTACATCATTTCACTCGAACCACCTATGAATAGGTGTAAATTTGCTAAGTAAAGAGCCCTAACAAGTTCCTAAACTGACTCAACTTCTTCCTATGAAGGCTCAACAACCTTCTTACATGGAAATCAGATAAATATCACTTAATACACTCACTCTAGGTCGTACATGACAACTATCACATGATGTCATGGCTTTATTTTTCCTATAATCCTCTTTTACCAAGTCAAGTTTACTCTTACAACTTTCTTAAAGCACTCATTCAAGCATATATGCACTTTTTACAACACATTCAACCTACTCACACCTAGAAAACATGTCTAATGGTCTTACATGACCTTATTGCAATTTAACACTTAATGCTCTTGCATCATGGGATTTTTCAGCTTCCCCCGCATGCGCACTATCAAATGCAATGTCATGTAATTAATCACGACATTGAATGTCAAAATAGCATGCGAAAGCTAAAGCAAAATCGGTGAAGGCTAGCAGAGTGTTAGGGGATGATGTGAAGTGAATTAAATGCATATTTTTGGGAATAAATTCTAATTTTTCCACTTACCACGTGGGTACAAGTAGTTTTTGGTGTGGGAAAATTGATTTTTTGATTCAAGTATAAAGAAATTATTTTTTAATGTGTATTCAATGTTCACATCGCCACAAACTCATACTACATTCACATATTGCATATACCCTAAAATTATTGAATATATGGTTTGAAGGTTAACGGTAATTACTTTGAATTGAGAGAGTTTGTGGCGATATGAACATTGAATACAAATACTCTAAAATTAGTGAATATACATCGATTTATATGTCTATAATTTAGTCATTTAACGCATTGCTTGAAATAACAAAATTATCATCATATATTCAATATGTATTCATTAATTCCCGTATATTCAATAACAACAGTGTATAATGAATAAGAACGTTGTATTTTGAAAGCTGTAAGCAAGATGGGTGAAAAAACCTTGTTTTTGGACAATTTCTACATTGTATTAGAAGAGTTCATGGTGAACGGAGGAATAAATAAAATGCACTAAAATAAATGAATATACACTAAAAATAATAGTTCAATGTGCATGGTTGAAAAACAACATGTCATAACGAAACTCATTACTCAATAACAATAGTCTATGGTCAATAATAACACTGTTTTTGGTGAATGGGGAAGTAAAAAGATAGTTGCCATTTACCCCCTAAATATGTGGCCTCCCTGGGAATAAGTATTTATTCAATAATAGCAATGTAATAAGAGCATGCAATGAACTAACAACATATTCATTGTATATTCAGTAATTTTAGTGCACATTAAAAGTTTGAATGCGTAGTAGAAAATAACAAAGTTACAATTGTATATTCAATGTATGTTTAGTAATTTCTAGTATATTCAACTATGTCAATATAAAGTTAGCGGTGGATATTCAAATATTAATTGCATAAATAAAGACAACACTTATTTATATTCAAATATTTCTCATTAGTTAAGGTAAGTGATTGAGATATTATGAAACAACTTGCTAAAATAGAAAAAGTAGTGTCCAACTTTATAGGAAATTCTCTTCCTATATAATTTCTATCTTAGATGAATTTCTATATAGTTAGATTATTATATTGCATTTGTTTAATCTGAACCAAATCTATTATTTAGCCAGTGGCAAAGAGGAAGAGGGGAGGGCCACATCAAATTCTTTTGGACTCGTATATTCTTGATGAGAATGGATCGACCATTTACACAAGACTGATCATTTTTTTTTTTTTGTGTGGGAATACCCAAATCTTCCAGCAGCGTGAATCCTATTACTTGGCGTCATTTGTCAAAGCCATGTCATATCAAAAACATTGGATACATGTCACTAATGAAAATGTATATCTTTTTAAACGGGCTTGTCTACTATTAAATATGCCAAAAATCAAATTTGTATGGTGTATGTCAGAGCGTTAGTCTGAGAGGCGTCTAGAAGAAAGGTGCATGATCTTAAATGCTATTTCCAAAAGTATTTTTTGTTCGAAAATTTGCTAGCATTTATTTAACCTAATCTCTGACTCAACGCACAGGTGGAGACTTTCATGGAAAATGTATTGAAGTTTACACTCTGGTTTCATCATGCGTCCAACACTATTTTCATGGAATATTTGATATCTCAATTCACGGGGACAAGTCTATCCGGGTTGAAGTTTTTATATTATTTAACATTTAGTGAAAAGTATTGTCTATCCGGGTACCCCCTGAGTTGGCTTAATGGTGAAGAACATGTGTTCTTGAAATAGAGGTCACAAGTTCAAATCCTGCAGGGGGTAGAGTATGTACGCCTTGTTTGTAGCAAAGTTAGTTGCCTCCCGCATGTGAGTACAAGGTAGTCCCATATGCTATAAGCCACTTGTAGACCCAAAAACAAGCCGCCAGATCGTGGACTGTAAAAACCATTATTATTATTTATTTTATCTTTAGTATATATATATTAAAGAATGTTTTAACTAAAAGCTTCTAGCTTTATTAGATCTAGTAAAATTCATTATTTTTGTAAGGACGCATTATCGAATGATCTAACATCCATAGAGTCAAATGGATAAATTGAATATGATCGAAATTTTTGAAGGCAGAAACTTCCATACATGGCAAGTCCAAACTCAAATATAGCTGATTGATAAAGACTTATGGGACATTGTCGATGGAAAAATTAAAAATCCAAAGGATGTTGAAGAAGTAATGAAATGAGAAAGCAAGGATTAAAAAGCAATAGCAATTATCGGTGCCTAGGGCTATCTGATGTATATTTGCATCATATTGATCTAACCAAGTCATCTAATGACATTTGGGTGACATTAAACAAGCTATTTGGATCTCACATTAGCAGTGCAACAATGAAGCTTAAACAAAAATTCTTTGGGCTAAATATGGGAGAAAACGACAATATGGTTCAACATATCAGTAAGTTTCACTCCATTTTGAATCAATTAGCAGGAATAAAAGTTGAGGTTGATAAAGAAGATGCTAAAACAATCTTACTAAATAACTTGCTAAATAAGTAATCAAAAATTGCTTTTACTCTTAGTAAGACTAATCCTAGTTTGGAAAACTTAATCTCCCCTCTACTTGACGAAGAAGAAAAAATCATAATATTTGTGTCAAAAGAAGAAACAATCATGGTTGTAAAAATATATCATCATTTCAAAAAGATAAACAACAATTTGTATCCTCAAGGAAACACCTTTTGTGTCATTATTGTAAGCAAATAGGATATCGGTTTATGAACTGTATAAAGAGAGTAAAAGATCTCTTAGATAAGATAGATGAACACGGATTGGCAGCTAAAAATGATTGGGAAGATTTCTCTTCTCGTGAGAGTGAAAATGAGCCTATCAACTACCCTAGTGATGAAGATTATTTATACTAATTAAATTCATTGGAGGATGGAGGAAACTAAGGCATGAGAAAAATTAACGTCCTTGAGTTTGTCACTACCTCAGAGGCCGCATACTACTTTAGTGATACCTTTTGTTTTGTGTGTGATGAATAAGAACATAAGATTTTTCCTATTCCCGTGTGCAATACGGTTTCTATGTTTTCCCTGATATGATGATGATCTGGAGATTTGTACCATTGATACTATTGTAGGAAGAGTTCTTGATCGATTGATTAGATGGTCGATGTGAATTGGTTGATGGGTCCCAATTCATGTATTCACTGAATAGGTTAATGAGCCCCTATCCATGGATGATGGATGTAATTAACATAGTCGGTGTTGAGGATCGAGACCATGTGCAAGCTACTGAGTGACATGTTGCTTAGTTGAAGGTGGCACTTTCTCTCATGTTCACACTATGGGGGAATGCTAGGAATTCGGGTATGTTAGTGTTCCATTTTGGGTAGAAATAATTTGTAACAAATTTGTTTGGTTGTTGAAACAACTCGCTAGAATATAAGAGTAGTTTCCTACTTTATAGGAAACTCTCTTCCTATATATTTTCTATCTCGAATGAATTAATAGACAGTCAAATTATTATATTGCATTTGTTTAATCTGAACCAAATCTATTAGACACCGCTTATTTATCTTCAAATATTCCACATTTGTTAACATAAGTGATTCACATATGCATTGCATATGCATCCATTCTTCTCGTATTTAACATTCTGTCTATTTCGACATCCTTCACATATTTAGTTAGTCAATATAAAGTTAACCATGTATATTCAAATATTAATTGCATAAACAAAGACAACACTTATTTATATTTAGATATTCCTCATATGTTAAGGCAAGTGATTCGCATATGCAGACATCCTTCACGTATTTAACATTCTTTTTATTTTATGGCATTCTTCAATATTCAGATAGTCAATATAAAAATAATTGTGGAGATTCAAATATTAACTACATAAACAAAGATAACACTTATTTATATTCAGATATTCCTAAGATGTTAAGGCAAGTGATCCATATATTCATTACATATGCAAACATTCTTCATGTATTTAACATTTTGTCTATTTTCTATCATTCTTCAAATATTCAGACATTCTTTGAATACTTTGAATATTAAAAAGGTAACTATCATTTACCTCTTGTATATGTGACCTCCTGCAAATCCAAATTTGGTATATAACTCTACTAGTTATGTGCTCTGTCAATTGTTTCCACAAAAGGATTGCTAACCATATTCATCCAATATATAATATTACATCCCATTTGAATTCAAATTCGAGATTTTGGAGGGATTATTCAAATTTTGGAGGGATATTTATTACTTGGCATTAATTTTGATTTTTGTGGGAAAAATGATGAGTTTAATACAAATTTGTTTGTAAGTGCAACAATTAATGAGGTGAAGGTGGCAAAAGGAAGGACAATTATGATAAAAAAGTTGGAGAAATTTGTTTGTTTTGAAGTTAAAATGTGTTTTAATTTCATCTTGACTACTTGAAAGACTCATTTTAGTACTTGAATATATGTGAAATATGGTAAATGTGAACAAGTTTGTTCCTATGCATAAATAATTGAATGTTTGATTATGTACACATATGTACTTATTTTATTTATGTCAACATTTCAATGCTTGAAAGTTGACTTTTAATTTCAAGTCTTAAACATGGGAGTCTAATTCATACATGTTCCCAATGTGTCACTTCATACATGTTTTGTATTAAAGAGTGTACTAATTGTTCAAGTTTTATAAAGATTTTGTAAGTTTTAAATTTTGTACAAATGTACATATTTGTTGGGTCCTTTCAGTATATTAATTTGAAATTATTAGTCCATTTCGTTGTCCCCACCCTCACAAAAAGATGCACATCTATTAATGCATGTTCCTACATTCTTATTTCAAAATTTGTAATTTTTATTTCCTTTATTTTAAATTATATGAAACTATTAAATGTCATTATCTACCATTTAGTCTTAAGATATACAATACAAATATGAGGACTAACATGAGATGACTCTTGATTAGTCTTAAACTAGCAATCACATGTGTACAATGCAATGTGAATGCCAAACGATATATGTTATTTGATTTAGAGGGATAGTTATTACTTTTGTAGTCAATGTTGATAAGGGTTGTGATTGATTTTGTAAGTGTAGAAATATAGATGAACCACTTAATTTAAAGGTTCTCTCTACATTTCAAACTTGTTACAAATTCATACATGAATACATTTTATACCGTTTTCGATAGTTAATTACTTTTATAGTTGACGTGGTTTGTATTTATTTCGGGGTAATTGTGTTAGTGTTGCATCGGTTGTTTGGTTGGTCTTTTGTTTAAAAACCTTTATTGTACACTCAATAAGGAGTGTGATGATAGTGGTAGTTTAGGAATATAGTATATGGGCTCATTGTATTTCCTTATAGAAGAACCCATGGAGCACAATGTCAACACCACAAGCACAATCTTTTATATATATGTCAACATCCATTAATGACTTCCCACCTGCATAGTAAGCTTTTGATTGTTCAAAACTTTGACCAAACCACTTGAACAACAACACATGATAGAGACCTTAAATACTAATGTGGAACAAGTTTTTATTCTCACCGAGACAACATATGGAAAAACAAGAGATTGATGAGGACACACCAACTACACTCTTTTGTAAAAGATTCTTGACATCACAACCAAGATTGAGCTCAAAATCTCGGACTTCAAACATTGAGGATGTTGACTTATGATTATAAACTCAACCTAAATTCAACACTTAACACTCTTAACACTTGACACGAGAGATGAAGACCATAGTATCATAGATGTTTAAGAAGATGTTATGCGATAAAAATCCCTAAATTGAAAAAATTATGTAAATGTATTTTAAGAAGAAATAATGTTAATAATCATTAGTTAATACATCACATACCATTTGAAAAAACAACACACAATCTCCACATCAACCTCTATGAAATTTTCCCCCTATGAATATTTATAAGAAACAACTCTGCCAAGAATACAAATAACATGTTCCCCAACAGTTGTTCTTACAATCCAAGGTCCCTTGACAATATTGGCAATCAACTTGAGCCGGTTGTTTTTAATGTATCATCACCTTTAAGAAATTGATCCATGAGAGATCCCTCGAATATGGGATCACAAGTGTAAAAGTATGCGAACTGTAGTGTGGTTATCCTTGCTGGGGACCTGCAGACTGAAGGCCCAAACAAAAGGCTTCTTGTCACCCTCACAATCCTTGCAAGCTTCTTCTAGAGTTTGCCTAACACGGCCATAATGATGCTTCAACACCTCATGAACCTTGGAGGAACCCTTAAGCCAATCAAAATCCAAAGGCTTAAGAAGCCAATCCTAAGATAATCAAGTCCTCTCATGTGGAAACGTTTCCCGGGAGGAGAGGCCGTGGATTGGGACAATTGTCAAGATCTAGAAGGAGTACAATTCCCTGATGCTTGAGCCTTTTGACCCATTCCAGATCATTTTCGTCCTCAATACCAGCCATGTATGAACCTTTGTATAACATAGAGACAAGACAAATTACACCATTTTTTTCCACCAACTTATCTTTCAAACAAACCTTACGGGTAGATGTCTAAAAATTCAAGATTCAAACAAGACAAGACACTTTAATGAATATTTAAGATTCAAACAAACCAATGACCTAATGTCAGTTTCGACCTTTCTTTCTAAAAGTTGTCAATGTGAACTTTCCTCAACACAACTCAACCCGCCCAATGCGTCAAATTGGTTGTGAAAAAGTCTCCAGGGTAAAAACTTGATATCTCAAAGATTTGGTATCCTCTCGACCCTAGATCGTTATAAAGTCCAACAACAACGAAGAAATAAATCAACTGATCAACAAAACATTGAAACAAACAACCAAACCAATCTTCAACCACACCGCAAAATCCAAACACCCACTCCTCTAGTTTCAAAATCTAACTAATACTCGAATCAAATCAAACAAAAACATAATTGTTACAAAATTCATACAAAAATACACTCATGAAATCCATATAAAAGCAACATAAAACACACCGGGATTTTGTTTTTTGGTTATACAAACCCATCATCTTTGTAAATCCCATTTGTCAAAAACTCACCACCGCAAAAAAACGATAATTTGCACATATATTTTGTTTTTTTAATACAAACCCATCACTGTAAATCCCATTTAATAAAAACACACCACCACATAACGGGAATATTTTGTGGCCCCACATCACACAATATGTTAAAAATATAAGGAACTTTCAATAAAGAGCTGGAAATATACAAGGAACAACAACTTTCAGCAGAAGAAAAAAGACGGGAAGAATGTTACTTACCTTAGGAACCTTTGTTCTTTCCCGGACTCAAACAAAAGACCTCGATGCAGCGAAAATAATGCGGAATGTAGAACGAAATAGAGCTCGATGCGTTTAATTTGCCTTGGTTGTTGTCGAATATTTAAAGGCTATTGTATGCAAAGACGAAAAAGCAAATCTAAACACAATAAACACCGCATTCAACATGTAAGAAAAAGCAAATCTAAACACTACAAAAATGAAAAAACAACTGTTAAAAATAGCCGGAAAATGCGAAAAACGTCCAAACGACCGTCAAAATTAATCGCCTTGAAAAAATGTCCACAAGGCCGTTAAATTAAACATCGTCTTGAAATGACCGGAAGAGCCTTTCCCATAGGGGAAACGCTTTCGGTGTAAATACACCCCGCCCACCCTCTCCCCAAAAAAAAAAAAAAAAAAAGAAAAGCAAAAACGAAAAAAATTAAAAAACCATGTGCATGTCCTCGGGTAATGACAATGGCGGATTGGGTGGGGTGGAAGTTATGGACGGTGCAGATTCGTTTCAAACGGTTTGGAATGAATCGACACCATTTACATCGTCACATGGTAGCCTAGTTTTCTTCTACAACTAGTGTCCAAATCTATCCAAAAACAAAAAGACAAACACATTTCAAAACTCTTAGTACCTATACTACATAAATTAAAGTAGAAAATGGCGACTCAAATTCAGAAAAAACTGCCTCTTTCTTCTCTAACGTGTTAAGGGTTTTGGGTTTGGAAGGTATTTTGGTAAGTTGTTCCATGGCTCTTTATCTTCCTTCCCCTCTGTTTAAGCCGCCAGCTGACAATCCCACCATCACTCTTTCTAGACATTGCTGGGGCACTCAAAATTTTGGCGTCTCGCTCTTTGGAGGCAGTAAGCCCTGCAAACTTCCATGGCGTCTTTCTCCATCCAAGTAAGTTTTTTAAAATAGTCCCTTTCTTGCATATCTCAAGAAAAGAAGTTTATGTTTGAACTATTAGTGACATGTTACAGTGCATCTTAGAAAACCATGTACATGATCTTCTTTTTGGCGTATGGGGATTCGAACTGACAACGGTGCCACAGGTTTAGTGTAAATGATCCCTGCTACATAAGGGCAGCATCCGATCGAATATGTATGTTGCTTTCAATAATGCACGACCCAATTAAGAGAAATCAAGCTTGCCACCGAAAATTTTGCAGGTTTTGTGATTTTCGATAATCCGCATGGATGGGATTTTATTGCCTCTATAAAAAAATGCATTGGCATTTTAAAGTTTGATCTGCATTTTGTGATATTCTTTAGAAAACTGATTTTTCGATGATATCAGTCGTACTTTTTGTTTTTTTTTTTAATACTGGAAAACCCCTTTTGAAACTTGAGAGGTTACTTAACTCCACTCACGCACACTATAACATTGGCATTATCTCTGCTTTCATCGCAAATCATGGAGAGTAAGCCCGTGAATTTGAACCTGGGTCATTATGGCGGAAAGTGCCCTAACATACCGCCAGGCCACAGACGTGTTAACATCAAAATTGGAATATTTACAAGTAAATCAGATTGGGAAGATCTCAAATCAATGTTACCAGCATTGGGAAATGGATTTCCAGGTTTCTAAGGTTTAGGGAAAAAAACAGTTATAATCTTTTTATAATACTCATCGGGCAATCATTAAATCATGACTATTTTCATACAAAAGCAATTACAAATCAGTAAAGATTTTAAAAGTACACAAATACGACATATTCAGGTTCATGGTCAATGCGCAAGAGTTAACAAATATCATACACTGTTCACTCACGAGAACAACCGTAGTTGCTAAATACTTTCAGTTTCACCAGATTGGCATTTTAAAGTCAGAACATAGAACATAAAATATATTACAGAAAACATGTGAAATACCCCAACAATAGATTGTTTGATTGGAAGTCCATCACCATTAGAATTCAGAGTGATAGATCAAAAGACATGATTACTATGGACATATTTTGAAATTTTAGATTCACAAGCTTCATACAACCAAATTCATTGGATTATGTGTATCTGGATTGTGGTGTTTATTACCTAGCCAAAAAGGACAAGCTAGGAGTTGAAAACTTGGGATGTCCTAAATATTGGTTTGGGTGCACTGAGCTATCAGTCCTATGTGACTTTAAGCTTCGGTTTTTAAACCTTTTGTAAATTCCATATTTCAAATTCAAAAGTTCACACAACCGAATTCATTTATATATATGTATCCAGATTGTGGTGTTTAATACCTACCCAAAATGGACTAGCTAGGACTTGAACTGAGGATCTCCATATGCTGGTCTGGGTTCAAGATTTGAGTTACTGGATAATGATCGCAATTATTTTTTTGTTTTTTTTATTGTGATTTTTGGCTGATGTCTCCAGAAACAGCCTAAGTAATGCTGTTTTCTTGCAGAATATGACATCCCCTGACCATTTTGTTTCTCCTAGCATATATTCAAACCATTTTAATGGGGAATAATAGCATTACTGTGTATACTAGGGCATTCTTGGGAACTTTAAACATGGATAATCATGACACCTGTGCGGAAGAGATAACATATAACCTAACAATGTCGTGGGCAGTGCTTCAAGGTGGAATGACTAAGCCTCTATTTCTTTGAACAACATGCCATGCCTTCTTGATTGCACAATAGAATGTGTTTAACTTTATTTTATTTAGAATTTAGAATTGATTACGGGATTCAGATTTACAACTTATGTAAGGCTTTATATGTTGATGTATTGGTGGGTTATCTACCTTTTTTTAAATGGTGAGCTGGTAGTTAGCTACGTTGGTTGTTGCCTTTCTTGTTTCATGCACACAACGCAAATTGTGGATTTATTGAACAACCGAACATCAGCTTTGATCCCATGCTAAGCATGTTCAGTTATTAATAATTATGGTATTCTGGAATCAACAGGAGAAGGTGTGGGCGCGCATTATCCTTTTCTGAAAATTTGTCTGTTAGTGAATAAGCTCTATGAAAAATGAAATATAGTTCATAAGTATTGCAGAGAAACATTGGAGTCTGCATGAATTGTTTCCCTACATGTAAGACTCATTTCAAATATGAAACTTTTTTTGGAAGAATGATAATACCTTGATAGAATAACAGGCAATCCTATATTGATGGTTAGCTTACCAATCATCTGGAGTTGATCAATGACAGTTCTATGCTTTTTCCTGGGGCTATGTCTGTACAATCTCTATATATATATATACTATGTTACCGGAAACGCCTTAGAAGGCCTCGGGAGCGGGAGCGGCAGGGAGCGGGAGCGGCGGTGGGAGCGGCCAGGGAGCGGGCAGGGGCTGCGGAAACGCCCGGGTGCGGCCGTACCGGGCGTTTCCGCAGCCCCTGGCCGCTCCCATGTTAAAAAAAGCGTTTTTTTAAATTTTTTTAAATTTTTTTATGTTTTTAAGAAGAGAAAATTAAATTAATTGACAAAACCAAGAAAATCAGTATCCACTGTCACAGTTGTCGCCATATTTTTTTAGTTTGGTCATATTTTGCTGCAAAAGTCACCTTTCAGAAAACTTTCTAACGAATATATATAGTAAGAGGTACATGTTGTTGATCTCATATATTTTAATCCCCTCACACTAGATAATTTTGCTGAAACTGCATTGGTGAGTGGTATAACTAACCTGAAACCAGTGGAAAAATTGTTTTTAGCATAACTTTTGCATACGATGGTCAAATTTGGCATATGACCCCTCATTTTTCATGGAAAGCAAATCTTGGGAGCATCCACGCATGTAGTTTCTGATTCTAGCTCTTGCAGATACATGTTTTACATATTTTGGAGAAACAAGGGACTTTAATGTATGGTGGGTGCATTGAATATTGATCTATGATTGAATTTAATATATCATGAGATTCATGACATTCACATTGTGTTCGATTTAAGTATTTTAAATTTTAATTTAACTTTTAAGCTTTTAAGTTTCTAAGTTTTATCGGTATCCTAGCTTGTTTGTTGTGGTTATTCACTTATTTAGCTTATAACTTGTCTTTTATCTTGTCTTTCATATGCATAATATGTGGTTAATAATTAAATTCCTATTTAGAAGGCTGAAATTTATATATTTTTTAATTTTTATATAGTTTTTGTACTGCCGTATCCTACGCCGTATCCGGGGTCAAAAAAAAATTGCCGTTTCCGCATATCGGATACCCCGCTCCCGCTCCCGTATCCAAAACGTTTCGGTAACTTAGTATATATATATGTAAATGTTAAGTATCTTCAACTTGTTTTGGTTTATTTATGAAGTTCCTTGGAAATTGTAGTGGGTCTTCTTGTATTTTTCTTGGAAATTGTATTGGTTTGGGTTTATTTATGAAGTATCTTTGCTTCACTATTCTGATAGATTTAGTGATTTGGAAGTTTAAGGCCATGTGTGACCTCGAAAGAAACATGACTATTGCTCTTAGCTTTATGGAGAACTTGGGAAGATGTATACATGGTTACCTGACTTTACTTAGACTAGAGGCAGTGGAGGCTGCTGTAAAGACCCTCGGGAGATGTGCCTTTAGACCTGAGAAGGAAAGCATACGACCCTGGAACTCAATGCAAGGTCAGATAAATAAATAGCTTTCAGACAAATAGACAAAAGGATGCTACTAAACTAGACTTGACATCTTCACTAGTGGTGTGCATGAATACCATTCTAGGCACCCTTTGCAAGATGGCATAAATGTTTAATTGGTAATATTATTGTTACAGATAGATTTGTGTCGCAGGTCTTAGGGAATGCTATATCTATAAATGATGGATATATGCTTTGAAATGGACTGATATGTGTATTGCACAAGTATCAAAGCCACATAGGGCTGACTCAAACTATGGTATTAGAAGTGGATATTCACTTGGCATTTAACTCCATACGGGATGAATACTCTTTATTTGGTATACAATAGTTCGCATCTATATTATGAACTCAGGACAAGTCACTGGATGTGAATTTGAAGCAATCTGGACAGAACTTCTGTGAAATCAAGAAGAAATCAAGGAGCATGTTGAAAGGATGAATAGTTTGAATGGTCTAGGAAGGCACTAAAGGAAACAGAGACGAAATGGTAAGATAATCACAAATAGAAATGCAATTAAGGCTGGAAAACAATATAGGCTGAACTTGAAAAGGTCTAGAGTGAATGAAATGTCTGCTATGTAAAAGTAAAAGTTGAAAAATTCTCATGAGAATTACATTGAATTGTGAAGATTTTAGCAATTCACGTTTTTACTTCAAATTTCCATTTGTTTCTTGAGTTTGGAAGTAAAATCAGGTTGCAAATCTGCATCGGATTCACGAGCATGCCATAGTTTGTTTTTCTTCAAGGAACACTGGAACTCCTAGCTGAAAGAGTGTTTGCTTCATTTAAGTTCATCTTAAGCGATTTTGAGCTGTTGCCAGGAACTTGGATGCTATTTTTCAATTTTTTTGGCCAAATATTTAAAATTCTAATCCTTTTGTATACCCTGCACATGGTTCACTGCAGATTAAAATTCGATGACTCAAGGAAAAGAAGATATAGTTTTCACACCTATGTGAAGGCTACACTTGCAGGTTTGTGTATATGGCTTTAAACATGACTATTTTATCCAGTGCCCAGGAAAATTATAAACCATAAATTATTTCTGTTGTTTACAAATTACAATTGTATTCATCAGAAGCTGATCTACCACTTTGCCGGTAACTTAAGATTTGGTACTGTGTTCTTGCAATTCCCTTATTTATATTTTTTACTGTATATTGTAAACATAAAGTCTTTCATTTAATAGTTTTCTTTCTCTTCCCAGATATTGGTTCTACAGAAAAGTGTGCAAAAGAAATTGCACCACCAAAAGGAGAAATGTGGGCTGTTCACAAATTTGGCGGAACTTGTGTTGCCTCTTCTGAAAGAATCTGCAATGTTGCTGGAATTATAGCAGAAGATCCATCAGAAAAAAAAGGTGGTGGTTGTGTCTGCAATGTCAAAGGTGACAGACATGTTATATGAATTGGTGCACAAGGCTCAGTGCCGCGATGATTCTTATACAACCGCTATTGATCAAGTGCACGAGAAGCACAAAGTGACAGCCTTTGATCTATTAGATGGAGACGATCTTGACAAATTTCTTTCACAGCTTCAAAATGACGTGAATAATCTCAGAGCTATGCTCCGTGCCATTTACATAGGTTAACTGAGTACCTCAAGCTCTACATCTGCGTTTCCTATTTTATTATGTTTTGCTGTAAACTGGTAATTTAGTTATTATTTTAGAATCACTGTGTTTCCTATGTTATTATGTTTTTCTGTAATCTGGTAATCGATTTATTATTCTATAATCACTGAAACCTACAACCATGACTAAACCCTAACAAGGATTTGGTGTCTACATCCTGATCCTCAGTTCGATAGTTATCCATCTGAACCAAGAAAACCTTGAGCAATTGTCAACTGTAATGTTGGTGGAATTTAATATTCTTGGTTATGGCATGGTAAATTGAATTCTTTGCCAACTTGATAACATTTTGATTGTCACATTTTGACATGGGAGGCTGCTCCTGTTGAAAACAAAGTTCATCAAGGATAGCCGGAATCTAGCTTGCCTCTTTTCCAGCCACGACAACACCTTTGTATTTGGCCTTAGAGATGAAAGAGAAATAGTGAGCTACTTCTTACTTGACTAAGCAATAACATCTAACCGAAGAAGATAAACAAATCTTGGAGCAAGTCTCCTATCATCCTAATCTCCCTACCCAATCAGAGTCAATGTAGCCAAGAAAAGTGACCTCACACCTAAAAGAGTTCTCTTTGCAAGCTAATACGTACCTTGATGCATGTAAAGATGCACTTTGTTGCCTGCCAATGACACTCTCTACGATTTTGTATCGATTTGGACACTAGGTTGACAACCGAGGAAATATTTGGTCTGACATGAGGCAACCAAATCAAAATATCCACCGACTGTATATTCAACATAGCTTCAAATTTTCTGAGTAGTATTAAGGATAATCAAATTCCCACCCAAGAAGAATAGATGCATGTTTACACTAATCCATATTAGAATGTAAGACTTATTTATAAGGATGTCATTAGTTATTTTTGTAACCGGTTGTAACTATATCAACCATTTTGTAATTTCATCATTCATAATAAATAGACGGGCACACAATCTCAAATGTGTGCAATCCGCCTTCTCTTTATTTCTTCCTTGTTCACGTATTCCAACATTGGTATCAGAGTGAGACCAAGCGAGGAAAGAGAGAAGGGAAGAAGATCAATCCCATTAGGGCACGAATTCTGAATTGAAGTGAATGACAATGAAATCAAGGATGAATCGAAGTGAATGAAATAAAGGGCACATTTGTGTTTTTCAAAAGAGGGCACAATCGTGGTTTTCAAAGGAGGGCACAATCATGTTTCTCAAAGGAAGGCACACTAGGAAATCATGGGCATAATCATGTTTTATTCAAAGGAGGGCATGGAACTCCATTTCCGGAGGTCATCACTTGATTTCCGCCATTATTTCAGTGAGCCATTTGTATCTAGTCGGGTTTCACTATTAAATTCGATTTCCGTCGTTATTTCTACGAGTCACTCATACAGATCGAGCTTCAGCATTGTCATACTATACCATTATACAATCGAAGTCGTGGAAGGGACAGTCAATAGCGATTTTTACTAGCACATTTTCAAAATACAATTATGATTTTTGAGCACAAAATAAACACGAATCCTGTGCTAGGGCACGGAAAACCAACAAATCATAAGATAATGTAGCCACAAAAGATTTAAAAGAATTATTTCAAGTCACACATTCACGAATCAAATTGAGGGCTCAACAAAGTTTTAGATTGTTTGTGTTAGGGCACGAAACTATGCACATCACAATTGCAACAAAGAATTGGTATTTTATTCTTTGTTTACTCATTTCGGAAAATACGCAATTGTATTTATTTTATTTTATTAAAATGGAAATTCCCGTAGAAAAATATTCTGGTCTAAGTTTTCATACATGGAGAGTGAAAATACAAATGCAACTTATGAATAAAAATTTGTGGGGCATTGTAAACGGGAAAGAAACAACACCTACCGATGCATCGAAATTGTGAGATAGAGTGAAAACTATTATTGGTCTTGCTCTCTTTGAATTTGAACTTCATCATGTAGACCTAGACAAATCATCTAAGGAAATTTGGGATGCTCTAAATAAATTATTTGGAGAAAGCAGTTAATGCCAATTTTTCCCTAAAACTTCAGTTATATAGGTTCAAAATGGATGAAGGAGTCTTTATGTCAAACCACATCAATAATCGAGGTCCATGATCGACAACTAATAGAAGTCAAAGTTCTTTATTGAGGATGAGGATGCCAAAGCTATCCTATTAAATAGTCTGTCTTCAAAATACAACAATGTAGTTTTTACCCTCAGTCAAATTCAATCTCAATCTCTAGATGATATGATTGCAACTCTTCTAGCTGAAGAAAAATGAACTACAAAAGATGTAGAAGGTCATTCTCAAGAAAGTGCATTCTATTCTAGAACCAAAAACTCTTGTAGAAGATCAGATAAAGATAATCGGGAGATTGAATGTCATTATTGTAAGAAAAGAGGTCACACAACATGGGATTGTTGTGTTTGAGCCAATGATGTGCTCAAGGGTAAAGTCATATCAAATACAACCAATATAGCCATGGTTGAAGACCCACCGGATGCAGAAGGTAGTGAGGACAATGACGAATACGCAATATAAAGATGCTCTAAACTTTGAAGGCAAGAAAGGATACAAGGTAGATGAAGCTCGGTATGGACAAAGTTGTTCAATAGTTCGGGATTGTGGATCTTGGGAATTATACCCTCATGAGGGTCATGAGACAACTTGATGGAGCTTGTGGATGGCTCGTATGGATGGTCATCCAATAATTCGGAAGATCTCGTGATTCGGGAGTTCGGGAGGTGGAATCAAGAACTCGGGAATTCACTTTGGAGCCACACCTTTACGAAGGTCATGAACCAGCTTGATGGAGCCCTACCTTGTCATAGCATTGCTTTCAAAATGAAAGCCTCTGAAGATTACGTAATTATGTTTTGTTAGAATGTAGAATAAGCCTTAAGAGGGGGTATTAGAATGTAAGACTTATTAATAAGGATGTCATTGGTTATTTTTGTAACCGGTTGTAACTATATCGAAAATTTTGTAATTACATCATTCATAATAAATAGACGGACACACAATCTCAAATGTGTGCAATCCGCCTTCTCTTTATTTCTTCCTTGTTCACTTATTCCAACAATCCACTTTGAACCCCTTCACTGGGTCTAGAGTATACACATGCTAAACACTACCTTCTAATTGCCACAAGTACAAGTTTGTTAAGTCAAATGTTAGATCTAGATTATTCCTTAGTAATGATAAAGCCATGAACATAAAAGACAACAAAGAAGGATTCACTATGCTTTGTTTATGGGTCATGGTGGCAACAGAGAAAATAATTTCTAACATTGCAGTCATCAATTTTTGGAGCCTAGCTCTAGGATCTTGCTGCAAGTCATACAATGATTTGTTCAATTTGCATATAAGGATTAAAAGAGGCAGTCTTAAGAACAATTAACAGTTTCTGCATATAAATTTCTTCATGCAAGTCACTAGTAAGGAAAGAACTTTCGAGATTCATAAATGTACTTATCTTGGCACTAGTGGCGAGTCTCAGTACGGTCAATGCTGTGTTTTCTTAGTTATTTGATACATAGGGGCACCTTTGGCATATTTGTATCCTACTTATCAAGGTACCAATGTTTACCTAGAGAAGTGGCACTAGTAGAAGAGGTGGAAATTAATTTCTTCTCCATGCTGACATAACGAGCACTTTGAGGGCCAACAAAAGCCTCATTGTGTAATTTTGTCCTTGATAAGAATTTTGGACTTCCTCAAGAGACAAAGTATGCCCCTCGTTTTTGCTATATGCATGGGTTCTTTGTGTGAGTAGCATGTGTACCTGCTAAAGGGCTTGGGTGCACCTATACTTAGGAGTGTAACATGTCTGTTTTATATCCCCACCCAACATTTTTGTGACCAAGAAACAACACGTTATTGACACATAATTCTACATAGGTTTGCCTGTTAATCTTGCGGGACATTGGGGTCCCAAGAATCTACAGTTTTCCATGGCTCTAAGATATGATCTACATGTGTACAATCAATGCAATTGTGGATGACAGTAATGTATGTTGGCATCATTGAAAAAATAAGATTCAAGGTTTTCTTAAACATCTTAATAGTATCTCGTGGCACCTACTATTCACAATGGAATTGGAGATAGAGGGCTGCATTCTCCGTTTCTTGATATTCTTTTAAGAAAAGAAATGGAACATTCACACATGAAGTGTACGGGAAGAAACACATGCCTTACAAACATGTTGAGAAAGAATGGATACAGTAATTGACAAATAAACAAAGCATTTGAGAGTGCTAGAAAAGATCCCCATCAAAGAATTAAAAATGAAGGTGAACAAGTTGATAGAATTGAAAGATTGTTTTACATTACATAAAAACTCGACTGATAAGAGAGTTAAGATTCTAAACAAAAAAACATTGAAACCACTTTCTTACCAAACAACATCCTATGAAAAATATTAAGATCCACAAAAGACAAGCTTGACCCTAAACAAAATAGTGGAGTGTACATGATTGAATGCTCAGATGGTAAACCATATATTGGTGAAACAGGAAGATCAATCCAAACTTGGATTAAGGAGCATGGCAAGGATATTAAATATGACAGGGTGGAAAGATTGGCATTAGTGGAGCGTACTCTTGCAATTAAACATACCTTTTGTTGTGATAGAGCAAAGGTATTAGCCACGAAAGAGCACTATGTGAAGCATCATCTAAGGGAAGCTATCAAGAGTACGCAACATGACAATAACAGTAACTGAGATAATGGGTGAAGTATTACCATGACTTAGTAGAAGCCTTTAATTCATAGTCTTAATAGTAAAATTGAAAATTAATAAACCATTATTTGTAAATTTATAATTGTAAGCCTTTAATTCATGATTTTAATAATAAAATTGAAAATTAATAAACCTTTATTTGTAAATTTATAATTGTTTGTTAATATAGTAACAATTGGTGAAACTAATACTTATAATAATAAATTAGTAAATGTAAATATAGGTTTCACTTTAACTCCGTATATTTATAGACTTAATAATTGTTAGTTTATTTATCAGCAATTAGAAAAAGTTATACTAACAATAATACTAATAAATCAGTAAATGTACTATAGGTTTAACTTGAATTCCTTTCACTTATAAACGTTTGAAATAATATATTAAAAACCTTGATTATGTGAATTCATTAATTATTTGTTTAAAAGTTGACTTGACATCTAATTATATAGGCATTTATATTTATTTAGTGACATTAATAGCAATCCATTTTATCATCCAAGTTCCATCAATCCTTGAAGAAGGATTTAGAAGCTATACCAGAAACATCGGAAGTAAAGGGATACATTTCATCCAACTCGCTTGATTTATGCTTTGAAGCCTCATACAATGTGGATACTTGGTTCACACCCCATAAAGCATTTGTACTACCTCCAACCTGCCAAAAATCACAGTTTTGTATAGTCTTTGCAGCACATTAGATGATTCTATATTGGTTAACCTTTAGGGGGATCTGCTTCCATGGTGAGCTTGTACATTCCCATGTCTGTTGTATGGTGAACATTTGAGCACTTGCCAAAAAGTGATATGCATAGTTGATAGTAACAAAGTTGACTGAACCTGCAGGAATTTTGCGAACCTTGATTTTCTGAAAGTGGATACTATTGGACCAAATTTGTCAATGTCAGGGCAACATATTATCTGTGACATCGACCCCCATTTTTGTCACGTATACTTTATTTTCTAGCCTGTGTGTTTTGAAAACCATGATGGACAGTGAATATTGTAGTGGTAGTGCCAATGCATTGGATCTAGATGTTGAGACTAAGTATGTTAATGATCATGAATGAGATCATGTAACCAGATTTTATTTTTGAAGATTTTTAAATTGACAGTTAACAGCCTACTGTAGATAAGGCCTAGATTAGGGGGACATGAGATTGCATGCCCCTTTCTAAATATTTTATGATGTTGTGATTTTGGCGTTGAAATATTTCTTGTATATTATTTTCATATTCTATTTTTATGATTATGCATTGTTTTGTAGCTATATAGGTTCGAGAAGGTGAAAGGTAGCTTCAAATCTTTTTGAAGTCCCAACTTTTCACCTTCTCAAACCTACCTTCTTTTCAAATGTTGTTATTATGATGGTTTGATTCTTAGTACCAACTATCATGAATCCGCAAGTCACCAAGGTGATCGTGTTTGGCAACGAAATCCAATGAAACCCATTTCTTTTTTCTTTGAGTGCCTAGTGAAAAGACTTTACTCATAACCATATCTAGCTTGTGTAGAATGATCTGCAACTGCTAGGACTGGGAATCCATAAACTAGCATGGCTTGTAACACAACCATTCTTAGATTTGGTTGCTCAGCTTTAGATAGCCACATGGAGAACCAACCATTCATTTTTTCTGTCATTAGGTCCAATAAATTGTTCCAATCAGCTCTACTATCAGGAAAGCTAAGAAGATTTAGGCAGGAAACCAGCAATGGTTTTAAGTGTTTAGTCTGGTACAAAAACTCTTGAATTTTCTTTTAACACTCTACAACATTTCTGTATTGATTATTCTCACTCCAATATACAAGAGACTCGTAAAGCAAAATAAACAGGCTTTATGAGGAGGTTACAAACAACAACCTCTAAGCTATTACAACAAATATTGTTTGAAACAACTTATACTGTAAACCGAATTCAAATATAAAGACAAACTTGGTTAAAACAAAATATCTACTTAACTCCATAGAACAAGCTTACCAAGTGTGAAGACAAACCAGGTTAGGATAGAAATTAACTTGAACTACTTCCTAATATACTACTAGTGTGAACACAACTCTAACACCCTCCCTTAAGCGAAGGTGTAGGGAGAAAATAAAACATGAAAGTGGGTCCCAACTACTAGGCTTGATAAGGTACCCATATACAAACATGAAAAAAAGGACCCAACCAGAACTCCCCAAGTACAACTTCTATCACCCCAAACAATGCTTGCAACAACAAGTAACAAGGAGAAGCCAAGGGCTTAGTGAAGATGTTAGCAACTTGCTCAGCTGTAGGGACAAATTCCAAGTGAACAACTCCATCCTGGACCAGCTGCTGAATGAAGTGCATGTGAATCTCTATATGTTTGGTGCGCTGATGCTCAATCAGGTTGCGTGCAATCTCAATAGCACTTTGGTTATCACACCAAATCAATGTGGGAATGTGCTGTGGAAATCCTAACAATTGTCAAAGCCAAAGAGCCTCCTGTCCAGCCTTAACAATACCTCTGTACTTTGCCTCAGTCGATGACAATGCAACTGCAATTTGTTTCTTGCATGCCCATGCAATAGGACTAGAGCCAAGGTGAAAGACGAATCCAAAAGTAGATCAACGGGTATCAACACATCCACCCCAATCTGAGTTTGTGAATCCCTTAATGTCAGAAGATCCCTGTGGTGTGTACTGAATGCCAAAATTCAACGTGCCCCAAATATAGTGCAAAATACGCTTGGCTGCTAGCCAATGACTCTCATGGGGCTTGTGAGAGAACCGAGAGACAAGGTTTACAACAAAAGTAATATCAGGGCGAGTATGTGTCATATATAAAAGACTGCCTACCAATTGTCTATACAAAGTGGCATCTACCAACTTAGTTTTGCAATTAGTAGTCAACTCAATACCTAACTGATATGGTGTGGGAGAAGGCTTGCAACCAGCCATGCCAAAGTGATGAAGATCTGTGGAATACTTCTGCTGTCCAATAGAAATACCTTTAGGAGATTGATGAACTTGGAGGCCTAGAAAATAGTGCAGAAGTCCCATGTCTATCATGTCAAATCTTTCCATCAACTTGTGCTTTATGTCTTGAATCAAGGAGTTTGAGCTACTGTGAGGATGAGGTCATCAACATATAACACCAATATCAAAATATCCTCACCTTGCTTCAAGATGTAAACATTGTGATCAAATTCACAACGATAGAAGCCAGAACTTAACAGAAAGCTATCCATCTTCTCATACCAAGCTCAAGGAGCTTGTTTGAGCCCATAAAGAGAACGAAAAGTTTGCATACCATGGAAGAGTCCCACAAAGCCCTGAGGCTGCTCCATATAGATCTCTTAGAGATCACCATGTAGGAAAGCACTCTTCACGTCCATTTGATAGATCAGGCTACCAATGTGATGCAACAAGTGAGAGAACAAGGATAATATAATCGATATTTGCAACCGGAGCAAAAGTCTCATAGTAGTCCACCCCTTCAACTTGTGAGCAAAAGTCTATTGAACCATTTACTGCATATTTGGTTTTATAAACCATTTGTAACACACAAATTTTCTTCCCTTAGGAAGAGGCACTAACTCCCACATGTTATTCTTCATGAGTGAAGAATACTCATCTTGCATAAAGAACTTCCCACTCGGTTTAGCCGTCACCTAGAAATTGCTTGGCTCATAAGAGCAATACTAGAAGTCTTAGACCGAGTGCAACACGGATCAAAAGGATCAGTAACCAAAGAACCAATTGCATGGAAAGTAGATTTTTCCCTCTTGCGCAAGTTTTGTGCAAGACATGGAGGCAAAGCAAGATCATCAAGAATGTTGTCATCAATATCATGAAGTATACCCTCCATATCAGGAGCAAGAGGTGAGGCCAATGATGGAGAAGACTCAGAAGTTGGCTCCGAAGAAATGAGATTCTCATCAACTCTAACATCTTGTTGAAACAAGACATCATGTGTGACGGGATCAAAGAGGTGGTATGCCTTCACATCCTCGCAATGACCAACAAAAATGAGCTCTTGGCTCTTCTTCTCCATAGATATGCGCTAAGCATCAGGAACAAACACAAACGCCTTACTTCCGAAGACATGAAACACAAAAACATCGGGTTTTCACTTGATAGCTTTTTCAGAGTCTTGTTTAGCATTGCCTTATGGGGAATGCGGTTATGGATGTAATTTACACAATTTGCTTCTTGACCCTGAATTTAGGTGCAAGTCCTTAGACTGTATCGTGCAATTCACCATTTCCTTGAGTATTCTATTTTTCGCTTAGCTAGTCCATTCTACTAAGGGCGTAAGTTTCTATGTATTGATGCAAATTACCATGATTAGTACAAAAATCATGAAAAACATTTTGTCCATACCATAGTTTCTAGGTTCGACCAGATCTCGGTTGAGATCCGGTCTGATCCGCATTTTTAGAGGCAACCAGATATATCTGATCCGGTTCGCCTTGTTTGTTAAGAAAAAATGACCTAATTAGTTAAAAGTCAAAACCCGTAAAAAAGCCTAACCCTAATTGTGCCATAAACACTTATCAAAGCAATAACAAAGAAGAAAATATAGCAAAACAACGATAATTGCCGCTATAGTGTTTGCCATTTTGAGCTCGCCATTGTGCTTATAAACTTGGTCGCAGGAGGTAGTCGAAGCATTGTTCGTCGCTTGCTCGCAGACTGGATGGGAGCATAGTCGTGAAAGGTAACTTAGGTTTTGTTTTTAGGTGTATGAAATATTAACTAGTTTTTATTTTTTTAATTGTTTTTTTAATTTAAATGTTTATATGTTTATTAATATACATGCTAATAATGTATTATGAATATATTATGTTAATAAGGTGTTACGTTAACATAATATATTATTAACCTAATATATTAATAATGTTATTAACATGATATATTATGTTAATAATGTATAATGCTACTAATAAATTAATAATATGTTATTAACATATTATATTAGGTTTATTAACATAAAATATTGTTCATAATATATTATGTATAACGTATTAATAATATGTATAATGTTAATAATATACTATATGAATAATACATATAATACGTTAATGTATAATGTATTATAATATATTGTTAATAATGCTAATAATATATTATTAATATAATGTTAATAAGTAATAACTAAACAATAATATTTAGTTATTGCATATAATAATATATGTATATACATACCGAACCAAATTTTTCCGAATTTTTTTGGGAACTCTTGATTTTCGGATTTTTCACCCTTCCGAATGGATTTGTATTTTCAAACCTGGTAACTATGGTATATATTCCCCCCATTGTTTGTGCTGAGCTTTTTCAGCGAAAGTCTTGATTACTTCTCAAATAAATCTTGAAGGCCTTGAAGTTCTCAAATACTTCACTTTTATATTGCAAAAATACACCCAAGTCCTCCGAGTAAAATCATCAATGAAAGTTAGTACATATTTTGCACTAGAAAATGACCTAGTGGGAAAAGTCATCAAATCACTATGTACTAACTCAAGTGGAGCCTTAGCTCTTGAAGCTTGTCCCTTTGGAAAGGGATCCTGATGTTGTTTTCCAAGCATGCATCTGGGCAAACACCATCACAACTGGAGACCTTAAGAACCTCTTTACTATTTTCTCGAGCTCAGTCTGCAAATACATATAATTCAAGTGACCAAAGCATTCATGCCATAGTTTGCTCATTGTGTTAGCATGAGCAACAAGTGAAGACCCTGTAGAGGTATCAAACTTATCAAATACATAAAGGCGTGAATGATGGTCCACCACACTTGTAGCTACAATAGCTACAACATCCTGTGGATCAAATAATTCTTTAATTACAACACTTTGTGGAGTGAACTCCACAATTTTCCCAAAACCAAAATTACAAATCTGGTAAATTGGCATCAAATTAGATGAAATTTCAGGTACGAAGTGTACTTATTGATGCACCCATTCAACATTTGCACAAAACCAGATCCTAAAACATCTGCTTTTGAATGAGATATCTTGTAGCTACAATATCCTATGAATCAAATAATTCTTTAATTACAACACTTTGTGGAGTGAACTCCACAATTTTCCCAGAACCAGAATTACAAATTTGATAAATTGACAACAAATTAGATGAAATTTCAGGTACCAAGAGTACATCATTGATGCACCCATTCTGCATTTGCACAAAACCAAATCCCAAAACATCAATTTTTGAAGAGTTGCTCGTGATTATTTGAGAACTGCTGTAACCAGAAAGAGAGCTCAACAAACCGCATGAGTGAGAAGCACCAACATAAAGAATCCATCTTTTTGTAGTAGGAGAACAAGCCCTAGCAGAAAGAGCTTTTCCTTTCCCTGTATTTGTGGAGGAAGGAACATCAATTTTATGCTACTTCAGTTTTGCTTCCAATGCTTCTATTCTCTTATAACATTTGTAATTAGGATGATTAGTTTTGCTACAATATGGACAAGGGTCATAAACCTTCTTTTTCCTGAAAAAACTTCTGAGACTTGCCAAAATTTGAAGGTTTAGAGGTCTCTATGGTGGTTGGAGAAGGTTTGTTTGACTTTGTTGGAGGAGGTCTTGATTTTGGTTGTGGCTTCCATTTTCCTTTAGAAGAATTTGCCACTAGTGCATGACTTGAGCTAGGTAAGGCATCTAGAGCTTGCAATTTTGTTTTTTCATGAGTATAGCTCAAAAGTAGGCATTTTGAAATTCTCTTCTAAAGCATCCATTGTGGAGTAAAATGTGGATGCAAACACACTATAAGGACCTTTCAATTTAGACAGAATCAAAATTATACATTCATCATCCTTCTTTTCTCTACCACCAGCTTTCAATTGTGATCTAAGTGATTTGAATTTTAACAAAAATTCGTCCAATAGACAAAGAAATTAGAGGGTGAACATGCATTCAATTTTTTATTTACCGAATTATCTTGATTCCTAAATTCATTTACTTTACCAAAGAGCTTTTCAAAGATTTCCCATACCTCTTTTGGAGTTTTGGTTTCCTCTATGTGAAATTGCAAACTCTCAGACACATTGAGACCAATCAATCCGAGTGCTTCATCTTGCTTACATGCATAAGCATACTTATCCTTCTTTGAAGTGAATGCAAGAAGATTTTCATGAAACACTCCATAGGCCTCTTAATTGGAACAATACTCTCATCCTTGATTTCCATGCATAACAATTAGATGAGTTTAGGGGTTCAAATACCTTGTTATCAATTACGGACGGGGCCAAAACGTGGCGGAGAAGAATGTTTGAACATCACTTGTAAGAAGAAAAAATATTCCTCCCCAAAATGGTTATTTTCTTGGGAAAATGCCCCCTCAGTCAAAAATCTTGTTTCTAAATATATATACCCTCCTTTAAAAAAAACTCTAAGCAAAATTTTAGGGGTTAGGGATTTGAACCCATAACCTCTTTCATCTCACTACCCTTACAAAATATGAATACCTTTTTCGCTATATAACACTTCAACACTTTTGAAGATGCTAATATTCTTTTAAACTTAAAACACTATAGAAATCCCTTAAAAAAATTTAACATCTTTTAATTTTAGACCTTGTTAAAATCCTTAAGCGATATAGCTTACCTAACCCCATTATGAATTGCTATATAATTTATATGAGCAAATTGAACTTTAAACTTAAAAAACGATTATTTCCTTCAAAAAAAGACCCTTAACTTTTTTAGGGTTCGGTGAGGTAAGGTCTTGTTTTCTTTGTTTTGGCTTTATGGATAAACATCACCTTGAGTTCTTGAAGGTGCCAGAGGTTGAGGAATGCACAGTCTAAAGTGAGGATTCAAAGTTGAGGAGAGTTGAAAAATCTCAGCACAAAACTGCCAAGCTCTGTTGAGTCTAAATCTATCGTTTCTTCGTTTAGGCTACCACCGACCTTCGAATTGCACAAAGAAATTATGTCTGTTATGCTCTTTCTCCATTTCTTCATTTATGTTTGCTCTACTGGCTACAACAATACTGCCTACTCGAAACCGGATTGGAATTTTCAGCCACAAGGAGAGATTTGCCAGAGAGAGGGAGATTGATACCGCTACTGGTAAGAGTCAATTTGTGGAGAGCCGAGCTGGGAGGCATGGAAGAGCTGCTTGGGCCAACCTGCCAAATAAAATTTTAAAAGAAAGAGCCTTCGAGATGAGCTGTATTAGTAGGTTGGGTGCTTGCAAGTAAAGGATCAGATTTTTATCAATGGAGATGATATTTCTGCAACTAGTGGGTTGAGAATTTTTTTTCTCTGTACCAAAATTCTTAGTGTAGATGTAATGCGCCCAAATGGACATATATTGCCCTAAATGGATTTCAGGCAAACCCAATACAAATTAATAAAAGATAATTCAGATATTATTACTACAGATTTGATTTTTCTAAGGAAAGTGCGATTAGGTTTGTGCATGAAACTCATACCAAATAAGCATTATTTGATAATCTTCTTTCTCCCAAAATGATATGCAGATTTTTTGTGAGCCAAATCAGACCCTAAGATGATAAAATGAACCATGCGAAACCCAACTGGATTGCTGCCATAATTTTACAGGAATGGTGACTAGGGTTCGAGTGAAAAACCCATACAAACACACACCCAAATAAAGTTGTGCTTCCTCTAAACTGATCACTATATTTTTAGTAGCAAAAATAGGAAGTAAACCAGATTTTTATGAGGCAAATAAGACTGAAAAACAGTTCAGAAATCTACATATGAAAGGAGGCTGAAACCACACATTAAACCCTCCAAAAATTCTGAAAATAACTTACTTTGAGTCCTAAAAATTAGTAGAATAGACGGCAGCTAATTTTAGACTGGGATGTCTCCAAAATAGCTCAAAATAGCCAAGAGATGAGTCGCTTCATCTTGCACAATGAACATACAGCTGTTGCAATTTAATTCTTCAAAACACACTGCTGGAAATAGTAAAAATCTGTGAAGACTCATTGGAAAATCCTGTGTTGAAATTCCTCGGAAGCTCTAAGAGGGTTTTCGACCTCTAGAAGAAATATACTAAGGGTTTTTGTCCTTAGAATATTTTGCAAAAGCTCAAGGCTTCAAATGCAAATCAGAAATTATAAATATGATCATAGCATGAATGCCTAAGCAAGTCGACTTCTCCTTATAAAGAAAGAAGAGACCCAAAGGCAACCTCTTAAACATCCAATCAACATTCATTGAATTTCTCTATGCATTTTCCACCCTCCATTTCCCTTCCTAGGACAAGTTGCCATTTCCCTTAAGGAGAATACAAAAGATATTTAATACTTATTTTTCCCTCCCAAAGCTGGTTGCATTTTTCCTAGAGGGAATACACAATGAAATGGGCTTTTATCCTTTCTAAGTTCCCATTCCCCTTCTAAGGCAAGTCGCCATTTCACCTAGGATGGATAACAAATTATATTTGGGCCTTTCCATCCTAGATTTAATAATTATTAAGTCATATAAATTATTATAAGTGCTCTATATATTTTTTCTTTTATTAATGACACTTTATAATAACTTACAATTGACTTAAGTCACCCTTAGGATCTCCCCTTAGCCGTCGGGTAGACAAAATAGGCTAAGGGTCTTCGATTGGGAAGGGGATATTACAGTCCTCCCTTCCCAAAATTGCTTTCCCTCAAGCAATTCCACATTTGTTTTGTCCAAGTGCCATGCACAATAGACAAAACATGTTAAGTGATCTGCAAGCCTGGCACTGTACTTGTCAAGTGGGCTAAAACTTGCCACCATATATCATACACAAGATGCTCATACACTTATGCTTGGAATAATGGTTCAAGAAATTCCACATTGAAGACTTCATCTTCTACTATATCATGTGTCTCATGATGGAAATAAATGGAAAGCAACAATAAATAAATAAGACACATTACTCTTCATACCTTGGAGTATTATCAATATCTTCACCAATCTTGGTCTTCAAAATGTTTTGACTTTGCTGCACCAAATCTTGAGCATTCTTGTCCACAATGGGTTGAATATTATGAGTCAACTGCTGCAATATATAAGATGACATACCTTCTTCCACACTCTCCACAATCCTTGTAATCAACCCCTTCTTTGGAAAGGAATTTCCATACTCTTGGCTGCCCAACTTAAGGAATACCATTCCTCATACCTTGCTGCCCAAAAATTGAAGAAGTCTTTTCCTTGAACTCTTGTAGGTGTTGTCTTGCTTGAGCGGCTATCAATCTAGCAGCTCTAGCTCTGCTATTCCATTCCTCACACCTTTTAGAGTTTCCATTACATCCTCCTTGCTTGCATATATGAATTTCTTCTCATGTTTATTATCAATTTCCCTAGCAAGCAAAGTTTCACTAATGCAATTATTTTGCTCAATGGAAACCATACCTTTCTCTCTAGAAGCTTCTTCTTCTTCCCTTGGTTGCAGATTTGATTTGTCCTCCTTTGTGGGTGTAGACTCCATGGTTTCAATTTCTTGCTCATCCTTGCCATCCTGCACATCAAATCTCTCTAGGAATCTTTGTGAGAAATCTGCAAGTGAATCAACTGATTCGACCCCTTGGGTCTTCAACAAATGACGCCACCATTTATGTGCTTCTCCAGCCATGTACATAGAGATGAGCTTGAGGGCATCATCTTGACACATAGGCTTATAACACAAAAATGTTTTAAATTTCTCCAACCAACATCTAGCAGAGATCTCCTCCGTTCCATCAAAGAAAGGAACTTGGGTCCACTTCATCTTTGCATACAGATCTGATTTTTTTCCTCTCTCCTTCATAGGCTGGGAGGATTTCACGCTTTGATACCATTGTAATATCCCCAAATGGACATATATTGCCCTAAATGGATTTTAGGCAAACCCAATACTAGAGTGCAAATTAATAATAAAAGATAATTTAGATATTATTATTGTAGATCTGATTTTTCTAAGGAAAGTGCAACTAGGTTTGTGCATGAAATTCATACCAAACAAGCATTATTTGACAGTCTTCTTTCTCCCAAAACGATATGCAGATTTTTGTGAGCCAAATCAGACCCTAAGATGATAAAATGGACCATGCAAAACCCAACTTTGACTGCTGCAATAATTTACAGGAATGGCGACTAGGGTTTGAGTGAAAAACCCATACAAACAACACTCAAATAAATCTGTGCTTCCTCTAAATTGATCACTATATTTTTAGTAGCCAAAATAAGAAGCAAACCAAATTTTTATGAGGCAAATAAGATTGAAAACAGTTTAGAAATCTGCAGATGAAAGGAGGCTGAAACCACACATTAAACCCTTCCAAATATTCTGAAAATAACTTACTTGAGTACCAAAAATCAATACAATAGTCGACAGCTAATTTCAGTCCTGGAATGTCTCCAAAATAGCTCAAAATAGCCAAGAGATGGGTCGCTCCATCTTGAACAATGAACATACAACTGCTGCAATTTTATTTTTCAAAACACACTGCTGGAAATAGTAAAAATCTATGAAGACTTAATGGAAAATCTTGTGTAGAAATTCCTCCAAAGCTCTAAGAGGGTTTTCGAACTTTAGAGGAAATATGCTAAGGGTTTTCGTCCTTAGAATATTTTGCAAAAGCTCAAGGCTTCAAATGCAAATCAGAAATTATAAAAATGATCATAGCATGAATGCCTAAGCAAGTCGACTTCTCCTTATAAAGAAAGAAGAGACCCAAAGGCAACCTCTTAAACATCCAATCAACATTCATTGAATTTCTCTATGCATTTTCCACCCTCCATTTCCCTTCCTAGGACAAGTCGCCATTTCCCTTAGGGAGAATACAAAAGATATTTAATACTTATTTTTCCCTCCCAAAGTTGGTTGCATTTTTCCTAGAGGGAATACACAATGAAATGGGCTTTTATCCTTTCTAAGTTCCCATTTCCCCTTCTAAGGCAAGTTGCCATTTCACCTAGGATGGATAACAAATTATATTTGGGCCTTTTCCATCCTAGATTTAATAATTATAAGTCATATAAATTATTATAAGTGTTCTATCTATTTTTTCTTTTACTAATGACACTTTATTAACTTACAATTGACTTAAATAGGCTAAGGGTCTTCGATTGGGAAAGGGATATTATAGCAGAAATAGAGTCAAACCGGGACTCTCTTCGCTCTCTAGATCTTTGATACCATATCGGAAAACCAAGAAGATTTAGGTAGGAAACCAACAACGGTTTTAAGCCTTATTTGGTACAAAAATTCCAAAATCTCCTTTTAACACTACAATATTTCTGTATTCATTATCCATAGTCTAGTATACAAGAGACTCGTAAAGCCAAATAAATAGGCTTTATGAGGAGGGAAACAACAATCTCTAAGTTGTTACAACAAATATTTTTGAAACAACTTATATAGGAAACCAAGTTCGAATATAAAGACAAACTTGGTAAAACAAAATAGTTACTTAACTCCCTATAACATGCTTACCAAGTGTGAACACAAACTAGGTTAGGATAGAAATTAACTTGAACTATTTCCTAATATACCACTAGTGTGAACACAACTCTTAACATCTACAATATGCTCTAGAAATGAGATTTGAACCTAAATATGTAAAAGGCATCTTATCTAATCCGTATCCTAAGAAATGATCAATTCTTCTTTGGGAACCCAAATTTTGTTGAACCAATACACCATTTATATTATTTCATAATGATCAAACCTATGGCCAATGAAAAGGATTCCAAAATTTGCCCGAAGTTTCACATTCCTAGGCCTAGGAATGCCCAAATAATAGAGTCATCAACAAATTAGAGATTGGTATGAGGGGGTTGTTTGGGCTATTTCAATTCCTTATTTTGTGCTTAAGCGATAGCTCTACTCAAACCATAGTTACCAGGTTCGGCCGGATTTGTATGAAATCCGGTTCAAACCGTATTTTTGAAGCAACCGAATAAATTCGGTTCGGTTCGGCTTTTTTTTTTTTTTGAAATTTTTTTTTTTTGGCATATTTTTTTTTCCTTTTTTGGTGAAAAAATTCGCAAGGGTCCAGGGAAGATGTAGTAGCAAAACTTGCATGTGCCATAACTTTCATTCAGGTGGCTCCGTTTTAGGTGTCGTCTTCTCTAAAAGTATATATTTTCTCGAGCTCTACGCATTGATGGCAATATTTTTCTTATTTTCATAAAATCCATTTTTGTACCTTTTTGGACCAAGCAACTTCTTGCAATCTTTTGAAAGAATCATTATGATGATGATGATTATGGTAGATGGATGCTTTTTTGTATGATTTGTCTATATATAATGATATAAGTATACAACAATATAAATTTATAATAATATATGTATATATATTCCGAACTGGATTTTTCCGTATTTTTTCGAGAACTCCGTATTTTCGGATTTTTTTGCCCTTCCGAATTTAATCGGATTTCGAACCTGGTAACTATGACTCAAACCTTTACAGTTTGCTAAAATGAATAAGTATGGGGAAAGTGGATTGCCTTCCCTAAGCTCCCTAATAGAAAATACCCTATTAGGAGAAGCATTGACGGGCACAAAAAAGAGTGTGGAGACACATTTTCCATATCCCAATTTTTAATATTTTTATTGCTTTTGCAATTAATATAATTTCCCACATTTATAAGGTAATTAGTGACTTCATTAATTGCTAGATGACTTCTAAGATGCAATCAATGTCATAACTAATTACTATCCAAATTGTTTAGATTAACTTGTTCTAACACTTCAGTTTTCATCCTAATGGATTAACTGTTCTTGTGTGTGTGTCCTGGGTGGTTGTAAGGACCTGCCCTTGTACTGGCATGACCCAAAGAATTTCTTGAGGGAACAACATGAAGAAGGAGATATGAAGAACTGTTAAAGGCACACCTTATAAATTGTTTAGTGGGTATGATTAGTTCTGTTGCATTTCATATCATCTGATTTGAATTTTCGTTAGTGATGCCCTTGCATTTATAGAAGCTTGTTAATGACATCATTATCATCATACTGAACTAACTAATTGTGTGTATGTCATGGGTGGTTAAAAGGACCTACCCTTATACTGGCTAATTGCCCAAGAAGAATATCTTCCAGGAATGACAGGAAGAAGTGGATACAAAGAAATGTTAAAGGAACACACCTTACAAATAGTTTTGTGGTTGTAATTAGGTGTGCTATATTTCATATTATGATTTGACTTTTTCTTAATGGTGTCCTTGCATTTGTAGAAGCTTGTGCATGGCTGCTATGTCAAGCAATCAATATGTTCTTTGACCTGGTTACAGGCATAATTTCTATTGTTTTTAAATTTTAGTAGTTGTTTTGCTTTGTGTGTCAGGATATATTGTTTGATTGCATTTGTTGTTTGGCTGGGATTGAATATGCTAGTAAAAGTCACATCTGGATTGATTCTATGCTACGTTGCCGGGTTGCAGTGCGGTTAGATATGCGGATACGTCAATTTTAAAAAACCTTTGGGTACGATATGTCTTGGACACGTCCGTACATATATATATTTATATACATATACTTATTTTACTCATTTTTAGTCCATAAAAACTGAAATAGTAATACAAAACTTGAATCAATGTTCAAAACATTCAATATACTTAAGACTTTACATTTTCATTGATCATGTGGCTGCCATACATATGATATACGAATATCATGTCAACATGAATACAAACAAAACTTGAAAAATATACTAGGATCAATGTTCAAATTTTCAAAACATACAATATACTTAAGATTTTACATTTCATTGATCATGTTTAGGGTTTAATATTTTATTCATTTAAATGTTAGGGTTCGTTTTTTTGCATTGACTAAGTCAAAAAGTGTTTTAATGCCTTAAAAGGTGTATTTAAGCTTGGGTTCTGCAGTGCACGTCTAGGTTCTTCCCGGGTATGTTTGGACGTATACTGGAAAGAATGGGACGTACCCAACACGTCAACCCCCTCAAAAATCTGTATCGGATACGTATCAGGCAGGGTATGGGGGCTGGGGGACGATCCCTGGCAACATAAATTCTATGCATTAATATTACAGTTGTGATGTCACTGTTGTGTTTGTATGGTCTCATCTTGATGCATGAAGTGTAGTTAAGCATCAATTTGTTGGACATTTGCTTGGAATGTGAGGAATATTGTTGTTTGGCTTGGTGAACTTAGTGTTGCATGTCTTAGTGGCATTAGTGGATAATTGGGATTCTTTGAGAACATCGTCATTCCATTTATGGTCATATAGGTAATGTGAACCATAATCAGTGACAAGAGTTCTTGATATCTTCACTGTTATATTGCAGCTTTGCAAAACTTTTATTTAAATAGTAGTTTTGCTAGTTATCTAATGGAAGGCAACATGGTGCACGGGTTTCTTATCAAGTAAAATGTTTGGAAAAAGCCAAATGCTGTTGAAGGTGGGTGAGAATATTACTGCACGGTCTTACAACGTTAACATATCATTATGTTAGGAGATGGTATGAGTACTGGAGTTCACTTTTATCGTGTAGAGAGGCTCTTGAGTTTTTTTTTTTTGACATGTCATGCTAAGTGAAAGAGGATCTTTATATGCTAGAAAGATCAATGCCAATACTAGTGATCAGCTATTGATGTGAAGATCTACGAAGGAAACATGTTGAAGGCTCTATGCCACTTCTGGTTGTGTATTACATATCTTCCCGAAGTGAAAGTCAGGACTAGGCCACAGTGCATGTTTATTGCATGCCAAATGGATGATTATAAATAGGCTTTGAGCTTGTTTTAAGGAGGAATTTGTTTACCCAAAGAGAAAATGGGGATTTCAGCTGCAAGTGTTAGCCTCTAGGTTTATATTTATATTGTTTTTACATTCTAGATGGAGGAGGATGGGCCTCACTTTCTCTCGTTTTGTCTCCCTCTATCCATTCTTTTTTTTTTTTTGTTGGTAGACAGAAGAGAAGGAGGTCCTTGATGGAATTTCTGTTGGTCTGATGAGCTCGTAGCCATGTGGAATGAGCTGAAGAGGCATCAGGGTTCAGAGGAACTTAGGAAAAGCTGGTGACTACAGGAGTAAAATTGACACAAAGAATGGGCTTCTACTGGCTAACAGTAGGCTTCTATTCTCAAGAAAGCATTCCCCTTCATGAATCCACGCCCGTTGAATACATAATATCTGTTATGTTTTAGGTGTGAAATGTGGGGCTGTGCTTTAGATCTGTTCATGCATATTCTAGATTGAACCTAGTTATTTAGCTTTGTGTGGGAAGCACAACCAAACTAAGTAAGAAATAAATTCTGTCTGCTAAGTATGAAATATTCATTTCTTTTTCCAAATGTAAATTTTCCATGCTTGAGGGCACACATCACTTTTAGTTAGGCATAATTTAAAATGTTTTTTCTCTATCTGGAGAGGGGCTGTGCTGTGTCCAATTAGAAATTCTTATAGCTTCGGTCCCAGCTGTTTTGACTGTGTGGACTTACGATTGCCTGATTATGTGGTTTATTGTTTGTTTAGCATAGGTTTGGGAATGATTCCTTTAGGACTTCATCAGCGGTCTGATATTGTGAGCTGAAAACATCCAAGGAACTTGTCCTACCATTGCAAATGTTGATGTGAACAATGTTTGTGAGAAGTGGTTGCTATTTTCTTGTTTAGTTTTAAAGTGCATTGAGCTCTACAAGTAGGAGGAATGGTGCTGTTTTTGTTTCATGAAGATTAGCTTAGGTTGCATTGATATGAAACCCAAGTATTTAAATACATAAGCTAAAATATTAATGCGGGTCGAATTTGTATGCAATCCATGTATGCAAATTTATAAGCTAACATATGTGTAGGTTGCTTTTGTGTGGAACCAAGTATTTGAATTATATAGACAAAAATGAATAGATTAGGTTTGCAATCATATAATAGATTTGTAGTACAAATTAAATGTTCACAACAATCTTTTAAACTTGTTTGATAGTGAAGCAGTCCGCTACGAGAAGTTGCTCTTCCCTAGTTAAAAGATAGTGCAACCCCTGTAATTGTTTTGTAATACAGAATTTGTTTGCTATATAGAGGTAAATGTTATTTAAAAATATAAGCATTTAAGTGTAAGAAGCAATCTGCTTCAGACGATAGAATAATCTAAGAATCTAATTTTTAGAACTCATCTTTCTTAAATTGTTAGAGATCATTGTTTTGATAGAGTTTTGATAGTTTTCAATTTTATCTAATTAGCTTAGTGTAAGCAAATGATATTGATAGCATTCAATTATCTTGGTGAAGCTAATGAAATTGATAGGTTCAATGTATGCGCGCATTAGCTAAGGTGAAGCTGATTAAACTGATAGGTTCAAGTCATTCTTGCTCTAGCTTAGTATAAGCTACTTAATGGGTAGAGTTCACTTAAATCGTTAGCTCAAGTAAATGCTAATTAATTGACAGAATTCGATTTACTTCATTAGCTTAGTGTGAGCTATTAGAAATTGATAGAGTTCAATTAAATTATCTATCTTAGCATAAGTTATTAAATTTGATCATAGTTACCTAAGACTTCAGGATGACAAAAGAAATCCAAAATTTGAGGACGGTGGGGGACAATTATTAAAATAATATATAAAATTATAAATATTAAATACATAAAAATAGATTTTAAATTTTTATGAATAGTATTATGTGACAGTCTGCCATCTGCAATTGTGCTTGAAAATTTCTGTATTAATTTATCATTCTTGATTCTTATTATGTTTTTGTATTACAATACAATCGGGTTATGGCTAACTAGTGAATGTTTTGATCTATGCCTTGATGCTTTTATCATCTACACAACCTCTCTCTTCCTATATTTTTATACATATAGGCTTTGTAAGTTCGTAAAGTGATTGATGTAAGAATATAACGCTTATAGATTATTGTGAAGTATTAACTAATGAACGGTTGTAACCACTTCAACCATTTTGTAACTATCTCTTGCATAATAAAATGACAAACACACAATTTGCAAGTGTGTAATCTGCCCCTTCATTATCTCTCTATTCACATCTTCTAACATTGGTATAGCCATTGGTGCTTGATAGGGTTTGTAATTCAAATAGAAGATTGCAAATCGTGAACAAAAGATTGTGCAAACGTCTTGTCAATACTGAATCACACAATTTTCATTGAAAGTCACCATTTATACTAGAAAAGTTGTGACATTCGCTTGAGAAAATTGAGAGTATCTGGTTATTTCAAGATTAAAAAGTGAAATATCCCTTATAGGATCTCACTGTAAAATATGCAAAAGATAGACAAAACACAGCCAACAGAAATCTGGTTTTTTGCAGAAAATTACAGCTAGGGCAGCGAACAGTAAAATATGAATAACTCCCACAATATCCGTTCAAAACACTTGAAATTTTAAATGGAACTAGATAATAATATAAAGAACACAAGGGAAATATTTTTGGAATTTTTCAGTCAATATAACGCTGCCAGAAAATTACAGCGTGCCTAAAACAGCTGGAAAACTTCGAAAATTAATATCTTCCCGAATACAAGTGCAAAAATTATGAAACTTGGGAAATAACATATATAAATATAGAAGATGACTTTCCAACCTTCAGATCTGAAAACGGCCAACTGGAAACCCTAGAAATTAGGGCTGCAATCTCCCAAACAAGTCGCCCTCTTTGGTAGATGGCCAAAACCCTTGTGAAACTCTCTGTAGATGATGCCAAACCCTTCCTCTATGGCTGCCGTAGGTCTGATCCGAAAACCAGCTGAAAATCTCCACCAAAACTCACAAAAACCCTCAAACCCTAATTCTGAAAACCCTGAAAATACCTCTGTAAAACAGCCCTGAAATCAGCTCCAAATGACAAGCTAGGGTAGATCTCTCACTACCGAAGAATGCCCTGCTAGCTAGGGATGGATCTCTCACCACCGAAGCTAGGGTTCCCGTGGGATCTTACTCCACAAGCTAAATAGTTGCAAACAACAGTTGCACATGAAAGAAATATAAGTGTATGCATGAATGATCTCCCACTACACCCTCCATCTCCTTATATAGCTTTTTATGAGCCCCAACGAAGAAATATAACATTTAATGCAATACATATCCCCTCAAGTCGCCAAAAAGGTACTTTAAGTGGCCCCAACGAAGAAACATAACATTAAATGCCAAAAGTGTCCACTTAAGTGATCCCAACGACAAAATAGAACACAAAGGGCCCATTAGACCCTCCCAACGCCCAAAATATAACAAAAACATAGTAGGAAATCAGACAACCATCCCCAATAACCTCCAAAGTCGTTAGTCCCTTGGGAATGACCAGGGCTAAGACCAAAATAGGGCCGTTAGGCCAACTGCTCGGAATTGGGGACATTACAAAAAGAGCCCTAAATCGTGTGCGAGAGAAAAGAAAGAACCCAAAATTATGTGCGAGAGAGAATAAACAATCAAGGCCATATAAAATTTATGTAGGGCATGTGTTTTTGCACATATCGTGAGTTTAAAACATCATCAAAGGCACGAGCTTACAATTGCCATTGTTATTGAAAATGTGAGTTCCTGAGGCTTGAGTTTGAGTTTTTAAGGGCAAATACAGTCATGAAAAGGGATAAAATGTGAACAATCAAGGAGGGAAAAGTATAGATAGGTCGTGCAAAATCATGACATAGAGAAGGAAAGAAGAAAATATAGACTCGAGGGCACGCCACAAAAATGCCATTTCAGAAATGCCAAACCTCCATTCGTCATTGTTGTCTCTCGATTTTGAGGCTGTTTGCGTGTAGACACTAGAAATTCATTCTATTGCTATCTTAAAGGGAAGACACCGGGATGTTCAAGGCCACGTGAGGAGACGAAAGTTATCAAAAATTTGTTTAGACATAGAAACATAAGCACAAAAACAAAGTTGAGAATACAATAAAAACCTAGGGCACAAACCTACTACTTGGTACACTTTCTTGTCTTTATTGTAAAAATTTAGCCGTAAAACTCTTTGTATTGTTTTATTTTTGAAAATTGAAATTCCATTGGAGAAATATTCGTCCTTGAACTTTCACCCTTGGAAAGTTAAAATTCAAATGCTATTGATGACCAAATTTTTTTGGGGCATAGTAAATGGGAAAGAGAAATCACCTATAGATGCAAATACATTACTGGATTGACAAAGCACCGATGACAAAGGTGCCAAAGCTATTTTGTTAAATAGTTTGGCTTCTAAATATAGGAAGTGATATGTCAAATACAAATCAAATGGGTGAAAAAATCACCAATGAAGACTCCATTTTAAAAAGAAGCCCAACACTTTGAAGACAAGAAGAGATCTAATGTAGTAAAAATTCAAGATGGATTGTTGCCCAGTTAGTTCGGGAGTTCGTGAATCTTGGGACTTATACCCTTATGAGAATCATGAGAAAACTTGATGGAGCATTGTGGATGTAGCTTGACATGGATAATTGTCCAATAATTCGAGAGGTTCATAGTTTGGGGGTTTAGGGAGGTGGAATCGGTAGCTCGAGAATTCAACTCGGGAACTACACCTTTACGAGGGTTACGGGGCATCTTGATGTACTTTTACTTGGTCAAAGAACTATTTTCAAAAAGAAAGCTAGAGAAGAATGCATGACTCTATTTAGTTATGTTATTTGAATCTTTTGTCAATATGTTTGTTTTTTCTTTTTGTAGATCAAGCCTTAAGAGGGGTATAAGATTATAAGACTTATAAATTATTATTAAGTCAATATTAGCTATGTATTAACTAATGAATGGTTGTAAAGGGTTACGGGGCATCTTGATGGAATTTTACTTGGTCAAAGAACTGTTTTCAAAAAGAAAACTTGTGAAGAATGCACGACTCTATTTAGTTATGTTATTTTAATCTTTTGTCAATATGTTTGTTTTTGCTTTTTGTAGTCTAAGCCTTGAGAGCGGTATAAGATTATAAGACTTATAAATTATTATTAAGTCAATATTAGCTATGTATTGACTAATGAACGATTGTAACCACTTCAACCATTTTGTAAATATCTCTTACCTAATAAAATGACGAACACACAATCTACAGGTGTGCAATCTGCTCCATTATCTCGCTGCACATCTTCATTATCTCTCTTCATATAGATATATACATATAGGTTTTGTAAGTTTGTTAAGTGATTGGGGCTTCCAAAGTGAATTTCAATTAGATATGCATAGATTTTTTTCAAATAGAAATGAGTACCTTCCCAAAATAATCTCACACTTGTAGACGTACAATAGGTCCTTCCCAAATTTATTTCATTTTCAAGTTTATTGGAACCCAATGCAATGGTGCAGCTAGATTGATGCCACCCATTACCAAACATTATGAAATCTGTGGAGAAGGTGATCGAGTTGTGTGGAACCCTTCAATAGGTCAAACTATGTGACAAATTCAAGATAAGCACCTTGAAATGTCCCAAAAATTAGAATACCTACGAAATAACAATATTTTTTGATAAGGGTGAATTGAGGGTTTTTTGTTAAGGACCCACATCCTTGTTACATTAAGGGAACCAACACAAGGAACTCGAGTGAAGCAAATTCTGGAGTGCTACAACTGCAACGTATTTCAACAATGAGTCTAGCTAATCGAGTGAAGCCAAATCTGGAGTGCTACAACTGCAGTGAATTTCAACAGGAGTCCAACAAGTCAGTCTGCAGTGAATTTCAACAAGGAGTCTAGCGGAGTGAAGCAATATCGAGAGTGTTGCAAGTGCAGTGAAGAACCAAGTGCCGCGCATGAAAGAGCAGAATGTTGCCATTGCAGCGAAATTTGGAGATGCCGCATCTTGCTGCGAAACTACCTCTGGAGAGGATTTGAAATTGGGTGGACTAGCACACAACCGTGTGACTTGACCGTACCACTCCCACCCCATCGGCAAAAGGGTTTTGGTAAACCATGGTGAGAGTCGAACTAGAGACGTAGCACCGAGATCATAAGCCTAACACTATGCCTCACAACACACCTTCGTCACCGACTCGGCTATCCTCCACCCTTCCGAAATAACCAAAAAGTAGGGGGACATTTATGGAAATGTCCCTTGATATTCAATGACATCTCGGAGACACCCCTTGAAAACTCATGCATTGGAAACGTGGGAGTGGACCTTTCCCCTCCCTCCCCATAATCTCGAGACGTTTGGGATGTCTATTTTTTGGGGGACATGTTCCCGCGCAACATTGAATTTGACGTAGTTCAATTTAATCGACTATCTTAGTGTAAGATATTAATATTGATAAAGTTCAATTTAGTTGATTATCTTAGTGCAAGATATTAAACTTGATGGAGTTCAATTTCTTACGTTAGCTTAGTATTGGATATGGAATTGGTGGAGTTCAATTATGCATTGAGCTCAAATTAATTGGTTGTAAAAGCTATCTACTCGAGGACATTGAGAGACTAATCTTTTAAATCTAGTATGCTCAACAACTTTTACTTCTGGACTAGTTAGCAATGTTGTATGCTTAGTAAATACTATTCTACTATAAGTCATTTGTAGGGTAGTCTAATTCTGATTACTTGAGCTAGTGAAAGCTATTTTGACTTAGTTGCTTTTCTAGATCAGTATTTTTATCAATGGCCAATGTGATATCAATTGAGGACTTAGCGACATTTTGTAGTCATTAAGTAAGGTTCTTTGAGATATTATATGTATTTGTTTGCATGGGAAGAGGTTCTTTGAGATATTATATGTATTTGTTTGCATGGGAAGGGGGATTGGGGGTTCATGCAGACTTACATGCATTAGTAGGGTAACATGGCCCAACTTTGGTTCTAGGAGTTCATGTTTTGATTGATTGTTATGAACTCTTGGGGTTTGGTGTTTACAAAAAAATTTAGATCGAGTAGTGACTTGACACAAACCCAAGGTGCTAGAGAATTAGTCAATTGGTGTGAGCGATGGCAATTGGTTGCGCATGTAGTTAATAACAAGCCATAAAAACATTACTGAGTTAGAGAAACATATGAAGGATCATAGTTGGTTGTATTGAACCACTTTTGAATTAATAATAAAATGAATTTTCAAGTCCTCTAAAGAGGGGTAGGCTTTTATTTGGAGTTATCCTTCCCTTAATCAAAATCATGGTGTTATCTGTTTATGTCTTGTGTACTCAATTACTATAGAAATTGAGAGGTGCATCTCTAAGTATAGGGGGTGCATCTCAGTACGGAGATGCGTATCGGAGATGTGAGACAAGGATGGGATGTGTTTAAACTGTCAGAGACTTCGTTTGGAGTCTCCTGCAACTCCTATGGGAGTCTACTCCAAAAATTCATGTCTCTTGCCCTAAAAAATAAAATAAAATAAATGTTTTAAATATTAAAGCTTAAAACTTTAAAACATGAATGTGAAGTTGAGTAATAAAAATTCAATAAAATATCCTACAACAGCTCCATTCATCTCATTGTTCTCCATTTGCAGCCAGAAATAAAAGATACAGAGCAAGAGACATTTCACTGTACTGAATTTGATGTATTTTAGTTTTCAGAAATTTAAATACATAAATATTATTATTTTATTTCTTATGCCGTCTCCAAGTACCCCTGTACCCAATGTCTGAAAATTGGCATGCCCATCTCTGAGACCTGTCCCCTCCCTGTCCCTGGTGGCTATATTAATTACACTTATAATGTGTACATGCTTTTGGTTCATAACCTCTATGAGCTTATTCTGAATTAACCTATTGTTTTTGAATTGATTCATCTTACTGATTATTGACTTTCCTTTCAAGTTATGTCCTGCGATGTATACCAAAATTAAGAAAACAAAGGATGTATATGATGACAAATATTGTTATTGAGAGAATGGGTAGTTGACCTGTGATTGTGCTCTGCTGTATTGAATTTCAGTGCTTAGGTGATGTGAGAAGGAAATGATGATTATGTGTGTAAGAATAAGGAATTGTGAAATCATGCATGTAGCCTGGAACAATTGTATCTTCACTAACTTTTTTGTCTGGACAATTCCTTACTGACATGAATAAGGAAATATGGAAATGGCTGGTCAATGCTTTGATGTATCTTCTCTTCTAGTTTGTTTAAATAACATTTAGTAATGCAAACTACAATGAACTAGGTAAGTAATTCATTAAAATTAGATGGTGATTGGAAGATAACAATCGTGCTTCGTCAGGACAGATAGCTGAAAATTTTTCTGGCTCATTTTTCCAGTCCTTGACGAAGGGGATGTTACAACATTGAATGGCCCACCTTACCCAAAATGCATTGAAGCCAAATATTCTTTGAAACCAATCGTTAAGAGTTTTTTTCCCAGTACGACAATTTTAGTTTGTTCTAAGCTTTGAGTTTGTCCAATTTTATGAGCATTACTTTATTTTTTGGGATGGTTTCTTGTGCTAATATTAGGTGCAAGATTAGTCTTTTTAATGAAACCTTTATGCTCCTCAAAAATAAGATCTGGAAGAATCTTAGCTTGTCAGTTCACAATAAATTTTGTTGTTATCTTGCGGTCACATTGTAAAGGACTATTGAATTGGAGTCCATACTTTTTACTTTAAATGCCTTGGGAATAAGGAAGATATAAATGTTCTCCCACATTGAAAGGATTTGAGTTGAAGATTTAGATTCTTCTATAGCTTTGCATGGGTTAGATTTGACAATGTCCAGCAACAGCCAGTTAGTTGCATATTTCTCTTTCCCAGCTGTGACATAATTTCTAAGCTGTTTGGAGTGATATCTTCTCCTCTATAATTGTCTAGGAGAGACTTCTGAAAGGGGTGTATCTAGACACTAGGATTCTAAAATACATATTTCGGTGTTTGAAATTGAGTCTGTTTCAGGTATACGTGTTAGTGTGTGAATACTTTATTTTATTTTAGTTTGTAAGACAACTTATACATTCTTGCATTTCGAGTATAATTTTCCTTACTACCATTACTTCTTTGCCATATTTTTCTTTGTAAACTCTCTTGCCTTCTCATATAAGGTGAAGGATTTATCTAGTGGGCATATGCTGCATCATGACTATTGAATTTGCTAAGTATTCAACAAGGACATCCATAAGCATTTTGGTAACACTATAGTTTGGATGAAAGGTGCAGGACTGTATCCTACCTGATCAGTTTTCCGAGGAACTTGGATTTTTCTATGTTAGTTACATATTTTGTTGGAGAGTAGATTTTTCTAATAATATTAGTGTAGAGAGGAGATCATTGACCTCTCTTCCCATACATTTTGAAATGATCAGCTCAACAAACTGAGCGCCCTCTGTCTACACTTTACTTTCAGATTTTGGCTTTCTTCTATACATTCTACAGCTTCTTACTTTGCTGTAGGCTGGAGATTCAGATATTATATTCTATTGACATTGTTGCTTGAAAACATTCACCTGTAGGAAGGTTGTCTATATTATTTTGACAACACTTTGATTTACTTTTAGATGTTTTGCATGTACTTGCTGCCTGTAACATGTAGTACATGTACACTGCAGTTTTGCAGTTTGTTCATTGTCATGTATATTGTCTAGTATTATTGAAAGACACACAACACTTTTTCCAACCATTTCCTTGGATGTTTTACTCATTTCTCTAACCTGGTGGATTGGATGCAGCCGGGCATGCTACAGAGTCCTTCTCGGATTTTGTTGTTGGGCACGGAGAATTGTGGTCTGCACAGTTGATGGCTGCGATGATCCGAAAGGTGTGATGGCAGTGTTATAGACTACAATTTTATTTCTTATTCTTTCAACATAGAAATACATGGTTATTTATTGCTTGGTTGCTTCTTCGACAACAAGTTTTGACTAGAATTGGATGTCTTTTGTAGCGTGGGCTGCCATGTGTCTGGATGGACACTAGGGAGGTTCTTGTTGTCAACCCAACTACTTCAAACCAAGCAGATCCTGACTATGTGGCATCGGAGGAAAAGCTTAACAAGTGGTATTCATTGACTCGGCTGAGACTATTGTTGCTACAGGTTTTATTGCTAGCACTAAAGATAATCTTCCAACAACATTGAAGAGAGATGGCAGTGACTTCTCTGCTGCAATAATGGGTGCTTTGTTCAAGGCTGGACGCGTGACAATTTGGACAGATGTTGATGGTGTATATAGCGCAGATCCTAGAAAAGGTAGTCGTTTGTTTTGCATCGCTTTCCATATGGCATTAAAACTTCAGTATGCTTCTGCCTTGCGTGTAAAAAAAAGCGATAACCATTTTTGTATCGAATGAATTCATTAATCCTTTCTATACCTAATGATTGGGAATGTTTTTCTTTTCCACTCTTGATTTATCTCTAATATTCCAGTTTCTTTGAACTGCATTCTGGATTCTGATTTTGTAATTCTGCAGTTAGTGAGGCTGTAATTTTGAAGACACTATCTTACCAGGAAGCATGGGAAATGGTAAACCTATCTACTACCGTTTGTCTAGATAAGGACATATTTTCTTTGTAAGGTTAGGTGTTAATTAATATTGATCACCTGGTAGTTTTGGAATGAGTTTATGTTCTGAATTACTGTTTGGAATCGCAGTCATATTTTGGGGCAAATGTCTTGCACCCTCGGACAATAATTCCAGTTATGAATTACAATATCCCTATTGTCATAAGAAATGTTTTCAATCTTTCATCTCCTGGGACAACCATATGTCAACCTAGTATTAAGGAGGTAGAGGATCCTCCGCAATATTCAGACTCCATTGTAAAAGGTTTTGCAACCATCGACAACTTGGCACTTGTTAATGTTGAAGGGTATGTAATCATCCAAGACTTTTATATTTTGTTTTTTGAATAGAAAGTATGTTTGGATAAATGGTTTCTTTTTGAATGGTAAGTGTTTAATAGCTATGAAGATGCAATATGAGGAGATTCTTCTGGAAATTGTCACAGTCGAGAAATGATGGACTGATAATTCTGCAGAACTGGAATGGCTGGTGTCCCTGGTACTGCAAGTGCAATTTTTGGTGCGGTCAAAGATGTTGGCGCCAATGTAATCATGATTTCCCAGGTATCAGAGATAGATAAGTTTCATTCTCTGGTTCAGTAAATGGGTTTTCTTGTAGACATACTAATTTCCTTACACCTATACAGGCCAGTAGTGAGCACTCTGTCTGCTTTGCAGTACCGGAAAACGAAGTTAATGCTGTTGCGGAGGCGTTACAAAAGAGGTTCAAACAAGCTCTGGAGGCTGGGCGTCTTTCCCAGGTGCCTGTAGTTTTGAAATCTGATAGCAAAAAGGATCAGATAAGGAAAATGTACATTTTGCTGCATTGAAACTCAATTAAATGCTACAAAGTTGGGATTAATAGCAACCTCTGCAGTGAGGAAAAGGTTCCTGTTTGTTAGATGTATTCCATTTTTTCCTGATAAGAAACAGAATTACTTATATGCTTTAAATGCATTAGACTTAATCTGGCACTACTACTTATGAAATCTGAATCATCTATCTTACCATATGTATGGATCTGCTTAAAGATTTAAGTGGAAATCAAGCCATTACTGCTTCTTTGACTGTCAGCAGTTATGCCACAAAGTATGCAATTATGACATGAGGTAAGCAACTACGACATGAAGTAAGCAACTACAGCATGAAGGACTTTGCCTTTTTGACTTGTCTAGGGTTTACGTGCTGTGGATTCACCCCTCAATCAGGATTTTCTTATTGTTTTAGTGCTAATTTATTTGGTTGTTGGACTTTCTTTCAAAGTTTAAGCACTCCTACCTGCTATAGGGAAGAAGAGATGAACAGAAGGAAAGTTTCATGGATGAAACAAAATAACTAGTGGTTGAATAGTTGGAACATCAGTTTTCTAGAATGCCCAAATGATAAACAGGAAATACAAAAGATTGTAAGTGAAAAATTCAGGTTAAGCTGTGGATTCACCCCCTCAATCAGGGTTTTCTTATTGTTTTAGTGCTAATTTATTTGGTTGTTGGACTTTCTTTCAAAGTTTAAGCACTCCTACCTGCAGGCTGATATAGGGAAGAAGAGATGAACAGAAGGAAAGTTTCATGGATGAAACAAAATAACTAGTGGTTGAATAGTTGGAACATCAACTTTCTAGAATGCCCAAATGATAAACAGAAAATAAATAATATTGTAAGTGAAAAATTCAGGATAAGCATGTGGAGAAATGTATTTGTGAGGAAGAAGCTACACTACCTGACAGAAATCAACGCTACTTTTGAACATGAGAACAAAGATCCTTATAGCTCAACTAAGGAACGGTTCGATACTTTAGATGTGAGACCAGCAGATGGGTGTTCCCAAACAAAGAATGTGAGGAAAGAATATATGCGTTTTGTGCCTTAGGGGTAGTGGACAGAGTGAATCCACAACCTACAATGTTTTTGGGCCATCTATAGAGATTTCTTGGAGGCTAGCTTATATGTTCACTCTCTTTAAAGAGGCAAGATTGGACAAAAATGGGAACTTAGAATGAGAATTACCAGGAGACGGTGCACCCTGCAGGCGAGACGACAACAGAAAAATGTCCATACATATCCTCGAGAAGCTATTCACCTCATGCATAATATCTAATGTGGTTGTAACCTTTTATCCTATAGACTGTTTTAGTCGCATGGACGCTAATAGAATCTATCTATCTATACACTTCAGTCATTCGTGGACATTAACACAATTTTTTCCTCTCTCTTTCAAACTTATTGTCATTTCATGCCTTCTGCTTTCTTGCATTCTCCCAACAAATTGTGAAACAAACCACATATTTACAGTCTAGGCTTAATTTTCTCTTGTTAGTCCTCTGTCTGTTCTTGGGCTTTTTGTTCTGTGTATATACTATATAGTGTTCGAATCACAGGTGTAGTAAAACATTTATGTTTCTCCCTGAAAACATGTCTTGTTTTCATGGTACATGAACCCTGGTTAATGTATTTCCTTAACAATTTTCTCCATATTATTCTTTTAGGGAGTCTCTTTTTCCCAGTTTTTCTGACATTGATCTTTGTTGATCCTTGTCACCCAAATGTTGCATGTTTTAATAGATTTCATACCATGGTAGTGATTATAACTCATGGAAATAGATACAAAATTGAAATTGTCCCTGTTTTTGCATACAAAAAGAACTATCTTGGAACATGTGGCCAACAGTTTGATCTACCATTTGAATACTTTTTCTGCGCAGACAGCAGACTGTTGAAATACTACTGTATGCTTCTTGATTTTATTTTGTAAAGGATTTGGATGGAATATGGTTTACATCATATGCATGTACCTCTTGTAAGTGTTTGTTTACATCTTGATTTATACTGCAATTTTGTTTTCCTGTTAGAAATGTATAATACGAGGTATTTTACTGTTTATTTTTGGTTTATCATGTAACTAATGGTACAGATCAGAAATAAACTATCCCCTACATAAAGGTTGGTATTAGAAGATAAAAATATAGATTAATAGATAACTTGATGTACTGGGAATAATTCTCTGACCATGTATCAAGAACCCATTAAGTTCAGTCTTTTTCAATTGGTAACATGCTCAAAATTAACTCTATTGTGTCAACACGTATTTTGGGACGTATTTCCTTCAAATCCTTATAAGTTAATGTAAATACATCCTTATGTTGAGTGAATATTTCAATGTTGCCATTCTAAGTTCTAAATCCCATCCTGTACCCTGAATCATCATATGCGGAACTTTATACTGACATTGACTTGCTATCTCGAAACCCTTCATACTTGATTACATTATTCTTAGCAAATTGGTATGCTTGGTTTATATATAATTTTGCTTCACTTCAATATTTGAAAAACTACTCAGAGAGTCTTTATTGTTTTGAAGGTTGCTATAGTCTATTATAGGCACTGACTTGATTGTCGTGTGAGAGTGATTCAATCACCTTGGATTCAACACCTATAAAATATAATGGTTGATGTTCCTTTTTCTAAAGGCCCGCTACTTTTCTATCAATATTCAAGAATGGCTTTTCCTTCTATGTTTCCAGTTCAACCAAATATGCCGATTGAAACATATCATACTCATGTATTTGCTAGTGCAACAACTCTATCAGACCAATGACTATTTTCTTAAGTATTTAGGAGAGTCTATATTGTTTTGTAGGTTTCTATAGTCTATTAGAGGCAATGGTTTGAACTGTGCTTGTGAGAGTGACTTGATCTCCTTAGATTCAACTTCTTCAAAAATAGTTTTTCCTTATATATTTCCATTTCAACCAAATACACTGATTGAAACCTCTCTTAATCACCTATTTTCTAATGCAACAACTTTATCAGAACAATGCTTACCTTCTGAATAGTTGTGTAAGATGGTATCCTCGTTGGGTTCAAATCAATCATCTTCTGAATCAGAATCAACACTCAAATTTGATTGTTCTTCACCATTAAGGTGCTCTGCATTGCATACATCTTCATCTTATGGCTTCCTTCAATTTTTACTCCATTTTAAATTTTATTTTCCCCCTCCAATAATGAATACCTTACTTTTACTCGGCTATGATTTCCCTAACACAACATTATAACATGCAAAACACTTTCCATTTCCGTTCCAACAAAGCTTGCTACGAAGGGCTTATCCACAATCGGTGGTATAAATGTTGCTGGTATCAATAATTGTTTTTGCCTCTGTTAAAAATCGGTAAAACTCACTGATAACTTGCTAGGCAACACAGAGACGAAAAATCACCCAAAACTCACCGAGCCGAGTTAGGAGAGAAAACTCGGCGAGTTTTGCTGAGTAATTTCATCATTACTCATTGAAACTTCTCGAGTTTTACCTATCAACTGAATTGAGAATGTATATAATGCCCAATATAAATAACTTCTTTTTTACACCGATGTCTGCTTTTTTCTGATTTTTGCTTTGCAAATATAGTGAACACATTAAACGGTCAAGTGAATGTGATAAAATCATTGATTGGAGCTAGGGTATGTCTGATTATTATGATTAGTAAAAATAAATGTTGTGTAAAGAACTTGGCAAGGATTGCATTGATATACATAGGATTGTTGAATTGGAATGAATTGAAATAGTAACTTATACAAGAAAGTAAAATAACACAAAACAAAATATATACTGTTGGAAAAACCTTAACGGTTAAAAATCCTACACAAATGTACTATCTGGTTTATTAATTAATTTGAGGAACACTATCTGACCATTTCAGACCAAGAATCCTACTCCGTATCTCTTCTCACTTCTTCATACAAACTTTAATTTACATGATTCAATATCTTCTCAAGACAGTCTATTCCACATATTGGAAAATAACTATATATATAGGTGGATGTTCAGTTATAATAGTTTAAGGTCATATTGAATCACTCCCAACTAATTACATTAGTTGATTTAACTTTATATACACTTATAAATAGAAAGTATAACTATAATTTATTAGTGTCTCAACAAACATTATATGCTTCAACACTCCCCTTTAATGTTTAGTGGGGATACATGCCAATGTTACCTTTTTATACAAAAAGATTTACAATCCTTAAACCATATAGGATGATTTTAGGCTAGCATATTAATAGGATTATTTAACAAATAACATCTCTAAGTTCCTCCTAGATAGATGTATATATGAAACCTTAGATGAGTTCTTGTAGCCTTTTGTAATACAAAGAATCTGCATAACACAATGCTTCTCTGTGTTTTTTGTAAACTCACATAGGGTGATGTTTACACAAAATCACATAGGGTGATATTTTACAACGGTTTTTATGATATAAAAGTATAGAGAAGAAATATACAACAAATCTTTTAGAATGTGACATTGTTATGCATACTCCCCCTCAAGGGCAACTTTGAAAGGCCTAGCATTGCTCTACATTTGTAGAGCTTCATGGTACACATAGGTTTAGTTAAGATATTTGCCACTTGATCATTTCTTGAAAAAAATTGAAGGTCAATATCACCATCGATGACTTTTTCTATGATAGAGTGTATATGATCCTCTATATGCTTTGTTTTGAGTTTGTGAAACCTTCAAAACATAGTTGGATGTAATTCATTATAGCTTGTCTCTAATATTGACAAGATAGGCATCCCCAAGTGTCATATGGTAGACATCTATTGATATTGCTCACACACACATTGGTATGGCTGCATATCCATTTGATATCTTTTATCATCTTTTACACTTCTCATAATAATGTATATAGCTTTTTTGAGTTCTATGAGGTATTGGATTTCTAGCCAAAGCTAAACAACTTCAATTGTCACACAAAAGTGTTGTACTTTCATTGACACTTATATGGAATTCTTCCAACAATCTTCTTATTCACTTTACTTCTTTTGCAGCTTCCATAAGAATTTTATACTCAACTTTTAGATAAGATAGAAACTATAGGTTGCTTTTTGCTACTCCAAGTGATAACTTATGCACCAAACTTAAAACATATCCAAAAGTAGACTTTCTATCTACAACATCACCAACATGGTCAGCATCACAGTAAAAAATAACTTAACATCTTTATTGCAAACCAAAACTCTTTTGCTTGTAAAATTTTCCACGGAATATCAAATTTGAGTGTGTAATTTTTAAAAAATAATTTTTGTAAACAAATCATATTTTCTTCGTTGTTATTTGACTCTTGTTGTGATAAAAATCTTCCTCTTTGTTTTTTTGAAGTTTTTGATATTTGAACTGTTCTTGTTTTGATAACAATCTCTCTCTTTGTGACCAAACTTGCCGCATTTGTTGCCGTTTCCATTGATTTAACTTTGAATTTTGTGTTAAAGTTCCTTTTACTACCACTGCTGTTGTAGCTAGAAGAGGGTTTAGAGTTTGATTTTGAAATTTTGTTTTAAGTTTTTAGTTCCTTAGATTTGCGAATAAACATTTTCTTATTTTGAGAGAGAAGCGCTTTAGTGGCATTCTCTTTTGAGCCAAAATTTTTCATGGTCTATTTTTCTTGGATAAGAATAGATATAGTATCAAAACTAAGAATATCAGTTTCATTTTGATATTTAGAGTTTAGAATAGAAATGAAATTCCTAAATTTTTCATGAATATTCATTTGAATTATAAAGTAAAGTAGTTGATCATGGATCAGATTGCAGCTGCAAACATACAACTGAGACTTTATGTTTTTGATTTTAACAAGAAAGTTTATAACTTTTTCATCTTCCTTTAAAGGAGCGGTCACCATTTCTAGGATGAGTTTTGATGATTTTAGGAAGTCTGGTTCCTTCTGAATTGTAAGTGCTTCTATACTTCACAAGGGGATTATTGATTGAGCACGAATTCATCCTTAACACTTTTAAGGATGATAGACAACTTCTTGAGATGTTTAGTGGAAAGCATTTAAGTTTTTAGAGTTTGCTTGCCTACTTGAAAGAGCTTTCTCAATTTCGTTTATAAGGGCCCAAAGTTTTCTGGCCATGAATTTAACTTTAAGCCTAATTTTCCAGATGTTGTAGTTTGACGCATTTAATATCTGGCTTTTGTCCATACTAAAATTGGTTGAATAGGCCATTTAATTTTTCTGATTTTTAAAAAAATATTGGAAAACTTAAAACAATTTTTGAGGACTTTTAAGGACTTTAAATATCAGGAAAAAACAGTTTGTTTAAGGCCCAAAATAATTTTTCTGTGATCAAAACAAGATTTTAGAACCTAGAATAATTGTTCGAATAATTAAAATCATTTAAAAATTTTCTGGAATTTTTATTTTCTATGACTTGAATTTTTTAGGAGCTAAAATAATTTTTAAGATCTCAATCTTTTTAATGGTTTTATTGGACCTAAAAATATTTTTCCACAAATTAAAACCATTTTCAAAACTATGGATTTTAAAGGGTAGTCAATATATGTGAACTAAACGACCTATTCTAAACTAGAGATTTTAAGGGGTAGTTGAAACATTGGCTTAACTAACATGTTCTAAACTACGCATTGTAAGGGGTAGCGAAATGTCGGACTAATTGGCCTAGTCTAAATTAATGGTTGTAACTTAGGAGTATAAGTAGTAAATGCAAGAAAAGTAAAATGTAGGAGATAAAAGGCTGTAAATGCAATAAGATGTGCAAGTAGTTATGGCATGCGAGATGACAACCATACCTAAATGCACAAGGAGATCATGCCTTTGGTGGGGTATGTTTTCAAAGACGAGTTGTTATTCTTTGAAGATTTCTTAGAGTTGAATTTGTTTGGATTCAATGATTAGAAGGTTGTTGATTGCTTGATATAAGGTGTTAGAAGATGGGAGGCATCATAAGCTGCCCCTAGAGGACAAGTGAGGATAGGCATCGTGAGATGCCCCGAAGGTGAAATTGAAAAAGGGGATGGCATTGTGAGATGCCATAAAATGCAATAAGAGAGAATGATGGACATCATGAGATGCCCCAAAGTGTGATAAAATGGGAGGTAATAGCCCATGTTTGAGGCTTTGAGCTTGAGATCCACATATTTCATATCAACATGGTGATTTAATGAGTGAATCTAGTAGAGATCGGGGCTTGAAAATTAAGGTTGTTGTGAGATGACGTAGAGTCATCAACAACAAATTTTTGGATGACATCAAACATGAGAGAGAAATTAGGGTGGTCATTGTAGTTAACTAAGAAAGAGTGATTTAAAACAACATTGACCATGATCAATCGGGGGTGGCGATGCATTTGGGATAGTCTCGAGTTTTTGAATGGCATCGAGGCTTTTTGCCGAGCGGTCGATGTTGTTAGAGATGCCTAATTTTGTGAGGTAGGAGAAGAAATTGACCAATTGTAAAAGCACCCAATTGGTGGTTTTCTATTTGTCATGCAAAATAACTAGCATGAAAATTGAAAATTTTGAAGCATGACAACTAAAGCCCTAAATTGAAAATTTTACTTCTCGAGTCACTATGCATCTCTTAGGCCATCCCGTCTTTACTTCAACCCTCATCTAGGATAAGAGGAAAGTGTTAACAAGATCATTTAGTTTGTTTCAGTGTGTAGGTATGATTACACAAGTTGATGATTGAATTCAATGAAGTTTGATGAAAGACAAGTCTTCTTGGAGGCCTAAAAAGGACATTTTTGGCCATTTCATAGTTAGTAAACATCCTCCGGGAATATTTGGGAAGTTATAAAGCATCGAGGATGGTATCGTAGAGAGAGTATTGAAGATGTGTGAAGCAATTTAGGAGATCTAGAGAAGTTTTGGTAGTTTAGGGATAGTCTGTGCAAAAGCGGGTTTTCAGGTGTAAGGAATGAACGGTCAAATTATGAACCTGAACTTGTCGGGATGATTCCGAGAGCTCGTAAAGAGTTAGAATGCAAACAAATATGCAATTCTCTACATGGTGGAAGGATCAAATTTGTTCCAAAACCTAAGATTTTCTCAAGGTAGTTAAACTTTTACAGGTGCACCTTGCCGTTCGATAAAAAGGAGCATTTTTGGAGTTCTTTGGAAGAATCAAGATCTAAAACTTGTGCCATTGATCTTAGAAGGTCTCTTGGAGTCAAATTCATATAATATTTCATCTCAAAAGACCATTCCAAGCTCCGGGAGTGAAGTTTTCAAGTTCTCACTAGTGAAGAGTGTGCAGGCTCCATACTTAGCCAATTTTGGTTGCCATATGTCATAATCTCCCTGCAAGTACTCTTTTGTGTCCCTCGTCCCTTTGTCCTAAGGGGACAGAGGGGAAAAAAATGAGCGCCCACGATCAAGCCCCCTCATCCGGCTCCCCATGTGATCTCTGTCAGCTCCTTGGGTGCTTGCCTGGCTTTTTCAATCTTGGTCACACTTGCTCCCATGCTGACACTTTGCATCATCTTGCTCTATGCCACCCTTTATTGTCCCTTTTGTCCCTCATGTCCCGTTGCACCATAAAAACCAGATCTGAACCTCATTTAAGTTCTCATTTAACCCGGGTTCGAACCATGGTCAATAGGACATCACAAAAGTGAAATAAAATACATTATAACTCATTTTTGAACCATTTCTTTAACATAGTTTGTTATTCCTCCATTTTGTCTGCTATCACACCTTCCAACCTCCATTAATGTATGCCATGACACAACAACAAAATGACAAGTGCTTCGTTTTCCTGAGATTCGGCGGGAGAAATCACTTGAAATTTGGAGTGAATGTTCCTTGAAAAATCTAGTTTCATCCAAGCCCTTTTTTGCATGATGAGGTGGTTGATTTCTTGAGATATGGAGGTCTGAGTTTTCTCTCAACATTCTGCCCTCGAAGAATTTTTCACTTTCCCGAGAGATCTTGTGGGTGAAATCATCCGAAACTTAGAGCAAAGGATCCTTAAAACATCAAGTTTTATCGGAGCGATTTTTGCATGATGGGGTGGCTGATTTTTCAAGATATGGAGGATTGAGTTTTCCTTAGTATTTTGCCCCCTTCGATGAAAATATCATTTTCCCACTCATCCGGATGAGGGAATCATTTGAAAATTGGAGTAGGGAATCTTGGAATAAAACCCAAAATTTCAAAATTGTTTTCGTTGCAATCCGACACGGTAGCCGGCGCACTTACTAAAAATATCATGTGTGTATGATGGGGCATGTCCAAAAATAGTAAGTTGTCAAACGAGGCAAATTCTTAGCATTCACAAACCCCGAACAAGGAAAGAGAACACTCCATAGGCTCTGAAGCACCGGTTCAAGGAGATCTTCACATAACACCGTCGATGAAAAAAATTGGATGATCTAGATGAGCTCACTATGAGTGAGGATGGAAGTCATCTCAAGCAATGCATACCTCTAGAAGTGTTTCTAAACACTTGATCCATGCTTGATAATGAGCTCACATCTTGCAAGTCAGAAGAGGTGGAATATGCAATCATTGTGTTATAGTTCAACAGGTGGTCCAAGGCAAGGAACTTCATTCAGAATTCATCGAAGCGGGTTCTTCGTGAGTAAGAGCTTTCCGTCTTTTGATTTCCTCTTCTCTCTCTCTTCTTCTCTCTCCTCCCTCTCTCTAACATTCTATTCATTCATTAAGAGTGTACTTTTTCACTCTTTCGTCTTATTCACTTAAGTGATTTAATGTTGCATTGTAAAAGTCACTTTTCAAAAATAAGAAAAAGACTTAATTTCATTCCTAAGAGTATGTGGAAGGTCACAAGGGTTGAGGGAAGGTGAAAAGTCATATGGGGGGGAGATGAGAAGACAATTTGCAATGCCATAAATTGGAATGGCTTCTCCATTCCAAAAGGTTGACAATTGTTGATTGAATGTATGTTGTTGAGATTTACCACTACTACATCAAGAAATAAAAGCTACATTTCTTCTATTTTCTTTGTCTATGTTCTTCCACCCTCTCTAATTTCCAACTTTGTAAACATGATGATCTTGCATAACCAAGAAGGAACTTTGTGTCCTTGATTGATGAATATGTAGAATTTTGTGTCTATGATTTGTTAGTCTTATCATTGTTAGCATTGTTGTGTTCTTCTAATTGAATGTGGACCTACTATGGTTGATGTGTGTGACCGTTGGTGGAAACCAATAATTTGAAACACGATAAATTATTTCACTAACATTTCCAATGAGGAGTAGTCATGAGGGTGAAAAGTTGAGAGATCAACATTAATATCAAGATAGAAGTTGGTATGTTCAAATGGATCATGAATGGGAAGATCATCTTGTGGATCTTCAACTATGGCGAAAGGCTAAGATATGGGAAGATCCTTGTGTGAATCTTCAACCATGCTAGGTGGAAGAGAAATAGGAAGATCTTGTGGATATTTAGCCATGATGGATGGTTCGGGAATGATTTATAGATTTCCATCCTCGGTAGTAATGATGTAATCAATGTTATTACCTAAATCTTTGATGATATAAGGATCATCGTGGGGAGATTTAGGTGAAGACATGGTTGGTTGTGAAATGTGTTGAGATGATTATATGATGTGCTTCATGGTAGGAGGCCTTTAGGAAATAATAGGAAAGATTTTGAAAGGATATGTTATTTTTTTAAGGAAGATTTGGGAAGGATAAGATAAAAGATAAATGTGAATAAGACTCAATCAAAATAGAGTAAGATTCACATTGGGTACACCAAAGTGTATGCAAATAAAAAATGGCCTAATAGAATATCCTCTTTCTTTTTGGGTAATCTAGACTAAGATAATGAAAGGGGCCATACTAAAGATGCACACAAAAAGGTTGCGGGTTGCAAGAGATGTGAAACTAGCAGACGATAGTCCATACTCTATGAAAGATATATGGTTTAAAAGCCTAGATTTAGGATAGGGAGTTGCATCTAACTAGGTCCCAATAATAGATTGATAATAACAAGATTGTAACAAGCTATACTTATGTTAGGGTTGCTGAAACTTGATTTTAAGGATCGATAGGTTGTAGATGATTGTAGATCCCAAAAGGCGAGGTTGTAAGGTAAGGATTGATAGATAATAATGCAATAGATTAAGAATATGCTACTCTACTCTAATCTATGCATGACCAATCAAAAAATCAATCAAATCTGAAATAACATAAAAGAAAAGAGAGGTTTATGATAGTTGTGCGAAGGCACCATTGGTGCATTAGTTTCCTCAAGGGTTAAGCAACACCTTATGAGAGAGTTGATTTGGGAGATCACAAATGAATAAGAAAAACCTAGTTAAGCCCCTTGTTGAGGACTGCAAACACTCCAAAAATTTGGGTAAACCATAATAAGTACAACTCCTATGCTTGATAATTCTAAGTACCCAGTGCTCCAAGTGTAGATTCCAAAAATAAGCACTCAAACTGAATGAGTGATGATGGTGTGATGGAAAGAGCACTCAAATGTTGCATATATATAGTTATCATGATTAAACATTACAATTTGGTTGATCTTTGTTGGTGTTAGAAATGAAAACAAAACGACATCGAGTGAAAGATCCCCAATGGGTCTCCCTGACACTCCAATGAATTTTAAACCAAATAAAAACTACAGATTTATGGATGTTATGGCAATTACCCTAATGCAGATCTGAATTTAATTAAGAAAATGCGACTAGGGTTTGAGCTGGATCTCAATGCAAATAACACTCAAAAATTATACTGTCAATCCCAAATGATTACTGGTATTTTTAGACATCAAATCATGCAAAAACCAGAATTTATTGCAGCCAAAACAACCCAGAAATCAGATCTGAAATCTGATTATTAATCTGCCTGAAACCCTCAAAATAACACTTCAGATAAATGTAAAATTACAGCGATCTGGTTTACAATAATATGGAGAATATTTGACAAATATTTTTGAAGGAAATACCTCTTGAAATGTTGCCAAAACCATCCACAATAAGTCGACCCAACTGCTGTCATAAACCACTGAAAAACACCTTCACAAACACTGCTGAAATTAACCTGGAAATCTGAATAAGAACGCTGGAAATTTCTGAGTGAAATCCCCTCTCAATCCCTTGGGGTTTTCGTCCACAAGAGGTTTAATTCACAAGGGTTTTCGTCCTTGGAATTTCTGATAAAAGCAAGAGCTCTTAACAATGCAAAATCTGATAATAAAAATCTGGATGTCTCTAAGCAAGTCGACTTGCCCATATAAAGGAAAAACAGCCCAACCACCACCTCTAAACCAGCCAATCACATTCTTTTCTTTTCCCTATGCTGGTCGCATTTTTCCCTATGGGCTTAATGACACATTTCCCTATTTATGACTCCCATAGGCAAGTCGCACTTTTCCTCCTCTAATACAATTAATTTTAATTGTATTTTGATATTGACATTTTTAATTTATTAATAAGCTTTATTATTTATTATATGTGCAACTTATAATGTTATTTTAAAAACATTAGCACAATATAATAAAATAATAAAAACTTAGTCACCCTAGAAACCTCCTTTGGCCGTCGGGTAGACAAAAAGGGCCAAAGGTCTTCGTCCAAGCTCATTCGGAAAGAGGGGACATTACATCGACTATGGTTGATATTGTTGGCTCTAGGTGATGCCTCATCAAAGGTGTCCTAAAGGAAGTGTTGGGGGATGGAGGAAGACTTTGGAGCTGCTAAAAGGTGATATTATGAAGCTATTTGTGTGTTGACAATAAATACGAAGGTGATTGTAGGAGGATAGTAAGGTGATGTTTAAGCAATCTATAAAAGATGACTATAAAGGTATAAAAAGTATCTAAGGTGTCGTATCATGGACTGCACATTAAGGCCCTCTCATAAGTACCATTGCCAATCATTCCAATGTAATCGTTTCTGGTTACCCCATCTTCCGACAATATTCTTGAGAATGCCGCTCACGAGGAAGCCAATGCGATAATAGTGCTTGCAAAGAGAAAATGTCGGTAAAAGTGAAAAATTTGGTGTATACGGGGCAGTGTGTCATGAGGCAATTGACTTGGATGATATCTATACATATGTTGAATGGACTGCTAGGGACGTGGAACCCATGTTTTCCAAGGAGGAGATTGCAAAGTTGCAGAGGGAGGTAGAGAACGCAATGGCGTTAGAGGCAGCAAAGGCATCAGCAACAAACTTATTTCTAGGCGCTGGAGATGATTGTAATTTGTATATTGCATATTTGATATTAGTATATTTTGGTGCATTGAGGACTATGTTACTATAGTCTATGATTGTAATTTGTACTCATTTTTGGTTGAGAATTAATAGAAAATATACTTATGCATTCTTTGCATTTATTTCCCATGTAAATTAACAATTTCTTTCTTGTTATTCAATTTTATTTTATAAATTTATATGTTTTAAAAGTAGTGACAGAGTTGCTGAGTAATGCTGAGTGATTGTTGAGATACTCCCAAGTTCCAAGTAACGAGTCAAAATTTGGGCTATCGAGTAATGTTCGAGTACAAGTTTTGAACTATGGTTTCAGAAATTCTATTCAAGTTGTTTTTGGAAGCATATCCACTCTTGCTCTCCCATCAATGACTGTAATTGGGAGAACTAGATCCACAACCTGAATGGTTATATCTGGAGTGCTGTCTTTTTGTGTGTTATTACATCTATATCTTCTCCTATGCCTCTTGCTATACATGTTTTTGTTAATTCTAACATGCATTCTAGAAGTAATTTCATTTGTACTGTCACTTGAGTACCATCAATTAATGCCATTGCCTGTTGCAACGAGGGGCTAATTATTTTTCTTGACTTTCATATATCTTTTTAGGTAGCTGGTACATGTATGTACTATATGGGTATGGATATGGGGGCGTGAACCTGGTACTCTGGTCTGGCAGTTTTTTTGGGGGCTTGGGTATGGCTTTGGGTACGACCATACAAAGAATATATAAAATATTAAAAAAAATCAAATTAACCATAGTAAATAAAAAATGCTAAATAACTACAAAACATAATTATAATTCAATTGCAAATGTAATAATATTCATTGGTTGAACATAGAATAAATACAGTTAGAACTTTAGAAAAAATGAAAAAAGAGGAAAAAATGATTTTTATGTCAGGTGCTGTATCATGTACCCGATATGTTTCCCCAACATACTGGGGTACATAACTGTACCAAGAGCCTGCACATATTTTGTGTTTGCCTTTGCGAAAAGTCTCTTGTAAAATGTCTCCTCTGTGCCATAGGTTGCCCCTGTGTTTTGGAGATCATTGATTCCTTTTGTTATTGTTGTTGCTGTTGTGCTGATTTCTTTAGTTCTTTTATCTTATAGTTAGTTGCGCAGGTAACCTTTGTTTCCACTTTTTTGATTTGATCTTGCAGTTAAGCTAATGCTCTTTAGTGTCATGTGTCTTGATATCACAAATGGTACAAATTTTTACATGCCAGTTTTCTTCTATATTGCTGTTTTTTTTAAAACATTTAAAACATTCATGCTGCACGGTACAGATGTTGCGGAAATCCTATGAGAAAACCTTGGGAATGGTGGTACAACCTAGAAATTTTTAGGAAGTATTTTTGAGAAGCATGTCTTATATATCTTCAGAGAACAAAATGTTACAGTCTAACAACACGGTTACAAGGAAAGTCTCTCCCTTAAAAAGCTAGAAAAAGTAACATTTGAACATGTGCCTCTTCCCCAAGAGGCAAAGATAACACATCTTAACAAAATCACGTGAATTGAGCTTTGAAAATCAAAACTAAGTTTTTCTTGCAAATCTGAAACTCCCTTAAACCGAGAGGAGAAGGGTCCTCATCAAAATTAGCCTCTCACCTTGACTTCAACATGAAGCCAATGGCAGTCAACCAGCGTGTTTGCCATGGTTTCAAGAAGGATTTATTGTATATTTTAGTCTGGTTTATTTTTCACAATGGTATGGATGGCAAGTATAGAGGCAATGAGCATAGCCATTACTCTAAATAGTGTGGATCTTGTGGTTAGCAGATGCTTACAATGATAGATCCATCAAGTTTTGTTGGTATAACGCACAAGTTACAGAAGGAACAAAAAATGTATAGTGATTGAAGAGAAGTTGAAGAGTGAGAATTTAAGAAAGAGACGACAGAATCCAGACTAAACTGGAATTTAAAAAATTTAAATTTATAACTCCATTTATGTGGATGTTCACTTGTTACAAACAATACCTGAAAGGTAGGATAGAAAGTGAGTAGGTAATAAAGATTTCTTCCACACAGGATGCAACTCCGGTTTCTTCTCTTTTGAAAAAAAAGTCATTGACATTGGATTTATCTGTCATCTCTAATGCAAATGCAAACAACCTTTAATGACTGTATGACAATAAATGCCTCCTAACTTGAAAGAATGATGAAAATCAAAAAATTTTAGATGGTGATCATGAAATTACAGAAATCTAGGAAAAATGTTGTGAATAGGAGCTATGGGAGGCAATAAGATAAATGGTAACTAAATTGGAGATTATTATGGTCAACAGTTTCACATTCATGATGACAGATCAAAGAAAAGAAAGAAAGTAAAGGAATAAATCATATAACATCCACAAGTGACCAAAAGTAGGTCAATGGGACTTGAGATTACACTCAATTACAATAGAAAGTGCTAGGGTAAAAGGACCTAAGAACAATGTCTAACTAAATAAAAGAACAAAAGCACTGAAAGTAAATGACAGATCAAAGAAATGCCACCCCTTCTGTAATGGTGATGTCAACGGACATGACTGCCTAACCAGTAGAACTGGTCTAGAATGAGAAGGAAATGCATTTTACATCAACAGATGCATGTTTCACTAGCTGACTTTACAAGTGCAATCAGCAAAGAATGCAAAGAAGGTATGTTTAGGGAATCATAACAAAATTAGTAAATCATTGGAGAGTTAATGAAATTAAAGCTCGAGTAAAATGATCATCAAAGGTATGAATGCCTGAACAATCAGTCACAATTTGCAACACCTACACGTGATGGATTATACGTTCAAAAGAAACAAAAGAATTATTCAAGAGTGAACAATTTTGGCCTTAGCCCTTATAGCTATCTCAAGGATGTGGTCTTGATTTGCATGGAAACTTATTCTTGGATGTACACACATGTGCCTTCACGGTGTGCTATTGCTGGCCTAAGGGAATGGTAGTTGACTGTTTGATGTTATGGAGAGCGGAACACATATCGAGATCATGGATTTTGAAAACATCACAAAGAAGATTTTAGCACTTGAGGTAATTGGTTAATGTTTATGTCTGCTGATGTCTACAGAATTATCATCATTGAAGCCCCCATTTCCATTTGCCCCTCTGAAGGATTTCCCATTATTTTAGGAATTTAAATCTATTTGCGATCCATAAAGGGATACCTTGTAATATCATAGAAAGGTTTCTAATCAAGTCTTTGATCACCCTTAATTTGTTCTCATTATCTGACCGTCTAATAATTTGGTCATTCATATAACATGTGTTTTATCTGTATGCTTTCAATTTTGTATTTAGTTTCTTTAGATCTAAATATTTTTCTCTTCCCAGGTTCTGATATGTGCAATAATTCCATGTATGACCCTTGATTTTCATCCAGGTTTTATGAATTGTAAATATGAAAATCTGTACTGAAGTTTTGTTCCATCGAATACTCAAAAGATGCAGCTGTGTATTACCAAAATCTACTTAGCCCACAAGTTCTAGCTGACAAACTAAAGTCCTATTTTAAAATATTAAGGTCTAGCTGTGATCATAAGAGGTAGTTGGATATGATCTATCTTCTGTGGGGCATGTGATCTTACTCTGTTTTCATTTCTCTATCATTTGAGTGTTTCCTTCATATTGATTATAATGTCTACAGGTAGAGGTCATTCATGATTGTAGCATTTTGGCAGCTGTTGGGCAGCGGATGGCAAGTACACCTGGAGTTAGTGCCACTCTTTTTAATGCACTGGCAAAGGTATATCTGGCTATGAAATCAGTAGCACTAGGTGCCTTTATCTCTATATATCTGATGTCCTAGTACAGAAACAAAGAATGCAGTACTCTAGAATCGAGCTTTGTCCTTAAAATCAGTTTAGAAGTAGAACTGAGATTCCTATTTTTTGATACGCTTGTCTATACAAACCCTCATAAATTACAGAAATATCCAGGAGTATGCTCATATTTCAATGAATGTTGCATTGTTTTCTCGAGTTATCTAGAATTTCACTTAGCCACATTTTTGTGTATGAACAAACATCATTTATTACACATATTTTAGCTGATAACTTTTGTTTTGACATTTTCACAGGCCAACATAAACATCCGGGCTATTGCCCAAGGTTGCTCTGAGTACAATATTACGGTGGTTGTGAAAAGAAGTGACTCAATTAAGGCCCTGAGAGCTGTTCACTCAAGGTTCTATCTTTCAAGACACCACTGGCTGTAGGGATAATTGGGCCAGGATTGATTGGGGGAACTCTTCTGGACCAGCTCAGAGATCAGGTGTCTTTAGATTTTTTTCTAGCATTATTGCGCACTTGTTTCCTTTATTCAGGCATATTTTCCCTTTTTCTCTGTTTTAGTATATTTTGGGGTTTGTGAGGGAGATAAATTGGATTCTATACTGCAGAAGGCAATTTATGATGGAATCATCCATCCAACAATTCCAGCATTCACTTAATTCAACATGTTGGAACAATTATATACACTATTCCATACTTGGGAGGATGGCAGTACACACTTGAAAGATCGTTATTAGGTCCGAGTTCCAAGCAATCTTTCATCCCACCAAGTAACACCAAATCTGTAGCTAGTACATTTATGAAAAGAAATTATGGAGACAAAAGTTACGGCAGTTTTTCTGGTGTGTGGATATCCTTTCTAAGACCTCCAGGGGATTTTAAATCTCTCTCGTTGTGCTTTCTGACTTGTAAAGGCAGGAGTGTCAGTAGCTGTAATTCTGTGAATGGGTGATACTTGGGGGACTGAAAATATCCTTTCTGGCAACGATCCCGCCAAGAGAAAGTAACAAGATTAATCATTAATGTAAATGAATGACCAAAATATGTTAATGGGATATAAAATTACAATCCACAATAATGTTAACAAGAGTTCGCCTAAAGCCTCTATCACGTGATAAAACAACAAAAGTGAATTAAGCAAGGAAATCTGAACCTAGAATGTAAATAAACACTACGGAATACATGACACCCATAATCTTCATAAATCCCCAAATGATACACTGGAGTTTGAGGAAATTTTCACGTGGAAGAAGTAATGGTGTAGGCTAAGCATTGTAAATCGTCTAATACTATTTACCATCAGATGGATAATGTGCAGTGTTATTTACATGCATGTAATTACCGAAAATGAGTTTGATGGCGTCATCTGGGTGAACCAAGAGGAACCAACGGACCTATATGTTTGGGAAATAAGCTCAACCATGCTCAAAAGTCACGTTTCTTTTTCTGTGTGGTGGTTGTAAGCTTCACTAGGCTCTATTGTTTCAGCAAGAGTTACGAAGTTCTGGCACAGTTGTTATTGAGACAGAAACCTTTTGTGTTGGATGAACTGGTTCAACTGAATCTTAGGTTTGAAAATTACAAAACAATGTTGGAAACATGAAAAGACATAAAAAGATTAAAAGAATGTGGGAACAGTCCCACAGGGCCTCCACATAGTAAAACTTAACATATAAAAGAAAAAAACCTTAGGTTAAAAGTATTAAATGGTATATGTCATTTGCTCATCCCAAATGTTTCAGATATCTTAGATTGGAAAAATCTTTATTATTTGGATCTTGGTAGAATGGTGGAATTCAAATACTTTAGCCAGAAATCCATTATTTCTTCAATTTCAAATGCTTCTTGTTGTTGTCTTTTCCTCTTCTCCACTTTGTTCCAATACATAGTACAAGGAAGACTAGAAGATATCGTCATAAGGTAAGACATTTGCCACAAAATGTCCGTGCCATTATGACCACTGAAATTAGTACGGACCATGGAAGATACTTCCAATTGTAAAATCTTGTAGGAAATGAAATTGTACATATGCACGAGAATATAATCTCTCAGTACAATTTAATATATTGCCTAGTTTCAAAATATTTTGGAACCGTTCACGACTCTTCTATAATCCCAAACTTTAATGAAATTTCCCCCATTCTAAAGCTACCGAACCTTTTCAATCTGGCGACCTTGCTTCTAGCCAAGATGTAAATTTCTTTCTCGTGTAGATCTTCTTAAAAGCTGCTGGTACAGCTACTATCTTTTCTGTGTGCTTGTTGCTTGCCAGCTTGATAAATAAACAGCAGAAGGAAGGAAAAGGGATGGGACATGTGTAGAGGGCAGAATCTACGAAGTCAAATATATATTTTAATCATGCTTGTATGCAACATCAATTTTCTGGTGTTCTATACTCATTATGCACTTAATAACTTTTGGGTGAACATTTTGATTGGGCATATCAACATCTAAAGTAAAATATTTTGACTGCATGGGAGCCTTTGTGTGGGGTGCGATGGATTTTAATCTGCCTTTGTTTGGAGTGTGACAAATTTTAATCTATGTTACTCGAGGCAGCTGTCCTTAAGGAGGAGTTTAATATTGATTTGCGAGTTATGGGGATCATTGGTTCTACGAAGATGGTTCTGAGTGACCGGTAAGTGATGACCATTGTGTTTGTTTAACACCATTACATGTCACTATCTTTTCAGCATATTAAATGTATTGAAGATTTCCTAGAATAGTTTTCCAACATTTGTTGTCTGATTCAGATGCTATTTATTTTTCTTTAACAGGGGCATGGATTTGCAAACATGGAGGGAGCTACGGAAAGAAAAAGGCATTCTTGCTGATCTAGAAAAATTTGTTCAGCATCTGCATGGGAACAACTTTATACCAAATACTGTTATTGTAGATTGCACAGCAGATTCAGAGGTCGCTAAGAATTATTACCAATGGCTGCGAAAAGGAATGCACATAGTCACTCCAAACAAAAAGGCAAATTCAGGACCACTGGATCAAGTGAGTAGCTAATGTTTATGTATTTGGGCGGGTTGGAGCTTGGGATCTGTTCCTGAAAGATCCAAACAAGGATGAACATGTTTCTGAAGTTTAGGAAAATAGATTTTCTAGTCCATATTGCTTACATTTTTTTGATGCTCTCTTTATTCTTCAGTATCAAATAATGACACAAAATATGCCACAAGATTCACATTATTTTTTTCTTCAAGTGGCAAGTCTTCTGGCGTGCAAGATCTGCTATGGAACATCAAGACTCAATGATGCATGCATTCACAGAATTTATTAGTAACAATGGACGTTGAATAGGCATAATGTGCAATAGTAGGTGTACACTGGTAGAACCAAACATTTTTGGTTTATTTGAATGGCACGTTCTAGCTTTCAGTTCATTCAATGGCAATAACATCGGTGCAAACTTGGTTAGATCTGCGTTTAAGCCAGGCAGCTTAAGGATTTTTTTTTCCCATCAAAGACTAAGTCACAAGGTTTGAGTTTGAGTTCAAGTTTGATGAGGATAAAATTTTGTTCAAGTTTGCCCAATGGATGAAGTTTGAAATTTTTTTGGCAATAAGTTCGAAAAATAGAAAAACATATAAAATTATGTCGAATCATGATCTAAAACATGCAATACTAAGTTCTTAAACTTCATAGGAACTACAACCACTACCATATAACCTTAAAGGCTACTTGATACATCAAAAAGTTCCATATCATCAAGAGCATGTGGCTCATCAACATCATCGTCACCGCTAGATTCTTCATGTTGTCATGTAAAATGTCTAGCATGCAAAAATTTTTGGCCTTGACAACTAAGCCCACCATTCAAAAACTTATCTCTCGGTCATTGTGAACCCTTCCTCTAGCCAACCCATCAGTTCATGCAACCTCTCCAGGTCTGTGTCACCCTCATCTTGGTTGAGAGGAAAGTGCTAACATGGTTTTCTAGTGTGTTTCACGTGCGGGAATAGATCCAAGATGGTTTTATGATTAGACTAAGTTCTGAGGTGGAATAGTATTCTCCAAAGCACCAAATTAGCTATTTTTAGCCATACTACAACACAAGGATATCCTCTGGAAGTTGACAGGGAAGACTCAAGCTATCTGGAAGTTGTGCAGGAGAGCAATGATGTTATTTGAGGCAATTTAACGAAATTCTATGGAGGTAATTGATGTCGGGAACAAGTTAAACAAAATCAGGTCATTTTGGGCACATGGAATGAAGACTCCAACGGAGAAAGTCCTCTTGTTCTAATGATTTTGGGAGTTCTGGAGGAGTTGGAAGCTCATCAAATTCTCAAAGGAAATCTCTTGGAATTCTCAACATGATGGAAGCATCAATTTTTGTCTTAGCCTTCAAGATATTCCGTGATATCTCAAGTCACTGCTGCTGCTCCTTCGTGCTAAAAGGTTGAATGTTGCCAAAAATCAATTTTAGGTTGAATCAAGTCTTGAAAATGGTGGAAAAGAACTTAGTGGATGCTTTGGAGTCAAAATCATATAAGATTTTATCTTTGAACTCCAACTTTTGCTCTAGGCAGAAACATAAGCTGCGTGTTCTAATTTCACGTTGGGGTGATGATGTAAACATCTCTTAAAGAGTTGGATGCACTTTTCAAGAATGTTTGTCCCCTTGCACTTGTCCCCAATGTGCAAAGGGACATGGGGGACATAAAAGTGCGCTCCCCCTATGCATGTTATGTTTTCGTCACTTAAAACTTGTGACTTAAGTGGTTAGGTGAGCACAATGCAAAAATAGACCACTTTCTCATGATGAACTCCCCCTTGGCACATTTTGGAGAATGTTGTGTCTCTGCTAGATTGCCCCTGATGTGAAAAGGGACATGGGGGACATAAAAGTGTGCCCCCCTTCTTTTGCAAGTTTTTGTCACTTAAAAACATCAACTTCAAGTGTTGTGAGTGTTAGAGGTGCAAGCTCAAGTCTAGTCAAATCTGGCCCCCCTTTCATGTTCCTAGGACCCCATGACGCATTTTGGAGCATGTTGTGTCCCCTTGGATTGTCCCCAAGGTGCAAAGGGACATGGGTGACACAAAAGTGCGCTCCCCATGAGGTCTCTCTCTCCACAACTTGGAAAACACAACTTTCGCCCCTAGGAAACATCAAACTTGCATCTTGCTCAAACCACTTCCCCTTTCCTCATGTTGCCATGACTCATGGCACATTTTTCAGCTGGTGATGTCCCCTCACATTGTCCCAACAACAAAAGGGACGTGGGGTACACAAAAATGCGCTCCCTCTCTCCACATCAACCCCGATTAAGCCTATTTGAGTCAAGCTTGAGTTAAAGTGTGCAAGTGAGATAAAAAAGCTTCATGTTCAAACACTCCATTTTTGAGTTGTAAAGATTCATTTTCCCCCAAAAGCTCACTCTCCTTGTTGTTATGCTGCTAAAAATGTGCCAGAGACCTCATATGCTAAAAATGGAAAGTTGCTCATATCTCCCAAACCCCTTGTTCGATCCCCATGAGATTTTAACAACATCTCCTTCTCAAAAACACCTTTCAAATGATCCCAACCTTGCATCCAATGGTGTTCTACATTATTTTTAATGGCCAAACAAAGTTTCCCGAAATAAAAACTCATTTTTCAGATCTACGGAGTTTTGGCAATTGAAATCCTCTAAAAATTGGAGCAAAGCATCCTTATGAAATAACAAAACTTTTGAGACCACTTTTGTTCCATTCTGACACTGAGAAGGCCTGTTTTTAAAAATAGTAAGGCCTGTTGAATTTGATAAGTTCAGATTCAACTCAGATATTCTTCAGTTTGCAGGTTCAGATCATTGGCTGGTACCCTTGGAAGTCAAGTCCGATACAAAGCCGAAAGGCATCCCCTTCAAAATGGAATTGATGTAGTTCCAAGATCCCGAGTTTGAGCCTAAGCTACGCAAATGGTGCGTAAGGAAGGAGAAAGGAAGTAAAAGATCCATGCTTGCACAAAAGCTAAGAATGTTAAAGTTGAGGTAAGGAAATGGAATAAAGAAAAATTTGGTGGTATGTTTGCAAAAGAAAAAGCAATTCCAGCTGAACTTAGAGAAGTGCAAAAATCCATTATGTAAGTAGGTGTTAATTCGGAAAGTATGTGTAGGGAAAATAATTTGTCGATGCAGATCCTGCACATGGAAGAGACTCGCTAGAAACAGAAATCCAGAGCGAATAGGTTAAAAGAGGAGGGAAAAAACTCCAAATTCTTCCATCTTTCTACAGTTGTAAGGAGGAATGTCAACAGATTGGATAAGTCAACGTTCCCCTTACGAAGATTTGTTCTGAAAGAGAAGGAAATCAAAGAATTGGGTGTTAAATCCTATCAAACCTTCTCTCGACATGAGAAAATGACAATGCAACAATCCAATCAGAACTCTTGGGCAATATCTTGGAAATCATCACTGAGCAGTATAATACGGCACTGCTGAAACCAATTACAGAGGAAGAGGTGCATCATGCAGACAAAGATACAGAAAGGGATAAAGCACCTGGGTATGTCGGTTTCCATGCTGGTTTTCCCAATAATTCTGGCACCTTGTTGGCAAGGATGTTTGGCAAGTAGTATAGGAATTTAGAAGAAAGAAAGTGGCAAAGGAATGAAATTCAACATTTTCTTAAATCATCCCAACATCTGAAAATGCAGAATATTTTGATGTCCATAGACCTATTTCACTGTGCAATACCATATATGAGATTCTCACAAAATTCCTACCAAAACAAATGAAGCCACCTCCTCCTGGATATCACCATGAAGAACAAAGTGAATTTGTCATAGGCGAGAAGATTCTAGATGGTATCATCATTTCCCATGAAGCTATCCATTCCATTAATCTTATGAGAAAAGGGGGTATGATAATCAAATTGGACATGAACAAAGCCTTAAATTGGAGTTTTCTAATACAAATTATGAGGAAATTTGGGTTCTGGAAGGATTGGACAAAACTTATCCACAACTGCTTATCCATGGCGTCATACTCAGTCCTCATCAATGAAGTGCCAACCGAATTTTTCAAGCCTCAAGAGGACTAAGGCAGAGATACCCAATAACCCTCTCTCTTCATAATTTTAGCTGAAGCTCTTGAAAGGTCTGTCACCAATTTTGTAAACAAGGGGCCTTTTGAAAGGCTTGGAATTTTCCTTTAGCTAGGGTCTAGTTTCACATCCCCATTTTGCAGGTGACACCTTCTTGGCAGGGGAGCCATTATAGAAGAATCCCAAACTTTAATAGAGGTACTCAATAAATATGTACTGGCAGCTGAACAAGAAGTAAATATCAGGAAATCTAAGATATACATCTTAAATGCAAATTCATCCATTCAACAGAGAATTAAAAGGATCCTGGAGTTCGAAATAGACCAGCTACCTAGATCCTACCTAGGTATGCCTCTGATCAATGGGTAGGTACGCCATGAAACCTAGAAATCAGTAATTGATGGAATGCAAAAAAAAGTTGCCTTTTACGAGAAGTGGCTAACCATGACTAGGAGTGCATAGCTAATGAAAGTGTCACTTTAGGCAATGCCAACATATATCATGTCCTCCTTTAAAATGCCCAGCTTAGTGGCAAACAAAATCAATGCAATCCAAGGAAATTTCCTTTGGAATAGGATTGACAAGCACAGAAAAATCAACTTTGTGGCCTAGAAGAAAGTCTGCCTTCCTAAATTAGTGGGAGGATTGGGATTAAGAGACTCTAGAGTGATGAATTCTGCTCTAGGTTGCAAGCTTCTATGGTCATTTTATGAGGAAAGCGGTAGATTATGGATCAGAGTATTACAAATGAACCTTGACTCTCCTGATAGGGATAGACTCTTTACTTAGGAAATGCATGTAGGGGTTTAACAATTTGGAGCCTCACAAGTTGTAAGGATCTTATAATGAAAAGATTACGTTGGAAGATCTCCAATGGTGAGAAAGTAAGCTTTTGGGAAGAATTGTGGATCAAGGATTCTCCCCTTAATCTAGGACGGGAATTTGTTGAACTCCTCCCTTATGCTTGTCATCAATGGGGAACTCAAGTTTCAGATTATATTAGTATAGATGATGGTAGGATCAGATGGAAGGAGTTGTCCTGGCCAGAGCTGGATTTATGGGACAAAGGTAAAAGACACTCCCTTCTTCTTGCTTGCTACCCCCTAAACTCTAAGGAACTTGCAGATAGACTGATTTAGGATGGAGCTAAGAGTGATCGGGTCACAATCAAAGAAGGATATTTATAAATAATGCCATCAGTGATATCAGAATTAAAATTGTTCCCTGTCAAAGCATATTTGGACCAGGGAAGGGCTGCTCAAAACCAATATCTTCCTTTGGCTTGCAGTCCTTGATAAAGCATTGACATTTGATAAATGTATCAAAAGAGGATTCCATGGGCCGTCTATCTCTTTGTTATGTGGAGAAGCAAAGGAATGGAGTAATGACACATTCCTTCATTGCTCATTCCCATAGCCAATCTGAATAAAATGGATTCAGAAATGGCAGGTCGAATTTGTCCTACCATATTTGATTAGATCATTATTGGAGTAATGACACTTCAAAATTGTGGACAATATGCTAAGGAAAATGAGGCAAATCACTCCAAAAATAATCATTTAGAATAATTGGTTGGAGCGCAATCGAAGAATTGTCACTAAAAAGTTCATACCAGCTTTCCAAGTCTAGGGAAAGATAGAAGTCACTATTTTTGAGGTTTCCTGGAAAATTCGGAGGTTATAGAAACTATGGTGGTTGAAGAAAATTGGAGTGGTCTTCGCCCCTCCATCCCCTCTCCCCGATAATTGGGTAAGTAACAAGATTGATCATAACATACTTTGGTCGCCTCTATAGAACAAGTATATCAAGATGAATTTCGATGGTGCTGCAAAGGCAAACCCAAGCCCATCCGGTGGAGGTTGTGTTTTGAGATGTAACAACCCAACCATAATATTTGCTATTGATATTGGCATAGGATCTAACCTAGACTGTTTTGGTATGGGTACGAGATACGAGATACGGGTACGTGTACAAGTATGCTGAAATGACAAATTTTTAAAAACCTCGGGTATGGTATGTTGTGGGTACCTTTGTACAATATATTTTTTAAAAGTAAAAATATAAAATATATAAAAATATAAAGAAAACAACAAGCTTATAGTCTCAACAACCTATAAAATATTAGAAGCCAACAACAATCTTATTATGAAGCGGAAGCCATCTAAAGCAAGATTTCTTTGATGAATATAAGAAGACCACAAAAATGTAAATCTATGAGTCCATCTACTAATGGGCTCACAAACATTCCATTTATTGTTAAGGACCAGGGAAAGGTTTGGGGAGAAGGCAATCTTTTCATAGAGTTGTTTAGAAGTAGCCTTTTGGAGAAGGGCCCTGTACGTACCCAAAATTGTAAGGTACTGTACTGCGGAACAGTGTAATAAATGCCCCAATGATGATACAGGTCTCCTCGCAAGGTGTTCGGGATCCGGAAAAGCCCTCGGAGTATGCGTTAACATCCCGCATGCCCCGCTTAGCCCCCGCGCCCTTTGTTTTCCCCTTTTTCCCTCTTTCCTTGGCCTCTTGACCTTGGTGTGAAACCGCCGCCTGCGGTGCGGCGGTCCCAGAATGCCATCTTCCGCCGCCCTGAGCAGGGCGGCGGTCCGGTCTAACCGCCGCCACCGCTCGGAGCGGCGGTCACATCGCGTTTTCCGAAACGCTCTTTTTGACGCGACTTGCGTGAAATATCACGTTTCACCAGCTTTTCTTTGCCGACTTGAGCATGCATTAATGTTTTTGGTCCCCTGGAACAGTGTTTTTCCTTTGTTTATTGTTTAAGAGTTCAATTTGGTTTTGGTTTTTGAGAGTTGGAATTCCTATAAATGCATGGTTTGTGTACATGCAAATGGTCTGATTTTGGTGAAGAATTTGGTGAAGAATTTGGTCTGGAGTTTTGGTCTGAAGCTTGGCTGGATTTTGAAGTTTGATCTTTGCTCTCATTCCCTCATTTTAGTGCTTTAGTTAGTTAGCTTGTTTAGAAGCCATAGCTTGAATTCACTTGCATCTTTTGTTAAATTGCTCAGCTGTTGGTAAGCCACAAACCCATCTTGTGCAGGCAGTGTTGTCATTTCATCCAATCCAGTTAGAAGCTTGCCCCTGAATTCCTCTTTGCTGTAGATTTATTTTTACTGTGTCTTGGAGTTCTTAGTTCAATTCATTATATACCTGGTTAGCTTTATTCAGCTGTTGGTAAGCCACATATCCAACTTGTGCAAGCAGTGTCTTTATTTTGGAATAGAATAGCTTGGGAAGCCATTAAAGTTGCAGGTTTTGCTCTTCGTATAGGATAGTTGCAGGTTCTGGTCACTCCATGTTGCATGACTCGCAGTAAAATCCCGCTAGGAATCGCATAAGCCAAGCTCTGTACTCTTGCGCTATCCCTCTCCTACTCGCATTCTCGGTCTGTATTCTGAGCTGTCCTTGTCCCAAAATCTACTCCTATCGGTGCTAGCATTACACGCTTTTCTGGATCCAAGTGAACACGAAAGAACGAGAAGATCATACTGAGGGGACGAGATCATACACACACCATCGGATTCGCCACTGTTCTGCGGAATCCAGGTTTTACATTTCAAAGTTCTAGTCAGATTCATATCAAATAGAGTAGTTAATCGCTTTATTTCATTTCATTCTATTCTCGACATTGCCAGGGAAGCTGTGGGGATTGATAGTTTCTGAGAAACTATGATTCACTCCTCACTTCTGAGGTAGGATCGAGAATCTTGCAGATAGATTAGACGAGCTATTTTACTTATTTAGAATTCTACCAAATCGCACAGGCAAATAACTACACTCGGTTATCTTGTCTGTTTTAATTACTGTTTAGTTATTATTTCTAGATACGTTTAAAATAGTTTGCTTTCCTTAAAATTATTAAATATTTCATAGAAAAATAAAAGTTATATGTAGTTAGATTTATTTCACTTAGTTAGAATTTGTTTCATCACAGTTAGATTGCATTTTGTTTCGTATGACAATCACGGGACCTCAAGAGCCCAGGGAATATATATTTGAGCCAATCGTGCCTCAACCAAACCTCGTCACAGCGATAGTTGACATAGACCAAAATCTCAGGATACAAGTATTCCGAACAACCACAGATTTACAACTGATCAGTTCTCAGTTAAGAGGATTAAACATAGAAGACGACCAAGCACATGCGTTTTGGTCAAGTCAGCCAAACTACAGATTACCCTAGAAAACATCCACATGACCGTAGAAGGGCTCGAAAGAGAACAAACATTCGGGTGCGATCCTCTAGTTCCACAGCCAGATGCTGGAGACACCCTCATAGATATAGATACCAGCTTAAGAATCCAGGTTGCGAGAACACCTGTAAGGTATTCTGAGAAGATCGCACAACTATTGGTTCTAAACATAGAAGCTGAGAAAGCATACGATTACTGGATACTAGGGATTAGAACTTGATCTCACGTATGACCATAACAGGACCGCAACAACCGAGAGTCTACGGTTGTGATCCACTGAACCTGACCCAACGAGTCCACAGGTCAATCCGATATAGACGCTAGCCTACGTACTTTGGTATTCAGGTCCACTCCACTTCCACCTATCATCATCGAACAACTGTCCTTACTAGATATAGCGGCTAACGGAGCTAGGGAATTCTGGACTAGGCCAGAAAACCGTCCATAGAATCAATTATATTCATCATCCACTATATGACCTTATTAGGAGATATACACGAAACAATCCCAGGTCATTTTCCACGTATTCCGCAACCCATAGATCGAATCACGCCAGAGCTCGATATTGATTGGAGCCTTCGAGCAGTCATCCTCGTTGATCGATCTATCACACCAGTCCAAGTTAGAAGGGCCTTCTTTGCCTTAGATTCGCAAATTCCACTAGTGTGTGTCGAAGACATTAGACTGCCTAACTAGTTTGTTTGCATATTCTACCCCCACCGGCTGTCTCGGCACGACCTCGGGAGGTCGGGTACGCGGAAGAGTTACTTGTTGATTCTCACGCTCGCCTGTCGCTTTTCCGACGTAAAGGGCCCTTTGAGCCACCTCATAGTATCCCAAAGTCATTCTCACCCTCCATAATTAATCCAGAGAGGGAGCGGTGAAAGCATTTCTAAGCATTGTATACTTTATGAACCGAGATTGAGGAAGCTTATAGAAAACTTTAAGGTCTGTCCATTCCATCCACTTCCCAAATCTGTACAAGTCATGAGATATTTTAATTCCTTTCTCAAACCAAAGGAGGGTAGAAACAACCTCTTGTCCAGCAATGATCTTGTCATTATATTTCGGATTCGGCAAAATCGATTTGTAGGCTTGACACCTACCTCTTGTCAAAGGAAGAGAAGATAGGCTGCCCAACCACCAAGTGCTTCACTTGTTACCATGCCTTCCAATTGATGAAGAATAAAGGACCCATGAGGAGCAACAAGAAAGCACCCAAATAGTAAGTAAACCAAATGAAGTCATTTTCATCTCTCTTGACCCTTTGAGCCCATTAACAATATTGAATGTGACACGAACTTTACAAGGTTGAATTCCAATCAAAGCCCTCAAGTTTTATTTATTTTTGCACTTGAAAAATTAAAAAAACCATGTGGGTACACCGTGGGTACACACCGCACCAGACCACAGGTACATCCGGGTATGGATTTCCGTGCACAGGAAGTATCAGAGGGCTTGTGGGTACACACCCATAGAGTACCCACAACGTCTTAGAAGCAATACCAGTACCCATTACGTATCGGGCACGAAGCGGGGGTACTTGGCGTTCGTGCGCGATCTAGGATCCAACAATTAGGTATAAGGTCTTGCACTTCTCAAGAGATTAGAAGTTGTTGTTTTGAGGGGATGGTAATAACTCCACGTGGAAGGGGATTCACAAATTTGGATTAATGAAATGAACAATGGCAATATCAAATCTTGATCCCTCCAAGCTATCCAAGAAGAAGCATTGTGGTTAGCACTTTAGGAATAAGAAGAGAAGTAGGAATACCAAATATCTTAAAATGAGAAATATTAGGTTTTTGTTTAGTCCAAACTTCATGAGGTGTGGTTTGATGCAAAGCTTTGGTAGGAATTCTATTTAGAATATGAACAACAATGTTCATAGCTTTAGCCCATAGAAACTTAGGCACATTAGAAGCATGAAGCATGGTCCTAGCCATTTCTATGATTGTTCTATTCTTTCTTTTAGCTATGCCATTTTGCTTTGAGGAGAATAGGGAGTTGTCAATTCCCTTTGAATTCTACAACACACAAAACTCATCAAACTTCTTATTGACATATTCACCTCCATTATTAGTTTTGATTCTCTTTATTTTCATATTAGCCATGTTTTCAACTAAGGCTTTAAACTCTTGAAACTTAGAACTTGAGTTTTTAATGTAAGAAGACCAAGTCATCTTAGAAAAGTATCAATGAAACTAACAACATACAAGGCTCCACCAAGAGAATGAACTTCCAAAGGACCTCTTACATCACTATGGATTAACTCAAGCAAGTTAGAGGAATTAGACTCATGATGTTTGTGAAATGGTTGAACATGTTGCTTACCACACAAGCAACTTTCACAAGAATCATGGTCTGATTTTATCTTAGGGAGACCTATAACAAGGTTAAGGTGAGACATTTCATACAAACTCTTAAAGTTCACATGTCCAAACCTTTCATGCCATAATTGAACATCATTACAAAAAGAAGAAGAAAGACAAGATTCAACAACAAATCCTTCAAAGATATACAATCCATTCTTTTGCAAACCAACAATAATAACTTTACCAAGCTCATTTTTTACATACCATTTATCTTTTAATAACACAACTTTGCAATTTTCTTTAGCTAGTTGAGAATAAAATATAAGGTTATTCTAATAAGCTAACTTAACATTTCCACAATATTTAGATCTAATGATAGAATTATCACCTAGATATATATTCTCATGACAATCAACAATATTATAAAGAAGATCATGAATATATGTCATATGCCTAGAAGCACCACTATCTAGAATCCAGTCATTGTCATTAGAAGCTGAAAGAGCATTATAAAGAGAAATAGTTTGTTCAAAATTATTAGCTTGGTTTGTAGCACGTTTCTGATTTTTATTTTTCTTCGTTTTATTGTTGAAGTTCTTATTTTTAACATTATTATGAACTTTATTAGTATTATAATAAGAATTAATTGCTTTATGACCAAATTTACCACATTTGGTACAAGTGCCATCAAACTTAACCTTAAATTTTTGATTATTCTTAGGTTTAAACTTAGAATTCAAGTTTGATTGCTTATTAGAATTGTTGTTATTCTTATTTCTAAATGACTTCTGATTTTGGGAGAAAAATGCCTATGAGACATTCTCTTTTGAGTCAAAGTTCTCCATGACTCTTTCTTCTTGAATGAGTAAAGAAGACAAGGTATCTAAATCAGGTAAATTAGATTCATTTTGATATTTAGAGTTCAAAATAGAAATATAGTTTCTAAACTTTTCATGAATGTTAATTTGAATAATAAAGTATAACAACTTATGTTGAAATAATTCACAATTACAGCCATTTAATTGAGCCTTAATGTTCTTAATTTTAGCTAAGTAATTAACTATCTTCTCATCTCCTTTCATTGGAGTTGTAAACAATTCCATTATTAGTTTAATTATTTTAGAGATGCGACTACCTTCATGCATTGTTTGCAATTGCATCCAAGCATCAATTGGAGACTCCATATGTCCAATATGCAACAAGAATTCATCTTTGATACTTTGCAATAAAATGGACATGGCCTCTTGGGATTTTTGGGAGAAGATACTCAAGTTTTTAGGTGTAACTTGTCTCTCTGTCAGTCTCTTTCACTAAATCCCATAGTTTTCTAGCCATAAAACTAAATTTAAGCCTTATTCTCTATATACTATAATTAGAACCATTTAAAATTTGAAATTTATCCATGGAAAAAATAGAACTAGCCATATTTTATAAAACCTTAGTAAAATTGAAAAACTAGTGTTATGCGGGTTTTAACGAAATAATGAGTTATCCGTAGTTAGAAGAAATTAACTTTTGTAAAAACACAATACACTTAGTATTAACTTGCAACTTTTATTCAACACTTAAAAAAATGTATTAGAACAAATGAGGTAGGTTGTAAAACACTTAGCACTACCGCAAAAGGCCGTAAGTTAATAAGAAAAAGTTATAAAATTTTCAAAATTTGAAAAGCCGAGTAATGAAGAAACAATGTTCCGAGGAAAACTCGAGCCAAAAGCCGTAGAACAAAGGAAAGTTTGTGAGACACTAGAAGTCGCAAGCACAAAAAATATGTTGCGAAGGTCGGCGAGATGCCGCATACAAAGAAATTGCTTGAAGAAGTTTTGAAGCTCATGCATATAGAAACTCAAGCCATAGATTAAAGACTCGCGCAACAAGCAAAAACAAAGCCGCAGAACAAAGAATTCGCACAACAAGCAAAAACGAAGCCGTGGAACAAGGAATCCGCCAACAAGCAAAAATGAAGTTGCAGATTCCTTGCTTGAAGAAGTTTTGCCGCAATATATAGAAACTCAAGCCACGTAACAAAGACCCGCGCAACAAGCAAAACAAAGTCATGCGGAACAAAGAATCTGCAGAACAAAGACTCTGCAGCAACAAGCAAAAAGAATCCATGAACAAAGCATCCACGCAACAAGCAAAAACAACGCTGTTTGTGTGGAACAAAGAATCCGCCCAACAAGCAAAAATGAAGTTGCGGAATAAGGAATTTGTGCAATAAGCAAAACAAATCAGCGCAAGTCCAAAATGCCGCGTAACACACAAATGTGCTGCAAATGACTTAAAAGACCGCGTAAAGAGCAAAAAAGGCCTCGTAATTCAGAAAGAGCCGTAGAAGCTTCAAATTTGCCGCACAACTGACAAATAGGCTGCGAAACAAGTAAATGTGGCATAGATAACTTAAAAGACCGCATAACTTTTAAAAAAAGTTGTGAAAAGCTAAGGAATGCCGCGATACACTTAAAAAAGGTGCAAACTATATTAGAAAACCGTGAAGGTCTTATAAACACGTGAAAACGATTGCATATGATGCAAATCATAGATTTAATATTGCAAATTCAACAATGACCTAGGTTTTGATCAATTAGATCTAAAGCATCCAAGCATTCCAAATTTAATCTAAATGCAAGGAAATGGAGTTTTGCACCTTGTAAATTTGAAAACCTGTCGCGGATCACCGGTAAGGGATCGCGGCTCTTCTGAACTTTGTAAAAAAACTTTAGATCTACAAAGTTCTTCACCGGACTACAAATAAAAAAACAAGAGCTATCATGCAAGCATAAATGCAAGCTCGATACCATGTCGAGGAAAATAAGAGGATAAGATAAAGATAAGATAAATATATTAATGTCCAACAAATGACCACAGAGTAGGTCAATGGGACTGAAAAAGCCAACTAGGGCAATACAAAGCGGGGGACCAAACGGTCCCAAGAAAGAGCAAAACAAAGAAGATACAAGGGGCCTGAGAAGGCAACAACAATGGAGAGAACAATCCCGACACCCAACCTAGGTGTGGGTATGCAAGTGAGAAGAAGAGAAGGAAGGCCAAAGCGAAGAAGAGAAGAGAGTCCATCATGGGATGGTGGAACTAGCTCCCCTAACATTCAAGGCCGATTGGAAGAAATTCTGGATGGAGAGGCACTCGGATGAGGAGGCGATAGAGTGCAAGGGCCGTCTACTAAGTTGCTGTCTGAGAGTCGTGTTGTGTTTAGAAGATTTGATAAGTCTCGTTTGTCACCTAGTGCCGGGCCTAGTATTGACATGAAGATGATGGCTCGGTGAGCTATGAGTGTTATCCCTAGGATGGATTGATCTGGAATCAGAGGCGAGCTAGTCGTCCATTGGTGCTTGGTGCCTCTCGAAGGTAGCACCGTGAAGAAGGAAGTGATCAATTGGGTAGAATCAGTCTGGAATGTAGCTGAAGAGTGTGCTCACGAAGCCTCATGGCCTCCTGAATGTATAAAGCAAGACATTTTTGATCCTCATATCTGAAGAAGTCGAAAGATTCTGTGCCCCTTTGAAGAGACAGTGAAACCTCCCTCTGATCGCATAGTATATGGGGCATCGAAAATAAAGTGTATCTCTGTCTCGGGCTCCTGGAGATTACACAGATGGCAGATCCTGTCAGAGTGATCAAGGTGGTGGTCTTGTCTCACACCAGAGTCTGTGGGAACCAACTCTGATCTAGCCGAGAGCAATGTAGAGTGCATGCGGCCAGTGATGGTGAGTATACTGTGGATGAATAATGAGGCCATCACTCATCTCCATGAAGTGTTCGGCGTAGAAGGCCATCTTGGGGTGAAGACCCCCTTGGGGTTTCGCCCAGGTGGTAAGGATGAAACATCTATAGATATCCTCCCTGATGGCCTGTTCAACACCTCTCTAGTGGGAGAAGGCGACACGACTTATCTAAGGAGTACTGAAAAGGAGGGAGATGGTCCATCTGAATACCAACTGTCCCCAAAAGGTCGAAAACCTCCACAAACCAACAAAGTGACCAACAAAGCGAGCAATAGACTCTGAAGAGCAGTAGGCCAGAACGGATACTTGTCTTGCCCTTTTTGCGTCGATACTATCAAATATAGCCTCCAAATATAGAGATCATATCAAATATAGCCTCCAATCTGAAAGGACGAGCACCAAACTCAACCAAAATAATATGATGAGGGACGGTTTGCTTGCATCGGATAAACCGGCAGAGGAGAAGAGTCTGGACTCTCTGGATCAAGCCTAGTCAGACTTGAGTGAAGAAGGCCCCCAAGCAACAGATCCATAAAGGACAGTGGGCCTGATGAGAGATTCCATGAGGGACATTTTGGAGGAGACATCCGGAAATGATGGTGAAAGCATTGTCTCTCGAGGAGGGCTAAGGAACCATAACCCTTATTGACTCTGGGTAGAAGGGCCTGTCTCAGACTGAATCGTGGGCCTGAAAACTGAACTCCCAAGTATGTATAAGCACTGGTGATCTCTATCTCCTCGCCCCCGAAGAAGTGGAGGTGAGAGGTCTTCAAACCATTGAAGATCATAACCTTGGTTTTACCAGGTTAATAGTCAATTGTTGGAGATCACAGAACAGAGCTAGGGCATCTAGCTATCTCTGCAGTCCTTCGTAGAGGAAGCTAAGAGGACTACATCATCCGCGAACAAAAGAATGTAAATCAAAACCTGGTGGAGAAGACACCCATTGTTGTCTTGTATGTGTTCACGGAGGAAGGACTCAAGCTCGTCGATATATATATCGAAAAGGGTCGGGGACAGAGGGCACCTGTTTGACCCCAATGGTACTCTTGATGAAATCGATTCCTGTGCGCCGCACGGAGGTGGCCCATAATCATCTTGTAAAGGCACATGATGGCCGTGAGAAGGGTTTCCGAAATGCCGATGTCCCTTGAGCCGCTGAAAAAGTGCAACGCACGAAACGAAATCAAACGCCTTCCGGAAGTCTACAAAGCAACAATAAACTTTCGCCGAGCGGTGGCGTGCCTCCTCAATGATAGCCCTGAGAGTGAAGATATGATCAATAGTTTGGTGAGTAGGAAAAACCCTGCTTGCCCCTAGCTCTAAGGCGTCTTCGTTCCAACTCCTTAGAAAGCTGCATATGGAGGACAATAGCATAAAGTTTGGAGAAAGTGTGACCCACCATAATGGTCCTGTAGTTATTGGATCTGAACTGGGGCCCGACTTATGGATTGGGTAAATGGTATGATGTGAACATGTTGGCGGAAAATCCGAGCACACAACATGATTAAAGAGGTCGGCCAAATAGGTGCCAAGAACCCCCACCCCATACTAGAAAAATTCTGCTTAAAACCCCTCTTCATCTGCTGATCTACTGCTATTCATCATTCCAATGGCCTCTTTGATTTTCTTGGTGGTAAATAGGTGACAAGAGGAAGGGGGCTTATCAACTTGAATATGAGACTGGCCAAGGATATCATAGATTGGAGGGAAGCACAAAGAGCTCGTCTACATTGGGCAATATAAAGGTGCAAGAACCCCCACCCCATACTTGAAAAATTCTGCTTGAAACCCCTCTTCATCTGCTGATCTGCTGCTATTCATCATTCTGATGGCCTCTTTGATTTTCCTGAAGGTAAATAGGTGACAAGAGGAAGGGGGCTTATCAACTTGAATATGAGACTGGCCAGGGATATCATAGATTGGAGGAAGCACAGAGAGCTCGTCTGCGTTGGCGATATAAAGGCGTTTTAGAAGTGGAGGAAACGTCGGACGAGGTTTTTAAGTTGTGATAAGAGGGTGGGCTGTAAAAGCATGTTGTAATTGGCGGTGGAGGGATTTGCACTCGTTGTCATACCACTTATTCATGGGGCAAGCCTTTTGGCGGTGGAAAGTGGAGGGGGAACGAGTAGAGCTAGGAAAGGGCAAGATCCTAGATGGTGGAGGATAGCCAAGAGTACTTGGCAACGACACTATCCATGGAAAAGAATAGGGACTCCGAAGGGAGAAGGGCCCGAAGGTGGGAGGAGAAGGTGTCGGAGTCCCCTTCGTCGAACCGGAAGGTGGTGTGAGGGGCCAAGATAGGGATTGATGGGAGGAGAGGGGGTGTCAAACCGGAGGGAAAGGGAAAGAAGAGCATGATCAACAAGGGGATGGATGAAATAGAAAAGTGGCTAATGAGGGATAAGGAGTTCTGGCTCGAAAGGACATAATCAACAACACTCGCACCCCCACCATGAGGCCAACAAGTGAAGAGATGCGAGTCCGGAAAGCAGGCAATCTCGTTAAGGATCACTAAATCCTGTGATTCACCAAGTTGCAAGAGGTGCCTGCTATGACGGTGAGGGGTCCCGAATCATCCATCGAGATCCTATGTAGATTAGAGACTAGGATCAAGTGCCGAGTGCGAGAGAAAATCTTCGCCGTGGTCATATAGAGGGACCTGAAGGGTTTTGGTGCGGGCATTGAAATCACCCAACAGGAAGATATCACCAATTGCTGAGTAATGAGTAATGTTATCATGCAAGTCAATAAAAGGGTCACCATCAACCCCATTGTGGATGGCATATGGGGAGGAGGTGGGGGAAAATAACATACTGCGATATAGATGTCCTTGGAACAATGAGCTACTCCTTACAAATGGACCTAGATAAACCGACAAACTCATCTTTAACAACTAAGGAAATTCTGCTCTGCAGGGAATCTCTGTACAAACATGCAACACCACTTGACCCTCTGACACCGTCTGAGCTCCTAGTCTCCTACCGACATGCGGAGTACCACTGACATCCTGTGATACTAGGGAGAGGCCGCACAGGGCTCTCATGAGTCTTTGTGATGAAGAGGATGCTAGTGGGTCTAAGAGCATCCTGAACAAGGCCCGGTGAGGACCAAAAAGACCTGTTCTCGTTCTAAAGCACCTAATAGCCATGCATGTGCTTTGTTGCCCCCTGCCCCAACCCCGTCATTTGGAAGTCCGTGGCTAGAGCTCCACACAGGGAGGAAAGTGTCTCTAATAATAGCTTGGAGATTACATATTACTACCCATTTCCCGCCTTCCTTGCTGCCATAACTTGTTCTCTGGAGTGTTTGAGTTCAGCTGCTTGTGATTTGGTAAGATCCTCATCTAAGATCTTGTTAGCGAGTGACAAGAGCAGCTTTTGGCTCGAGAGCCCTCATCCCTGTCGATTCTTTGACCGAAATCGAATGAAGAGGGTTGATTCGTACCCAAGCCAGGCACGGTCCAAACTAATATCGTGGATACCAAGGGTCTCTCTGATGAAAGAGTTCCCAACCGTCAAAGGGTCTTGTGATATATAGTGCAAAAAATTTATAGATCCATCAAATTTTTTTTGCCAAAGATTATAGTTTTTGTTTGAATAGTAAAATAAGATAGATCAAATTACATAATGCAATATAAATTAGATTAAGTGCATGAATATGAAATAAAATGAACACAAGACACAAGATATAAGTGGGAAAACCATAAGGTAAAAAACCCACTGAAAATCACTTATCTTTATTGAGAAAATATGTTTCACCCAACACTCCCACTATTTCCATGCATGCATATCAGTTACACCTTCATGGAGGAATTACAAACTATCATAAACACTTGCTCATAGATCTTCATCCATTCGCCTCATGTATTATGCTAAATTAGCTCTCAAATAGCTCGCATGCATTCGCATTCCCTTGTTTATCATGTGAACGCATCTCAAGGATATCACCTTGATTTATATCAAGGTGGGTGACCCAAAGTTGGGTCACTCTTATAATTTTATTTTAAAACACATGCCGACCCTTGTGGGAATTTGCCATGCACTTATATTTAAAATATAAGTTAAATTTAAATGCCATGACCATTTTAGTCCTTGGCGGGTTTCTCTAAAGCGGTTTCACGCTAAAAATTTAAATCCCAACAAGAACATCTATGTGTGACAATGGGTAATGACTCTTTCTTTTTGTGATCTTGTTGAGTGCACAATAGTCAATGCATAAGGCCATGATCCATCTTTCTTTGGTTTGAGGATTATCAAGCTTGCACAAGGCAAAGAGTTAGGCACAATCTTCCCTGGTTGATGAGCTTATGGACTTGGCACCCTTTTTCGTTTTTCTAAAATGTTCTATAATAGAGAGGGTTGTTTGGAAGTAGCTATCCTTGAACCGGGTTAATCTAATTCTTCATTGTAGAGCTTGTTCAAACATCCTTGAGATCTTGAAAGACATCTACGCACCGCTATAGCGGTTGATTGAGTTATTCTTTATTGATCTCGTGTTGCATTCGTGAGTCACAAGATTGCGCTTGATAGGGATCATATGCATCTTTAGGTTGACCATTAGTAACACATGATTGGCTGCGAGACATAAGCTTCTTGCATTGCTTGATAGATACCGGTGTGATTTGAGTCTTTGGAATGTGATAGATGCAATCATTAACATTGACAATCCAATGTTGCGGCTTAGCTCACGGGTATCATCTAGGTCATAGAAATGTGGATTCTAAGAAGTACATCACAAATCTTAGTTGGTACAACATTGCAAAACTTGGTATCACGCACGGGCTTGATGCCATACTCAAAATTATGTTGATGCTCGACTTTTATCCATTGATTTGACTTATACCATCTAAGTGAGCATGGTTGAGGAAGAGGCTCATCCACGAGGCCTACATGCTTTATGGAATTAAGTGCTATGAGATTCTTCTAGCTTCCATTGTTGATGATGGCATGTAATGGTTGTCCCTTGACCCAAATTTTGTTTTGAAACATGCATTCTCTCCTTAGCAATGTCGGGCATGTAGGCGTCAAGGTTGGTATTGATGCTCAAGTAGGTTGCGTTGAGGTGAGTTTCTTCTCTTGCGCATTCCTACGGTTGGTTTGCAATATTAGAGATTGTTGTGCTTTTCATTCGGCGTTGTTGTGGGTGTCTTGTGATACTTGTATAATTTCTCCCCTTGCTTTCTCTTGCTTGTCTTGTGCTTATGTCACCAAAGATTTATGTTGTGCAAGAGATACCTTTGTTGGTATCTCTAAGCATTGGTTCTACTTATGCTACTGATGTGTTTTGTGCCATATGCATGAACTTGTTTCAACACGCAAGGCTAGAAGATGTCGGGATTTTTTTGATTCAAAGTGTGGCCTTCTCATCAACTTTGGAGGCTTGGCCCAAAGTGTCTTAGGTTTGGAATTCCATCTTTGCATGGATATAAAGATAAACCCATTAATACATTTAACACCTTGTTTTTCTCAATATTAATCCTCGTCGTGCGAATAAGTCATTAAATTATTTGGTGTAAGTTTGAATTGATCAAATTTTCCTCTGTTATAGCTATTGAAGTCTTATATACTCGTCCTCATAGTGCTTCAAATCATAGTTAGAAGACTTGGCGAGTACTCGCAAAAGAAAACTACAAACGAATACTCCGTTGAAAAACTCTCCAAAAAGGACTCGCGAGTTTTTGCGAGTTTTGGCGAGTAAATTCATATTAATTGGTAGTGATATTTTACAAGTAATAAAATTGCCCCTATTACAATACAATTGCCAACAAAATGAAAGATGACACTGCTTGCAACAATGTTTTCTTTCAACCCGAGGCTTGAATTTTCCTTTGGCTTGAGTTTATCTCTTAGGATTGAATTAATGCTTCACCATTCGTCCAAGATTATTGCAGTTAGTATCCTCCTTTCAGTGCTATTATTATGTTACAAATCTTTGTATTGAATCCTAGGCCAAAGCTCTTTCCTAGCTAGTCTTGTGGGATTCTCTAAATCTTATGGAAATTTATAAGTGTGTTTTTGTGGAATCTATTGCCTTCTCTAATGCAGTGCCTATATAGAATGTAATGATCTCGTAAGTGGTTGACTTTCCCATGTGGTAAAGCACAATATTTGAAAACCCGAGGTGAGATCCATTGAGTTATGTTGAAATTTCCTGTATGCAATAGTAAAAGCAAGTCTGTTGGAGTCATCAAAATTGTTCATACAAAAAACAAAAGCTCGTAATTTAGAAACTACCTCCTTGATACTATAACAATGTGGGTAAAAGTTATCAGCCGACTGTTGTATTTGCATGATGATGCGATTTTGTATTGTATTTGTATTCAAATCTAATAGAAAACACTTCTCCAACATTTTATGGACTCATTTGATACATTTTGTAGCTATATTTTGATCAAAATTTATGTTTTTAAAAGAAATTTGGGTATTTTTTAAGTTGCCGAGTATTCCCGAGTATTAGCCGAGTTTTTGCCGAGTCAATTTTTTTGGGTCTGCTGAGTACGAGTATGTGAACTATGCTTCAAATGATAACATTCTCTGTGAATAGTTGTGGTAAACTTATCCCAATTACGAACATGGACTTGTGCGCACTATGCGCTAAGTGTTTCCCACCAATGCATAATAAGTTTGGACATTTGATGTTGTAAAGGTGATATTTTTGCACTAATAAAGTTGTCCACAAAAATATATTCCTCTAGTTGTCAAGCCCAGTCATCCATCGCTTTGACATCAATATTTTTTGGGACAATTGGAATATTGAGCTTCACTTGTACTTTGAAAGGGCTCTGATGTTGGATCTGCGTACTGACATGATTGTAAATGCTGAAGGTCCTAATTGAAGCTCTAGGTCATAATATTGACTTAAATGTTTATTGCATTGCTTCCCCAAAACGTCCTTGATGAGTTGTTGAATGTCTGCCGGGCTATCAGAAACCTTCTTACGAGAGTCAATCATCCTGCTCTTGTGGTGACATTCCGGTTGGTAGCCTTAAAACAAACCAAGTTGCACTCCCTCCTTTTGTTAGTACGGGGTGATTGTTGACATGAATGCAATGAAAATCACGTTGAGACCGATCCCTAAATTGGTGTGATAACCATAAAAATGGCAGGAGAGTAGATTTTCTCTAATACCAATGATCTACACCATGAGGTTGGGGATGGTCATATAGAGGATAACACAATAAACTAGCTAGTAGTCTACAATGTTATAATGAACTTTTAACAAAATACAGATTTGGTAAACCATCACACAGTCATTATAGAAAGAGAGCAGAATAATGCTTTCTATTAGGCATGGACAAGTATATTACATGGGTACAACGAACCATAAGATTGAGAATATGAATTCTCGTGATAGGAGGCTAAGGAAGCTAATCCTAGCTGATTTTTCTAGTTGGATAGATGGGATGACGGTGTACACTTGAAGGAGGAGTGTAACGACCCTTCGTTAACACAAGCTAAAATTGGATTTTGTTTTTAAAGTTTAAATCTTATTAGGTAACTTAGAAATAACTATGCATATAATTAAATATTACAGCAATACCTCTAAATAATCCGAGGTTCAAAACATCCTTTTGTTACCATATTTCCAAATGTCAAACAAGAGTTGATCAATTAAATGTCATTTAAACTTTATACATTGCTTCCCACAATTTCCGTACAAAAGTATGATCAACAATCATTTCATAATACAATGATTAATATCAGATTTACTTCATATTCTATATCAAATACATGAGACAACAAGCTTGTCCCTAGCCAAGTACAACAATATGACCATATGTCTTAGTACAAGTAATATACTATCATCATTCTTTGAAGTTCTTGTGTACATGTATATCTCATTTGTGCAACTATTTAGAGGGAGAGCATCATTGGAGCGCTTTTCCTCCAACCACAAAACCTTCGGTTCCCCCGCACATTTCTCGCAAGCGAGAGGGGCCCGACCCTTCACGAGAAAGATAGAGATATTCAACTATCAACAAAGAATAGTAATCTAAGAACCATGTGTAATATACCCAAATTCTAAAAATACAACATAAGATCACGACAACCAATACCATCATATGATTCCTGACTAGTACAGAATAAGGATAAGTGAACTGACAATGCATACAACTAGATACATTACTTTGGCCAAAGTTTTCCAGCTATGCTAATGCAAGCTATATCTTATAGTTTGCACAAACAAATAAGATTTTTCATCCTTCACAACACAACTATCTCGTACACCACTTCCATAATCAACAATCCTCATCAAGAGGCAATCCATTCCAACATTTAAAGCAATGTTTCAATTTCATAATCAAAGAGGAAAAACAACCATCTATTCCAATTTTAAATCCATGTTTCTAGATTTTATAATCATAAAGAAAAACAACCCCCATGAGCGTATGTATGTATGCTCATGCGGATTCCATAATGTCATACTTCGACATGCATTCATAGGCTTATGGTATGATAATAACATAACTAGTTTAACATTAAGTAAAACAAAACTTCCTTCTGCACATTTACCGATGCACCAAACAACCATCACTTATCTACTATTTTTCCAAAAATCCTTCATATGTTTCATATTTCACTAAAGTTTTAATGCCTTTAATGTGATTTAAGGAGGAGACTTATGTTATCACAAATAAATTACCGCAGGGTAAAGTTTCATTATAATCAAGAAGTTGCGTTCACACAACAAGACATTGGCGTAACTGCCTATTTTACACAATCATTCCCTTTTTACTGATTTTAAAACAATATAATATGGCACAACCCGAAATATATTTATTTGGCCCAACAACTAGATGTTCAATCTTTCTTGTTTCTTTCCAATATGTAAGCCCAATATGGGTTTGATTTTTAATCAAAATAACAAGTTTGCATAGACCCAAATAGGTGAAACCGACCCAATAAAGAATGTTTCAATATATAAATAAATATACAAATATGTAGACCCAACAATGGGTGTAATCGAGTGTAAAACGACCTTTGAAAAACGTATCACAGTCATACATTTATAACAAATCATGCAGACCTAGAAATGGGTGAAAATCGACTTCATGAAAAACGTCACACATGCATATATAGTTTATACAATGTACAAACCCGTAATGGGTATCAAATATCAACCCAAAGGAACATCTCATACATATATTTTACACAAAAAGTGAAGACCCAGAAATGGGTGAAATTGACCACTGTGGGAAAACGTTTTTACAATCAAGCCTTTACACAATAAGCAGTCCCAAAAACGACTTCATTGACAATGTCACAGTCCCCTATACAAACAAAATATGCAGATCCATAAATGGGTTCCTAAACCGACCCAACAAATGCGTTTCACACCTAGATAATGCACAAAACGTGCAGGCCCAGAAATGGGTAAAAATTTGCCCCCAAGAAAATGTTTTTATAGAAATAAATCTCCATAATAAGCAGACCCAAATGGGTATAAACCAAACCCTTGAAAAGCGTTTTCTCAGATAATAAATACTGAATAAGCAGTCCCAGAAATGGGTAATTTTCCCAAATATTTACTTTCAAAACGTAGACCTAGAAATGGGTGAAATTCCAACAAAACAATTCCATTTTTTTACAACAAATTTTCCTCAAAACGCAGACCCAAAAATGGGTGAAATTCCATCCAAACAATTCCATTTTTAGCAACAAATTTTCCTCAAAACACAGACCCAGAAATGGGTGAAATTTCAACAAAATAATTCCCATTTTTAACAACAAAGTTTCCTCAAAACGCAGAACCAGAAATGGGTAAAATTTCAACAAAGCAATTCCCATTTTAACAGCAAAATTTCCTTCAAAAATGCAGACCCAGAAATGGGTAAAAATTCAACAAAGCAATTCCCATTTAACAACAAATTTTCCTTCAAAAACGGAGACCCGAAAATGGGTAAAATTTCAACAAAGCAATTCCATTTTAATAATTTTTTTCTTTCCAACTTCTTTTCAAAGCAAACAAAATAAGAAGAAAAACCCATGCCTGTTAAAAACGCTTTCCAACTTCTTTCTACCAATTTCCAGCTTGATCTTCCTTCCAAATTTCCAATGCTCCATCCTTCAAGTCCTAGCAAAACCACCTTATCCATAATAAATAAAAAATAAACTGAAATAGCTTGCTTCCAACCCCCCTCCATTTTCTCATGCAAACCCCAGTTCGACTCTTTCCCCATTTTTCTTGCTCCCAAAAACCACATGTATGTCTAAACAAAAGTCCACATTACTCACAATTAAAACCGAACACTTTCCATTCATTACCACTTCCAAACACATTTTTCCAATTAAATCCACATGCCCAATGATTCCATATTGTGCATATTTTATTTAAAACAATTAAAATTTAAAAACAACACTTATCTCCCCTCCTTACTATCTAACAACCAAGCTAAAGCTCCATGCAAAGTGGCCAAGTCTATATGCATGACAACCACAAATCAACAATGAATATTATATAATGAATAATATATTATATTATTTCAACAAACATGCCATGGTCAACTTATACGTAGACCATTCCACGATAACGACAAAGTCAGCGAGATTCATAATGGATATTTTATAATTCCAATCAACCATCATCCACACACAAGTGAATATAACACACAAACATGGTCCATTTGTCTTGTTATGTTTTCCGACTTATATCCATAAGTCTAATAAATTGCCTATAAAAGGAATAAACCTTCACTCACAACATCGTATTAATAGTGATGTATGATGGCTGGGTTATGCCGGTGGTGTTTAGCCACATCGGCGTAATCCGCTCATTGTCTATCAATATCAACCAAATAGACGAAGAAAAAACAAAACATAAAGAAGTCACACATCACACAAGTAAACTAAATGTTACCCAATCTCGTGGTGTGTGTCGGTTCTCATATTACCTTCGCTGTTTAAAGTTCAATGCCTCGATTAGACAACCTCTCCGATGATGCCCTCCCTCACCGTTTCAACGAGGGTGTACCTGCTCTTGCATCCACCTCATGTCACCAAGAAGGTAGTTAGTCCAAATCATTAAAATTCAGCATAATGATAATAAGCATGCTAATTTCCACATTTGAAAATGATCATAACAAATAATTATCCAATTTAAGCATGTCATTTTAATCATCATGATTAAACAAGTATTGAATTTTTAAATCCACATAGGAGGGATGTGACAAAGAAGAAGAAATAGAAGAAGAAGAAGAGGCCCTTTTGAAAGTTGGATACAAGTACATGCGATTTGCTACAAAATACGGTGCGGTTCTTTGGCGGTGAAGATAGACTAGGACAATAATACTAGTTGTATGAAATGACACAAGGTAATCACAATTGGGTTAGATAACAATGTATGCTATTTTCACAAGGTAAGGTGGACCAAAAGTGACTAGGGTTAATGTATTGTGCTCATAGGATCCATTGTTTCCCGTCCATCTCTTGGTTGGACTTGCTTGTTGCACACTCATGGCACTCATCAATACTTCCAATACAATATTAACATGTAATTGAAATAAGCAATATAAGATTGTACATTCACATATCATGCAAGGCACATTGGTCCCACTAAGAAACACTCACAATCTATAGGCCTCTCAGCCCACAAACATCTTGCCATGGGCATATATGACAATTCCACACATAGTATGCCATCTAGTGTCAACCACTATAACCAAGTGTACAGAATAGTCTATATAATCCATTAGCATACGTGTCACAAAATAACTTTTAAGTATGATCAACCAACCACACTATCAGCGTGTATTTATATCCATAATCTAGTAACCACAAGGTTTCGTCCATGAGTAAGATCGACAATAATGTCAAAACGCACACACACACAAACATAGCCTATCAAGTACAAAGTATGAATATCACATCCAAAGTCGCTCATTGAAATAAACTAGCATGATCCCAAAATCCACTATCTCAACATTTACAAAATAACTCATATGCATGATCAAACAAAATAATAGGAACATGAGGTGAAGCATAACCCTGAAAACACAATATCCTATAACCATGCCACTATATAAACAGGCTATCAAAATCAGCACAGTCCATGATAAAAGCATAACATAAGAATCTATAACTGATTTGTCCAAGCATCATAGCAAATTAAGTGTCTTAATAGCAGCTGCCATAATCCCATTCGGTATCCAATAATCAAATAAGGAAGATAAGGGAATCTGCAATATAAAAAGTGGGTGTTACGTGTGTAGTTATGGACGAAAACACTAGAACATTAGAGCATTGTGTCTACCCAAGATGTAATCCAAAAGACTAATTAAAAATAGACTTTGATATAAGTTTCATTTTAGTGTGTTTTGGAGAAAACGTGAGGTAGAAGCCAAGATAGGTTCCAAAAGTTATACACTGCAACCAGTCCATGATCATTGTTATGCTGAATGAAAATAACTTACGGTCTGTACAAATTAGTTGGAACGTTAATGATACATAACCATTATTTTTTGTTCTCCTGATGCTTTCTTTTTCATACTTGTTGCCACAAGGATTTGCTTGAAGGTGACTAGCAGTTTCCTTTTCCTTTTCTATCCACAAATGTGTTTTTGAAAATGGAATGATATCTTTTAGGACCTAGCAGCTGATGTATCTTTATTAAAGATAAGCAACATATATTTTATTGAATTTTGATTGCCATCAAGCTTATATCACTGATGTGCTTGTGTTCTGCCGTTTCTACAGTATCTAAGATTGAGGGATCTTCAAAGACGATCCTATAACCATGCCACTATATAAACAGGCTATCAAAATCAGCACAGTCCATGATAAAAGCATAACATAAGAATCTATAACTGATTTGTCCAAGCATCATAGCAAATTAAGTGTCTTAATAGCAGCTGCCATAATCCCATTCGGTATCCAATAATCAAATAAGGAAGATAAGGGAATCTGCAATATAAAAAGTGGGTGTTACATGTGTAGTTATGGACGAAAACACTAGAACATTAGAGCATTGTGTCTACCCAAGATGTAATCCAAAAGGCTAATTAAAAATAGACTTTGATATAAGTTTCATTTTAGTGTGTTTTGGAGAAAACGTGAGGTAGAAGCCAAGATAGGTTCCAAAAGTTATACACTGCAACCAGTCCATGATCATTGTTATGCTGAATGAAAATAACTTACGGTCTGTACAAATTAGTTGGAACGTTAATGATACATAACCATTATTTTTTTGTTCTCCTGATGCTTCTTTCTTTTTCATACTTGTTGCCACAAGGATTTACTTGAAGGTGACTAGCAGTTTCCTTTTCCTTTTCTATCCACAAATGTGTTTTTGAAAATGGAATGATATCTTTTAGGACCTAGCAGCTGATGTATCTTTATTAAAGATAAGCAACATATATTTTATTGAATTTTGATTGCCATCAAGCTTATATCACTGATGTGCTTGTGTTCTGCCGTTTCTACAGTATCTAAGATTGAGGGATCTTCAAAGACGATCCTATACACACTACTTTATGAGGCGACTGTTGGTGCTGGTCTACCAATAATCAGCACTCTGCGTGGCCTTTGGAAACTGGCGATAAAATTTTACAGATCGAAGGAATATTCAGGTAAGTACTTGTTGTCAGTTAAAGAATGTTTTGTACTTCTTTCTATTCTCTGCTTTTGAAAAGGCATTTTCAAGGTCTTCAACCAGATTGATGTCATTAACTTATTTTCTGACTTGGAGTTCTTCTGTTAGTTAATTTTACATTAAGTATTCTGTTCTATTATAATATGGATAGACAACTTTCTTTCCGGAATTTTCTCAATGTTTATCTGGTCTACATACGTCATTGATATTAAATATAGAAAGGGGATATATTTCTTTGATAAACTTTGGCTTACTGTATGACAGCTTTAACTTTTTTATTGCAGTGGAACTTTGAGTTACATATTTAACAGTTTTTCTGGGCAAGAAAAATTTAGTGAAATTGTTGCAAAGGCAAAGGATGCTGGGTATACTGAACCTGATCCAAGAGATGATCTTTCAGGCATGGATGTCGCTAGAAAGGTGATTATGCATAAACATGATGTTCATTATGTTGGAGATTTCACACTCAGTTTGTTTTGTGCTTATGAGCTTATGCCCAACTTTTACCACTCAGCTGTTCTACCCCAAATCAGTGAAGTGGATAGCCTTTAGTGTCAACAGTTTTCAAGATTAGTGTAGTGGCAGATTTTATTATCATCACTACAACTGTTATAATAAAATGTCAATAAATTTATAATCATTTTTAACCTTTTGAGCATGTCAAGAACAATCTATTTGTGGATTAACAAATTTGATAGTGTGCTGGGTACTGGTTTCAGCTTTTCTAAGATTGCTCAAATGCGTTCATGGATGGTGTGGGAAGAAACTAAATGGACACAGAAATTAAACGAAATTCAAGAACACAGTCAATGCATGGTCGGTGTGACCTTGCATTAGTGTCACCAGTCTAGATAACTAGTGATTACAAGCCTTCAGCCAATAGAAGTTTCAAGAGAATGGATGCATCGAAAGTGGAAATTACCTGTTTAAGGCTTCACTTCTTTAAGAGAATAATTGCTATAGTGCCAGAACTTAAAATGAAAAATAATAAGTGGTACATGTTTTTGTGCTTATGAGCTTATGTTTAACCGTTGCAACTCAGCTATTTGACCCCCAAGTCAATGAAGTTGCATAACCTTCAGTGGCAAGTTGCAACAGTTATCTTCAAGATTAGAGCTATGTTGGCCGGAAACGGAAAGCGGAAACAAAGACATGTATGAAATGCGGAAATGACAATTTTCAAAAAACCTTGATACGAATCTTTGCAGGAAATGTCCGTACTATATATATATATATGCATAGTACTCATTTTATAATTGTAGACCATAAGAGATAATTGATAAAGCACTCAAAATATTTTGTATTCATTGAAATTTGAACTTCTAAAGAGTCATCATTCAACATGGTTACAATTTCAATGATTCACATATACATGATAATAATCTAGATTCTAGAATATATCATCTAGATTTTCCTCATAATCATCTCCATGAACACCATTGACAACTCCACTCCCACTAGCTCCACTCTCCATCCCTTGTGCAAAAGATCCCGATTCTTCTTCATCATCCCTTTTGTGAAAGTTGGCTAAGAGTAGCAGCAAAAACATCAAAGTTACTAGTCTCAGGATCAATATCCCAAAGTTTGTTGGGACCTCTAATATAGCCTTCAGTCTTGTGTGATAGGATGCGCAAATTGGAATGTACATACACTAAATCCTCAGCCTTCTTGGATGCTAACTTGTTCTGTTTGGCTGAGTGGATGAAGGAATATGTACTCCAATTCCACTCTGTTGAAGAATTGCTAGCCACCTGTTACAAAAAAAGGTTAGAAATTTTCAATTAGTAATAATATTAATTTACTAAGAAGTAAGAACATACATTTTTAATTAATAAACAAACTTTTGATTTTATTTTAATATTTTATACCTGTGAGAGGATTTTAATGGCAACAGGTCGTAGGTACTTGGCATCATGGCCATGTACATACCACCACATGAATGGGGTTAGTTTGTACTTGTCAACTAATGCATTTATTTCACCCATGCTACCATTAGATGAAGAGACAAAGACCGCCATTTCATAGCGGACCGTACTAGCTACATTTGGATCAGGAAAAAGCCTCCGGAATGCTGCCTTAGTTCCACTTGCAACTTCTTGGTCATTATATGGTGCTTGCCTACCAGGTAGCCCAAGTACTTCACTGCTATAATATTTGGGATTCAGGGCATAGGCTAGGAGATGCAATGGGGTGGTCATTTTATTCCACCTTCTCATGATCACGCTCTTAACTTCATTGTAGAAATTTTCTTCAGGATCCTGCTCTTTTTTTTGTATGTCTCTAATTTTTCAAGCATAGAGTCAATGCCATCATAGATCTCCCCTATGCAAGTGATATCGTAGGTGCGCATATCTAATCATAGATAAACTAGGCTCAGTAAAACTAAGCATGTATGCAACCTTTGCCCACCAATTATCAAGTATCAATGATTTTATTTTGATGGCTCTTTTTGTGTTTGCTTGCCTCCACACGGACCAAACATCATCAATCACCATAAGCCTTAAGGCTTGTTTTACCTTCACAAGTCGTCTCAAGACGAGCGTGTGAGAGACAAATCTTGTTTCAACAACCTATTAAAATAAATTAAAACAAGTTAATAAAATATAAAATTAAATTTAAAAGAAATTCAATTGATAATTTGATATTTCATAGAAAGTTAGCAAATAAAAATTAGAAACTAGGAAATTGTTCGTTACCTTCAGCAACTCCAACGTTGAGAACCTCCTAAAGATAGCTTGGGACATGATGATTTGTGACAAACATTTGAATCTCATTTGCCTCTGTATAAATTTCCTCTATCCATGGTATTTTTCAATCTTTTGCAACATCAAATTCAAGGAGTGTACTGCACAAGGTGTTCAAAAAATGTGCTCATATCTCCCCTCAACAATCATCTCTACTCTACAATTTTGGTATTATCTGTGATGACTTGGAAAATGTTTTGAGGGCCCATTGACTCAATAACCTCAATCAAAATATTAACAATAAATTGAGGATTTTTCACTTCACCCTCACAATCAACAACCCTTAAAAACATTGTCTCGTAGGGCACACTACAACAATGTTGATAAGGGGTCTATTTCGGGCATCTTTCCATCCATTTGAAATGATAGATACCCCTGAGTCCTTCCATGAATCCCTAATTGATAAGTATGTACATGGGCCACTTCTTTTGCCAACAATGTTGTTCTCACCTTCTCATAACTAGGGCTTTTATACCCTTGTGGTGCATCATTAATACCTCTCACCATTTGTTGCCAATATGGTGACCGCAACACATTGAAGAGTAACTCACATGCATAAATGCATTGAGCAACCAACTCATCAACAATTTCCCTTTTCTCATTTCCAAATGCTTGCTCTAATGGGCCTTTGGTTCTCTTTCGTGACAAGCTCTCTTCCTCTAATGGAGTTTCAACTTCAACTTGAATAAAATGATGGTTTGATGGGGTGGGTGGTTTTTGAAACTATATTTTGCAAAGGAGCGGTTTTAAATCTAGGTCTTGAAGCTTGCAAATTAGACTCCTCTTGCTCTTTCATATATGCTAAAATATGTTTCCCTTTAACCCTCGAATATTTTCTAATCCCTGTTCCTATTTTACCCATGAAATGAGCTTTGAGTTGGGTATAAGAGGATTTGCATTTTCTATTGCAATGATGGCATACCCAAACTCAAGAGCCATCGCCAACAAGGTTTTCCACAATATGCACATGTGTCTAAACAAGAGCTCTATGATCCACACCCCCACTTTGGCTTGTTTCCCCTTCCCCATGCCCTTCCACCTGAAAGCCGATCTTGATGCCATTTATGTTTTTAAATCTCAAAGAATCAAACCTACATTGAAAAATAAAAACATAAATCTTAGATAACAATAAATAGAACTACACCCTACATATCCTATTATGCTTTTGATCACCAAGTTCACTGTTTAGGCACGAGGTGAGAGCATACACAGAGTTCGGTTTTTTAATTTAAAAAAACAAAATAAACTTTTAAAAATAGCAAAAAGAATTAAATTTTTAAACCCTACACATCCTATTCTGCTTTTGATCACCAAGTTCACCGTATAGGTGCGAGGTGAGAGCATACACAAAGTTGATTTTTTAATTTTAATTAAAAAAACGAAATAAACTTTTAGTTTTAAAAAATAGCAATTTTTTTATTAAACCCTATGCATCATATTTTGCTTTTGATCATCAAGTTCACTGTATAGGCACGAGGTGAGAGCATACATAAAGTTCGTATTTTTAATTTAAAAAATACAAAAAAACCCTTAAAATAGCAAAAAAAAACCTACGCATCCTATTCTGCTTTTGATCACCAAGTTCATTGTATAGGTGTGAGGTGAGAGCATACACAGAGTTTGGATGATATTTTTAATTTATAAAAACAACATATACTTTTTATTTAAAAATGCAAAGGAAATGTTACATATTTTTAGCATATATAAGATAAGATAAATATATTAATGTCAACGAATGACCACAAAAGTAGGTCAATGGGACTCTGCAACCCAAATAATATACAAAGTGCGGCGGGGACAACTCAAAACGAGTTCCCAAAAACAAAAAAATGAGAAAAGACAAAGCAAAAAGGAAACCCAAAGCCAATACCCCCACAAGCGGAGGCAATGGAGCAAGCGAGGAGAAAGACGAGAGAAGCAAAGAAGAGAATGAAGGGGGGAAACAAGGACCAATGGTCTACTTAGGAATGGTAAAGCTACACCCCTCCTAACATTAGAGGCCGATGAAAAGAAACTCTGATGGTCGGCAACCCGAAGAGGGGGAACCTCCTCCCCTTTGAGATTTGAGATTGACGCGACGACCGGGGGACGAATGGAGCCAGGCTACCCTGCAGTCACGGTACATGTGTGCATCCGATTCGCTTGGTGGTGATCGAGGGAAGTATGAAGGTCCGGTCGGGGACGAACCGACCTATATGCTTTGCAGTAGTTGGGTCAGAAAAGCTCTGTCATTTAGTTCCTCCACCTGTGGGTAGAACCGAAAGAAGGTTGTAATTCGTCTCGTGGGGATGACTCTCGGAGGGGGATGAAGAATCTGGTCTCGGAATAGCAAAGACTCACAAATGTAGAGGGCAAGACACCGTTGGTCAATATATCTGAAGAAGACTAGGAGAGTCTGAAGCCCCTCGAAAAGACAGTAAAATCGTCCTTTGATCTCATAGTATATGGGGCAGGGGAAGATGAAATGAGTCTTGGTCTCCACCTCTTGAAGGCTATAGAGCCTACAAAGTCTATCCTCCCGATCAATGTGGTGATCAGTCTCGCATGAAGTCTGTGGGAGCCAACTCGAAACTGACCCAGAGGTATATGAAGGGCATGCACCCAATGACGAGAGGTGTACTGAGGGCGGATGATGAGTCCATCTCTGATTTCAAGAAAGTGCTCTGCATAAAAGGACATCTTAGGGCGTAGACCTCTCAGGAGGGTTCACCCAAGTAGTCTGAATGAAGCTCTTGTAGATATCCTCCCGGATGGACCTGTTCAACACTTGCTTGGTGGGCAAGAGATGACTAGGAGCATTCAGGGAATACTGGAAAGGGGGAGGCGATCAATCTAGATACCAATTGAGTCCAACAAGGCAGAAGTCTCAAAAAACCAACGGCCCACAACTTGGGCAATACTCACAGAAGAACAATAAGCAAGATACGGATACCTATCCTCCTCATCGGAGAGATCACCAAACTTCCTGATACGATGAAGAAAGGTTGAGATGTCAAATGTAGTCTCTAGACGGAAAGGTCGGGCTCCGAACTTTGCCAAAATAATATGCTGGGGGATCGTCTGTTTGCATCTGATGAAGCGGCGAAGGAGGAGAGTCTGAATCCTCTCGAAGCACAATCTGTGTCCAAAAGGGAGGGCCCCTAGACAACAGATCCATAGAGAACAATGGGGTGGATGAGGGAGTTCATAAGAAACATCTTGGAGGAGATGTCCTGGAAGTGGTGCCGAAAACACTGTCTCTTGAGAATGGCAAGAGACCCATACCCTTTATTCACCCTCGGCTGAAGAGCATGCCTCATACTGAATCTAGGCCCTGAGAACTGGACTCCTAGGTAGGTGTATGTATTAGTAATTTCAACCTCCTGCCCCTTGAAGAAGAAATGGAGGTGTGATGTCCTCAACCCATTGAAGACCATGACCTTGGTCTTACCCAGATTGACCGTCAAATGCCGAAGATCACAGAATAAAGCAAGTGCATCAAGTTGTCTTTGAAGCCCCTCAGGAGAAGAGGCGAGTAAAACAATATCGTCGGCAAATAGGAGAATAGAAATCAAGACGTGGTGAAGAAGGCAACCATCCCCTTCCTGAATGTGATCCCGAAGAAAAGATTCCAGCTCATCAATGTAAATGCCAAAGAGGGTAGGAGACAGGGGGCACCCCTGTTTAACCCCAATGGTGCTCCTGATGAAATCAGACAATTCGTGTGCAGTACGAAGACGACCAAGGATGGACTCATAGAGGTGCATGATGGCGATAATAAGAATCTCAGAAATACCAATGTCTCGGAGTCGTTGGAAGAGGGCCATGCGAGGTACGAAGTCAAAAAGTCTACAAAACAACAATAAACTTTTGAAGAGCGGTGACGAGCCTCCTCAATAATAGCCCGAAGGGTGAAGATGTGGTCGATGGTGTGGTAACCAGGGCGAAAACCAACCTGACCTCTGGCTCTGAGCTGCTTCTGCTCCAAAATCTCGGACAACCTGTGGAGGACTGTAGCATAGAGTTTGGAGAAAGAATGGCCCACCATGATAGTCCTGTAGTTGTTCGGATCAGAAATGGACCCAACTTTGTGGATCGGGTGAATGATATGATGAGACCAGGTAGGAGGGAAGCCCACGCTAACCACCTGATTGAAAAGATCTGTCAAATAGTTACCAAAAACCTCAAAACCCTGCTTGAAGAACTCGGCTGGAAACCTTCCACATCAGCTGCCTTGCTACAGTTCAAAATCCTTATTGCCTCTTTGATATTATGGTGAGTGAAGGGATTACCAGGCGGCGGGATGCCAATTTGGGTAGACTTGTCCCGGAACATTGTAAAGGGTAGAGGTGTGGGAAAAAATGGAGATAGGATCGACCGTTGTGAAGGAGGGGAGTGGTGGGGAAGAAGACAGTATGCCAGAAGGACCGAGGATTAGTCCTAAGAGAGGTGGACAATATATATCTGCGGTGGGAGATGAAAGATCACTTCTTACGGCGGAGAAGGCACTGTAGGCAACCTTAAGAGTGGGGAAGGAGGGGAGGGCTTGGGTAAAAGCCTGGTGAAGGCGACGGTGAAGGGATTTGCACTCTACATCGTACCATTGGTTCATGGGGCAAGAATTAGTAGTACTAGTGATCGAGGGATGGGTGGTAGAGCTCAGAAAGAATCTCAGGGAAACCTCGCACATGTCAGAGGAGAGGCATGAGTATTTGGCCTCCGTACTAGGCATGTTAGAGAAGAGGGGCTCAACGGGGAGAAGGTTGCGGATGTGGGATGAGTAAGATCCATAATCCCCTTTATCAAACTGAAAGGAGATAGAGTTGACAAATTACTAAATTAAAACTATATATTGATATCATGATCAATGATCACGAATGATGTGTGCAATTGATCACATTAACATTTTCTTTAGCAAAAAAACTTGAAAAATACCTAGTTTTTCCTCGTTGAAGTTGATCCCTCCTTCCAAATCTGCTTTGAAATTCTTCCTTGATGCTCTTAGCTCTTAGCAACACCTCCTTCAAACTCGCTGCTCCTTGATGTCTCTTTGCTCTTCACAATGCTAAATGTTAGTTTAATGAAAACTGAATTTAGCAAGAGAAAAATGAGAGTGTGATTTAGAATGGACCCAAGATGTCATTATATAGCTTTTAGGAAGTGTCTTTAGCAAGTTTAGGTAGGTAGATTAGGTTTAGGTTCAATAAACGAAGTTTTTTTTTTTTTTTTAAGTTTTGATTCTAAAAAAAAGGGAAAAACCGAAGAAACGTCCCAGACGTTTCGGAAACGTCTAGGACATTTCTCATGTGTTTCGTGCACGTTTCCCATTTCCAAAACGTTTCAGGCCTGAAATGTGACCCCTCTCGGTGTTTCTGGCTTCACGAGGATTAGAGTAGTGGCAGATTTATTGTTATCACCACAATTGTTATAATATAAAGTCAATAGATTTATAATGATTTTTAACCTTTGGAGCATGTCAAGAACAATTTATTTATGGATCAACAAATTTGATGGTATGCTGGGCATTGGTTTTGCCTTTTCAATCGTGGATGATGTGGGAGGAAAAAATAAAAAAATTCAAAAACACAATCAATGCATAGTTAGTAATAGTATAGCCTTTTATTAGTGTCACCGGTTTAGATTAAATGGTGGTTAGAAGCCTTTAGCCAATAGATGTTTCCAAATAATGGATACATCAAAAGTGGAAATTACTGTTTAAGGCTTCGCTTTTAAGAGAATAATTGCTGAAGTGACACAACTTAAAATGAAAAATAATAAGTGGTATTAAGGTTGGCATTTATTAAGAGTATTAAGGCATATATGGTAAGGAATATATATATATATATATATATATATATATATATATATATATATAGGCGACACTGTATCTAGATAGGGCCCCCATATATAGACTTTGCCTTACCCATAGATAGATTGGGCTAACCTAAAGCCATATAGATAAAGGGGTCCGCCTTCATAAATAGGGGAGCTCTAGGGTGTCTCGGCTGTTGGCGGGGCAGATCTATATAGGGGCGTCAGTCGAGTGCCTCTCCCTATATATCTAGATCGTGCCTCATCCCCCACCCGCCCCCTAGTTTAGGGAAGACAAGATAGTTTGGGGTGGGGTGGGGCTCTCCCTCTATATCTTATCTATATGGCGGTCGAGCCGTCCATCCTCCATCCATTCTATCCAAAGGAGTGATACCAGTCATATAGACTATATACTCTATACGTGATACAACGTGATATGAGTCATTCGTATCACGTATATAATAGAGGATAGGATATAGAATAATAGAAGGATGATATATATATATATATATATATATATATATATATATATATATATAGGTGTCCTCAATCGCATACATACCCATCCCCGCATGACTAATTATGAAATTTAGAGTCTTGAATATATGCGAGATACATAAACAAGTGAGAAAAGATGGAGCAAAGTACCGCAAGATACAAACACCATACTGATCTCAAGTGACGAGGGAGAGAATTTGAAATTGGGGAGTTGGTGTTAGCACATTTGAGAAAGAAAAGGTTTCGAAGGGCACATCTTGTTAGAATATGTGGAAGGAGAAAGAATAGAATGTATGAAGAACAAATGAAGGGTAACCAAAATGCCACACATTATTTATTGTGTGTCCATCCTTTTATCATGTGAGAGATGGTTACAAAATGGTTGGAGTGGTTACAATTGTTTGTTAGTTAACATAACGTTAATTTATAAGCCTTATATTCTAATACCTCCTCTTAAGGCTTATGCTATAAAACATAATGACAAAACATTGAAGTAATATAATAAAAAGACCATGCATTCTTTAGATTCTTTTCTTGTTGAAAACAATGCTTTGACCAGATAGAACTCCATCAAGCTGCCTCCTTGACCCTCGTAAAGGTGTAGTTCCCAAGCTGAATTCTTGAGTTTCCGGATTCCACCTCTTCGAACTCCTAAATTACAAAATCTTCCAAATTGTTGGACAACCATCCATATTGAGCTACTCCCACAGTGCTCCATCAAGTTGTCTCATGACCCTTGTAAGGGTAAATTCCCGAGATCCACAAACTCCCAAACTATCTAGGCAGCCATCCATGCCGAGTTTTACCTACACTGGATCCCTTACTGTCTTCAAAGTGTGAGGCTTCTTTTAAAATACATATTCTCTATCAGTGAGTTCATCACTTTTAGCATCCAATGGATTTTCAACAATGGCTACATTAACTTTATTTGATTTGTCTTTCATCTCGATTTTTACTTTCCAAGTATGAAAGTTGAGGCTAGAATATTTGTTTATCAAATTTCCATTCTATGACAAAATACCTTAGAAAATAACCCTTTTTCCCAAAATAAAGAATGACCCACAAATTAATGTAGCAAGATTTTAAAAACTGATTTTTTTTTTAAAACAAAGAAAGGAAACTATACTATGTAATGTCCCCTAATGGGACTCTTCCACCTCAAGTTGGATTTTCAATCAAACCCAATGCCAAATACAGATTCCACACGATGAGAGCAATTAAATATAAGGCAGATCAGAATTATTTGTGAGAATTGCGACTAGGTTTATAATGCAAACCCATATAAATCAGACCTTATACTTTCTTCCCTTCATTCAAGATTGAAGAACAGACTTTTCAAGACCAAAATCTACAGAAATATATAGATTTAAAGTGCCAAATAGGTCTGAATTTATTTAAAGAAATCTGCAGAGATATTTTACCAGTTCTGGACTGTAAATAGGCTGATTTTAATAATAAAATATTCTGCAAGATACAGTCTGCAATAACAGTTGGAATAGAGAGTTTTGGACCTCTGAAACACACCTCAAATGTATATAAAGGCAGCTCGAATCCAGCTCCAACAGCAGGTGACAAAAACTAATTTTATGCCCTTCCAATATGCCCAAATTGGGTCGCTCCAGCAGTACATAAGATAATGATTCAATAACCTGATTGTCCTTGAAATCCCAATACAAAATATGAGTGCAAAAGAGAGTTTTCGTTCCCTTTACACTATTCTTCTTGAGGGTTTTCGTCCTCAGAAGTTGCAGCAACAAGTGCTTCAGTTTACAAGCTATTTTCAAAATATGAAGTGATCATAGAATGCCCTCTTCTAAGTCGACCTCTCCTTTATAAAGGAAAAGTGACCCAAGGGAAACCTTTCCAATCCAATCAGCTACATTGGTCTTCTCTATGCATGGTTCTCTCTTCTAGGCCAAGTCGTACTTCCCATAGGGAGAATACAAAATTAATATGGCCCTCTTGTTCCTTCTAAACTTCATTATTCTTTCCTAAGGCAAGTCGCCAATACCCCGAGGAAGAATAAAAATACAATTAACCCCTTTTACAATGATATTTGCCCCTCAAGGCAAATTGCACCTTTCTAGAAATTATAACTTTTATTTATAAGTGCATTCCTCTATTAAGCCAAATAAATTAACATAAGTGCTTTAATAATTTTTCTTTTTTTTCTTTTAGGCACTTAAAATTAATTTATTGTGATTTAAGTCACCCTTATGTTTTTCCCTTAGCCGTCGGGTAGACAAAATAGGCTAAGGATCTTCAATGGGAGGGGATATTACATACTAGGCAAGTTTGTGCCCTAGATGATTGGTTGTGACTAAAAATTGACAAACTGTGTGCCCTAGCAGCGAAACGACCCTTGAAAATTTGCTAATAAGGAAATGTATGATTGTAGTTTCTTTGTTTTGCACTAGCTACCTTCAAAAATCACATTTTTCCTCTTTTTGTGATTTTGGATTGTGTTTTCTGCAAAAACGTGCCCTAAATCATGTTTTTCTCTGCTGCATTCTGCCTCCATTCTGCCTGTCACATTTTACACTGTAAATGTCTTATTTTTGTGCCCTAACTGCACAAACAACCCCAAATAATTCTTCAAAATGGCAAATTCCTATTTTTGTGCCCTAGCACTTTGAAATGCCCTAAAATTTGTTTGAAAACACAACCAAAATTGTGCCCTTGAATGGTGTTTTCATAGTTTTAAATGTTTTTATTTATTTATAATTTCGCACCTTTTGCAATGGCGTGATTATATGTTTCTTTGTAAGTGCCCTTGAACTAAAATTGGGTTGTTTTTTCCCCTTTTTGATGACTCGTTTTTGCCCCGTGTTATTGCTTGCTGCCATAGTATGCATACTCGGTGAGTACTCGCCATTTTTTCCCTTGGCCGAATATTCGCAGGAAAACGCCGCCAAAACCTGCACAAGCAAGTTTTTGGTGAATACTGCAAGTCTTTGGTGAATACTTGTCACTTTTTGGTGAATATTCGCGAGTTTTGGCGAATATTCACGAGTTTTTGGAGACACTTATTTTTTAAAATTTTGCTTAAAATTTATGTTTTTAAAGAAATTTGCGTATTTTTCAAGTTGCCGAGTATTCCCAAATATTCACCGAGTCTTGCTGAGTTTTTGCCTAGTCAATTTTTTTGGGTTTGCCGAGTATTCGCCGAATACAAGTATGAGAACTATGCTCACTGCCCTACAATATTGCTCTTGTGTCTAGCATTCAAACTGGTCTTTTGCTCTTTCGTGCCCTAATGGGACTGGTTTGAACTTCTTCCCTTCTCTTTCTCCTTGCTTGCCTCACTTTGATACCAATGTTAGAATATGTGGAGAGAAAGAATAGAATGTACAAAGAACAAATGAAGAGTAACCGGAATGCACACATTGTCTGTCCTTTTATTATGTGAGAGATGGTTACAAAATGGTTGAAGTGGTTACAACTGTTTATTAGTTAACACTTAACTAATATTAACATAATGCTAATTTATAAGCCTTATATTCTAATACATAAAACAAGCTTGAGTTGAAAAAATTGTACCATGTAAGATTCTCAAGCGAATGCCTATGAGATGCTATCAGATGGTATTGACATCTTATCCATCTTCATCTTAACAGATTTGTATGTCTTTCATGAAGGGAAAACAGTTGATAACAACATGGAATCAGATTCTCAGGTCTTGGATTGGAGACAAAAAATACTTGGGAAAGAGAAGAAATATAGGCCAGTTTGGACTGTAAAGTTGTCAAAAAGACTGGAAGGAGAGTATGTGGATTTGGTAGTCTAGTAGAAAGTCATAGAAGTTGAAGTTCCAATGTGGATGAGTACATTTGAGATTGGGCAATATAAAAAAACATTAGAGGAGCTCTCTCAAGTTTTGTAAGTAGGAGATATGAATTTTATTACTTACCTAGGGTGTTTGCTGCAGGAGCATCATGGTACCATGTGCAATTGTGGATCAACAAAAACTTTATTGGGTGTCAGGGTGAGTTTTTAGGCATTTTCATTGCTGCATTGTGGAAGGTAATTTGAAGTGGTCCACGGAAAACATCAAAACTTCAACAAGGTCCGAGGACCAAAGATAAAGCAGTTTCAGGAGCAAACAAAGTTGAATTTGAGTGTCCCTTGTTTAGTGATGAATTCACCAATTACTACTGGGCTGGTTGCAAAAACACTAGTTTGCATTAACTGGAGGTTGCAAAATTGCCCACAGTTTTGTAACTGCGGTTTTTGTTAAGTGGCAATTTTGCTTGCAATGATTACTCGATGAAAGTAACTGCTTGAATCATTTTGATTTCTTATCTCGATCTTTTTACAAATGTTGGTATGGCAAGAGACCTCTCGGGAATTGTAAGAGGGTTCAGGGTTCATTGATTGCATTGAGAGTGCAGAGAGAAAAGGGATCAGGTTTAAGTCCATTGGGACTGACTTTGTCATTTCATTCTTCTTCATTGTGGTAAAAAAGAAAGCAAGAAAGAAAGTGAGTTTGTCTTAGCTTTTGCAATTCTTTAACAAAACATGAATAAAATTGTTTATGTTGGATTGTAGTCTTGACTTCACCCATGTGCATGCTTATGGTTGAGTGATTTGGTTACATGTTGCAAGGAAAGTTTCTTGTTCAAATGACACCCCATACCTGACCTGCATTGAAATTGGAAGATGAGGCAATGTTGGTGGTACCTACCATAGCAGTCGGATTAGAGTCCATGATCTGCTTACCCTTACCATGTGCTGCAGGGGCAGGATTTTATGTCTCCATCTTTGTAAGCAGAGCTTTCCAGTTGTGGCATTTATGTATAGAGTGACTGCTGGAATTATATATTGTGCACCACTTGCCAATCTTGAACTGCTTAGTTTGATCTACAATAAGTATATTCTTCTTCTAGGAATAAATGAGAATCCTCCTTTACAATTATGTTTGAGTCTAGCCCTGGACTTCTTGGTTTGCAACTTATCTGAGCTTTGTAATCTTCTTTCTTTGACTTTTTCTATAAATTTCCAAGAAAATCTGCAGGCTTCTCCTAAAAGAGATACGGAGGAAATCCATGTTGGTCTGGATGTATGGTCTCAATCTTGGTCTATATTTCAAAACGAGATTTTGCTTTGTTTCTTGAATGTTTGACTTGGAAACCTGAGTATGAAAAATGTTAGCGCATTTTTGGACAGATTGATCATTACCTTAGTGAAGTCCTGAAAACATTGGGATATGGCCAAGCTGATATATATTTAGGGTGCTTCTCGGTTGTATATCGAGAATACTTGTTGTGGCGATTGATGCTTAGTGGGTTATACATACTTGGATTGGACAAGCTATGTGGGTACACAAATTCTACTTCTAGTTGTATCAAGTCAAGTTACTTGGTCACGTAGGAAGGAAAAGGAAATTACATTGTCCATTATTGAGGTGTAGTATAAAGGAACAATAAATGCAACACAAGAGACAACATTGGTACAAGAATTAAGTGAGCTTTGTCTTCCATAGGAATGTTAGCCATACTATATAGTGAAACCCATGATGCTATTATGATTGCGTATGACCAATTGTGTGTGATAGGATAAAGCATGTTGAGTTTCATCATTTGACACTTATTTAAGTAGGGGTTGTTGGATCTTTGAGTCATCAAACTTGATGATAAGACGGTAGATATCTTCATGAACCCACTTGTTTAAACTAAAGATTTTTAGATTGAGATTTACTTAAGATAGTAAGAGTTGTCACTAGCAGGGATGGGAAGTAAATGCCTCCCTTTCTGAAAGGGTTGGTAAGTAAATGCAACTTCCTTTGGGCCCTTTATGTTGTGGTTTTGGGGGATGTTAGCATAATACATTTTGGTCATGTCGGTCATGCATCCCAAAAGTGTCATATTTGGAGATAGTGTCCCATATCCGTCACTTATGAGTTTGTTCGACAAAATGCAAAATTTAAGATGAAAGTTAAACGCATGGTTGGTATAACCTTGCACATGTGTCACAAGTCTAGATTAACTAGTGAGTGCAAGCCTTTAGCCAATAGATGTTTGAAAAGAATGGATGCCATCAAAATGGTATGTTAAAATATAGAGCATTATATAGCCTATAATGCCGTTATGTAGTTGTGATTCGGTTGGTAATTGTTCGACCAAATGTAACTTCTATAATAAATTAAATGCTGCTTGGGTCATTTGAGAAAGCATGTGCAGTTTGCCTTCTCTTTATTCTTTCTTCTCTTTGCATATGCTAACATTGGTATCAGAGCGAGGTTGCAGTTTGAGGAAGCCTCAAAGAGGCATGAATTAGAAATTCGAGGAAGCCCTAACAGGCACGAATTTAGTAAAATGTGGGGTATTTGGAGAAAAATACTAGATGCTAGGGCAGAGAAGGAAGAGATTCCTCCATTCGTGGGCAGCAGACTATTTGCAAAGGAAAACTAGGGCAAACGTCCAGCGAAAGGAGAAAGTCGTGGCTGCGGAAGTCATGGAGAAAGAAAAACGAGGGCACAGAAATCGTGCAAGCTTTTTAACTGTCGTTCGAAGGCCAAGTAATCCACAACAGAGTTGTGGAGAAAGCAAAACGTGAACCAGTTCGCCAATAATAGAGTCGTGAAGCCATTTGAGGAGACATACAGTAGTTTTTTTTGCACAAATCGTGGGCAGTTCGAAGGCAACGTTTGTGGGCTTTGTCGAACCATTCAAGGTTGTTTTTCGAGGATGATAACAGTAGCAAAGTCGTGAGGGTAAAAGCAAAGTCGTGGATGAAACCCTAGTCGCAAATCCTATTGCAGCAAAGACAAACGTGGAGTTGTGTGGCCAGACCAAACAAAAACGTGAACAGTCGTGGAGGCATTAGCAAGTCGTGAGGGCAAGATATAATATTTGGGCATATTAATATTCACTTTTTCCAACAAAGGTATTCACCTTGCTTTTGAATAATCAATTTCGGAGGAATAAGTAATAATATTTTTAATACAAGCAAATATAGTTGGAGGGGTGATTTGCATAATTTAATATTATTTGCTGGAAAAAGTAATATTGTTTTATTAAGTGTGGGCAAAATTTTATTTTATTATCTCCGTTACTTTGGAATAATAAAATGGCAAATATTTCACACTTGACTTTGTCGGAGACACAAAAATTAACGGGCACTAATTTCAATGTTTGGAGTCATAAGATTTTAATGCTTGCGGAGTTTCGTGATTGTGATAAAATAATCATGGGTAGTGAAAGTCGACCAACGACGAACTTTGCAGATTATGACAAACGTCATAAGGAAGCGTTATTGCTTCTCAAGTTATCGGTGTTAGATGATATGATATCAAAAGTGCGGAATGCCACTGTGGCAAGCATGTTGTGGGCCAGTCTGAGGGATAAATATCAGACGTTAGAAAAGAGTTGGGTTTTATACTTGAAGAATATGCTCTTTTCCGTAAAGTTACAAGGTGGATCGTTGTCTGAGCACCTACTTCAGATGAAAGACCTTCGAGACCAATTATCTTCCATCAACAAAAAGGTGGACGACAATGATATGGTGGCTTTGGGTCTGAACAACTTACCTTTTTCGTATGAGTCATTTGTGGAAGCACTCCATTTAATGGTTGAAAGTCAAACACTCACGTTTGACAAGGTGAGTTTTAACCGCATTGTAAAAGGAGTGGAGACAAATTCAGGCAAAATCTAATTGTGACCATTCAAAGAGTGCTCTTATCACTCAAACAAAGGGAAAGTGGAAACATCAGTTTGGTGAGTCTTCCACTGTATCAGGTCACATGCTATTACTGTCACAAGGTTGGGCACCTTAAGAAGGATTGCCGAAAGCGGAAGTATGATCTTTCGCAGCAGAACAAAAATCCATGTGATGAGGAACATGTGGCCGTAGTTGCAAAAGAATGAGATTCGGATGACGGGCATGCTCTTTATTGTCTTACGACATCATGCTCGCATGACAAGTGGTACTAGTTGTTGGATCATTGATTTCGGTGCATCCGCACACTTTTCATGTCAGGAGGACTCGATATGTTTCATTTACTGCAAATATCTGTTTTGAATCAATAGTACTAGCTGATGGAGAATCACTTACAGAGAAGGCATGGGAGATATATGCATTGTATTGAATAGTGCTCATAAATTGTTGGTACAAAATGTTAGACATGTACCTTCTTTACAAAAGAATCTTCTATCTATTACAATCAATTGATTGAAAATCCCAATATTTCTATGGATTTATGTGGGAAGAAGTGTGTTGTCTCTGATGTGAAACAAAGACGGATAATTGCCCTTGGTATTGGGGAAGGTGGTCAGTATCGGCTTGTTAATCCGTCTACGATCAACATGAATGCACGTGTGGAAGATAGCTCCACCATACAAGATGTGCAGGAGGTTGCAATGCCTTGGGAGGAAGCCATTCCTCACAAATCTGTTGACTTGGATACAATCAACCTACATGCACCTATTGTGGAGGGAGTATCCACTATACCAGATGTACGAGAGGTGGACATGCCTTGGGAGGATGGATTTCCTCATTTTGAAGAACAATTTGTTGTGGATGGAGACTCCACTATTCCAGATGCATTGACGGTGCATGGTGAGATGGCATGCCCAACCACTCACTCAAAGGTACTTGCTCGAAGGACAATAGAGCATGAACAATTTGCTCATTGTGTTGTGAAAGATCTTTCCCAACAGAGGGGATAGATGAGCAAATAGATGAGGAGTTGGTTCTCACTCCTACCTGCAGAGATGGTTATTTCTCTTGTTGTTGAGACGGAGATGGTTATTTCTCCTACTATTTCGGAGTTGGTTCTAACTCCTACTGCACAGATGGTCACATTTTTTGGGGATAGATGAGCAAGTAAATGAGTTGGTTCTCACTCCTACTACTGCAGAGATGGTTATTTCTCCCACTGTTGAGACTAGTGAGACAAAGATGGTTATTTCTCCTATTGCGGAGTTGGTTCTAACTCCTACTGCACATATGGTCACATTTCTCTTATTGAGAAAGTTGGATGAATACTACATGGTGTTGCAAGGACATGATCGAGGTGACTTTGATTATAGGATAATTGAGTCTTTGTACAGACTCCAACATGCTACACAAGCCTGGAATAGATTTTTCAATCCACCTCTCCGAGGTTCTGATTTCAGCACTCTGGAGATGGGGCTGACACTCTCAGCCATTGGTGATTCATCACTGGTCAATGAATCACGTAACAAAGAACTAGTGGACCACTTGCCATATCTTTTGTTCATGCGACCAAATTTTTGTTTTGCGGTTCTTCTCCATTTGACAACCGCAACACAATCATGGACTGCTGATTTTGAAGTACAACCTATGGCACAGTCTGTAAATCTAATGACTAAACATATGGGCTTTAGGACATTTGTAAAATTTCAGGACAAACTTGGTATTGTTTCCAGTTTAGTCATTAAGAGGGGGTGTTAAAATATAGAGCATTATATAGCCTATAATGCAGTTATGTAGTTGTGATTCAGTAACTGTTCAACCAAATGTAACTACTCCTATAATAAATTGAATCTGCCTGGGTCATTTGAGCAGTGCAGTTTGCCTTCTCTGTATTCTTTCTTCTCTTTGCATATGCTAACATTGTATTTACGTTTAAACCTTCACATCTTTAAGAGAATAATTGCTGAAATGACAGAAATAAAAATGATAAATAATGAGCAGTAATATGTTTTTAAATATAGTTGATCTATGAGGTTAGGGTTCATGAGAGTATACAAGGTAAGATGTAATGTCCCCAAATGGACAAATTTCACCCTCAAACGGGATAGAGGCAAATCACACTCGAAATAGCAGATTATAGAAATACTTCAAATGTAGATCTGAATTTATATGGGAAAATGCAACTTGCATGAAGGAAGGAAATTACTCAAAACTGAAATAAAATCACCCTTTTATTGCTAAAAACAGATATGCTAATTTTATAATGCCAAAGTCACAAGGAAAATACCAGGTTGAGCATCAAATGAAGGCTGAATTATTTATTGAAAATCTGCAAGTAACTGTCCTCAGACACAGCTGGAAAGTACAATATCCTTGAGCCAAAAATCACACCAAATGGCTGATTGGATGTCTAAAAATCAGCAGATGGAACAACAACCCAGATCTGAATTTTAACAGCTCCAAACACCCCAAATCAGTCCTCTATATGGGTTGCTTTACCTAGAACAAGCTGGAAATAAAGAAGTACAACAACCAATCTTCCCCTTCAAACCCTTGTTCAGATCTGCAACATAAAGCCTTCAAATACTGCTGGAAAACAGAAATCATTCCTTGATCTTCAATGGAAACTCCTGAATGGAGAGTCCTCTCAAATAGAAGAAGAGTTTTCGTTCTTCTTCTAGACCTCAAGAGGGTTTTCGTCCTCTAGAGATGACTTCAAGGGGTTTTTGTCCTTTGAAGTTTAATTTGCAAAGCTTACAAAGCTCAGACAAAATTTAGAAGTTTTATAAAATAAAAGATATGCCTCTCACAAGCAAGTCAACTTGCTTTTATAATCAAACTTGGCTTAGTAGCCACCCACAACCACCAATCACCTTCCTTTTTCCACATTTAATTCTTTTTTTTTCTTTGTACCCTCTCCCACATGGGTCACATTTCCTCTAGGAGGAAATTAAAAATTATAAAGTGACTTCCCTTTTATTTTTTTATAATTTCATTTTGTCACTTTTTTCTTTTCTTTTATTTTATTGGCCAATAGGCCTTTCTAAAGTCAATTTTCTTTGTAACTCCCATCTTCATTGTCATGGTTGTCCTAAAATATTTTTCATCTTATTTTCTAAATAAAAATCATTCAAATCCAACCCATAATTGTAATCATTTTAGTTTTCATATTTTTGTCTCTTTTGACAAAATTATAAAATCATCAGCTCTGACTTTTATTTCTTTTGTTTTGTTTCCTATCCCAAGAAGTGGTAATGGAAGAAGAAAAACGGCCATTAGATCCTTATATGAAGTTTGAACACATCCTTATAATAGAGACGTGAAGCTATAGGAACACATCATTAGATTTTTCATATCTATTCACTCGACTCTGTGTTGCTCTGCTCGCTCGGCGCCGGCTCCGCCATTTTGCTCATGTACAAGTTTCAGATTGCGACACTACTTCACCTCATTCATACATTGACAAGTTTTCTTTGAGGAAGGATGCCCAGGTTCGAAATTTTGGCATTTGGATTAGACGACGTTATAAATGACGGGGTGGATGTACTATCTGTATCGTTGGGCTCTGCTTCCGTCTTCCAATTGGATTTCTCCAACGATCCCATCGCCATTGGAGCATTACACGTTGCTCAGAAAGGAGGTGCCGTGGTCTGTTCTGTAGGAAATGATGGCCCTGATTCATATTTTGTCGTTAATATTGCTCCCTGGGTTTTTACGGTGCATTGCAACAACAATCGACAAAGATTTTTAATCGACGTAGTTATGGGAAATGGGAAAGTATTTAAGGTAGGTTCTTTGTTGAATACATAAATTTCAATTTGAAACCACTTTCCTAACACTAATTCTTTCGTTTTTGTTCTTTCCTCGGGGGTAATCTATAAACTTTTCAAAATCCTAGCCATTCCGAGATGTATCTTGTTGTGTTCGTAGGAGATGTTGGTTTAAACATGAGCTCTCGCGAAGACGCAAGGTAAGCTAATGAGGTAGGAGTAGAGGAGTAGGAGTTGGATATTGAATTAATCGATATTGATATTCCATTGTTGTGGATTCCCAATAATTGTTATCCTGGATCCCTGGATCCACACAAAGTTGAGGGTAAGATTGTGGCATGTTCCAACGGTTACTCCATCTACAAGTGAATGAAGAAAGCTGCAAGCAAAGCTCAAGAGGCAGAGGAATGATTGTGGTGGACGATTTGGGAAAATATGTGGCTTCCAACTACGGATCATTTCCTTCCTCTGCAGTCACTAGTGAATCCGGAGCGGAGATTTTGTCCTACATCAAATCAACCAGGTACATTTCCAAAGTAACTCATGCGTATATTGTAATTGGGTTTTACAGTTAACTTACAATTACAAAATTATATCGTTTAAGAAATCCAACAACAACAATTCTCAAACCTGCTACATCTACAAACTATAAACCCGAACCTAGGCAAGGTCGTCTAAGCTATATTGACAAGGACGATGAACTGCTCATTGTGGGATGAGAGTAAAATAACTCATCAAATATAAGGGTTTCCATGTTTAAATCAAGGCTATACTTTTTCAAGTTGGTGATTTAGACATTTGCATGTGACCCACTCTCAAAGTTGGCCTCCGATTTCGACAATTGTTGCACTTCAACCGCAACGTTGCTTCTTTGACCCGCCCCACGAGATTCTTTCTTCGCATCGCCCCGGTTTGATTCTCCTCAATTATTCTGAACGTGAGATTGTTATCTTTTGTGGCATTGTTTGCAGACACGCTCGTCTCTCCCTTCGCGCATGACACTTCGGATTTTGTTAGCGAGACCCTTCGATTTTGGGGTGGTGTGACCATCATCGAGTTGAGATTGGGATCGAAGGCCGACGGATTTTGTAGTGGGGCGATAAACAAGTCGTGATTATTCTCCGGCAGTAGTCTTGTTCCGCCACACACCTTCAATCGACCCATAACAACCACCAAACATAACACGACTACCCACATTTTCATATGCATCTCCATCAAAATGTAAAAATCGCTTTGAGAAGTATATAAGTTTTGTACGCTACGGAAGTTTTGGTGAAGAAATATGTGGGGGATTGAGGTATATATTGAGTATATAACATGTGTATTTTTAATTTTAGGTATAAACTATACTCTAGATGTGGTAGTGCTTTCAGGTACAAAATGTTTTAAATGAATGAATCTTTGGGTAAGTTTAAATAAATAGGAACATGGGTAGCATGAATTGAAATTTTAGGGTAATATTTAATGAACAAATGTGTTAATAATAAATAATGGAAGACAAATTGTCCGTGACTAAGGGCATTCATAAATACAATTAGTATTTGTTATCTTAATTACAATACACAATGGTTTTTGATGTAAAACAATATTATAAATTTTATTGATTAAAGTCTCAATGGGTATTAGAATATTTAACAGTCTCAATAGATCAATTAATATCACAAACAAACCTTTTGAATCTCAAATAACTATACAAACACATGCAGACTTTGTTTTATACACTTAACACATAATTGAAACCTTCATATATGCATATCTTTTGAACCTTCATATTGGATACAAAAACAAAGTGGTTTTTCATCAATTTATATAATAAACTTCAATATTACATGTGGGAGTGTGGAGTGCAGATTTTGGGAGGGCAAAAATAGTGAATAACAATTGCAAGAGCCATTCTCAAAAATCCTCCAATACTTCTGTTGGACGAGGCCACAAGCGCTCTGAATGCATAGTCCAAAAAAATCATTTTAAAACATTCCTAAGAACATAAAGTCGACACTATATGTACCTATCGGCCTTTCACAAGCACCTATGGATGCTATTACTAGTTTTAACTTTATCATTAATAAATTAATATAAAGTGTTTATAATAATATTTAATATTGCATTTTATAATTGTGACTAAGTTTCCTTTTATTCACCCCTTAGCCGTCGGGAAACAAAATTAGGCTAAGGGTCTTGACTTGTTATTTTAGAGAAAGGGACATTTCATAAGAAAATATATACATGTACTAAATTGCTGACATGCACATTCATGCTTTATTATTTATGAAATTGGGGATATCTCGATTAGAGCATTGAAAAAATTGATTTAGCCCTTGAAGAAGGTCGTTGATAAGGACTTTTCATCTTCTAAAATGTGTGGCACGTGCACACACACTCGTGTACACACATACTCGTATATCATGGACCTTATCATGTTAGAAGATAAAATATCCTTGTCATGGACCTTCTATATATATAAGCATTTTGGTACAAGCGATGAAACAAATGTCCTGGAAAATATGTTGGTAGCGAAACAACTTATTCAAGCTCTTACTAATGGCATTTAGCCAAATGGGAGATTTTATGTCGTCCTAAACACACTGGGGGACTTGGTTTTAGAGATAGTGTTAAGAACAACATGGCATTGGCAACTAAATTATATTGGAGGCTTCTCCAAAATCTGCACCAGTTATGGGTTATTAATGTGTGTGCTAAATATGCAAGTGGTTTACCAACGACTCAACTCATTCGCCATTCCTTACCTGCTAGCGGATCTCCTATGTTGTTTGTCCTTCGCCTAGGGAGACTCTTATCAAAGACAATTTATTTTGGATTGTCAAAAATGGTTGTCAAGCAAATTTTTGGACAGACTCGTGGAATGGGTTTCCACCAATTATATCTCAAGTACCCGGATTTGCTACATGTTATGAATGCACTCTATGCACAAGGGCAGATAAAAGTCAACCATTATCAGCAGTCACATCCTCAGAAAGAGTGGCTTCCGTTTTCTCAATGGCCAATGACCTTATCACAGCAACAGATCCAACAATTGATGTACATTTTACAGCCACGTCAGCTATCCTTGTTAGGCATGGAAGATGAACTGGGGTGGGGAAGGCAATCTGATGGTAGTTACATGGTGGCGGAGGGGTATACTTCTTTGGCTGGGCCACTTAATCATCCATGGGCGGATATCTTCAGAAAGATATGGCAACCGGTGCTATGGCCGAAAGTGAGCTTTTTTACCTGGACCCTTCTTCATAAACAGTACTCACAGGGGAAAATCTTATGAAAAGAGGGTTGAAAGGACCTTTTAGATGTGTGTTATGCTTAAATGAGGTAGAAACGTGTGATCATATTTCTTCTCTTGCCCTTTTTCTTTACAACTATGGAAGTACCGTCCGACATGTTCACACTAGTTTGGAATGATACCACTGACCTGGTGCAGGTTATTCACAGTTGGGAATTGGCTGTAAAAGATACCCCGTGATGAATATTGCTTGTTGGATTTCTATAACATTAATGTTATGGAATGTCTGGAAAGAAAGAAACAGGCGCATATTTAAAGGGAAAATACAGAACTAGCCTCTGTTTGGACCTCTATCAAAGCTAATATTGCTGAAACACTCCAAACGAAAGTCAAATTGCCAAACCCGGTATCGGCTAAATGGAAGAGAGTCCTTGCAATTTTGGAACTTCGAGAGGAGAATATGCAACAAAGTCCTTATAGCAACCCATCACCGCAACCTAAATGTTGGCAGCTGCCTCCTGAAGGCTGCATTAAAATTAATACAGATGGGGCATCTCGAGGAAATCCGGGACAAGCTAGTATAGGAGGAATAGCTAGAGATAGTGCAGCGCAACAACACCTTTTATGGGCAACAAATTGGAATTACCACAAACAATATGGCTGAAATCCTTGCCATTCAATATGCTTTGAAGGAGGCAGCCAAAATGGGGTGGACCAAAGTTATTATTGAATCTGACTCTCAAATGATTATTCGACTGCTTAATAAGCAAGGCACCATTCACTCTTCTAATTGGCATATTTCACAGATCCGAGAAAATATTGGTATTTTGGCTCAAGCTTTCCAGACAGTTCTTTATGTTCATACTCCTTGGGAGAGTAATAAAGTAGCGGATGCTTTGGCCAACTGGGCTTTGGATCAGGAAAATGTTCATGTGATAGGTCATATTCCTATAGGGTGGTCTACGGAGAAAAGCCAAGCATTTCACCGAATCCTTCATTTGGATGAATCACAAGGATGACTTCTTCCTGTTGTACTATGCTTTAAGTTGTTACCATGGTATCTCTAAGGATGCTTCCTGGTGTATTAGTTACAAACTGCTTGGCATTGTATCTACTTGTAACATGTTTTTGATGATTAATGGAAGTATTATGTTTTAAAAAAATGTTTGCAAACACATGTAGAATTATTGGGGAGTATGTCTCTTCTTTTGTCTCCAGTGTATACGTTAGTGGTCTAAAAATTTTGCAAAAATATTTTTTCTGTGCCATATGTCAACAGGGTATCTGCATTGGCATTGAAATAACCATAGCGTCAAATAGATGCTCCATCTATGGGCATTAAAAAGAAAACAAGCTTCCTTGTTACACGTGGAATTTCATTGCCAAGTGTACAATAAGTCCTAGTACATCAAGCTAAGGCAAAACACGGAGTTTGAAAATCAGCTTCTTGTAATTTTGAGTGATGAACAAAGAAATAACCTATGTTTTAAGGCCATGCAGTTATGAGTCACAAAATGAAAAAGTTGTTTTGACATGTACTTGATTTGAACAAGACAAGGGGCGCTGTTTTTACCAAATAATTTGGTGAGATTGACCAAGACTTGAGAAGGTTTTGGGTTGCATATATGCTGTTCTTCAAAATCGAATTGAATGCATGGGTTTCGTTAGACATACCGACCATTCAATCAATGTACTTGATGGATATGATTTGGCTCATATGCCCTTGGATGTTGTACCCATGATGACTAATGAGTACAAAAGGGCACATCGCATAAGATAGCAAAGTGCAGCACAAGGCTTCCTTTGTTTAATATGGTTCCCTTAGTTATTTTATGGACCCCTATAATTTAATTATTGGACCTGAAAGAGTTTGCAATGGATTACAATCTTCATAAATACTTATAGCCATGGTAGCATTCCATTTACACAGAAAACTAAAAGTTCAAATAGAATTCAATTACTTGGTATTAAAATGGTTTTTTTGGGAAAACTTGGTAAACCAAGTGTAAAATTGAAAATTTAAAAATAATAAAAACAATGCAGAACCACTTCTAAAAACTTGGGTATAATTCACAAGTCATCCTAGTTTTTGAAATATACGAGTTATTCCTGCTTTTCAAAAATCATGTGACGGTCATTGACCGCTGTTAATTACTTGGCATGGTGAGTTGGTTTGGTTCAACATTCTAGAAAATTGTCGAGCTTGGGCGATTTTTGCTTCTATGCTTTAGCTATATGACCTATGGTAATCATTAGAACTGTGGCCTATAATAACATTTAAGAGCTGTCTACAAGTTTTATCAATTTGTAACTAGAGAGACGGAGTTATAAATAAGAAATTTCTTTGGCCTTTTGTTTACCCACTTGGTTTAAGAGCTTTGTGTGCAATTATGAGGCCAGTTTACCCACTTGGCATAAGAGCTCAGTCTGCAATTATGAAGGTAGTTTTTAGCACAAGGTTAAAATGAAAATCCCAATTAGAGCTGACATAGCTGGATGATATTAGTATCTTTCACTTAGATGAACAACCTTTTGCATGTATGCAAGCAGATGATGTTTACTTGTAACAGGTGCCATGTAGTCTTACTGTGAAATAAACACCTTTCTGCTCAATGTTTTGAGTATGAAAAATTTGCTGTTTGAAAGAGTTGTGACTAGAAAGCTGTCCAAGAATGGTTTCTGAGGTGGCTGGTTTATCACATCATGTCTTAAAGATTTAGCGATGTATCTGTTCTTCAAATATTCATGATGTTGTTATGCAGGTTATAATCCTTGCTAGGGAGAGTGGTTTAAAGCTAGAACTTAATGATATTCCAGTTCAGAACCTTGTTCCAGAGCCTTTATGGGTAAATTGTCCATACCTATCATGTCTATTTGTGGTTGATTTTAAAAGCATGCAGACTATTTCATACATTTTACTGGTTATCATTAGCATTCTTCATAACTTTGATGTCCACATCTCTCGTAAGGGTCAGTATTTATTGACTTCTGTCGATAGTGAAATTTTTCTTAAAAGGAAGTATCTTAGTGTGGACTGTTTCATGATTTTCAATTGTGTTTCTCAGGGGTGCACTTCTGTGGAAGAATTTATGCGTAAGCTTCCAGACTTTGATCCTGAAATCTCAAAGCAAAGAGAAGATGCAGATTCCCGTGGTGAGGTAAGTAAAAGAAAATATAATATAACTGATTATGTTGCTCAAATTGTATCTAGTAAATAGATGAATGATGAAAGAAGGAACTTTGCAGATTCCAGCATTTTCCTGAGTAGATTATAAATAAAAACAACTGTTCTTACCCTATAGATAGGATTTGATTTGAATATATGAATCGTAAAAAAATCATCATCTAACTGGAATGGCAATTTAATACTGATAACTATTACTATTTTATTTGCAAACATGATTACCATAAAAGCAACTTTTAAGGCTTGTATATAATTTGTTTCTAAAGATTTTGTTACTTTTTGTGTACATCTTCGCAGATGGCTTCAGAGGAAATGCAGTAATCTCTTTTATTGTTAACTTGATTGTCTATGCTTTATTGAAATTAGTAAATATAAATATAAATATGATATTTTTATTTTTAGATTTTGTTTTGTAACTGCCTTTTAAATATGGATTTCTCGGCAAGGCAATAACCTCTTTCATCACTTGATTGTCTATGCTTATAGAGATCAGTAGTTATTATTCTTTCTAATTTACTGTTTTATATTTGAGAATTATTAAAACTGGGCTTTCAAATACTGATTACTTAATGTACTGTTTTGCTTCAAAGGTTCTGAGATATGTTGGAGTTGTGGATACTCTTGCTAATGAGGGCCGTGTTGAGCTGAAGAGGTATTCAAAGTCGCATCCATTTGCTCAACTATATGGATCTGACAATATCATCGCAATTACAACAAAAAGGTATCATAAGCAACCACTTATTGTGAGAGGACCAGGGGCAGGAGCAGAAGTTACTGCAGGTGGTGTTTTTAGTGACATTCTGCGGTTAGCCTCGTATCTTGGTGCTCCATCTTAGTCATCCTGAGTAAACGCATTTAAGTGAACAAATGATAGTTCTCCCAGATGTCTGTAACATAGTTGGAGTTCCAAGAGTTTTTACCTAATGTAGACAGTTACTTCTTGAAACACACTAATTGGTTAGGATGTTTTGAGTTTTCTAGAATTTTCAATGTGGATCATAGATATGGAAAACAGACTGTCCAGTTTCAATGCAGTGAGACATTTGATGGAAAAAGTCGAATATCTTTGCCATTACAAGCAAGGTAAGACACGGGGTTAGTTTCAGAAAAGGCAGTAGTTTATTTGACACTAAACATAATATTAAATGAGATGCGGGTAAGACCTCATGTATCATCAAGGACTAAGCAGTCCTGGCCAAATATTTATTCATTTGAGAAGAACTTTATATCAAATATGGAGGTTGTGCAATTGGTCCAAACTTGAATTTTGAATGCAGCTCTCAATTATTTATTTAGATGATAGCCATGATACCCATGAAGGTATTCCGCATTTGTAACTCAAGAGAAATAAGAACTATAATAAATATTCTTGGACAACCTAGTCAAAAGGCACAAGAATTTTCAAGTATTTCTGTTTATTACTAGTGTTCAATTTACGTATGACATACAATGCAATTCAAGTGCGGATTTGAACTGGGATTTTATCGTAGGCAATGGAAATTGTGGTATCATCAATTGGCTTAAGATTATTCCCGAGATTGAATATGAAATTTCGTTATTATGGTCTACTTATAAACTTGGGATTATGGTTATATTCCTAGATAATACAACTGCCATAAAAGTTATTTTCCACTAACAATTATGCATTTTGTCATTGTTTATTTTTATTCCCAAGACCTCTAGATAAATTGTGTGTGTGTGTGTGTGTGTGTGTGTGTGTGTATTTTGCTTCAAGCAAAAACTTGAAACCTATGAATGGATTCAAGGAAATAAGTATTATTAGTGAAATCAAGATTGGATCCAATGTCTCAAGATTGACAATGGATTGGAATTGGGCGTGGATTATGAATCATTATACAAAATATTGAATGGAGTGGAATTGGGCGTGAATCATGAATAATTATACAACATATTGATTTGTTGCTGGGAAAACATAATGTTATTAGTACAAATGTCTTAAATACTTTTATGACTTGTATGAAAAACACTAAGAGATATCAATATCAAGGTCATTATCTTGAGTTTATCAAATATGACATTGATTAACAACTCCATTACATTTTCTGTGAATTTTCCCTTGATGGTGACAATCTAGTTGCACAATTGTACTAGGCTCGAAACAATCTTCTCGGGGAAGAACAAATGGGCTCTGAACTCTGCTATATGGCAAAGATATTTTGATTTTTCGATTGATTTTCCAAGCAAAAAAGAAAAAAACTTGTGTGGGTCAAATGGATACTAGATTTAATGTTGAAATTGCCATGTAATGGTCAAATGGATGTCAAATTTAAGGTTGAAATTTCCCTATAGTGGTCAAATGGATGTCAAATTTGAAGTCTTCTCACTAATTGTTAACAACTTAGACAAGACATTACATCACACCACCCCTTGACTGCCATGGTAGAGCACCTATCAATATAATTATCCTATCTTGGAAACAATAGAGGAGGATGCACTATTTCATGAACTATAATTTATTACATTGTATAGCCTCCAATCTTAATGTGAAGTTCAATCGTAACCCCTAAAGGCATTTTGCATGCATGGATCGAAAGGCTCGACCAAATGTACTTTGTATTGGATGGTGTAATCATGTACATTAGTTTGCTTGGGGTAAACTAACTTAGCTAAGTTATATGTTTCATAATTGAAATAAAGTAGAAAATATGTACATCTTCTAGATGTCCAAGTTGCACAATTTGAAAATGTGCACCTACCATCTAGAAAATCCAAGTTGGACAATGTGGGCTGCCTTTTACCAACATTGGTTACTAACCAACCACCGGGTTTGAGTAAGGTAGGCTAACCACTTGTACTTAGTAGGGCCTTATCTGTCTATAAAAGAGAAGTGTGTGTTTATCAACAAGAGAGATGCATGAGAGCATCCATGTGGAATTTGTATGTGTATCATATAAGGTAACTTTTGCTCTCGAATATAATCATATATTTTGATGGTATGAAGTTGTGTTAGTCATTTTGAGTTTTTAATGACATTCTCCAAGCGTATTTCATTTATGTTGTTTGTTTGCACATGGTATCGGACATCCCTTTGTTCAATGAGTTCATCGTCTTTTACATCAAGCTAGAAAGAAGAGAATTTGGCGAATATTTCACCTTTAAGGGTTTTTGGTTGGATGTTTTCAAGTAATCCTTTCTCATCATTTTTTAAAATGTAGTTATTGGCCAATCCCTTGCATTGAATAAGATAGGCGTACTACTTGTATAAAGGAAAGGCCTCTCATCATTTGGTAGTAGAAGAGACATGAGAGCAACCATGGGGGAATTCATGTGTATTATTGTATTTAGCTTTTTCTTTTGAATGCAATCTTATTTTTTGATGGAATGAAGTAGTGTGTAATGATCATGAGTTGCTTATGAGGTTATTGAAGCGTATTTCAGTTGTGTAGCTTGTTGCCACATAGTATTAGGCATCTCTTTGTTCAGAGGGTTCATTATCTTGTAGATCAAGCTACGAAGAGGAAAATTTGGTGATCGTTTCACCTTTAAGGTTTTTTTGGGATCTTTTAAAGTACTACTATGTCATTATTTTTGAAATTTGCAAAAATAAAATAAAATAAACTTTGCAATTTTCTTGATCATTAGGAGTCCACTGATCAAGTTGTGTATTTATAAAAATAAAAATTACAAAAATGTGGTTTTCAAATAGTTTGGGGTTTCAAAATTTTTAAGGGAAACCAATGAAAAATGTTAGAGAAATTTTGGTGTTTGCTAAAAGTATGTGGCCATTTAAAACATTATTGGGTTATTGGCCAAACATTTTATTGAATATAGGCTAACCACTTATATTTAGTAGGGCATTCTCTTTTATACAAGTAAGGCTCTTCTCACCCATTTGTTAATGGGAGAGATGCATGAGAGCATCATGGGGGAATCTATTTGTGTGTTACGGTCGATAGCTTTTGCTTTTGAGTACAATCTTAGCTTTGATGGTATGAAGTTGTGTATAGTGATTTTGAGTTGTTTATGAGATTTTTGAAGTGTATATCAGTTATGTTGTTTGTTTCCACATGATATTAGGCATCTTTTTGTTCAATGTTTTCATCATCATCTTGTATATCAAACCATGTAGAGGGGAATTTGGTGAATATTTCACTGTGTTTTTTTGGACATTTCATGTACTATACTTCTCATCATTTTAAAAAATTGCAAAATAAATAAATAATATTTTCAAGTTTGCATTTTTTTGTCTTTGGGAGTCCATTGAAAACATGGTTGAGTGTTTTATTTGTTTTTTCAAAATTGTGGTTTTCCAATATTTTGGGGTTTCGACGTTAAAAGTTGTGAAATTTTTAGGGTTTGTTAAACTTAGGTGGCCATTTAAAAAATCAAGTATTTGCAAATCTCAATAAAATACAATTTTGTTAGTTAAATTTCATGAAGTTTTGAATAGTTCCATGGCAACATAACTTTTGTTAAGATTTTTCACTAAATGGTCCCAAGTTCCAATCATTTCAAAGCCTTTTTTGGCCTAATATGCTTCTAATAATTTGTGCATTAATTAAGTGCACTCTAAGGGTTGTTATTGAAAATTGGAGGTGGGCTTGGTGTGATAGGTTGTCACCCCCTAACCCCTTTTTACCTATTGGCCATGTCAATACTTGGTCCTAATCACATAGGATAATATTGAAGAAATCCAAGTTTCGTTGAGATGCTCACAAAATTGTGGAGAATATGCAATGATGTTGGTTTCAAGTATGAAGATGTTGTTAAAGACATGATCACAATAGGAATGACAATTGACAAATGCATTATGAGATGACCATATTTTGATGAATCTAAAATTTTGAAAGGAAAAACAACAATAACTTGACTCTCATGAATCCTTCATACTTCACCTCCAATCCATTAACAATTTTTTTTTGGTTTCCATCCTTCTCCTTCATAACCACCTTCACATGTCGAGTTAGTTCACATCCCTTTTTCTTTCTCTTGCCACTTGATATCGTTGAACCCGCAAAACTTCACAATTTCAACCATTTGTAACATAAAGACCTCTACTTCGTGGAACCCATCAATGGATTTGCATAACCCTAGTCATGCCTCGAGTTCTCCTTGTACATAGTTTGTTTTATTTCCCTTTTATATTATTTGTTGTGTGCACATGATTGCAATATATGTAACACCGAGAGTTTCCCCTTCCTATAACAATCTTTGTACACTATGTTTGGTGTGTTGTAGCCATCCCCTCATCTCCAACATTGGTCGATTGGATGAAGATGCATATGAGTCAATCAAGATGGATTTTAGGTTTCTACCCGGGAAGCAAAAAGAAGAGCGGTGACTCAATGAATCAATGGAGAAAGATATGTTCATACTAATGTAACATTGAAGAACGCATACAAATAATCAAAACATAATAATTAGCTCAATTTAAGGAAGTTTGATTTGTGATAGGTGATCCGAGTCCGATAGATTGACTTTCAATGTTAAGTGAATTATTTGTTTCAAAGGCCTTCAAGCTTTCAAAATCCCTTGGCTTTTGATTCCATTGTACTATTTTGTCACCAATTGTACTATGTTGTCACCAAGGTTGTTTGCTTTGCAATTGTTTGGCTCTACACATCCTAGTAGAATGAAAAAGACTCGAGGAAGTTTCTCATACGATCCAATGTAGTCCATAAAAACTTTGAATCATAATATAATGGCTTTATTGTGTTTTCTTTGGAATTTGAAGAAAAATCGACGACATTAAGAAAACACATTCGTCAGCAAAGTAATGTGCTAATTCCTTGTCAAAATGTGAAAGGTTTTCTTATTTCTTCAAGTAAAAATCTTATTTCAATGCATAAAATATATTTTATAGTTCGAAAACAAAAAGTTTTTCCTTTGAAGGAAATTTGAAGAGTGAAGGAGTTTTGAAAGTTTTCAAACAACTCTTGTCAAATATTCGATTAGAGATGAATATTAAATTGCAAGAAAAATGTCAAGATGAAAGGCCATTTGTTTGAAATAGCAGTGAAAAATTCTTATCAAAACAGAGGAAAACCATTAGCCGATAATATCAAATATCGTTAGAAGTTGGCAATGTGTTACATCATCTCGAATCATCTCGGGTGTGAACACCTTCCCATCTCTCTTCATATCACGAAAGAAATATATTACCCTTATTTATGGTGAAAACACGATAACAAGTATCCACGTTAGAGTAGATGGTGGAGGGATTTGTTAAAGCTAATGGAAGTAAGTGAAGGTGTTCAAGCGATCATAATGACATTTATAGCCACTTATTGACTTTGCTTGAAATAGAGAAATATTGGAATCTTGATAACAGAGCATCCAAGGGTTTAAGCAATCTTGCGTCACCAAAAATTTAAAAAAGAATAATCGTAATTTTAAATTTTGGTTGGTTGGAAGTCCTTAGGGCACCTCAACCGAAAAAATCATATATTGTTTGGTTTTGAAAGGACATGTCGTATCCAAAACGGTTTCGTAAAAAAGGCCCAATCTCGGAGTACATATGTCTAAAAACTAACAATCGCATGTGAGGTGTGCGATGTTAACAGTGAAAGCGAAATGTTGTTGAACGTAAAACGAAATGAAGCACACAACAAAGCATTATGATATTTCAAGTTGGAAATTGAAAAATAAAACAAAATAGTGGAAACTAGAGTAGTAGAAAAGATCTGGATTGTAGAAGAAGTGGAGTATTTTGAAAGGGAAGGGCCACTGGGGATTAAGAGGGGAGTGTTAAGGACAGGGAATGAAGACGGGATTCCTCTTGTATGTGTGATTGCAGAAGAGGTGTTGAGGACTTTTTGCATAGCGCTTGAATGAAAAAGAGGGTGAAATTCGAAGGGCGGATAAGGAGGTAACTCTTGATATAACTGTGAAGGTAAGTCGATGTCTTTCCATGCGCCCAATGTCAATAGTGGCTCTCCGTAAAGTAAGCCCTTGAGATTTGTGGATTGAAAATGCCCAAGCCATTTTAAGTGGTAATTGCCTTCGGTCACCTCTTGAAATTGGCGGAATCGGAACATGGGAAGGTTTATTGGCATCCCATTGGGCCCTTGTGTATCTATTAAGCTGTGATGACGATAAATAAAGGCAAATCGAGGTGGATGGATGAATTGTCATAAACAATGTCGATGATAGAGCCAATAGTACCATTTACAAGACATGTTGCAACCCACAAATTTGCGGAAAGCATGACTTTCTAGTTGACGTAGAGAAGAAGTTTGTGTTGCAATCGATGGATCATTAGCCTATCCTGAGTCAAAGATGCCGGTGTTCTGAGCAATGGATTTGGCAACGAGAGAGTTAAGGGCCAATGAAACTCATTTCATCAATTAGAATATATTGGATATGTTTAAGCGAGTCTTGAAAAGATGACAAAGCCTGACCTTCCAAGGGTTTGAGTTCTCTTATGGGAATGTGTGCCCTCGCACTCTGCAACCATCTTCTTCGCCTAATCGTAAATATCATTCACATGAAGTAAAACAAAGGGAATCATGCCTACATTTTTACATACAAACAAATTGTCTATTGTCTTCCCGTTTATTGACGGAAATCGAGGATGGCAACAACAAGAGAAAGGCTCTCAAAGCAGTCGCAGGTGTCTAAGGTATGTTATTTCTTTCTCTTCACTTTCAAATTTCAAACCCTAACATTAATTTTATTCTTCTGCATAATTTGATATATGGATAAATGTCTGTAATGCATGGGTGGATTTTGTGGTGGTGGACATGAAGGAGAAGTAGATAACGGTAATAGGGGATGTAGACCCCATCTATTTGATCTCCAAACTCAGAGGGTTCGGCTTCATAGCGCTAGTGACCATGGGTTCTGAAACGGAGGAGAAAAAAGAGGGCAAGAAAAAGGAGGAGAAGAAGCATTAGAGCGATGCAAAGAAGGAAAAAAACAAGAAATTAAAGAAATTGTGTATTTTTCCAATAACTACGAGTATTGACAACAATTGAGTAGCTTGAGGGGCCATGTATTTGTAATCTTGCATGAATCACACTTGGCTTAGAATAGTTGTGTGTTGATATGAATTTGGGTTTATCTATGTTTGAGTAGCTTATACTGCTCCACGTCATCACCAAGCATGCAAGCATTGAAGTCTTCATATGGTCCTGTGACAAATATATGCATTAGACCAACATCAATGTCTACGTTTTGATTATATGGAGACATCCAAGCTAGCATTGGTTTCCTTACCTATTATGTGCATGTGTTGTTTTTAAACTAATGCTAAATGTGAGTAAAAGACTAACACCTAAATAGTCTTAATTAACAAGAATCAAACAACATATTAAGCACCATCATGGTAAGAATTTAACAAGGGTTGGATGCTAAACATTCATTAATACAAAACTTTTAACCGAACAATGTTTAAACATCTACAAATCCTCTATTCTCTAACAACATATAAATGAAGGAACCTAGGTAGGCTCCATGGCTATCAAAAATGGTTGTCCTTGATGTTCCAAGAACCTAGGAATGAGGGCTTGTCAAATTTGGGCTACAAGACCCTTTTGACACCTCCCATATGACCTAAGCACTTAAGAAAGAGGCTTAACTCTTCAAGATGATGAACTCTCAAGAAAACAAAAGCAAGCTCTTAGTCTATTTTGTTATATGCTTTGCATTTGCTTTCTCAAGGAGTTTAGGTGTGTGTATAAAGGTAGAAGGAGGGCTCCTTATATAGCCCAATGGATAAAGGAAACACTTCATCCTTTTGCATGTGGGATAAAGATAAAACATGATTAGGAATGGACAAGGTTGCTTTATAAAAGGTAACCTTACTTTAGAAGGGTTTAATCTATACTTAGCAAGTCATGGGAGTTGGGGGATGTTTTAATTAATCAAAGGCGATTAGCTACTAGGTAGATGTAAGCTTATAGAAACTAATGAGAGGAATATTAATATGATTTAGGCTATTAGAAGGGGATTAAATCAATCAAATATTGATTTATTAGTTAAATGAAGTGAAAGGCTAATTAATTAATAATAATTAATTAGTCTAGATAGAAGGGGTAAATAATTAACAGAAGGTCGTTAATTAGGTTGTTAGCTAGATAGGCGAATTAATCAATTAGCATATTGTAATTAATTAATGACAATAAGAGGGAATATGAGTGCTTTTGACGATATGTCATTGATTGTAGAAAGGAGATAATTAGCGCAATTTAAGTATTTAAATTGCTTGGGCGTAATTATGGGTGTCTACATTTGCCACTCTTTGGGTTGGCATAAGTGACGCCACTTCAAAGATAGTAGATAGAATAAATTTTGAAGGGATAGAAGAAAAATTAGTAGGAAGGAGAGATGCCCCCTCGAGTGTCGATAGGGTGATAGAAGAACTCGATCGACGATCGAAAAAGGTGAGAGATAGATAGAAGAATGGGAAGGGGCTGGATGCCCTGGTAAGATGGAAGATTAGGGGTGAGAGGAAAGTGATGTAGAAGAAATATGGAGGAGGGGAGAGAAGAGCTTAGCCTCTAGCCATTTGTGTATTGGAACAATTTTGATGTCATCATATTGCCATAAGAGCTACGTCATTGGTCCTTATGAAAAATATAAGCATACGACAAAGGTAGAACGACATGAAAAGCCATACTACGAACAATTGTCCATTGCTGAAAAACACCAACTCCATGCAACATACAAAATGCAATGCAATACGAGAAAGTAAACAAGCTAAACTAACAGAGAAACATAATATAATGTTTTTATTATCGAGCTTCAGTTATGACTGTGAAAATTAATGACAAGGGTTGATGATGGTGCCCCAAGCAAGGATACATGTGAGGGGAATAATGGAGGACACTTGGGTCTAATGGAAAAACAATGTGCACTACGAAATAGTACCAAGTAACTCGTTGTGCCCCAGAGTACAGACTGAAGTAAGCAACCTAGCTTTTGTTGATGGAGGTAGATCAAGATGATCTGCAAGTCACACACATGAACAAGTGAGAACCAAAGAGTGACATTTTGTAGGATGATTTTTATTTTTAGAAGTTTTCAAACATATTTGAATGTTTTTGATGATTTTTCTAACATATTTGAATGTTTTGGTTGATTTTGAAAGTTTTATGAAACTATGTATAGGAAGACAAGGAAGCGTGGATGCCCCTAGCGATAGATGGGATGTACAAGGGCATAAGGCCATGTGCGTATGAGAAAGGTGAAGATGCAAAAATGCCCCAGTGATTAGGTGGGAGTATTCAAAGGCAAACTCTTCACAGGTAGAAGTGGGACCCAAGGCCATTATGGATAGGTTCAACATGATGATGAACATAAACCAATGAAATGTTGGGAAGAAGCAAGGATGCCCCTAGTGTAAGTTGGCCTAAAAGCACATGATAGAAAGGAAGGAGAAGATTATTTTTGTAGAAGGGAACAACGGTGCCCAAAGACATGGCAAAAAACTAATCTTATACACATGTATGTTTTGAATGAAGTAGAAGAACGATGTGAATGATATGAATGTAGCTTAGAAGCCTCACGACGAAGAAGTAATTAGCCAAAGGCACAAATCGTGAGACGAGATATGGACTACTGTAAGAGTCTGAACAAGGTCCAAAACAAGACACTTGGTAACATACTAATCTTGTTTACTCATAAAGATCCAGTGTGTACACGTGGAGTTTATTACCTCTGAAGTGAAGATTTAATAGACAACAAGTGAAGAGACCCTAGCCAATGTGTAGGAACAATTTATGTGAAAGGTGATTTTGTGAATGGATGGTGAAAGGATAGCCGTACATTGCTCCACTACTAGCTAGGCATCCATAGTCCTGAAGGAGATGTATTTGATTCTAATCGCAACATTTCTCTACTGCAAGTCAGGCATCCATAGCCCCGATAGAGATTATTAGAAATACCCCAAGAGAGTAATATATCAATTTGCTTTTGCTTTGTAGCTTTTAGCGTTTAATTTTTGATTGATTTTGATTGATTTTACTTTTTGAAAACTTATTTCAGCTCTCTTGTTTGACAAGGGGTTAAGAACCACTGATGGCTTGATGGAAGGAGGTGGAAGTGCTTACGATGACGACATTGGATAGTGTCAATAAATATGTCCAAAATTTATTCGCAACAAGTTTATTAGATGTTTAATGTGATAGATCTCTAAGGGGTCAATGTTCTTTAATTTACTAAGGTTATAAAAGACCAGGTCAAACGGATATTATAGAGATAAATGTCACAAAATGTGTATGAATAAGCTAACCAAAAAATCACCGAAGGGATGAAAATGGTAGGAAGACTTGTAGAAGAATAACAAGGAAGGGAAGAAAGAAACATCCATGTGTACGCACTACCTGATTGCAATGTTTGAGAAAATGTACCTTTGATTTTTGTTGTGTTTTCTCAATGTTTTGCATTTTTGAATTTATTTTTGATTTTTATATTTTCGATAGTTTTTGGAAAGGTGGGACCAAAAAAGTTAGTTTGCATGATAAGATCCAACAACAATGTTTGCGAATTCCTTGATAAGGGAGACTAGGCGTTTGTTTATCAAGAGTGATATTATCCCGATCTCGATGATCGAGGTGAGTTCACACTCAACAAAGGAATGCGATTTATCCTAAAACATGGATTTTGTATGCAGGAACTTGAGTTCCCTATCATGAGGTTTATGCACTTTGCGCCATACTTGATGGTTACGTTGATGTGCGTTATTGAATCGCGCTTGATTTACAACTTTGAGATTGTTCAAGTTATTGGGGGATTTTGAGCTCTTGGAAGTTTTGACCTGAGCTTGATAATGAACTTGTTTGGGTTTCTTATAAGCTGACTTGTGACTTTTCTGACCTCGAGAAGGAGAAGAAAGTGAACGTTTACGATTGATGATAGGAACGAGAGAAATGATGGTGGGCTTTCCCCGGTCATTGGTAGAAGGATGATGTGATTGATGAAAAGGATACGGTCCAAGGATTGAAGAAGATGGGCTACTGGGAGGTGAGCCATAGATAGAAGATGAAGGGCTACTAGGATGTGGCCCAAGAATAGAAGAAGAAGGGCTACTAGGATGTGACCCATAGATAGAAGACGAAGGGCTACTAGGATGTGGCCCAAGAATAGAAGAAGAAGGGCTACTAGGAGGTGAGGCATAGATAGAAGATGAAGGGCTACTAGGATGTGGCCCAATAATAGAAGAATAAGGGCTACTAAGAGGTGAGCCATAGATAGAAGATGAAGGGCTACTAGGATGTGGCCCAAGAATAGAAGAAGAAGGGCTACTAGGACGTGACCCATAGATGTAAGATGATGGACTACTAGGATGTGGCCCAAGAATAGAAGATGATGGACTACTTGGGGGTGATCCATACATAGAAGATAAGGGGCTAGTTGGACGTGCCCCAAGAATAGAAGATAGTGGACTACTCGAAAATGTCCCACAAATAGCAGAGGGAGGGCTACTAGAAGGTGACCCACACCTAGATGAAGATGAAGGGCTACTTGGCGTTGACCCCATAAGAGATTGTGATTGAGGAATTATGATAGACAAAGAGTTAGGCCATGGATCAATGCAAGACCAAGGAGTTTCATCACATAATGAAGAATGTGAAGATGGGGAATAAGAGGAGGGTCAAGTTACATGACTTGAGGCTATTCCTCCGTTTCTTGATAAAAGGAATCAACCTTTTCCTCACAATATGCAGACGCATCAAAGTCTAATGAGAATCTTTTTCGTAATCGCTAATGGAATATCTTCATATGCCCCTATAAATGCCTTGATTGTTTTGTCATTCGAAAGATATCAATTGGCATGAGTTGTTGATCAACCACTAGGGGTTGATTGGAAGAAAGAGGTTCACTTGGTGTGGAAGACTTAGAAGATGTTTGATGATGATTGATAGAAGAAGATGATGTGGGGGACGAAGAAGATGTGTAGCTAGATGTCTCAGGAGTAGAAGAAGGTGGTGTGGACCTACCTATACGATGGTATATCGTTTGTAAACTAGTAGGATTAAGTCCAAAGTCTATAGATTGCGACGCATGGGTCGATTCAGATGTTTGAATCGAAGGACTTTGAGTCACACGAATCTTCAAAGAAGGAAGACTTATTGGGGGTGATTGATGAAGAAGGTCCTACGAAGAAGGGGAGGACCGTGATTCAAGAATCACATCAGATGAATAATAACAAGGGTCCTGCAAAGAAAGAGAGGACCGTGATTCGAGAATTGTATTAGATGTTTGGTTGGAGGGATTTGGAGTCGCATGTATCTTCAAAGGAAGAAGATGTCGTTGAGGTGACTAATAAAAGGGGTCCTGCGAAGAAAGGGAGGACTGCGACGTAGGAGTCATATTAAATGTATGATGAAGAGGTTCCTGCAAAGATAGGGAGGACCATGACATAGGAGTCACATTAGATAAATCTGAATAGTAGTTTGGATCCGAATCATCGAAGATTCGAGGAAATATTTGGATTAGAATTATAAGAAGAATGGGGTGAACTCGAATAATAATTTGGATCAGAAGTGTCCAAATCATACCATCGAATATGAGATGAAGGTGGGGAATGAGTTACCCGTATGGGATCTCTAGCACGAAGAACCAAACGAGGTTTAGTTGTGATGGGAATCCTATGATTTGAATTGCTGAACCTAGGTTCTGTATTTTTGTAAGTATGGGGAACCGCACGATAGTTAGTCATTTTTGGTGCTGTTTTAAGCACAAATGTCTAGATCTAGATAGTGTGATGGAACTCCTTCAAAGGGAAGGAAGTGACATGTCGATTTGGGTAGCATAAGGACAACCAACTAGACATTTCATAAGTATTGATATGCATGCGTGATTTTTCAAAGAAGGTCTAAGGAAAATAGACATCGTGATGATGCAATATTGATGAGATCGAGAGGGATTGTCCTAGAAAACAAGTTTTCTAAATGAATAATCACAAGGAACAATCATGCAAGTTGGAAACACAAAGCCAATCAACAAGGAAATACACCATATGAAAATGCGTGTGTAAAGTTTGATGCAAAGGTGATCAACACAATGTCAATATTTACGTCAAGCTCGAAATGAATAAGGTGTAAATATTAACAAAGGGTAGATACGACTCCCAATCAAAGGATACCACGACAAGTTTAACAACCAACAAGGCCTAAATGTTAAAGGGCGAGGTTTACAAATTTAAGCCACGTAACCACACCAATTGGACACGTCTATCAAGCTTAACAGAATTGATATATTAGTGTCAAAGTGGTATCGAAACGACGCAAACAAAGTAAGCGACACCTCTCAAGATTTGGGACAATGTTTGAAATCAAACTAAGTCAAAGTATACTAAGGATGTGTTAAAACATGGGCAACGTAACGCCACAATGTGGACACTTAGATCATGTTTACGAGAAACATGGCATAAGTATCTTAATTGTGTCGAGACAATGCAAACAAGGTAACACGTCAAAGGGAGATCGAATAATGAATTATTCCAAACTATGATGATGATCTTGATGTGGGTATTAAGATCACAAAGGCTACTAATGATATAAATATGCCTCCGCACACTTTAGACGTTTAACTTACCCAGCTGGAAACATGGATGGGCATAAACGGACAAAAAAGTGGTACAAGCAACCGATTGGTAACACAAAGGTAGTCAACCTTATTTTGATCAACAAAGTGTCAAAAGAATGTGAAGGAAGTAAATCAAAAATGGGGATGAAAAATGTTGGCTTCACTTCGGCAGAGTTTCACCTCACCCGAAGGCAAATGTAAACTAAGCGAAAGTAACGCGCCACACAATTCACAATGAAAAGATGGTTTACAACTCAACACTATTTTAGAATGATCAAAGTGGGCTCATGGCCAAAGTATATTTTCCTAGGTGGTTCTCTCGTCCTAGGTGTTACAAAAATTATCCACGAGCGAGATGATTTACCCAAATAGTCATAACTATCTTGGGAGTATCTCAAATTTTCCCCCTTCAAGCACAGTGGGTAGTAAATGCATCCATCGTGTACTTAAAAGGGTCGTATAGGGACAACTTGTAACGCTATATCACAAAGGAATCACTAGTCAGGTAGGTAGTGCGGAGCACTTCGCTTTGTCCACAAGGTTCCCTCTTGCATGGACTACTTTGGGGTTCCTGGAACCACCCCCATTGTTGTAGCTTAAGGCATTATGCCAAAGGGGTTATGTTCCAGTTGAGCGGAGAGGGACGTACCCTTTTCCGAAACCTGCAATACAATGTTTTGAATATGTTGTTTGTTTTATCTTGTTTAATTAGGTGTGGTTTGGTCGAACACCATTTGGCAACCTGTATAACAACTGTATTAGTAGTTTTTGACTTTGTTTTGATTCCTCCGTTCTTTGACAAGTGATGGTGTTTTGGTCCTGTATGACGATTTTTAGTAGTTTTCCATCAAAAGAGAAAACACCATTTATGATTCTCTAGATCGTCCAAGGACGCAAGAGAAGAGCATACGTGATGTTTCCAAAATCCAAAAAGATATCAAATGGAAAAACATGTTGGCTAGATTTTCTCGCGCATAGCATCAAACCTAAGTCATGAGATAAATCTGTCCTCATTTAACCGGTGAGGCTCGTATCGATTTGTCAATAAATATGTGTTATTATCTATCGGGGTTTTACTTTAACCACTTAGTTCATGAACCATAACTAAGAAGTTCTCGCAGCAAGTAAGCAAATTGCTAAGAAAGGAAAGTTATAGAAGAAAGAAGTAAAGGAAATACAGAGAAGAAATGGGGAAGATGTGCATCCCAATTAGTAGATAGCAGAGCTAATTACATGCACATAGAAGAAACTTAATAGATATGAACACACAGAATTATAAAACAAAGGCAACTCTAGATCTAGATCTAAAATAACACAAAGTTTATCAAGAGATCTAAGATTCAAAGCAAGAAACACAGTACACCGTGACACAAAGTTCTCCGGAAACCTACTCCTTTGTATTCCTTTGCTCCAAGTTGCTCTCAGGAGTTCAGCACAAAGTCTAGAACTCAGGATTGCTGCTTACAAATTCTGATCGATCGATTAACCCGAAGGTTCTTCCTCTACTTATAGAATGTAGAGGGGCAATTACAAGTTGGAAGCTTTAGTTGAACTGGCACATGTGGAAGTCGGAAAAGAAACAACTGGCAATCTTCCTCCTGGAATTCTCTTTGCATGACATGTATGATTTGCAACTGAAAATAGAACCTTCTATTTTGCACGTGCCACCTATCTCCAAGTAGTTGACTTCTTCAAGTAATGGCTTTTAAACCAATCACTTAAGTTGTATAATTTAATTGATCGCTCAATTACTTTGTCGGAGGAAAGAAGAAGGAAGAGGAAAGCTGACTTTGTCGGAGGAAAGAAGAAGGAAGAGGAAAGCTGACTTTGTCCTTTTTCATGTCTGCATGCAGCTGATTCAAACTGGATCTGGAAGCAGCTGGATCTGGAAACAAGCTGGAATTGCAAGTAGTTGGAATTGGAAGCAAGCTGGAATTTTGCCTTCGCATTGTCTTCTTTTATCCTTGAAGCTTTTTTTCTTCTTTTCATGACATGCATCAATGCAATGTTTGTCGTAGATAACTCATCATCTTTATTTTTAATTGCATATGAGCAATTAAAAATTCTGGAAAGCACTCAGGGTGAATGAAAATTCAATGAAAGCTTCAACTGGAAGATGAGAGCACATGCACAAGATCTTGGAAGGAATTTCCACGCACGACCGACTTCTTCATGGGCTGCATTTGAAACAAGAGGATGAACCCTTTGTGCCGGAAGATTTTGCAACTATGAGATCTCGGATCTGGATCTACATATGGATTTGCATCCGCATCATATACATCTCGCATCTCGGATATGGATCTCGCACCCGCATAACAAATTTTTGGCAATCGAGTTGTGGATGGAAAAGCTGCAACTTGAATAATTCCACCGCTTTTTATCTACACGCATGAGTGAAGTTTTCCCGCACGCATGAGTGAAGTCTTTCCCGCACGCATGAGTTCTTTCTATCAATTCAAAGCAAGAGAGGTTCGAGCCTAGATCCGTGTCTCCAATATCTACAAATTTAGAAGTGATGCATGACTCGTTGTGCTTTATTTTTCATCTTTCTTCGCCATAGCTTTTGTCTATCTTTGTCCGAATAATTCTTTTTCTTCTTATTTGACTCGGAATTCTTCAAAACTGGTGCAGATCTCGACAATTCTTCGATTCGAGGATATATGCAATGTATCGATATCGCTTTTCAGAAAATGTATCATAAAAATGGCCACCTGAGCATGAATAGTGAATTTTAATTGTAAAATCTCACTTTTCAAGCCTTTTGTCAAAAATGGTGCATTTGCAATGAAGCATTCAACAACACCGAGCTCCTGTAACACCTGTGCAAACAATTATGCAGACAAAGATCAACCTTCTTCAAAGCATGCGCCAAATTTGGAAGCTTTTAGCCTTGTTTCCACCTTGCCTGAGCAAAATCCTTCTTCAAATGGGGGCGCACTTTTCCTCTTGGCTGCAATTCTTTACCTGTGAATTAAATAATTCACCCATATGGCTGCCCATGCTTATATAACCTTCACAATTCTATAATTAATAATTGCCCTAACAATTAAAGGCAATTAATTAATTAAAAATCAAGCTCTTCTCTTTTAAATATAGCATGTTTAAGGACAACCATCCAATCAATTAAATTAATTCAATTTAATCATCCACACTTCACTTCACTTAAGCTTCACAGTGTGCTTTGACCATAGCCACTGAAAATAGGAATTAATATAATCATTTAATACTTTAAAAAGTATTAATTCCTTCTCAAAAGGGGCTGCATTAAATAAATTAAATTTATTTAATTTTGGAATTCTATTTCCAATTGATTTATTCCCCTTTGCTTTTGTTGACTTTTCCACAAGCCTGGGTGCCAAAATTGGGTGAATAAATATTAACAAATATTTATTTAATGCATTATTATTCACCCAAGGTGGGTCGCACTTTTTTGCATAATAGAATTCTATTTTTAAGAATTTTTGACAATGGGATTTTTACCCTGCAAGGCAGCCCCGAAATCCCATGATCCACTTAAGTGATTTGACTTTGACAATGGGATTATTTACCCTGCAAGGCAGGCAATAAAATCCCGTGATTTCACTTAAGTCACTTTTCTTTTATTTCACCATGGGAATTTTTACCCTGCAAGGCAGTAATAAATTCCCCCGCCGCCTGCAGCCTCTAACTTTCCCACTGCAGCTTAAGTGAATTTTATATCACGGGAAAATTACCGCAAATGTGCAATAAATTCCCACCGCCCGAGCGCTTCTAACTTTTCCCATCGCACTTAAGTGAATTTTTATATCACGGGAAAAAGTACTCTGCAAGGTGCAATAAAAATCCCACCTTCCTCGCGCTTCTATTTTTCCCATCGCAGCTTAAGTGAATTTTATAACACGGGAAAAGTACTCGTCAAGCAGTGTATAAAATTCCCCCCTCGCGGCTTCTATTTTTCCCATTGCAGCTTAAATCCTTTGTTTTCCAAAAATGTGCCCATCCCCGCAGGGGCTTTTCCGTGCACGACTTCACTTTTTCCCAGTGATCTAGACCTCCGATGGTGACTTCCTCCGGCATAACGTGCGTATATGTTTTCCAGCTGCTCCAGGCCCAAAATCGGGCTTACCCGACAAAGGAATTGTTCTAGAGAAATTTCACAGAAAACGAAACGGGACACCACAAAAACACGAAAAATTGCCAAAAGTTACAAATAAAGCCCAAAACTTATTCCAAGTTAAAACCCTTCTGGCACATAGGAATAATAACATATTCGCTCATAATAGAGTTAAAACGGAGCGCAAATAGCCTCATACGGGGCTCAAAATAATTAAATACAAATTTCCCGCAGACAAATCCCGATACAGAATAAAACAATTTTGGGCATCTGGGTATTTGGCGAAAAAGGCTAATATGGCTCTTTGGGATTATCTTGACGCAATACAAGAACTTTCAGGCAATAAAAACACAAAACGACCCATTATTTTAAAAGTACGAAATTTTTTTGGATAGGGTAGTCGCAGATTTCAGGGTGAAATCTGGGTGACACCAATGCTCTTTGTCTTTGGACATCTTTTTCTCTGTCAGAATGACAAAGGGAAAAGATGAGATCCCAGCATCTCTAGTTTCGTATCTTGTCTTTTGGGCACGGGGTCAGGCAAACAAACACAACACAAAAACAAAAACAAAACAAGGAAAAACAAACAAAGTTTTATTTATGTACATACAGGTTTTACCCTGCTTCTTCAGTTGATGAACAACTTCAGATGCTGCCCGTTGAAAGGCAATGGTAACTCAATTCCATCCCTGGTAGGCAAGGAAGAAAGTATCCATTCCCAGGCAACTCTTTTGATCACGAAGGGCCCTTTCCAGAGTGAATCAAATTTGTCATGTATGCCCTTCGGTTCATGTCTCTTGTCCCACCAGAGTACCCAATCTCCGATCTTGAACTTCCTTTCTTTGGCCTTCTTGTCAAATACTCTAGGCAAGTCCTTATCAACTTCATCTGGTGGTGGCTCATCCTTTCTTCTTCTCCGTGTGGGTAAGTCTCGCATCAACTTGCTCCGCTCCCATATTTACGGGTCGTATTTCCGAGGAAGAACTATCACCATATTTTTCTTCTTCTTCGTGCAGTATCGATCATGCTTGTTGAAAGTCTCCACTAAGGAAACTAAACCCTTGGGGATTTTGTTACCTTGTTGGATTATTCCACTATCATGTCATCATAACCTGGATCAACTTTTTTTCGATCGCTTTGTCGTGGTGGTGATTCACTCCCTTCAACATGCAGACATGCAGATGTTTGTTCATGGACTCTGGGGTGGTAGACCATCTCCACTTTATAGTTTCCTTGTCTGAATATGGACGGTGGTCTATCCGGATTCAATAGTATAGCCGTGACTGCCAAAGAATCTGCCTTGGAGTTTTGATTTATTGGAATGAAGTCAATAGAGAAGGCTGCAAAATCGAATGTGGCGGAAAGCACTTTATCTCTCGTAATGCTCCAAACTTATCTCTTTGACTTGACTTTGCCTCGAACCTGCTTTACTAGAAGTTCAACATCTCCTTGGGCTTTGAGGAGTTTTACTCCTTTCTTTTTAGCTTGCTCCATTCCTAGAAGCAATGCTTCATACTCCGCCGTATGATTGGTGTTCTCAAACATCAGCTTGTGGGAGTATGGAAATACCTCATGATCTGGAGATATTAGTAGAGCGCCAGCTCCTGATCCAAAAGAACAACATGTGCCTTTAAACTCTAGAGTCCAAACTTTTCTTCTTCTTTTGTTGGCTCTGGTTCTGGTTGAATTTCTGGCTCTGGAACATCTTTATTCATTTCCAAGAAATAGACCCCATGGTCAGATTCCTGAAAAAGAATCTGAGATCTAGGATCCTCAGATTTTGTAACCTGTACCTGGACTTCTTTTCCGGCTCCAGCTTATGGTTAAGCCCTTTGATAGGAATATGAGCACAGGACCAATCCATCTTTACTTCTCCTCCCTTAGCTTTGCGTAAGTTTCTACTCAAAGAACATCCCGTAGGAGACAGAATATCTCGCAACTAAGATTGTCATCTTTAATCTTTTGTCAGAAAAGCTACTGTAATAGCCTTGTGCATCTTTGATTTGTCCGATTAAAGGGACTTGTCTCTCCATGGAGTAGCACCTTTTTATGGTCTTTGTCAAGGTAAGCCCAAGAGCATCTGCAACTTTAGCTGGCATGATATTATCAGAAGCACCGAATCTAAAACGCAATTGCTTAACTTGAAACCATTAAGCAATAGAGAAACATAGAATGGTTCCACTCTTTCAGAAGATGGTGAGGATTTAACAACTGCAGTGTTGTTCTGGGGAGGAGTATCCTTGGGCTTAGGCAAAAGGCCTTTTGATGTACTGGATTGTCCTGGTGATTGCACATATTTGACTAGCATATTTAACTGCTCAGGAAAATCTCTTCGTATTCGGCTTCTGACATTTGAACTTTAATTTTCTTGGCATGATCAATAATGTCAAAAGAAGAAATAGATTCAGATACCTGAGCCGCTTTCTGTGGTTGAGATGAAGAACTTGCATTCTTATCTCTAGGAGCTAAAGAAGAAGGTAAAGGGCTGCCCCTTCTTTGTTCGTTAGCTAATGCCTCAGCTTGGCGAGTTTGTGATCTTGTAAGTACTGCATATGCATGACCATGATCATCTTCATGAAGTTTCTCATCGTCATGTTCAGATTTGTAGTTTAGGAAATTAATGTTGGAGTCGCCAGCAGGAGCTACAAAATCATCATTCTCGAACTGATCAGCATCAGCTTCCTGGTCTTCTTCATTCATCTCCACGTTGTTTCTGGGAGCAGCTTCAATTGCTAATCTTTGGGAACCAACAATGCGGTTCCGGTTGTTGTTGTTGAAATTCCGAGCAGGGGCAATATTGTTGCCTTGAGCCATTTGAGCCATTTGTTTCTTCATCTGCATCATCTCATTTGCTAACTTTTGCAATAGTGAATCGGAAGTAGTAGCAGAGGATGAACTTTCAGCTCTAGAAGTGTTGCTCTTTATCTTTCCAACCATGATGAGGTCATCTTCAATTTCAACCGCCATGTTTTGAGCTGCTAACAAATCAGCAGGACGTGCTCTTCGTAGTTGATAGCTTACTTCAGGAAGCAAAGCATTGATGAAGAATACTTTTGATTCTCGTCATTCAGAGAAGCAGAAGCCGGAATTTTGTACAATAATCTTTGGAATTTTGCAATAAAATCCCGCATGTGCTCATGTGGCTCCTTCTTCAACTGAGTGAGTTGAGTTATCAATGTGCTGGAATCTTCAGCTGCTTGAATCTTTTCAGGAACGCATCCCGCATAGTAGCCCAGTTGGTTATGGTACCAGGAGCTAGCCAGTAGAACCATTCTCCAGCCAAGTCATGCAGAGTCTCTATGAAGAGTCTAATGATACATCTTCATGTTCGATTGCAAGCACTCCACAGATATGAAAAACGCCAAGTGGTCATCTGGATTCTGCTTGCCATCTCCAAAGAATTTTGGAAAATTCTTTCTCGTCCCTTTAGGTAGATCATGCATAGGAGGAGTCAGATTCAAAGAGGTCCAAAGGTTGCACCCCATGGAACAGGCGCTGCAGGGGCAAGTGGGTTTTGGTTCAGCATGATGAACGGGGCACGTCCTCTCCAAGAGTAGACTTGATGAATAATTCCAGCTGCCGGATTATGCTGAAGATGATCCGGATCTGGATGAGCGTGCACTCTTCTTCCTGGTGAAAGACTAGATCTGCGGCTTCTAACTTGAGGAGGATGATTGAAATTGAATTGCTCCCCGCAATCAAGAAATGATCACCCTTCCTCGCACCTTCACGGATCGGGTGAATGGACGTTCAACAAAGTTGAGATTTGTATGGAAAACACTCGATCTTCAAGAGATAAGCTTTGATCCGCAAAGATAGTTGTTCCTCAAATGAGTCGCTAAAATCGTTGGCTAGATTTTTCAGATAGATCAAACCTAGCAAATCATGAGATAAATCTCCTCATTTAACCGGTGAGGCTCCCGTGTCAGATTTGTCAATAAAAATGTGTTATTATCTATCAGGGGTTTTACTTTAACCACTTAGTTCATGAACCATAACTAAGAAGTTCTGCAGCAAGTAAGCAGCTGTTTAAGAAAGGAAAGTTATAGAAGAAAGAAGTAAAGGAAATACAGAGAAGAAATGGGGAAGATGTGCATCCCAATTAGTAGATAGCAGAGCTAATTACATGCACATAGAAGAAACTTAATAGATATGAACACACAGAATTATAAAACAAAGGCAACTCTAGATCTAGATCTAAAATAACACAAAGTTTATCAAGAGATCTAAGATTCAAAGCAAGAAACACAGTACACCGTGACACAAAGTTCTCCGAAACCTTGCTCCTTTGTATTCCTTTGCTCCAAGTTGCTTTCAGGAGTTCAGCACAAAGTCTAGAACACAAGATTGCTGCTTACAAATTTTGATCGATTAACCCGAAGGTTCTTCCTCTACTTATAGAATGTAGAGGGGCAATTACAAGTTGGAAGCTTTAGTTGAACTGGCACATGTGGAAGTCGAAAAGAAACAATTGGCAATCTTCCTCCTGGAATTCCTCTTTGCGTGACATGTATGATTTGCAACTGAAAATAGAACCTTCTATTTTGCACGTCCGCCACCTATCTCCAAGTAGTTGACTTCTTCAAGTAATGGCTTTTAAACCAATCACTTAAGTTGTATAATTTAATTGATCGCTCAATTACTTTGTCGGAGGAAAGAAGAAGGAAGAGGAAAGCTGACTTTGTCGGAGGAAAGAAGAAGGAAGAGGAAAGTTGACTTTGTCCTTTTTCATGTCTGCATGCAACTGATTCAAACTGGATCTGGAAGCAGCTGGATCTAGAAACAAGTTGGAATTGCAAGTAGTTGGAATTGGAAGCAAGCTGGAATTTTACCTTCGCATTGTCTTCTCTTTTATCCTTTGAAGCTTTTGCAGTTCTTCTTTTGTACATGCATCAATGCAATGTTTGTCATAGATAACTCATCATCTTTATTTTTAATTGCATATGAGCAATTAAAAATTCTGGAAAGCACTCAGGGTGAATGAAAATTCAATGAAAGCTTCAACTGGAAGATGAGAGCACATGCACAAGATCTTGGAAGGAATTTTCCACGCACTGACTTCTTCATGGGCTGCATTTGAAACAAGAGGATGAAGCCTTTGTGCCGGAAGATTTTGCAACTATGAGATCTGGATTTGGATCTACATATGGATTTGCATCCGCATCTATATCTGCATCTGGATATGGATCTGCACCTGCATAAAAATTTTGGCAACTGAGTTGTGGATGGAAAAGCTGCAGCTTGAATAATTCCACTGCTTTTTATCTACACGCATGAGTGAAGTCTTTCCTGCACGCATGAGTGGAGTCTTTCCTGCACGCATGAGTGGAGTCTTTCTATCAATTCAGCAAGAGGTTCCGAGCCTAGATCCGTGTCTCCAATATCTACAAATTTAGAAGTGATGCATGAATTTCACAGGCTTTCTTTTTCATCTTTCTTCGCCATAGCTTTGTCTATCTTTGTCTCAACAATTCTTTTTCTTCTTATTTGACTGGAATTCTTCAAATCGTGCAGATCCGACAATTCTTCGATTCGAGGATATATGCAATGTATCGACATTGATAAAGCTCATTTTCTTTTTCAAAGCACCCGTACATAGCAAGTGAATTTTAATTGTAAAAATGAATTCCACATAAAGAGAGAGAATCCTTTCAACAACACTGAGCTCCCGTAAATGTGCAAACAATTATGCAGATAAAGATCAACCTTCTTCAAAGCATGCGCCAAACTGGAAGTTTTTAGCCTTGTTTCCACCTTGCCTGAGCAAAATCCTTCTTCAAATGGGGGCGCACTTTTCCTCTTGGCTGCAATTATTTACCTGTGAATTAAATAATTCACCCATATGGCTGCCCATGCTTATATAACCTTCACAATTCTATAATTAATAATTGCCCTAACAATTAAAGGCAATTAATTAATTAAAAATCAAGCTATTCTCTTTTAAATATAACATGTTTAAGGACAGCCATCCAATCAATTAAATTAATTCAATTTAATCATCCACACTTCACTTCACTTAAGCTTCACAGTGTGCTTTGACCATAGCCATTGAAAATAGGAATTAATATAATCATTTAATACTTTAAAAAGTATTAATTCCTTCTCAAAAGGGGCTGCATTAAATAAATTAAATTTATTTAATTTTGGAATTCTATTTCCAATTGATTTATTCCCCTTTGCTTTTGTTGACTTTTCCACAAGCTTGGGTGCCAAAATTGGGTGAATAAATATTAACAAATATTTATTTAATGCATTATTATTCACCCAAGGTGGGTCGCACTTTTTTGCATAATAGAATTCTATTTTTAAGAATTTTTGACAATGGGATTTTTTACCCTGCAAGGCAGCCCCGGAAATCCCATGATCCACTTAAGTGATTTGACTTTGACAATGGGATTATTTACCCTGCAAGGTAGGCAATAAAATCCGTGATTTCACTTAAGTTACTTTTCTTTATTTCACCATGGGAATTTTTACCTCGCAAGGCGCACTATAAATTCCCGCCCGCCTCGCAACCTCTAACTTTCCCCTGCACTTAAGTGAACTTTATATCACGGAAAAATTACCCGTAAGGCATGCATAAATTCCCACCGCGCCGCAGCCTCTAACTTTCCCACTGCAGCTTAAGTGAATTTTATATCACGGGAAAAAGTACCCTGCAAGGCAGGCAATAAAATCCCACCTGCCTGCTGCTTCTATTTTTCCCACTGCAACTTAAGTGAATTTTATAACATGGGAAAAAAGTACCTGCAAAAGGTGTACAAAATTCCCACCCCGCTCGCGGCTTCTATTTTTCCCATCGCAGCCTTAAATCCTTTGTTTTCCAAAATGTGCCCATCCCCAGGGGCTTTTCCGTGCACGACTTCACTTTTTCCCGTGATCCGCACTCCGATGGTGACTTCCTCCGGGCATAACGTGCGTATATGTTTTCCAATTGCTTCTAGGCCAAAAATCAAAGCTTACCCTAAGAAAGGAATTGTTTAAGAGAAATTTCACGTAAAACGAAACAGACACCACAAAAACACGAAAAATTGCCAAAAGTTACAAATAAAGCCCAAAACTTAATACAAGTTAAAACCCTTGGCATATAGGAATAATAACATATTCGCTCATAATAGAGTTAAAATGGAGCGCAAATACTCATAATGGGCTCAAAATAATTAAATACAAATTTCCCGCAAACAAATCCCGATGACGTAATAAAACAATTTTGGGCATCCGGGTATTTGGCGAAAAAGGTTAATATGGCTCTTTCGGGGATTATCTTGACGCAATACAAGAACTTTCGTGCAATAAAAACACAAAATGACCCATTATTTTAAAAGTACGAAAATTTTTTCGGATAGGGTAGTTGCAGATTTCAGGGTGAAATCGGGTGACACCAAAACACTTTAATTCAAATACACCAAGTTAACCAATTCAAAGTCAAATATTCCCAACAACCTCAAAGCATCAAAAAGGACTTAAGAATCGTTTCTGATTCCCAAGATCACCCCAAGGGACGCGAGGGAAGAGCATACATGATCTTATTCCTATAAGTAAACATGCAAAGTTTATTTAATCAAGTAAAAGCATGTAAAAACATCCTGTAAAACGAGTATGTGATTAGATAAAACTTGCAAGAATTAGAAAACCAAGAAAATCGAAAAATTCTAGAAATCCAATTTTTTGCACGTCTTTAGCATGTGTTAATTTCATGTAAATTGGTGGTCAAAGTAGAGTTTAGTTTTAGTCTAATTTTTATAGCTTGGCAAACTCAAATAGGTGATCTTAGTTTTATTGATATTTTATCATCTTCTTAGTGTAAAACTATATATATGTGTGTGTCAAAACTATTATTTAATAATAGCTTGTAGCTATATTAGATAAGTTTCTCACTTTTTTCATTGAGTCCAAGTCAATGTGTGTCTTAAAAAGTTTAAATGTTAAATATAGTGTTGTCAATGTTGTTATTGTTTTATGAGAGTCATAAGTCAAAACAAAATTATTTGTAAAAGGATGCATTTTCAGTGGAAACCAACATCCCGAGTCAAATGTTTCACATTGCGGGAGGAAAATTATACCAATAAATCTAATGTGGAAACTGTTGAGCTTCACATCTTCATTGGTTGAGTGAGCATCATGATAATGGAGGATAGAGGCATAAGATTAAAAGTCTAACAATAATTATTTGATAGGTCAATCTTTCTGAGTTAATATGTACATTTTAATTATTCAAATTAGGTGAAGACTTTGGTGTCAACTCCAGAGGTTTTAATTGAAAGAGCATCACATCCTTGAAGATCATATACAACACCAAACATTGTATATGAAAGAGAGGTACTATATAAGAATGACTATGGTGGGGGTGAATTTTTAACAAAGAGGAAAAAAATATCTAACCATTAACTTTAAGGGAACAATTGAATCAACAATCAAATTAAGTTTATGCCCTTAAAATATTTCATAATAATTAAAATACAATATAATGCTCCAAGCCACATGTATTAAATATATGGCCAAATTTATATTTGCATCTAGTTTTGAACACAATGAAACAAAATATTTAAATTCTTGGATATTTCGAGGATCCAAGTGCTCTCTGGGTATCTAAATCTTCAGGAGATGTAGACAAACGATTGTTAAATGAAGTAGTCCATGAAAATCTTTCAAATCACTATTTAAAGACTCAACTATCATTAATGATTAGCACCCAAAAATCAACAATTTAGGTCATGGGTAGAAGTTAATACCTACAAAATATGATTTCCAAGCTCCCCAAGGTTTTGATTTGGTTATCATTCTTCTTGACATAGTTGTTAAAACAAAAAGAATAAATAAACCTCCATGCAAGATAAATAGTAATGAGATGTGCTTTATGATTAAGGCCTTGATAATAAATTAATGTTATATATTGCATTGAATTTAGCTGATGGTTTGATTAATGGTAGTACATAGGAAAATGTATATTACTTGAAATACACCAATCACGTCCTTTAAAGGGTACCTATATAAAAAATCACAATAAAGTTGAGTAAATGATTTAGAGACAATGTCAAGCTACCAAAATCTTCTTGCTCATTGAATGGTGGTAGATTGAGATTGAGAAAATAGTTTCCTAGTTACCTCAAGTCTTATGCTAGAAGCTATGTCTATTTCATCATCAAGAAAGGAAGATGAATTACACCCATTGTGTCAGGCGTTTGGATAAAAATCCATATGTGGAAAGTTTTTTTGGTATCAATTGAAGGCCTCTGTAACCTTATCCTTATCTAGAGCACAACTACTCTTGAATGGAGTTTGTTTCTTCATCGATTAGTGATTTCCACTTCTAAATTTGGTGGGGATCCCTTTTAATCACAAGGAAATCCTATTATCATAAGGAATCAATGTAAAATTAGTCTTTTTCCTTAGCACCTTTGAGGGATCTGGTTGCATTATCATATGTGGTCACTGCTTCCGCAACTATATCAAATGTCCCATCGATGGTCTCGGTTTTAGGTATTATCTCCCACTTCAGCTCCACCATTGAGGCATATCAATCTAAATAGAGGCGGTGGTGGAGAGACAAGCCTCCGTAAAGCCGTAAAGGATTTCGATATCCGACATACACCAAAACAAAAGCTACTATGACATGAATATTGTTGTAACTTATGACAAAGTGCTTATACGAGGTATAAGGGAGGAAATTCCAACGATGAGGGGTGAAGGAGAGAAATTAGGAAAGGAAGGTTATTGTTGTGAGTAGGCCAATTCTTGAGTACACACCCAATAACCAAAGTACAACCTTCAATAGAGAGGAAAACAAAAATGAAGCAATCTAGTGAGAAAAAAATCCATACTTGTAGACACAAAATCACACACTTTGAGTCATTATTTAGTCCCGATCTCATACTACTATTCATATGGTTCTTAAGTGAAAAGAGTAATAATTAACCCATGTCTTTGGCCATTTTTACATTGCTTGATGTTTTATTTTCGATCTTACACCTATACTTTCCCAATCTGTATTGTCATTCTGCATTTTTCATATTTTTGATTGGGGCTCCTAGCCAGATCTGGGGTGCCCCAAGTGCCTTGGTCCCCTTTGGAGCACCCTGATCCTCTTTGCACTTTATTCTCACCTTTTGGGAACCTTCTAGCCGTTTGAGATTTATATATTTTTAGTGGTCTCCCTTTTCAGGGTTAATTATGAAATTAGGACAAGAGAACCATATAAATATAAAGTTATGTGACCATAATGAGGAATCAAACACTAAGCATCTACTATCACTAGCTAGAATTGCATCCATCAAAGGCATCTAAATCTAAATTTGCATCCATTTAGCTCCATCACAAGGCACACAAGGCTGGTTCATTTACATCACACTTCATAGGAGGGGCGTCTATTGTTTCCTTGCACACATTTACTACATTCTACATCTAGTTATTTTCTCGCTACTTTGAGAAAGTGTGACCGAACAAGAGCAACCTAGGGCACAATTTACACACACAGACACACACCTACACCTAGAACTACATTGGGTCCGAGGTGTAGTGAAACAATTAGTAAGTCCACCATTGTAGCCAGCAGAGGATAGTCTCGACCCCTTCATATGCATCGTTCTTTTTTTAGGATTTTGATGCTTTGTTTGGGGTTTTGTAGGTTATTCTTTATTACAGGTCTTAAAACGACATTGGTGACCATACAATGACATTATTGTGATAGGAAGTTAACACAAGATTAAGTCTAACGACACCTCTCGAGGATATTTTCTCGGTCATTTATGTAGACTAGGGTGCATAGATATCAAACTAGGGTGCCCTGTGCACCCCTATCCCGTTTTAGGTGCCCCATTCCGATAAGAAAACTCACATATGTATTTTTTGGCCTCCTACATGACGGTTTACTCCTCCTGTCTCGCCTAGTCTCCATTGTGACATAATCTTGTACCTTCGTTGAATCAGCTAAGGAATTCTTAACACTCTCTTGCACATTAGGCTTTCACATTTCATTTTTTTAGTTGCTTAGGTGTATTTCAATATTTTATTGCTTCATTTATTTACTACTCCTATAACATTTGATTACAATAGACTAAACTTATTTTAGTTAATCATTTTAGTGAACCCGACGCTTGACACCACCTCCCACTTAAGTTATTTCTATTCTTTACTATGGCTCAATCTTCTAAATATTTTATCAAGATCATCTCGAAATCCATTAATGATCACATCCCTAAGCATTCCCAAGATCTAGAATTGATTTTATATGCTGCTCATGAGGAAGATACAAACCTTATAGAGCTTAATGCATCTACCGCTATTACCACCACATAAGCTTTACCCAATCACTTACTTTTATTATTCCACCCATCTATACCATTCTTGTTTCTATTCCTACTCCTACTAATCACTATACCCCACCTCTTGCTTCTCATACATGACAACCTCCTTCCACCGAATTGTAGATTTATCCTCCCTTTATCAAGACCTTCAAACACAAATTCATCAATTACTGAAGGCTACTTCTCATGCATATCCATCTTTGGATTCCACTCTATTACTACATACTCCATTCGTGCCCACTATATCCACTTATCCACTTCCACCAAATTTTGTTACCCCTAAACTACCTATTTTTAATGGCCAAGGTGACCCATAAGAACACCTTTCGAGCATTCCATGTGTCTTGTTTATATTTTGCGGATAATCACATTCTCCTAGCTAAAATATTTCCTTGTAACCTTCATGATTATGCGATACGTTAGTTTTACGACCTACCTGTCCATTCGGTAGTCTCTTTACACATCTCTTGTTGTTTTTCTCACTCACTTCTCCATCAATGCCGGCTCTAAGATCTCTTATCCCCAACTTGCACAACTTAAACAAGGATTTAATCAACACTTAGCAAATTATGTCCCGAGTTACAAAAACACTTATCTAAGATGTCGAATGTTCTTGTGGACTCTGAGATTCAATATTTATTCATCTAGAGTATATTACCACCCCTCCAATAAAGTGTACTCTTTGATACCTCTCGTTCATTTGATCAACTCAGTTATACCCTCAAGCTTTGCAAAATTAAGTTTTTATCCATCGGTAAGTTTAAGTATCAGAACAAACATCATCATCTTTATGCTTTAAAATAATATCAACATTTGAACCTTCCACCACAAAACCTACTGATGCCAAATTCACTATCAATACAATCGATACTCCTAAAGAAGTGTAGTTGCAACCACCTCCATGTACATTCACCAAATTTCCTATTTCCCCACAACTCATATTACAACAACTTCTTGAAAGCAATATTATCACACTTCCTCCGCCACTTGAATTAGATCCATCACGACCAAAAGGAAGAAATTACAATGAATTTGTTTTGATGTGATTATCACTTGTGTAGGGCACTCTACCAATAGGTGTTTAAACTCCACACCATCATCCAAGATCTTATCGATAACAACAAACTTGAATTTCCAGAGGCTACAGACTTCACACCGTTAACAAAAATTGTAAGCTCAAAATTTTTATTAACCAGCCTCTAGAACACAACAATAAAATGGCTTATACATCAGCTAATCATACTTATCACGCAGTACCTCCACATACATCGGGGCCCTTGATTTATTAGTTGCTAACACCGACGTTTCTCCACCGATTATTTCTTTCTTTGACCATGACTATCATGCCATTTTACTTCTAATCACTTGCATATTAATGCCTCTATTGGAGAAATCCCCATCAATAATACTAAGGTTGATCCGTCATGGCCCATCAGCACATGTTCTATTCTACTTCTTGATGCTATTGGTTATCCGTGTTTGTAAATATCATATTTGATGAATAATTCATATGGTTTCATTAACCTTCATGTTACGGTAGGAACCCTTACTATGCTTGTACCCTTCCTTGTATTACACACAATCGATGGTTCGATATGATCTAAAGTCTTAATTGGATTCGTAGGTCTCGATCCATCATCTCTATGAATCATTTGTGACTCAAATTCATTCATAACAATCAAGCCATCTCTATCGCCGGTGTACCTCCATCTACCCCATGGTCATCATCTATTTAAGCACCGGTCAATGCACCTCCTACTTCATCTAGTACACCACCATCCATATTACTTAAAACGTAGTCTACTCCTAGTTCACCTGCTTGTACACCACCTACATGGCCTCACCAATCTACTAGTATTACACATAGGTAGAGGCCCATTCCTTACACACAATTATGCATCTTGACTTAGGTCATCACCTCGTTTTATTCCCTCGTAGGTGTCAATCACCTCCATACTCGGTTTCTCATTGGTATCGATCAACTACACATTTCATTACACCTATGTGCTCATCATATATTCAACCATTGCATACACATAGCTTCAATCACATGCACAACACCTATTTACTATACCACCTCTATTAATGCACGGCCATACGATTTTGGCATCACCAACATTAGATGAGGGACCTTCATCCTTCACTTTCATTGGTTAGTTCTTTCACTCACATGCACTTTGGGGGCATAACATTCACACACCCCCCCACCATCCTAACATCAACCCACGTTTCATACCACACATCAACCTCCTATCATAGGCATTTTCATGTACACTCTAAACATCGTTATTACCCGATGAAACACTCTAGTCTCACGGTCCATACTTGGATTGTTGAGCGTATACATCATAAATTGACCTCACCACCCTTACAAATTCATCATTCAATCTTATTTTCTCATACGAAATTCCTAGGATTAATGATATACGCTTAAGGCTATCGGGTCACTTTTTATAGCATCATCTCATGATAGGCTAAATCATCACATTCACTTACATTTTTATGAGTACACGCTTTAGGATAAATCACCAATCCTTTCTACTCATCTTGTCGTGCTAAACGCTTAGGCTACAGAGTCATGCACAATTCATCTCTATGTCGCATTTCATCACTACATACTCATCACAAGCACTACACACAACACATAGTTTGACCATTTCCCGATGATGCACTCTCATTTATGGTTCATTATTGACTATTGAGGGGACATACCAAATGAACATCACTGCATACAACTCCATTCACTTAGGGGCATGCGGCTCCTATCATCCACTCTGCATTCCATTCCATCCATCCACAAAATACTACATTTTATGGTTGCGTTTACTCTTGCTTGTACTTGGTCTTACATGTTCACTTTACTACACATGTTAGATAAATCTCTTGTATGTCATTATCTTTACCATCCACACATGTGCGTTCATTTCCTTTTTTATTTTTGATTGATACAAGATACAATCAGATTGTACACGCAACACCGATGTTTGATATACATTTGTTATGCAGGGATATGTGCTTCCATATTTGTTTGTTACATTGTTGCTATTGCTTCCATATTTTCCCTTTTTCTTGTGTGCACACTTGTTTGTTTGTGGCCATTGTGGCCTTGAGTGTCTTGCGACACCATGAGTGGTGTCCCATGTTTGCAACCCACTTTGTGTGTGGCCTACATTGTCTTTTTGGGTGTTTACATTGTTTTTGATGTTTTAACTTGCACATTGTTTGGATTACACTTTTTTCTACATACATGCTTGTTTGTACTAACACTTGTTTTCCTAGCCATTTGTTTGTGTGTGCCTTGGTCTTTACTAAACACATTCCCTTCCCCTTACAAGGAAGAGTTTCATTATAGGCAATCAACCCTCTTTCGGGGCCACATTATCCTATCCACGATGTTGCATGCACCCCCAAAGAGGGGGATTAATTTGGGTTTACACACTATAGAACACAATACCGGTATAATTCAAGTTACAGTTTTTGTCCATGACATAGTGGGTTATACAATGAGTGGGTTCAGACTAATCTACGAACCCCGTATTCAACGACCTTTACATGGAAGATTATCCTTAGAAGTTTGGGGAGTAGTTACAAGTTGGAGGAACATCAAAATTTCCTCCCTACATTTCTTTGGCTAGTGGTGTCAGATCTCCCAAAAAGTTAGACAATACAAATATCTCTTCATACATTCTCAGGGAAACATTACATGTTGGAGAATAACACAACTTTCTCCCTACACTTCTTCGGCCACAATGGTGTGAGATTTCCCAAAAAACTCACACTTCACCGACAATTATAGGATATCCTTTCTACACCCTTTGTCTCATCATAGATCAGGTGCACATGTTCCTTTTTCATTGTCATTTTCATACTATTTTTTTCTAGACATATATACATGTCTTTTTCACATATACATGCATATTTTACAACTTGATCATCTTCTCTTTTGCGGGGTCGTCCGTATGGGAAGAAAGTAGTTAACAAAATTTGCATCGATTGGTGTCACACACAAGATACTAACCATGCAAGTACACTACACACATTGACATCTACACACACGCTTTTGCCCTAGGTTCACTTTCATCACTTTTTATACTTTTTACATCTTTAGTCTCCACGCTCCATGTTTTTATCACTCCATGCTTTTTCTAGTCCTTTGGCATGCATTCTACATCACTCTACATGGATTATCGGTACACATCTCTATCTACTTTATGTTATCGAGATTTCTGCTCACCAACATAAAGTGGGGGAAAATGTAGACACAAAATCATGCACTTTGAGTCATTATTTAGTCCAGTATCATAATATTATTCATATGGTTCTTAAGTGATAAGAGAAATAATTAACCCACGTCTTTGGCCATTTTTACATTGCTTACTATCGTATTTTTGATCTTACACCTACACTTTCCCATTTTGTAATTTCATTCTCGCATTTTTCCTATTCTCGATCTGGGCACCCCAAATGCCCTTGTCCCTTCTAGGGTGCCCTAATCCTATTTTAACTTTACTCTCACCTTATGGGAACTTTCTAGCCATTTGAGCTTTCTATATTTTTAGTGGTTGGCCTTTTCGGGGTTAATTAAGAAATTAGAACAAGAGAACCATATAAATATAAAGTTATGTGACCATAATGAGGAACCAAGAACTAAGTATATGCTATCTTCATCTAGAGTTACATAGATCAAAGGCATATAAAGCTACATTTGTATCCATATAGCTCCATCAAAAAGCACACAAGGTTGGTTCATCTTCTTTACACTTCATAGAGGGGAATCTATCATTTTCATGCACATATTTACTACATTATGCACCTAGTTATTTGCTTTCTACTTCACAAAGTGTGACCGACACAAGAGTAACCTAGGGCACAATTTTCATACACACACACACACATCTATAAATAAATTGGGTATGAGATGTAGTGCAACACTCGCTTAGTAAGTCCACATTGGTGATCATATAATGACATTAGTGCGACATGAAGTGAACACTGCATGTGTCTATTGACACATAAGAGGATATTTTATGGTCATTTCCTTAGACTAGGGTGCCCAGATCTCGGACTGGGCGCCCTGGGACCCCTATCCTCTTCCGGGTTCCCGGTCTAATTAGACAACTCATATCTGTATCTTCTTGGGCTCCTACATGACGGTTTCCTCCTCATGTTCACCTAGTCTCCAATGCGACATAGTCCCACACCTTTGCCAAATAAGCTAAGGACTTCTTAACCCTCTCTTCCACATTAGGGTTTCACATTTTATTTGTTTAGTTGCTTGGGCATATTTAGGTATTTAATTACTTCATTTATTTCTGCTCTTATAACATTAGATTACACTAGAATAAAATTATTTTAGTTAATCAATACACAAAGTTCTCGATCATTTATCAAAGATACAAAGCTATTTTTGGATCACTATGCTTGCAAAGTGCATATGAGAGAAAATAGAAGAAACATAGGAAAAGGAGAATGGAATAAATGTATCCCTTTATTTCATGTGCATTGATGACACAAAGTAGAACAATGATAATTCACAATTACTACAACATATATGCTATCATAATCTAGTATTTTATGGATCTTTTGGAATGGAGAATCCATCCTAATTTATAACAATGTGAATTGACCTCTCATCTACCCCCACATGACTCTTCATGTTCCTATTTCACTTGTGACCTTTCATTTTACATTAGAAAAGATACATCAAGTATTTCTATTATAATTTTGAAAAATACTTTTATAATTTCAAAAATGTCACCCAAAGTGATAAGACAAAATACAATGATTACGCCCAACAAAGAATTAGAAGAGGGAGAGAAGGAAGAGGGATAAATAAAGATGAAGGGAAAAGCCAAATTTTTTGATGAAGAAGCTTCCTTGATGAAGAAATTGTTGATTCATGCTTCCTAATATTGTTCATTGAATTATTTTTTGAATGGAGTTATCACATTTATCAACTTATCTACATTTGGAATGCGCACACATCCTAAACACTTGATCCATGTTAGAGAACATCACATATCTTTTTTCATTGAATGAGAAATACTTCATGATCCATTGAAATTGCAACAATACAACTTATGATGTTGGCCAATGATTCTAAATTGTCTTCGTTGAAGGAAAGAGAGTCACCTTCCGCCTTCTTGACCAACTCCTATAATGAAATGATGAGTCTCTTCGATGAAAATTCCTCGGTGAGTGGAGAGAATTCAAATCTCTAAAAACACAATTGTAGACATCCTCAATATCTCGAAAGCATGTTTCCCACATGAGTCTAACTCATAAATTATATTCTTGAGAATTAGACATCTCACATCCATGATGCGGTTCCAAACTTGAGACAAGTTCTCGGAATCGGATGTGAACATGTTCTTACTTAAGAGGGTGTGAGAATTGAAGGAAATTATCTCAGAAACTAATGGGAACATCTCATCAAAATGATTGAATTCTTTTGAAAACTACTCCTTTACTTTGTTCACTTTTTATAGTGTTACAAAAACATATTTGATGAGAGAGATGACTTCCGGAAACAATCCCTTTTTTTTCTCGATGATTTTCTCAACCCATTTCTTTCTAGCATTCCCCTGCATCATGTATCCTTGATATTTCTTATACATTTTGGGATAAAATATGCTGATTGGAGGAATGTATTTGATTTGAAGGGAAGATGTTGATTCAGGTCCCGAGAAGGGTTGAATGTAAGCATTGAGAGCTTTTACCTGTTTCTCTAATTACACAATTGTTTTCTTGTATTCTTCATTTTGAGTGAGGATACATGAAGATGATTCCTTGAATAGGTGAGAATAACCATCGTATGATGATTAAATCAATGAGATGTAGGTCAAATCATCATTCGATGGATTCATTTCCTCAATAGGATTTTAAAATTTTAGTCCTGAAATTTCAACATACTAATTAATTGAGGTCCATCTTGAAGAAGCGAGATGTTGTCTCGAGCTTTATTTCTTTTTTGGCTTCCATGTCTCTAGGATTTATTCAAGACTTGGCATGAGAATATTCATGTGTTTTCCTTGGCTCATTATTGATCATTTTAGTAGATCCATGGGAATGTTTCATTAAGAGTTGGCATGATGTTGTCCACTGGAACCTTTTCAAGAGCTTGTTGTGGAATCAATTCATTATTATCATGAGGAAGCTCTGACCTTTGGGAGACATACTTGGACACTTGAATGTTATACAATGAATTACTCCCACTTGATGGACCTTTCTTGTCTTGAGAAATTCAACCCAACTTTCTCACCTAGCCCACCGAGTTCAACTAGTTTGGCTCACTTTGAACAACTCACCGAGCTTACTCAACTTATTCACCAGGGAGGGTGAATGCCTTCAACCTGATTAAATATTTACAATGATGATTTTGGAGATCTTGAACCTTTTGGGATATCTTCTTAAGATGCATGAAACCTCTCGTTTTCCATTGTTGTGCCTTACAATGTTCTTCTTTGCTCACGTACACCACTGTGACCAAAGTGATGCCTCGAGATCCCTTGTGAAGGATGAATTTCCTCATTTGAGCTATGCAATTTTCCTACAACCCCGTGTAGATGTTGAAAAGAAAAGAGATGAATGAAAATAGATCCAACTAGAACTTTTTACACTTATAATGAAGAATTTCTATTTTTAGAAAATTTCCCTTTTCCCTTTTTTTCTCTTCGTACCACTTTTTGTTACCCTCGGTTGTTTCTTGAGAACACTACCTAAAAGATTGCCCTCTACGAGAGTTTACTATTTATAGTAAGTTCTCATATAAAGACTTACTATTTTTAGAAATTTCCCTTCCACACCTTGGATTTCAATGAAACCACCTCCACTGGAATAGGTTTCTTCTCTCGATCTCACGTACAAATTTTTAGCTCAATCTCGAGCACTAGAATGGTGGGAAATAAAAAAATTATGAAACTAGGGCACAAAGTTGGGGTTTTTTCCGTAAAAATTTGGAACATGCATGTCATTGAAATCACTTATGTCTTGAAGGTGTCTAGAAATGATGAAGAATGTAAAAACCCCACCTGATTCAGTGTACCGGTTTACAAGATATGCAATTTGAGAATTTTTTTTGCGGGTTACGAAATCATTCTTGCAAAAAATGTATATGGAGATTTAAAAATTTTACAAATTTTATGAAGAATTACTTTGCTATGATCATGGAAGCATGGAGGGAGGAATGGAAAAGGAACAATGGAAGAGAAGGAATCTCAATTTGTTTTTCAGGAGTTTCGAATAGATTTTGAGAAAAATGGGGAAGATAAAAAAATGCACTAACTCTTGGTTTTTATGCCTTTGGTAGGGGGATGCATTTTTATGTCCCCCTTTTCCCCTTGGAAAGGGATGAAGGAGAATTTTTTTTCCCCTTATCCCTAGGAGGAAAAGTGGCGAGCATGCACATGAGGCGGAGAGAGAGAGAGAGAGGAAAGGGCTTATTTTCATAATTGGTGAGCCAAACTTGGTCATGTGAGGAATCATGTGATGCAAGAAAAGTGGGGGGGGAATTTTATATCTCCTTTGTCTCCTTGTAAAGGGATTAAGGGGACAAAAAAATGTGCCTCAACCTCATGGTGAAAGTGGCGAGCATGCATGACATGGAGTGGGGGCTAGAAAATTTCCAAAAGGTGCTTATGAGCCTCCCAGGGTCATGTGGTGGGTCTAGGAGGTATAAGGTGGGGGAAAATTTTTATGTCCCCTTTGTACCATTGGAAAGGGATGAAGGGGACAAAAATTTCACCTCAGCATCATGCTACCATGTGGCACTAAAAAATTTGACTAAGGATAAAGCTTGTACCTTGAGAAGGAGCTTGAAAATGACATTGTTAGAGCTCCTAGAGGTAATTTTTGGGAACTTATTTATATGAATTTGACTGAAAAAAGGAATTTTGAGAAGAATGGGATGGGTATCAAGGTCTGATTTAGATTGAAACCTTCTAAAAAATTTCATTTTTAATCAAGATCTCTAATTGTGCCTATCCAAAAATGAGTGTGAGAAAGAAATACATGGGTGTTGTGAAAAATTTGAAAAACCACCATGTAGGGAATTGAATCATATTTCCATTGATATATTTTTGACCTCAAACTCATTCTGGAGCTCCTGGAATCATCTTCTGAAGCTTAGGTGTTTTTTTGCAGTGCAAGCTCCTTCACCTTCAAAACTCACTTTCATTGAACTTGATCTAAACCTCCAAATATTCCTAAATATTCCTAAATCACTTTAAATATGATATTATCTTAATACCACTCTCATGATGAATTTATGACTTCAAATATGCTCTAAAGGATGTAAACCTCCTTAGAAAGGCTAAAAATATTCATTTCTAAGTTCACTAAAAAATATGCCTCTGAAAGTCACCTGTCTCAAAAGGACTTCATGGAATTGTTTTTATGTTTCCAACACATGAGAAAGGTCATTAAAATATATATGAGAATTTAGAGGATTGGGATAGACCTGAAACAGGGGGAACTAATCTAGGAAGAGTGCTTGGGAAGGTTTATAACAAAAAAATTTTGACACTGGGTCCGTTGTCATGCTTGAAAATTTGAAATTTTCATGTTGCACATTTACATGACAACAATTGGCTCTAGCTTGGGGACATGTTTTGGATCAAGCACAATGAGGAAAAACATGCAAGAATCCATAATCTCAATTCACTTCATGGACCAGTGCCTTATCCATTGGGCTTATGGAGTCATTTCTTCCAAACACACACACACACACACAAACAAACACGCAGAAGGGAAACACACCAAAAGTGAAGAAAACAACACACAATGGAAAGGGAAATTATAGTTAAGGGGAGGGATATTTATAAAGGTGGGGAAAGAATGTACACATACCTAGAAATGGGTTGGGAAAAGTACATACCATCATGGAACAACAAAAATAAAATATATCTTTGAAGCACAAAAGTCACTATTGATCATACCATGCTCATGTGATGGCTTTACATGGCTTGAGAAGAAGAAGACCAACCAAGATTCCATCTTCATACTTCAAATGCATAGAAAAATTTCTTGCATCAATGAGAACTTTGTCACTTGTTTGGAATCCTCATTACATCTTGTGGCTTCCACTTGATGTCCTGTGATCATGAGACACCATTCCTCCATGTTCTAAAAGTGGAAATATTGAATTTTTCATGGAGACATTCATCCTCCTTGAATTACAACATGAAAGAATCTCCTAAATCATCAAGGCACTTAGAAGAAGTGTGAACAAACTGATTTTCTCCCATTCAACAACTTCTTTGAAACATCTCACTTTTTTCTTTGAGCAAGTGATTTCAAAAATATAGGTTACATCATTGAATCAGAGGCCTTCATCATCATTGAGTGAATGTTGTAGCATGGAGACATGTTCAAGACAAATTGGAGCTTGAAACAATGAGTGCAATCTGATTTTGAATTCTTTCACAAGAGTCATGCACATTCTTGCTTTGTTGTTCAAAAATTTTTTTAGTCAATATCCATCCACTCAAAATTACTTTTGGTATCATTTTCAAAACTGAAATCCTTGATTTGGTCATAGAAGCATTCTTCTCCCTTGAGTAAGATTTTGTAGCATAAATTCTTGTTCCGAATTGGTAGGACATCAATGGTGGTGAGAACAAGTTGGATCTTAAATACACTCACAAGAATCCTACATCTTTTCACCTTATTCTAAACCATTATCTTTAATACAAATTAGCTCAAAATTTTCTCTATTATCATCCTCCATGGTAGAGATGTTTTCTTCAAGATTGAGAATATTCATAGGAGACTTAAGAATCCTTTCCTTTACATATATGATCTTCTTCACAAGGCATGAAAGAGAAAGACATATCTTCACATTTCTCTCACTCACCAACCAAGGCATTGGGGAGGACATCAAGCTCATCCATATGCTTTGTATCAACATCAAACATTAGTGTATCAAAATGAGAAGCACAAATTGACTCATACCTATCTTGCATTTCCATAGCCCGAGTCAGGATCTCAAGACTGAGTTGAGGGTCTTCAGTTGCTTTCGTAGCCTTCAAGATGTCTTGCACAAATTGTTCACTCAAAACTCCATATACTCATTCTCATCTTCATTGGAAGAATATTTGCATTGTGCCTCCAAGAGATGGTTGAGAAAATCTGATTTACACATGTCCAAACTTCATTTGAAACCTCTTCTCTCTCTTTCTCAACATTTCTTTTCATCCAAGTCTCACCTTCTTACAAGAATGGGCATACTTGGTTTTCAACATTTTCTGACAAGGAGAAGAGATCCAAGATATGTGGAAAGGCACTCATTTGAGCTCAAGATCCATTTCATCATCCTCATGATGGGAAGTAGAGAACCATGTTGGGGAAAAAATATGAGAAGAATTTTCAACTCTATCTTGATCATCCATTATTGAATCCTCTTGCTCATATGGAAAATGAAAGATTTCATACTCACCATGATGATCAACATTATGCTCCTTGGGTGAGAATGGTGGAGTCAACTCCTCAAAGAGGTTATGTCTCAAATTGCTCATTTTATTTGGTTTCAAAAAGGAAATTGGCCTCTTCCATTTGTTCATCCATGGTTGTATCGAGAGAAGAACTTGATTCTTCAACTAGCTCCATTTTATCAATCACCATCTCTACATCACTTGAAGATTCAAAATTGGAAAGTAGATCATCCATGATTACCTAAAATTCATCATATTGTGTCCAAGATGTAGGATTGATTTCTCATGTACATTCATTTGATGGAGTCTTAAAAAAGCATTGGGTTTTTATTGTGCAATAAGAATATTCCTCTCTTGAATCCATTGTTTTTATCAATAGGTTGTGGCTCGAGAAAAATGAGTTGATGAATGGAGGTTCAACTATCATGTCTTCTCTATTCATCCTCCAAGGTGATGATTTGATTTTATTGAGAAGGTTAGAGGATATGGCACTCATCGTAGAATTGCACAAGAATATTCCAATGATGAACACCTGTAGTGTGGACAATCATTAGGATCTTCCTCCATAGGACAAATATCCCCTTCTTCCTCCATTTGATGAAGTCTTTCAAGATGTTCATACCTTATTTGTAATGCCCATGCATATTTACAAACTTCATGATAGGCATTAGAATGAGAATTTCCTTCTTCCGCATACAAGATCTTTGCACAAATTCTCTTCTAAAAATATCCATTTCTTCATCACCGTATGCAAGAAAATCATCTAGAGGAGGGAGATGAAGGATAATGTTCTCAAATTGTTAGTGGGTTGTGTGAAGTTAAAAAGTTACCTTGATAGATTTGCACCATCCCATCCTTCATACATACCTTTCATATCTCTTATGGATCTTTTTCATCCATCTCTTGTATTTTGATCAACGACATCATCAAATTCCCATTTTATTTCCTTTAGCAACACTTTTCTTTAATCAGTAACCACCATGACTTGATGATATGATCTTTATAAACTATAAGTCTTTCTCCATTATGGAAACTAGCCTTACTTTTCTTATAGCATATTTTTGGAGATGGTAAGATTATTTTTCCTTCAAATTTCTTGGCTTTGTAAGAGATGTTCTAGAATGATGGTTGATCAAAATTTGCATTTCTTGTAAATCCTCTTCTTCTTATTCATTGTCACTCATTAGTACCGCACTCCAATCTGGAAATTTCTTCATTATAAATGCATGAAATGAATGTGACATGGATTCATTCCTTGACAAAGTCACCTTCAAAATTGATTTTCCTTTGAAATATGAATTTTTTTGTTTTTGTAATATATATATTTTGTATTTTATAAGATATTTTTTGGGTGCACTTAGGAAAATATCTCCCTAACGAGTCACCAAAAATTGTTGGTGAAAAATTTGTCGATATGGAAAATTAGGTGTCTCCACAATGTTCATGGGGCTACCCCTCTGCATTGAATGGTGTAGCTCTACCATTATTGAATGATAACTAATATATTCCTACCTAAGTGATGTGGGTTGGAAAAATAGGCTAGGGATCACATAGGAACACTCCATTAAACCTGTGGAAAAGTGCTTGTATGGGGTATAAGGGAGGAAATTACAACGATGAGGGGTGAAGGAGAGAAATTAGGAAAGGAAGGTTATTGTTGTGAGTAGGCCAATTGTAGAGTTCACACCCAATAACCGGAGTAGTTCAACATTCAATATAGAGGAAAGCAAAAATGAATCTATCTAGTGAGAAGAAAACCCAAACACAAAGTTCTTAGATTCATTTATCAAATATACAAAGCTCTTTCTGGATCACTATGCTTGTAAAGTGCATAAGAGAGAAATAGAAGAAACATAGGAAAAGGAGAATGGAAGAAATGTAGCTTTTATTTCATGTGCATTGATGACACAAAGTCCAACAACAAAATCCACAATTTCTACAACATAGATGCTATCAAATCTAGCATTTTTAGGATCCTTTGGAATGGAGAATCCATCCCAATTTATAAGCAATGTGAATTGACCTCTCATCTCCCCCACATGACTCTTCATGTTCCTATTCCACTTGTGACCTTTCATTTTCCATTAGAAAAGACAAATTAAGTATTTCTCTTATAATTTTGAGAAAATAATTTTACAATTTCAAAATATGTCACTTAAGTGATAGGAAAAATACAATGATTACACCTAATGAATAATTAGAAGAGGGAGAGAAGGAAGAAGAATTAGAAGAGGGAGAGAAGGAAGAGGGAGAAGTAGAGAAGAAGGGAGAAGTTGAAATTTCTGATGAAGAAGATTTCTTGATGAAGAACTTGTTGATTCATGCTTCCCACTCTTGTTCCTTGAATTATTTGTTGAATTGAGTTATCACAGCCATCAACTTATCCACCTTTGGAATGCACATGCAACCCAACACCTTGATCCATGTTCCAAGAACATCACTGATATTTTGCACTTACCGAGCCATACTTCATGATCCATTGCAATTATAGTAATAAAATTTTTGATGTTGGCCAAGGACTCTAAATTGTCTTCATTGAAGGAAAGAGATTCACCTACCTCCTTCTTGACCAAACTCCTGGAATGAAATGATGAGATCTTTTGATGATGAGTCCTCAATGAGTGGAGGGAATTCAAATCTCTAAAAACTATTGTAGACATCTCTCAATATTTCAAAAGCATGTTGCCCACATGAGTCCAACTCATGAAATTACATTCTTGAGAATTAGATATATCACATCCATGATGCGGATCCAAACTTGAGACAAGTTCTCGACAACATATGTGAATATTTTCTTACTCATGAGGGTGTGAGAGTCAAAGGAAATCATCTCATATACTAATGGGAACATATTCATCCAAATGATTGAATTATTTTGTAAACTCCTTTTTTTCACTTTTGAATGTTTTTCAAGAACATATTTGATGAGAGAGATGACTTCTGGAAATAATTCCTTTCCTTGCTTGATGATTTTATAAACCCATTTATCGTTAGCCTTCCCTTGCATCATGTATCCTTGTGATTTCTTAACTGCTTTGGGATCAACATTCCTGATTAGAGGAATGTCTTGATCGAAGGGAATATGTTGATTTAGGCCCCAAGAATGGTTGAATGTAGAATGAGCTTTTTAATGATTAGATAATGGTTTTAAGATTCTTCATTTATGAGGAAGCGGATTCCTTGAATAGGTGGGAATTACCCTCGTGTGAGGATTGACCCAATAAGATGTGGGTTAACTCATAATTGGATGGAGTCATTTCCTTAATAGGCTTTTCAATTTTTCGTCCGAAAACTTCAACATACTGATTACCTGAGGTGCTACTAAAGAAACATGATGTTGTCTAAGATTTATTTCTTCATTTGGGCTGCCAAGTATATGGGATTTCTTGAAAAAAAGGCATGATAAATTGATACGTTGTCTTTGGCTCACTGTTGATAATTTTATAGATCCATGTGAATGTTTAATCAGGAGTTGACATGATGTCTATCACTGGAACCTTTTCAAGAGCTTGTTGTGGAATCAATTCATTATTACCATGAGGAAGCTCTAACCTTCAGGAGACATACTTGGACACTTGAATATTTTGCAATGAATTACTCCCACTTGATGGACCTTTCTTATCTTGAGAAATCAACCCAACTTGCTCACCCAAGCCACCAAGTTTAACTAGTTTTTTCTCATGTTGAACAACTCACCGAGCTTACTCAACTTACTCATCGGGGAGAGAAGCTACCTTTAACCCGATTGAATATTTACAATGATGATATTTGGATATATTGAACTTGTAGAATATCTTCTTTACGATGTATGACACCTTTCATTTTCCACCGTTGTGCCCTATGGCATTCTCGCTTCACTCACGTACACCACTGTGACCAAAGTGATGCCTCGGGATCCCTGTGAAGGATGAATTGCCTCATTTGAGCTATAAAACTATCGTAAAACCCTGTGAAGATGTTGAAAAGAAAAGAGATGAATGAAAATAGAGCTAACTACAAATGCCAAATATTAGAATGAAGACTTTTTATTTTTATAAAATTTCCCTTTTTCCCCATTTTTATCTTCATACCACCTTTTTTGTTTCTCCCTGGTTGTTCCTTGTGAACACTGCCTTGAAGAAATATACCCTCTGTGAGAGTTTACTATTTATAGTAAGTTATCATATAGAGACTTACCATTTTTGAAAGTTCCCTTACACACCTCATATTTTGATGAAACCAATTCCACTGGGATAGTTTTTTCTCTTGATCTCACATACAAATTTTCATCTCAATCCGATCACTAGAATGATGGGAAATAAAAAATAAGAAACTAGGGCATGAAATCAAGGTTTTTTTTTTACCGTAAAAATATGTAATATGCATGTCAATTCAATCACTTATGTCTTGAATGTGGGTGGAAATGATAAAGATTGAAAAAACCCCACCTGGATTTGTGTACCGGTTTGTAAGATGTGAACTTTTTATTTTTGTGGGTTATGAAATCATTCTAGGAAAAAATGCATATGTAACTTTTAAAAATTTGCAAATTTTATGAATAATTATTCTACTGCAATCATGGAAGCTTGGAGGGAGCAATGGAAAAGGAATAATGACAGAGATGGAATCTGAAATTTTTTTTCCAGAGTTCCGGGTAGATTTTGAGAAAAATGGGGGAAGATGAAAAATGCACTAACTCTTTATTTTTAAGCCTTTGTGGGGGCGTGGGGTGTATTTTTGTGTTCCATTTATCCCCTTGGAAATGGATTAAGGGGACACAAAAGTGCATCCTATCCCTAGGAGGACAAGTGTCGAGCATGCATGAGTGGAAGGAGAGAGAGGAAAGGGCTTATTTTTGGCACTCCGGAGCCAAAATTGGTCATGTGAGGAATCAAATGGGATCAAGGGGGAACATTTTATGTCCCCTTTTTCCCCTTGGAAAGGGATGAAGGGGCATTAAAATTATCCTCAGCCTCATGGTGACAAGTGGTGGGCATGCATGTCATGGAGTGGGGGCTAGAAAATTTCCAAAACGTGCTTCTGTGGAGCCTCCCGGGTGGTTATGTGGTGGGTCTAGAGGTATAAGGGGGGGCACAATTTTATGTCCCCCTTTTCCTCTTGTAAATGGATGAAGGGGACATAAAAGTGCACCTCAACCTCATTCGCCACATAACACTGAACAACTTGACTAAGCATGAAGCTTGTACCTTGGGAAGGAGTTTGAAAATGACATTGTTTGAGATTTCGGGTGAATATTTAGGAACTTATTTATATAAATTTGAATAAAAATGAATTTTAAGAATAATGGGATGGGTCTCAAGGTCTGATTCAGCTTGCAATATACTAAAAATGGCCTTTTTATTGGGACCCCAGGTTGTGTCTCAGAAAAAAATAGTTGTGGAAAGAAATACACGGGACTTGTGAAAAATATGAAAAATAAACTATGTAGGAATTGAATTAAATTTCTATTGTTATCTTGTTTGACCTCCAATTCCTTCGGAGATTTTAGAATCATCTTTCGAAGCTAAGGTTCTTTTTGGTAGTGCAAGCTCCTTTACCATCAAAAGCCCGCTTTTCACCGACTTGCTCCTAAACCTACAAAGATTCCTTAAATATTCCTAAATCACTTTAAATATGATCCTAGATACTTGATACCAATCCTTGATTAAGTTAGTCCTTAAACTCTTCTCTGGAGGATAAATATCTTCCTTAGAAAGGGTAAAAATAACCATTTCTAAGTTCACCGAAAAATATGCCTCAAAAGTCGTTGTCTCATAAGATCTTCATGGACTTGTATTTATATTTCCAACACATGGGAAAGGTCATTATAATACATATGAGCACTCGAAGGATTGGGATAGACCCGATACAAGTGGGACTGATCTGGGGGAGTGCTTGGGAGGGTTTACACATAAAAAAGTCCGTTGTCATGTTTGAAAATTTGAAATTTTCATGTTTTGCATTTGCATTAAAATACCAAGACACTAATATGAGTTGTATTTAGGGCTAAAAATGTAGAAATTACTCTGATCTAATACAAAGAATCCATGAAATAGCTACATAGACAATAATTGAAATCAACAACTCTATATTGTATTTTTAATTAATTCACTATTTCATTACACTCCATTATATAGGAGATGTATAATAACAATCCTCACAACAACATTTGTCTTTATATACAACTATACACCCATATGGTTTCAACCTCTCACCAATATAATAATAAAACAACACTAATTGTTTTATTATTCTAACTTACTAACTTACCACATACTAACCACATTTTACATTTACTATTTACATTTACATAGTAAATGTACTTTCACTAATTTACCATAATAATAATTACACATGTAATTATTATTCACCCATACAAATGGAGCACTAAGATATATTTCCTAACATTCCCCCCCTTAGTGCAAACATGGGAAAAACTTGCCTTTGTACTTGCACTTACTTTCATGATTTGATGATTTTATAGGATGATCATAAACCTAATAGATGGTTTTTCACAGGGTTGACCATAAACCAAAAATGATGGTTTTGCAACTGGTTTACCACAAACCAAAAGGGTGATGGTTTTGCATAGGGTTTACCAACAACCGAAAATGGTGGTTTTACAAGTGGTGTACCACAAACCAAAAGGGTGATGGTTTTGCATAGGGTTTACCAACAACCGAAAATGGTGGTTTTACAAGTGGTGTACCACAAACCAAAAGGGTGATGGTTTTGCATAGGGTTTACCAATAACCGAAAATGGTGGTTTTACAAGTGGTGTACCACAAACCAAAAGGGTGATGGTTTTGCATAGGGTTTACCAACAACCGAAAATGGTGGTTTTACAAGTGGTGTACCACAAACCAAAAATGAAGGTTTTCAAGTGGTTTACCTACAACCACATCATGATATGCCAAGTACTATTATTAGCCCTCATCACATCTCACTGCAGGGAATAACATATGAAATTCTGCTTTGCTCATATATAGAAAATACCATAAATGTAGAAAACTAGAAATGGAACATTGAGATCATGTTCCCCCCTCAATGTGAAATTTCCTTTATTTTGCAAACCACAATAGGAACACTACAACCAAACACTCTGCCAAAAATACAAAGAAACAACAGGAACACACTGTATAAAAAAATAATCACCATAACTGATATGGCCCCATCGTTGGTGACTAACGAGAGGTCGCTAAATGACCTCCAACCTCATGTGCCTCCTTCCTCCAAGAAATTCACTTAGTATATAAATTATTCATATTTATAGTCAATTTCATCTGTTATTTGTTCATCTCTAGCTTCCCCATTCTACAATTTTACTTACATCTATAGGTGTTTTTTCTTTTCCATCTACTATCCTCCATAGGTTTTTATTCATTAACTGCATCTGGATTTTTACTCTCCATGTATGGAAGTTCAGCCCATTAAATTTATATAATGGTGTATCCATTTTACTGAATCTAAATATATAAAAAAATTGAATGTAGATTTGAATTACCTTTGATTCTCTGATTTCTTCAAAAAAACAACAGTGATCAATGTGTTGTATAGTAAATTGCACGTTTCTCCCAAACTACGAACTGGGTTTTGCTGAAATTTCTAATGTAGCTTCCTCGTATAACAGATAGTTCCACACAAAATGTTTTGGAGAAACTCAGATCATGAAACAAAAGTTACAAGATCTTCTTCGAGACATATTTAACCTGCTCTGGTACCAAATGTAGAAATTACTCTGATCTAATACAAAGAATCCATGAAATAGCTACACAGATAATAATTGAAATCAACAACTCTATATTATATTTTTAATTAATTCACTATTTCATTACACTCCATTATATAGGAGATGTATAATAACAATCCTCACAACAACATTTGTCTTCATATACAACTATACACCCATATGGTTTCAACCTCTCACCAATATAATAATAAAACAACACTAATTGTTTTATTATTCTAACTTACTAACTTACCACATACTAACCACATTTTACATTTATTATTTACATTTACATAGTAAATGTACTTTCACTAATTTACCATAATAATAATTACACATGTAATTATTATTCACCCATACAAATGGAGCACTAAGATATATTTCCTAACAAAAATGAGGTTTTAAATGCATTTCATTTTAAGTACTAATATGCACTACCCTCTCGTAATTCCCACATATTATAAGTTTAACACAATTCACTAGCTTACTAGTTAAAATTATTGTTAAAATATAGAATTTCTAATTGTAAATCAGATAACCATTGAAAGGTATTGAATAACATAAAATGGGTGATAAGTCCTTAGAGAATATGTGTTATGGATGCTATGATTTGGTTTCCAATTATTTTTCCCTAGACTTTGGATGCATTAATTGGTATTAGGAAATATTTTCCTTACTGGTTTTGGTGTGAATATTTTGTTGATTTCATACTCATGTTGTAAAAGATAAAAATTCTTGTTAGTTACAAGTTGTGAAAGAGAATCCTACTTGTGAGTTACAAGCTTTGAAATAAATATTTTTGTTGAGGAGATATGACACATAAAGGAATTCAAGTTGGTAGAGTAAGAGTACATGGAGTAGAATACTTCACATAGATGTTGAAGGAAATCCAAACAAGAATGGATGTAATAGATGATTTACAATGTGGAGAAGTTCTTGTAGTTGTGAATGAAGATAGATAAGTGTTTCACATTAGTTTACTACATAAATCCTACATACATGTGCATGAGCCATTCGAACCTTGTTGCACGTCGATTGAGATCCATAACCCATGCTAGCCTATCACACTAGGAGAGATCCTAGAATACTCACCCAAAGTGCAAAAGATTGTGTCCCCTGTCATGTTTAGAAATCATGGAAAATAAATTCATGTGCACATATTGTATTACTAAGGAAAAGAACATTAAAATCATACATTCACGAATAAAAACCTTTACAAAAATGTAAACATAATAACTCCACAAAAATACTTTAATATATTCAAAGCTAAATTCTTATCAATATAATAATCTCGTATTAGAAGCACAATGACTCGAGAGGGGGTGAATCAGTATTACAAAAACTTTCCCTTCATCTACCTTAGATTCGATACATCATTCATTGTATTCATTCAACATACATCATTAATGTGATCTTATTAGATGTGTATTAACCATTCACAAGATCATAAGATAAGATAGAACACAAGTACACAAGATTTAATGTGGGAAACCATAAAGGGAAGAAAACCACATAAAACTCTTCTAATATTACTCATAACAAAGGACTTGTAAGAATATTACACATCATGTAAGATTCATTTAGTGAAGCACCCACTTCATAGGAGCACCGACCCCTATTCAAAAAGTATACCACACACTATACAAGGAGGCTAATACCCCAATGTGATCAAGAACCCACTCAACCAATTGAATATGATGAAAAATTAGGTATTTTTATTTCTACAACTGATTGTGATCAAATATTCAATTCCATGCACACCAAACCCTCTTAATTTATCTCTTCTTACTTACTCACTTAAATATGCTCCTCCTTTGGCTGATTAGGTCTAATGACCTTACATACATGTCTCTCAAACATTTTCAACACTTCATGGATCTTCTCAGCTCTGATCTTGACCCCTCTAATCTCTTCTTCCTTCTTCTCTATCTTGTTCACATCTCCATCATCTCAAATGGTGCAAAGAAGAACACATAATGCAATTTTATACTTGACACACACCATAATGACCACAGGTTGGATAAGACCATTAAGGTTGGTCATGATAAACATAAAAAACAAAAAAATCCATATTAAACACCTAAAGAGAGATAAATATGTCAACAAGTGTCAAGATAACTCCAAGCACCAATACACTCAAACAAGCTCAAAACACTCTCTCTAAGCTCTAATGAATGTAATCATATTTTTAAAGGCATCTAACAATTTTTTTATGGATCCATCATCTCCATGAAACCGAGGGAATACCTCTACACACATTACAAAAGATCAGGAACATCTGCATCAACTACCATCATCATGAAACATGCTAAGAAGCAAACACCTCCAAGTGGATCTTCAAGTACAAAAACTAGTCCACAAGAGTGAACAACTTTGCATAGAAAACAACACTGTCATCGATAATTCTTGGGAACATGAATGGATGCACCATGACTCCGAACCACTCTTCAGATCCATGAGACATCAGCAAATATAGTAACATACACCAAAGCCATCATTGCTTATAACTCATTCAACCATACCGATCATGCCCATAAATAGGTCACCAAGAACATGCAACATGACACACTTAAACTCTTCATCATGAAAAATTAACATATGGATGGAAAGATCATGAATTCATATAACTAAAACAACTTACTCCATCCCTAAAAACATAGCATAAGGATTCCAAACAATTCAATCTCCAAAATTTCTCAATCTTGCTCCAAGGACTCAAGAACTAGTCTTGAGAGATCAAGCTCCAAACATATTCAACATCACTTCTAGGATCAATAAATGCATGGAGAACATCAAGGGAATCATGATAAACCTCCTTAATCACTATCACCCATATGTCACATGGAGAAATTTACTCTAGCACACATGTTTGATCACCTTCTAGATAGGCCAAATAGAACCAATTAAGCCACTAGGGTTTCATCATGAAACCATCTCTCTAGAATAAACCAAACACTCCAACACATCATTTTATGTGTCTAAAAACTATTTATGACAATTTTTTTCTCCATGGTGAAAAACAATCAAACTCATCTCAAACCTCAAGACTATCTTTTTAGCCCTTAAGGCCTTAAAAACAGTGAGGGATATTTTAAAGACTGTATCTTCAATTTTCTTTAGAAAACCTATCTGAAAATTTTCATGGTTGTCTATAAAATATCCTAAGGGTTTTGGAAAAATTCATTTTTTATCCCGAAGCTTCCATATTATCACTAAAACTACAAATCTCCACAAAACTAGGTTTTTTCTCTCACTTCCGGAAACAACTAGAACATGAAACCAATTCCAAAATGAGCTTTGAAGAATTCTCTACACCTCTTACTCATCAAAACAACTTTCCCAATCAATTTAGATCCCAAATAACTCATATTTCCTCCATCTCTCTTTTGCTAGGGTTTAAGAACAACTTAACTTCTTAATGATTTTTTATAAATGTATGACAATAGAATCACCTCATTATTTTTGAAAAATGGTTTTAGCTTAATAAATAATCATCCACGAAAGCCAAAATTTCCCATGCAAAATGTGTGTGAGTGGGTGAGAAAAACAAGTTTACATATTGAACTGCTTTCTCTTTCTTTAGAACTTAGTTTTACCAAAAACATAATATCTTGAGAAAATTCCTTCAAACTAACTTTAAACTTAACTTGAAGCACCATATCTACCTCCTATAACTAACTCAAGTCTCATCCATGCTCAAATATACCTGAAAATATCCAACAACTAATACTTATCTGTGTCTTCTAGCCTTGTCTTCACAATCTTTCTTCTCAAGGACCTCAAAAAATCATTAGACCTCTAAGAGATGACCTGATATGATTTCCACACATCATATAGATTGCCAAAACATATTTCCCATTCTTGTACATGAATTCCCTACTCCATGTATCATGCTTCCATACCATCCACCATACACTAGGTATAAGAATAGGCCCAAAATTACCCGACTCATCACAACTACCTCATGAACTAACCATTGAGACAACATACAAACCCTTAGACACCTTAGACACATCATGATAAACTATATTAACCTTGTAAAATCCTTTAAAAATCACTCAAGAGTACATACTAGACAATACATGCTTAGATCATGCACCAAACATACTTGAACACCGTGCTACTTCACCCAAGAAACACTCACCAAAGCAATAAATCATCGTGAAACTTCACGGAGACTCACATGACCCCTAAAATCCATTTTTCATCAATGAAATTTCATATCAATGAAAACCTAAGACACAATGGACAACAATATCCCCTTTTGTCATTGATGACAATCGACCTTCAGAAACATTGATGGCAACCTTAAGACAAAACACACCTACACGACTTCGTTTTCATGTTTTTGATGCTACAATCCCCTTTGACATCTATGAAAAATTATACAATGATGAATCAACATGAAAAAACTACAACACAATACATAATGAAAAAAATGCATTCAAGTTACTTGCTCACAAGACTCCGCCTTGAACTTTATTTTATTTCTTGTCTTCAATCAACAACAATGAGAGCCATGGACATGATAAGAGCATCCACATAGTTTCACTCACGATATATTCTTCATATTTTATCTCCATACCAGATATACATCACCTTTCTATGTCTCTGTGCCATGCCAAATATAGTAACTCTACCTCCAAACTTGACATATCATATTTTAGGACTATGATCCATAAAGCACATCTTCGATTCAAATTTGTAAAGCTTCACAAAGAAATAAGATCAAATGTAACATATAGAACCTATTCTAAGTGTTCCCCTATCATCATATCAATATCACCTAACTGTTTATTCAAGTATATAAGTACATACCTTAACCGGTTGTTATAGAAATGGATCAATACAAATGTCTCAATTCTAAATCATAATTTCATTATAACTCTATTTTTCTAATGAGAACACAACTACTTGGAGCTTTAACAAGTTCTATCTTTCAATATACTTACAACAAGCATAATTTCTACCTAATAGCCCTTCTTAAAACCCCTAAGGACATGTTTCGCCTCTTCATATCATCTTTCCCTTGAGAAATTTCCTTATAGATAGGTAAAAAAGGTACCCCTATTTTGAAGCAAAATTTTCAATATTCACTACCTTATTTTTATAAAATCTCATCTGTTGGAGCATATGGCAACTTACTTGCTTCAAATTATAGGTTTTCATTATGAATTGTAACCTACTTTCATGAACATTAGATAAGCTTTGAGATTGTACAATATTTACTAATAGCTATATCCCCGATATTTCAATCTGATTTCTTCCTCTTAGCTTTATGCATTGATAGTTCAAACTCGCATACACGAGTCACTTGATTAGCAAAATTCATAGGGCATAACACCTTGTATTCCTGGAGTCACACCGATGCTCAATCTTATACATGATTATTGTCACAAAACACCTCTTTTTCTCTGTCATAAAAATATATAACAACATAATATACCCTACATACCGATGCCCTTGAAACACTTAACCAATCGATACATAACACATTGCTTCCCCTAGAGAATATGTAGCTACACACTCCTTCATGATATTTTATTTCATCTTTGATCATTATATCCACACCGAATACCTTGTCACACATGTAGTCATGTTACTAATCACACCCAAAAATTTTGAACTCGAATTATTTAGTCAAGAACAAAATAACATCATACCTCATACCTTGCTCCATTGTCACCAATGGTGCTTCCCAAATTTTATTTTCAAAAATAGGGACTTATACCTTCATACTTGAATAATTGGTCAATGAATGATATTCAAACATAGATAAAACATCTTATTATTTTATTAGAAGAGAAAACACTTCTAGATTTATAAAGACACACCAAATTCCCTCTTGATGTTTTTAGTCTCTTTTGACACCTCTTCATACAGTGCCATCAAAAATCTTGAACACAATTTTCACTTCTTGAACGTTTACAAGGATCACTTGGTAAACTTAGAATACCTTGTTCATACTGTACTTATCCTTCACAAAGCTATCACAACCATCATCATAGAATAAAACCATCTATCTTCACATGAGATATTCAAGACAACCATCACAAGAGGCTTCACAAGATGCAAGATCATGACTATAAATTTGTATAGATACACAAGACCATGATGACATTATTTTCAATCATACACGCTTGACTAAAATAGGAAATTATATACCTTGGTTTCAAAATTTGTCCAAAAATTCATATGATACTCATCTTTGGAACAACCGAGAATTACACAATTATAACAAGCCTATCTCGTCTCTTGACTAAGAACAACCCGATTGTAAGATGACCTTTATGGTGCACATTACCATATTTTTAGCATCTATAGACTCCCCTTCATGAATAAGTAATAAAAACGTACCTCTTTACATAACATATTCCTCAAACATCTTCATACCTTTGTATACTATATTTTCTCAACATTGCCAATACTGAAGCTTAAATGCCTTTACCATTACCTCTCAAGAATATACATGTTCCTCTAAACCTCATAATTCTTGATGCACACACACTATTTTTTTTTCCAAAAGAACTTAGAAAAATCTTCCCAAAAAAAGATACTCATGTATGTATAGATTTAAACCATGTCATGAAATAATTTACCTTGGAACATTCATGAATTCAACTTGATCAAGCTAAAAATATTAACTTAGTGAATATATCCCAAAATAGACTACACAAACCTATACAAGGTTTATAACACACTCTTTGGATTCAAAAATATTTTCTCAAACCACTATGCATTATTCATACGTTTGATACATCACTCGAGCTAAAATAACTCATGAACATAATCTAAAATACCATATAACTCACACATATACCGGAAAACTTCATTTCACTTTGAAATCTTACCTTCTTCCTATGATCTTGGAGCACATGAGAGACCTTTAAAAAAGGAGGATATATTTCCATTAAGTATATACTCAAACCTATAACATACCTTTTCAAGATAGTTCATCTCAAGCCAAACTCTGTACTTCATACTTCCCACATCCGAAACAACCTTGTCATGCCTTCAAATATCTTTCATTAATAAATCCTTGCTTGAAAAACTTTTTAAACATGGTCATGACTTTCACGAACAACCAATCCTTTAAAAAAAAAAATCAAGAATGCCACATACCTGATTTATAGTTCAAAACTTCTTGTGAAAACCCTTCAAGACTTGATACTGAGACACATAATACCCTGTCTTAACATCAACTTGGAAGAAACAATGCTTTCATCGAATTTTCTCCTTAAAGTACCACAACATATTTTTCTTTGTCATATCACCAAATTATCATATTGATTATACAACTAAAAATCACACGAAACATACCTTTGACCGTGCACACACTTCTTCAAAAGATCAAGAGAATATCTTGTCAAAATTGAACCAGATAGAAAGAGCACTATCACTAAGTCACCTTCATAGTTTAGACCAAGAAAAACCTTATGCCATCACACCACCGATCTCTAAATCATCTTCATGGAGCTACTAAGACATATTTTTCAATTTATCAATAATTCTATGTCAAAATTTCTTGAAAAAGAATGAATATCCATAGAGGGAAATTATATACCTTGCTTGAAATAGTGGAGGATAGTCATCTACATGAAATTTTGAGAAAGCCAAACACTCTTTGAAATTATTATGGTAAAATACTACCTTAGGACCTACAAAAAATATTACACTTATAAGATCATCACTCTTTGACACACCATTTTTCCATACTTCAGTCATACTTAGTTGTTCCCCATGACTAGTCATCTCCCAATAAGTTATTTTAGCTCCTTGAACCTATTTGACATATTCCTTTGTATTTATATGGTAAAACACATCAGCTTCATCTATGTTATCTTTAAGATCAGCTGCTATGTCTTCAATAGCTTCTTGATATTCACCTTTAGGAAAATCAACATCGGGATCAACACAAGAAATTTATTTTTCTCCTTCAAGAGACATTTCATCAGCAATAGATGGATAAAACACCTCAAGGATAAATAGCCATATGTAGAAAAAAATGATATAAAAATAGTTGTCATTCGACCAAAGGAGTCACTCCATCTTGAACCGAGATTCTGTCGATTAAGATAAATATGGAAATATATATGCCTAATATGATTGATATCATAGCAATAAATAAGTAAACAATTAAGTACAAAAATTCGCCCAAGAAAACTATGCCAAAATTTGTAAACTTAGCTGATTTGTAGTGATCACCTGGATTGTGCCAAAGTGCTGAATGGAGAAGCATCGCATAGAGCTTTATAAAAGTGTGCGAGCTATCGATTTTCTTGGACTAGGGCACTGGAGAGGATAGGAGAATCTACGGGGACCCCGAACATGTTTTTGGGTGTGTACATCTACAAAAATACTTAGGAAACCTTCTCTAAGTGGTCACAAGGTATTCACTATTGTTCACCTTTGGTTGCTATGAGGTCACACAGTGATCTTCAAAGTCATTGGAAACCTGTAATGAAGTAATGACTTGTAAAACCCTCAAAGAGACATCAAATCCTAAAAAGAAAGATGTAGAATGAGGGGTTAGACTGTCCTCATTTGTCACAATGGTGAACTTACGATTGAGCACTACACTACATATCAAAACCAATGTAGTTCTATGTGTGTGTGTGTGTGTGTGTGTGTGTGTGAAATTTTTCCCTAGGTGGGTCTTGTATGTGTCGCACTTGATAACAAGCGAGTAGCTAGATGTAAAGAAATGTAATAGATGTGTGCATGGAATATAATGAAATTCAATCCTATGAAGTGTATGTAGAATAACCAATCATTGTGTCCCTTGGATGGTTCTAGATGGATGCAATGGAGCTCTTAGATGCTTGATAGATGCAACCTTAGGTGGTGATAGCTAATGCTTAGTGCTTAGTCCCTTATTATGATCACAAAAATTTATATTTATACGATTCACTTGCTTGGATTTTGTAATTAACCTTGAAAAGGATAACTACCAAAAGGATAATATTATAAAATGAATACAAAGGACCCAAAATATTTGAAAAAAGTACAAAGGGGTTAGGGGTACCGTAAGGGACGAGGGTTTTGACGCTAATGTCCTGGCTAGGTGCTAGTTTCTAGGATGATAAATGCTAGGATATAAAAGGAATACTGAGAAAGTGAGGGGGAAAAACCAAAGGTGGAAACATAAAGAAAAGAAATGTGGCCAAAGACATGGGTTAATTAGTAATTTTCTTACTTAGGAATCATATGAATAGTAGTATACAATTAGTACTAGATAGATACCCAAAGTGTGTAATTTTGTGTCTATAGTACCATACCGTGCTTCAAGAGGATCCCCTTCAAGTAGTTAACATTTATTCAAAAGGACCTTATTATGATACCAATTATTAGATACACAGTGATTGAGAGGGGGTGAATCAAAATTACAAAAATTTCACTTCATCTACCTTAGATTTATGAATCATTCATTATATTCATTCAACATACATCATTAATGTGAGCTTATTAGATGTGCATTAACCATTCAAAAGATCATAAGATAAGAGAGAACACAAGTACACAAGATGTAATGTGGGAAACCCTCAAGGGGAAGAAAACCCACTAAAAACCTCTTCTAATATTTCTCGTAATAAAGGAATTGCAAGAATATTACACATCATGCAATATTCATTTAGTGAAGCACCCACCCATATTTAGTATAAAACACACTATACAAGGATAATACTACCCCCAAGGTGATCAAGAACAAAATAAACCACCTAAAGATGATGAAAACTTAGGTATTGTTGCTTCTAAAACTAATTGCGATCAAATATTCAACTCCATGCACACCAAACCCTCTCAATCTATGTCTTCTTCTTACTTAATCAAATATTCTCCCCCTTTGGCTGATTAGGTCTAATGAAGCTACAAACCTATCTATCAATACTTATAAAAACTTCATGTCTCTTCTAAACTCTTATCTTGACCCCTTTAAGCTCTTCTTCCTTCTTATCTATCTCGCTCACATCTCCATCATCTCAACTAATGCAAATAAGCACACACAATGCACTTTTATACTTGACACACACCATAATGACCACAAGTCAGATAATATAATTAAGGTTGGTCATGATAAAAATAAAACACAACAAAAATACATATTAAACACCTCAAGATACCTATATAGGTCAGAAATGGTCAAGACAACTCCAACAAGCACCAAGACACTCAAACAAGATCAAAACACACTCTCCAAGCTCAGACAAATGTAATCAGATCTATAAAGGAATATAATTTTTTTTATTTGATCCATAAGATAAAAAAACTCAGGGAAAACATATACACACCTTGCAAAATATCAAGAACATCTGCATTATATACGATCATCATGAAACACGCCAAGAAACAAGTGGGTCTTTAAGCACCAAAACCATTTGATAAAAGTGAATTTTTTTGTATAAAAATTTAAAAGAATTATTGGGCACGTGAATGGATGAACCATGAATCCAAATCACACTCTAAGTCCATGAGACACTACAAAATAGAGAAACATACACCAAAACCATCACTTATTCTAACTCACTCAACCATGTTGATCATGCCCAGAAATAGGTCACCAAGAATAGACAACATGACATACTTAAAATATTCATGATGAAAAAATATCATATGTATGGTAATTTAACAAAGTATTATAAATAAAAAAATTACTTCATCCTTAAAAACATAACATAAGGCTTCCAAACAAGTCAATCTTGTAACTACTCAAACTTGCTCCAAGGACTTAAGAACCACCCTTGATAGATCAATCTCCAAACATCTTCAAAATAACTTATAGGATAATTAAATGAATGGAAAAAATCAATGGCATCATGATAAACCTCCTAAATCACTAACACCCATATGTCACATGGAGAAATTCACTCTAGCACACTGTTTTGATCACCTTCTAGATAGCGTAAATAGGACCGATTAGGCCACTAGGGTTTCATCATGAAACCACATATCATATGAAACTAAGCACTCCAAAACATCATATCAGGTGTGTAACATCTATTCATGGCCAAAAATAACCACTCCATGGAGCAAAACAATCAAACTCATCTCAAACCTCAAAACTAGCTTTTTAGCCCTTAAGGCCTAAAACGGTAGGGATGATTTGAAGAAATGCATCTTAAATTTTATTCAATAAAAAATCTGAAAATTTTCATGGTTGTGTAAAAAAACTCCCAAGGATTGTTCAAACAGTTCACTTTTCATCCCGAAGTTTCTATCTTAGCCCGAAACTACAAATCTCCAGAGAACTATGGTTTTTATCTCACTTCTTGAAACAACTAGAACATGAAACAAATTCCTAAATGAGCCTTGAAGAATTATATACACCACTCGATTCATCAAAAATCTTGAAAATTACATTTGGATCCTGAACAAATCATATTTCCTCCATAGATTTGTCTGCTAGGGTTTTACTAGGGTTTTAAGAGAAACTTAACTTCTTAATGATTGTTCACAAATAGCTGACAATTAAATCACCTCATTATTTTTGAAAAATGTTATTATCTCAATGAAAAATTATCCCAAAAATCCAAAATTCCCATATAGAATGTGTGTGAGTAGGTGAGAAAAACATGTTGACATATCGAGTTGTTTTCTCCTTCTTTAGAACTTGATTTTACCAAAAACATCATATATTGAGATTTTTTTCTTCAGAATGACATGAAACTTAACTTGAAGCACCATATCTACCTCCTCTAATCGACCCAATTCTCATCCATTCTCAAATATACCTGAAAATATATAGACAATAATAATTACACGTGTCTTCTAGTCTTGTCTTCACAATCTTGCTTCTCAAGGACCTCAAAACATCTTTAGAACTTTGAGAATTGACTTGATAAGATTTCCACACATCATATGGAATGCCACAACATATTTCCCATACTTGTACATGAATTTATTGCTCCATGTCTCATGCTTCCATACCAACCACCATATACTAGGTCTAAGAATAGGCGTAGAATGACTGTATCATCACAACTACCTCATGATCGACCATGGAGACCCGATTCTGAGACCATTAGACACCTTAGACACATCATGATAACCTTTTTGACCTCATAACGTCCTTAAAAATCACCTGGAGAACACATATTAGACCATACATGCTTAGACCATGTTGGACCCTTGAAAAAGATACTAAGTATAATCGGCGTGAGGGGTTTTGACCCACGAGAGTTAGGTGTGAAGACACATGCGAGACTAGATAAGCGAGTGTACAAAGACATGTGCATGAGAGTAAGATAGACAATGCGTGAAGGCTCGCGCCCGATAGGTTGTATTCCATACTTAGTTGCATTATGATCCATGAGAAAAAATGGAAAGATAGAGGGTTGGAGTAGTGGCCAAGCAAGGTTTTGGAGATAAGAATAGAGCATGAAGACTTGTAGTTTAAGAAAAGTCTATTTTGAGATAGATCTCATGTGAAGGAAGTTAAAGCATCATGCAGAGCTTAGGATATTAATAAGATTAAATCTACAATTTATATTAGAAGATAATCTATTATTAACGAGCTTGCATGCTCTTATAGTTGGCTTGTAACACACACATGGATATTTATAGCACGTGGGATATTTTTAGAGAGTACATATGCGGTGAAGGGAAAGTTCCCACCCCTATATATGCATTGATTTGCACGGTTAGAGAGAGAGTCTATTTCGTAAGGTTATACTACTATTTTTCTTATGCATATGATCTTATGAAGTTACTTATTGATGTATTCAACTATTGTGTTTTAATGAATTAATGCAATGGACCTTTGTGATTGAATATTGATTGTTGACACATTTTTCCTGGTAATGGTATGGTGAAAATGATCTTAATTATTATGTGATCTATTTGTTTACTTCTTTATGTGTATTTCTACTTGAAGCTCATGGATCTGGTTATTATGATTATGGGATATATGGTTATACATGCTTAATCCTTGCTAGAGCTTTCATAAAAGAGGGACTTGATACCCTTACATGCTTTGGGTGATCGCTCGACCTATCTCGAGTGATGTGCCAATGCACCATGGGCTGTCCTTGGTAAAATAAAAGACTACATTTTGGTTCCGTTGCTGGGACCTCTTTTCAAGCTACTGCAAGGATGATGTACAATTATGTTTTATCATATGAATCTTGCAAACATTGTAGAATGGGTTGATAATGGATAGGATCAATTTTCTTGAAGATATGGTTCTAGACCTACTTTCAATCTGCGTAGTTGGGTTGAGGAAAGCCTGTATCATGAGATTTATGAGTCAATATTTAGCTGTTTCCATGTAGAAGCTGTATGAGTGGCTATCTACATATGCATCAATGAGGAGATAGTATTACAAAGAAAGGGTTTGGACGAAGGGAGAATATCAAAACTTTTTTGATGCTAATAAACCTTGGAAATGTGTTGTAGATCATTAGTGGGCCAAGTGTTGTGAACAATTATCTGTTATCCATATTTCTCCCCACGCCAAATATTGAATGGACCATGACCCCGTATAAGAGGAACCTGAGAAAACTCATTCAAATCCTGCAAATTAGTCATAAAAGGACTCAACCATGGAGTGGCGGAGGCCAAGAGAGACTAAAAGACCTTGTGCAAAAGAAATGACTGTCGGGCCATTTCCACATCTTAAATCCATTCTCCAAGTTACAGGTAGACTCAACTATGAGATAACAGGTCGACAAGAAGGGGCGATGCTGCAGAGGAACTAGAAACAAGAAGGGGAAGAAATGGTGAAGTTTCAAGGTCCTCGGGCTCGAAACTGTTCGAAAAGGGTCCAGAAATGATTAAGTATGGAGGAGGCAGCGAAAGAGGCCACGTGTCCTAATGACACTTCTCCAAAGGTGAATCCAAAAAGGGGAAGCCCAAACTAGCGCCAGGCTTCCACGCATCCAAAATCCCAAAAAGTTGCGGGGCCGTTGAAAAGTCTTCAACTAAGAAAGAAGGTGCAGTGTTGGCTTGGTGCAAAACCAAAAGGAGCCACGTGTCCAGGCAGAGCTTCGGGGCTGCGGGAGTTTTTTGAGTTTTGCGCAAAGGGAAAAAGGATAAATTGTGGACCCGTAGGCCCAATTTTTGTTCCAAGCTAGCTGCCACGAGTCCCATATCTTCAAAGGGGACCCATTTTTGAAAACTATTTTCCCACCCATTGGTACGGACCCGATACAAACTTTGAAGGGGCATATATTTCGACTCAGGGCTCAAAATATTGCGAATCTGACACCATTGGAAAGATCTCAGCCTCACCTATGCTATGGAGGTATGAAAATTTAATTTTGAGGAGGTTAGGTAAAGGAGAATGGAGGAAATGTCTTCGGGATTTCAATGCAGGATCCATCTGTCTCAACAACCAGATCGGATTCAATTTGTCTCCACCGTTTCCTCTTCTTTCAAGGCACCAAATCAAAGATTGATGTAGTAAAGATGAATTTGGGGGTAGATTTTATCAGAAGCATTAATGGAAATGGTTGAGCTTCAACCTGCTTTTCCCGCTTCCCTCTCTCTTTCTTCTCTCTAATCGAATCTACAAATACGGGGGCGGGACTCATTGTAAAGGGTTGGACATTCTTTGTTTTGTAGGCTCCCTTCTCCTTTTAGCAAAGGGATTTGTGGGGTTTGGCCTTTCATAAAAAAATGTAATACATTTTTACGTTTTGGCTACTTTGTAATGAACTGTATCAATCCATAGAGCAATAAAACATGTCTGTGATCATTCTTAGATCCTTTTTTGTCTCTTTTGCTTCCATTTGGTCTTCCATTACAAATCTAACTATATGTGCTTGTTTATTGTATGCATTTTTTTGGTTTATGTTTATTGGAAAAATAAGTGTTCATCATTCCTTTGGTGCATCACCTGGTAGTTTAGTTATTTCTTATACTCTTTTGTTCTTTGTCTCCTTGGCAAGTTTTAGATTAGGTATATAAATGGATCCTCTCGAAAATCCTTATGTATGCACCTAAATAGAGGGATAAGGAAATAACCTTTAACTGGAGAGATTTTCCATTTTTGCAAGGTCCCACACCTTAGGAAAAGTTCAATGTTATGCAATCACACCAAATGACCATGCCTTAGAAAACTAAAATTTTAGAACTCATTTGGGGGTGCTGTGATTTCACACTAACAGTTTTGGTATGCCCAGTGGGACAAATAAGTATCCATCTTATTACAGTAAGATTTAATGTACACTTGCTATGATTATGGCTTTTAAGAAGTCTTAAAATTGTACATCTGGAAACTCCAACAGAGGAAGAATCCACTGGTTTCAGCAGCCCAAGCTTGGGAGATTCATGAGAAAAACCCAGTCTGGAGCAAGGAAAGAAGGTATATTTGAATACTTGTGTCTATCCCCAGGCAGAGAAAGGAGAGGAAGAAGAGTTCAGAGGTCCCCATCTCCACCAAGTAGAACCTTGTCAACACCTCCACCTGCAAGGCCTTTCTTTCAGTCTGCAAGGGTTCTTAGGCCAATCAAAATGGCACAACCAAATCCATATGCCAACTTCGTTGAAGCAGCCCACTCGCCTTGAATGCACAAAATCCAGTCCGAGAGTAGTGTTACAGAGAATCCCATATTTTCTCTGGGAAAATCAAACTTCTCCTGGTGATCATGGTAGGCTCTATACAGTAATTGGAATTAGCTATGCACATATCTTCACAACCAGTTTGGAGAGAAAGGTGATAACTTGTCTTTGTTGGAGCAACTAACAATGATCAAGAGAGTCCCAACCGAGAAGTGTCGGACTTCAACCTTAAATTCCAAAGGACTTGGAATAGGATTCCAACATCAATAAATCCCACTAATGAAGGTTCCTTCTTATAATTTCTTAGGGATTTAAACTCTAACATTTCTTTGATGATTCATTCAATGGGGGCACAACCTTACCTGCTGCCTATATCCTTTCCATAGGGGTTGAGAACCATTTGATTCAGCTGGTAAAATCACTCCTAGGCCATCCATGCCTCTGTACCCTGAGTTAGGAAACCCAGATACTAGCCAAATGCCTACATTAGCTCCTATACCCACCCTCGGAGTCAAAGTTCAGCTGAAGCTTCCACTTCATCATCTAACACCTCTAAGGAGCTTCAAGAAGTGATGAAGCAACTGCAAAACCTGGGAAATGAGCTAGTGACCATCAAAAGATAGCAGGCTTAGAGTTCCAGGCCATATCAGCCCCAGGCTCAATATCAAGCTAGACCCTAGTATCAGCAGAATAGGCCACCATCTCAGACTACAAATCAGAGCTAGAACCAAGGAAAACCCCAAGTTGCTAGACCTTTCAGGTCGTATGATCCAAGCACAACTTCAACATCAAGGGAATTGGTTCCTACACGAACAATATGGCACAAGAATATGATTGGTGTTTTACATGCAAGCAACCACATAACCAATCAATGTGTTTTAATGGTGCTCTAAATTAGGCTTTGATGGTGCAAACCAGTATGGTGCCACAAGAACTCGGCCCAAGGTAGATCGAAGTAAGGAGCTCAACAAAGTGGACCTTCAAGATAGACCATGCTTATCAATTGGCAGGCTAAAGACTTCCTTGGGATGAATCAATCCCTTCTCAAAGTGTAGCTACCAATACACGGTCCAAAAAGAGAAATATTGGAGAGGGCCAACCACTGAACTCAGGTGACCCTCAACCTTCCATCACTCCACAAGGTCCTGGTGTTCCAAGTGCAACTCCCAACATGCAGAACCAATCCAAGCCACCTTCTAAATCTAGTCATGCATCGGTTGTAACAACTCGTGTGCAAGAAATAAATGTGTCTGGGAAGGGGAAGTAAAAAGATAGCTCATTCAATATTATTGAGAAAATGAAGAGGACAAGTGTGAACATTTCACTATGGGAGTCACTGGCCATTCTGGGGCAGAGGGATCTGTTGTAGACTGCCATGCAGAATTGGTCAAGTTCAAATCAACCCCCTAACCAAAGAAGAGCGAGTGCTTGCCAATGCAGTTCAACCTGAGAGGAACCAAGGAGAACAACAAGGTAAGAACCTAAGACCTCCTCCATTCTACGTCTCATTAATTATTGGAGACAAATTAGTGCATAATTGTATGATTGATTCTGGGGCTAGTAGTTCTGTGATGCCCAAACAAATAGTTGATCAACTGGGTCTCCAATATGAAGTCATCTCTAGAGGAGTAGTCCAATTAGATGGGAAAACAGTGACCATTGTGGGAATCATCAAGGATTTGAGTCTCACTCTGCATGCATGCCCCAATGTGACTATTTTGCAAAATGTGTCTATCATAGATTTTCCACCACATTTTTCTTTGTGTTTGTCTAGGGACTTCACTGCCAAAATTAGAGGTTACTTGTCTATTGATTGGTCACATATGCTCTTTAGGAAAAGGTATGGGGAAAAGGCCACAATCAGATCTGAACCCATTGCGGACTACCACATTGAATCTTATGTGCCTAGCCCAATCAATGCCAACTACTCGATTTTGATCAAGAAGACCTCCTAAGCACTAATGAAGCAGATACCAAAGTGGGATGTATCCCAGACTTGACTCTAGATGAGTGGGCCAACAAAAGACATGATTTTGACCCCTATAAGGAGATGGAAGAATATGAGTTGGGTGTCTATTGTCTACATGAAAAGAATCATCCTCTTCCTGACCTAATTAAGCTAGAATACAAGGATGACAATGGGGTATGGCAATTGTTCTTTGATGGCTCAAGGAGTAGACAAGGGGCTGGAGGAGGAGCTATGATTATGTCCCCCAAAGGTATGAAGTACTATTCAACCTTTAGATTCCAGTTTTCTTGCTCAAATAACACTGCTTAATATGAGGCTTTGGTCCAAGGTATTCATTGGGAAATGAAGTTGGAGATCATGAACTTGCAAGAGTTTGGTGATAGTTAGCTGGTTGCCAATCAAGTCAGAGGACTAAATTCTGTCAAAATTGACTTGCTCAAGAACTACAAGAGTAGGGTATGGAACCTCATGGAGGATTTTGAGGCCTTCAACATTATGTCCATACCCAAGAAGGAGAATGAAGTTGTTGATAGAATTGCAATAGTTGGAGCAACGTTTGATGTGGTTGAAAACATCAAAAGAGACAAAGAACAACCACATATCCATGTGGTTGTGAGGCCAACAATACCGGATAATAATACATGCTGACAGGTGTTTATGAATGATCAGTAGATCATTAAATTTTTGCAAGAAGAAGCTGAATTCTTGGCTAAAAACCAAAGTAGATTAGAGCAACAATATGGGAATCAGATAGTACAGTCTGTATACAAACAAGCTTCCCAAAGGCTTAGTGACACTGGAATCTATTTTCAATCCTAATGATCAGTTCAGAAAGGAGAAGGCTAACATGCAGATCAAAGGAGAAGATTCAGAGTCAATCTTAGTTGGAGGAGACAAAACACTTCAAATTGGCAAAGTGGCCACCAAGCAAGAAAGGTATGAATTCATACAACTTTGCCAAGAATTTCTAGATGTGTTTTCTTGGAGTTATGAATACCTAAGAGGATTTAATCCAAAATTAGCACAACACACAATCGAGCTAGATCCATGTACTCGGCCCATTAGGTAGAAGCTCCTTGTTGGACCCAAGACATGGTGCACTTCCTTAAAACAAGCCTATGTCCTCATGGGATGAATAAAGCAAAGAGGAGACATTTCAGGTTATAGGCCATCCCATATGTTCTTATTGATGGTGTCTTGTTCAAAAGAGACATTAATGGCATTCTACTGAGATGCATTGAGACAAATCAGGTGGAAAGGGTGCTACAAGAGTTCCATGTTGAAGCAGTTGGAGGCCATTTTTATCCAAGAGTGACAACATTCAAAATCATGAAAGCAGGATATTATTGGCCCAAAGTGTTTAGTGATTGTTACACATGGATCAAAAGGTGCAAGAATTGATCATTCTTCAAAGGTAAAGAAAGGTTAGCAAAAATTCCATTACACCTAATCTCAGTCAACCAACATTTCATGCAATGGGGATTGGACTTCATTGGATTCATCAATCCAAATTCAAGCCAGGGCCACAAATGGATTCTAACAGTGATAAATTATTTCACCAAGTGGACCGAGGCAGTGGCACTCAAGGAAGCCAATGAGTCTAGTATCCTAGATTTCTATGAAGGGATAGTAACCATATTTAGAGTGCCAACCACCATCATATCAGACAATGCATTAGCATTTATAGGTTCCAAGATCATAGGATGGGCTGTTAAGAATGGGACTTATTTGAGCACTTCATCAAACTATTACCCTCAAGGTAATGGCCAGGATGAGTCCACAAACAAGAACTTGCTAAAGATCATCAGAAGAAATCTTGATGAGAATCAGAGGACTTGGCACACAAAGCTCAAAATGGCCTTATGGGCTGATAGAATAACACCCAAGAGATCCACAGCAACTCTCCATTCAAGCTCGTTTATGGGAAAGAGGCAGTGTTGCCTATATCACTTGAGTTGCCAACATTGGAGCTCGTGAAGTAATTAGAGATGTCTGAATTTGAGCCAATGGAGGCCAGGTACATGGAGCTAATGGAGGCCGGTACATGGAGTGATAGAATTAGAAGAAACCAGAGAACACGCTCTTCAAGCAATGGAAAAGAATCAAGCCTTAATCAAGAGATGTTTTGACAAGAAGGCAAAAGCAAGGACCTTCCAGGAAGGAGACCTAGTTTTTAAATGGGATGCAGATCGAGCAAAACCAGGAGGCATTCCAAGTTTGATGCTATCTGGAGTGGCCCCTATATGATCACAAGGTGTAAAAGTAACAATGCTTTCCAATTGTCCACATTGGAGGGCGAAGAGTTGCGATTCCAGTGAACGTGATCTATCTTAAGCACTACTACTAAAAGGGAAGTCTCACCCCACACATATTAGTTTAGTTTCTATTTCCTCTGAGTGCTTCTGCACATTGTCTTGCTATAGTATAAATTAATTTTCTCCTAAGTGCTTTGCACACTCTGCATGCTTCCATTTGGAGCATGTATGATTTCAAATTTTGTATATAGTTGTGGTGCTATTTTGTGGCTCTTATATAGTCCATTCAGAGAGACAAATGAAGCCCTAGGTTAAAATAATTTTCTACTCTCAGAAACCTTCATTTCGAGATTTCTTATGAAAATTGAGAGTGCAAGCAGTGGGCTCATGAATCAGAGGTAGAATTAGTATCAGACCATCTTTCTCGAATCCATGCCCAACGGATACGACAAGGAAATTGGTCTATTCATCTAGTAGGAAGATACCCCTATGAGTCACCAAATTGTTATCCATATTTCACCCCGCACCAAATATTGGATCAACCATGACCCCACATAAGAGGAACCTAAGAAAACTCATTCAAATCCTATAAATTGGTTGTAGAAGGACTCAACCATGGAGTGGCGAGAGGCCAAGAGAGACTAAAGGACCCTATGTAAAAGAAACAACTCTGTTGGGCCGTTTCCACGTCTTAAATCCGTTCTCCAAGTTACAGGCAGACTCAACTATGAGATAATAGGGTCAGAAAAGAAGGGGTGATGCCGTGGAGGAACCAAAAACAAGAAGGGGAAGAATGGTGAAGTTTCGAGGTCCTCGGGCTCGAAACTATTCAGAAAAGGGTCTAGAAATGATTAAGTATGGAGGAGGTAGTGGAAGAGGCCACGTGTCCTAACAATGCTTCTCCAAAAGTGAATCCAAAAAGGGGAAGTCCAAACTAGCACCAGGCTTCCACATGTCTAAAATCCCAAAAATTTGTGGGGCTGTTGAAAAGTATTCAACTAAGAAAGAAGGTGTCAAGTATATCACTGGCACAAAACCAAAAGGAGCAACGTGTCAAGCGGAGCTTCAAGGCTGCAAGAGTTTTTGCAAAGGTAAAAAGGATAAATTACGGACCTGTAGGACTGATTTTTGTTCCAAGCTATTTTCCACAAGTCCCATATCTTTAAAGGGGACCCATTTTTGAAAATCTGTTTTCCCACCCATTGGTACGAACTCGATGCAAAATTTGAAGGGGCATATCTTTCGAATCAGGGCTCAAAATATTGCGAATCTGAAACCATTGGAAAGATCTTGGCCTCACCTACACTATGGAAGTCTAAAACTTTAATTTTTATGAGGTTAAGTAAAGGAGAATGAAGGAGACATCTTCAATATTTCAATGCAGGATCCATCTATCTCAACAACTAGATCAGATTCAATCTGTTTCCTTCGTTTCCTCTTCTTTCAAGGTGCCGAATCAAAGATTGATACAATAAATATGAATTTGGGGGTAGATTTTATCAGAAGCATTAATGGTAGTGGTTGAGCTTCAACCTACTTTTCCCACTTCCCTCTCTCTTTCTTCTCTCTGATCGAATCTATAAATATGGGGGCAAGACTCATTGTAAAGGGTTGGACATTCTTTGTTTTGCAGCTCCCTTCTCCTTCTAGTAAAGGGATTTGTGGGGTTCAGGAATTCATAAAAAAATGTAATACGTTTATGCCTTTTGGCTACTTTGTAATGAATTGTATCAATCCACAGAGCAATAAAACACGTCTGTGATCGATCTTAGATCCTTTCTTGTTTCTTTTGCTTCCATTTGGTCTTCCATTATAGATCTGGCTATCTGTGCTTGTTTATTGTATGCATTTTGTTGGTTTGTGTCTATTGGAAAAATAAGTGTTCATCATTCCTTTGGTGCATCACCTGGTAGTTTAGTTATTTCTTATTTCTTATACTCTTTTATCCCCTGTCTCCTTGGCAAGTTTTAGATTAGGTATAGAAATAGATCCTCTGCAAATCCTTACGTATGCACCTAAATAGAGGGATAAGGAACCAACCTTTAATCTGGAGAGATTTTCCATTTTTGTAAGGTCCCACACCTTAGGAAAAGTTCAATGTTATGTAATCACACCAAATGACCCTACCTTAGAAAAGCAGATTTTTAGAACTCATTTGGGGGTGCTGTGATTTCACACTAACAGTTTTAGCCTACTCGTGGGACAGAGAAGTCTCCATCTTATTATAGTAAGAATTGATGTACACTTGCTATGATTCTGGATTTTAAGAAGTCTTAAAATTGTACATCTGACGACTCCAATAGAGGAAGAATCCACTAGTTTCAGAAGCCCAAGCTTGGGAGATTCATTAGAAAAACCCGGTTTGGAGAAAGGAAAGAAGGTATATTTAAATACTTGTGTCTATCCCCAAGTAGAGAAAGGAGAGGAAGAAGAGTTCAGAGGTCCCCATCTCCACCAAGCAGAACCTTATCAACACCTCCACCTGTAAGGCCTTTCTTTTAGTCTGCAAGGGTTCTTACACCAATCAGAATGGCACAACCAAATCCATATGTCAACTTCACCAGAAGCCTCCCACTCACCTTGAATGCACAAAATCTAGTCCCGATAGTAGTGTTAAAGAGCATCTCATATTTCTCTGGGGAAAATAAAACTTCTCATGGTGATCATGTCCAAGATATTGCGAATGTCTATAAAATCCACGAGATCCATGAGATGGATATTACAATCAAGATACTGGCTTCTTCACTCAAAGGGAAAGATTCACAATGGTTCAAGAGTCTTGAGGCAGGCTTTATCTAGAATTTAAATCAGCTATGTAGAACTCCTCACAACCAGTTTGGAGAGAAAGGTGATAACTTGTCTTTATTAGAGCAACTAACAACGATCAAGAGAGCCCCAAATGAGTAGTTGATGTGACTTCAACTTCAGATTCCAACATTACTTTAGAAATTAAGATCTTGATGGTGGTGTTGAATTTAGAGCGCCTCTCTATGGCTAGTAAATCCCCACCGTGTGGGGGTTAGGATCAGGTGTAGTGAAAATGGTGGACCGAAAGGATAAAAGGTAGAGAGAAGAAAGTGACTTAAGTATAATGAGGTGCAAGAGAGGGAATTAGAAAAGAAGCTCAATATTGGGGAGTCTGTGGAGTTAAGAAGGATGATGGCTCATGAATTATTTGAGGCTCTCATAGAAGGAATGGAGTAAGAGCATCAAGCTCTCCCCCACTTAGGTAAACATAGTGGAGAATCCCCTCTAGCTTCTGATGAGAGTGCGTATGATGAGGAAAGAATAAGGACTGTGGGCACACATTTGATCCCACCTGACGACCTTTCCCTTGCACTCGAGGTTCTAATTCCTGAAATAGTTATTGATAAGTAGGCTAGTGTTGGTGATAGAGTAATGATGGTTAGATTTCAATTTCCATTGAGTATAAGATTTAATCATATAGAACATTCATCGATGATAGTGTAAAATTCATATTTGTTATTTGGAGGTCCAAGTGGTGGTCTATTTTCTAGTGTGTTATCTTGACAGAGCATGGGTGTGTAGAACGTTGGTAACACATCCGGGAGTGGCACAACTTTGCAGATCCGTGGGAGTTCAATTCCATACAATAGTTGGAACAAATAGTAGCTCATCCTTTGGTCCAAAGTGCCTACTACAAGAGGTGGATCAAGAGGATCAGGAGGTTTGGGATCTAGTGGATCTGGTGGTTTTAAAGGTGGAGGGAATACTGGATGTAATACGGAGTTCTGATCCAGTGGGCATTTTATGCATCAGAGTAAGTTATTTATGAAATTTCATTTCACCTCGCAGAATAGAGAGGAATTGAAGAAGTAGTAGAGAACATTCAAATGTGAAAACTTCTATGGCTGTGAAAGGGATTACAACCCCTGAGCGTAAGGAAACTTAGTTTTCTACTACTTCACAAGGGCGCACACATAGCTGGTATAAGAAGTATGATCCAAACTAGACTTGTGTAAACTACACTACAATCCGTGATGTTTTCTTAGTAGATTTTCATATACGAGTTTGAGAAAAGAGCATAATCATGCTAAAGGATATTAAATAGGGTGTGGATGAGAGTGTCAGGGAGTATGATGCCCATTTCAAAACCTTGTTATCAAATTTATCTTATGATATTCACCCTAGCCAACATACATAGTGGTTTTTGGCGGTTTGATCACACCTTTTAGAAGGGAGCTTTCTCATAAGACATTTATATATTCATGCGAGAACTTGGAGACAAATTTTCTTGCTAAGGTAGTGGGAAGTCTAGATATTGGATTTAACCTATTTTGGAGGCACAAATTGCATCTATGGAATTTTTTTTGAAAAAACTATCAACCAATTAAACTCATGAGATGCAAAATGGAATTTGATTTATAGATTGCAAGGTGGAAGGGAATAGTAAGTATATATTTCCTCGCAAGTCGATGCGTTCCATGTTGAAGGATTGTGAGATATGTCACTTACATCATGATGTGAGTAGATGTACCCTCTCTTGCACTGCACGGTCCATATGAATGTATCCATGTACTGTAAAATTTGCAAGTCTTATACTCATGACACTGTTAACTTCAAGATAATCGATCCTACTCATGAGGCTATTGAGGATGGAGTGTGCTAGACAAATGTAGCAAGATGATCCAAGGATCAGGGAGAGAAACGTAATGAAGGGCATAATAATGGTGATAACTAGAATAAAGGATTTCGTGGAGGATACAAAGGTGGGGTCGTGGTGGAGGAAGAGGAGGATTCCCTAGAGGTACTTGTTTTACATGTGGATCTCCTAATCATTACTAGCCCGAATTCCCTCAAAATTTCATTTCATCATGGTGTGGGAAACAACACAAGTTTGAAGAGTGCCCTGATTTGTATGAGCACATGAGTAAGCAACATAAATAGGATAATGGCACGGATATGATTAAAATATAGTGTGTCGATGGAGGATAATGGATGCTAAAGGTAGGACTATAATTTGGACTACAACATTTGTTAGTCATTACCTACGTGCTTAGCAAAGGCGCACGCATGAATCTCCAAGGCAAAAACCTGTTATAATGAAAAAATAAGTAATCAATGCGAAGAAAAATGATGCTAAACATCGAAAGAGGTCTATATAGAGACTATGTAGGTGATTAGAAGTTTGCAAGGAGGAATTAATGGCTCAAAGGAACATGCACATGCATTGGACAAGGTAAAATAGGTTGATATCCCGAAGTAAGACATGGATTACTTGAAATAATTATGTCAGATTTTGTGACAAGAGAACATCATCTCGTTACTAGGTGAGTGGTTGAGAGAGAAGGTACTATGTGTACTACCCGAGATCGTGAGGTAGATCCTCCATGAAAATATGCCTCCCCATAATCAAGAATATGAAAAATATATTGCTTTGAATGTGGTTATAGATGGATGGATCTTGAGTAATATTTTGATAGATACTGGTTTAGAAGTTAATGTGCTCACATTGTGCTTGTAATCAGATGGGAAGACCACCATTATAACCTTCTAAAAATGTGTTGTACATGGAAAATTGGACTAGGGATAATCCTATTGGAGTGTTAAAGGATGATACTATTATGATTCAAAGGGCCAAGTTCACTAGAGACTTTGAGGTAGTAGAGCTTGCCAAAGCGATAGTTTCCAACCATTACTTGGGTTCCCTTGGTGTTATACAAATAATGTAGATTTGCACTTCAACAAGGGGTACATTAGCTTCAAGAAAAAAAGATTGCGTCATTATACCATTGACATATGAAAAGGCTGCTCCCTATATTGAACCCTTGAGTGAAGAGGACTTGAACAAAATATATGCATGCAATGTCGTGGATCCCTGAAGCAAATGAGCCATATAAGGAAGGAGTGATACAGTGGGATGATGTTCATTCAATTAGTGATACTACAAGTATTTCTTGTGATAACTGGGCACATGGAACATATGAAGTAGTAGGATGAGATATTGAGAATAATGTTACTTGTATAGTGAGGCAACACTGCTGTCTCGACATTTAGGTCAGAACCAGGTACCTCGGTATACTAGTGAAGGGAACCTTGACATATTCTTGTGTGCCATGAAATGCCGGTGGATAGATCAAGTAGAAATAAGAAATATTCTTATATATACTCTGTGTGGGACTATAATGTGTTGGTGGATGACACCCAGAGATAACCTTGCAGAGTGGTGAGAAGTGAGAATCACCTTCTCTATGAGGTTTCTTAGGAATAATGTACCCTCACAAATTTATAAATTTCATGGGAAGGATTCTACTTCGCACCACGTTCAGAAGTGTGAGAGCCTCTGGACCGAGGGGTAGGAAGCCTTACCACCATCACTATGGGTACACAAATTCTACACTACCTTAGGTGGTTGTGTGTGCATATGGTATGTGCATGTAGAGTTAATAAGAGTAAAAATAAATTGGCAGGAGATGACCTCAGGTATGATTCATACTTTTGATTATTTTTCAACTAAGCCTCAGGTCAAAGAAATACATGTAGATTGTAAAAATCCTTACCCTGGGAGATAACACAAAGCTTGAAGAAATATTGTTGGATATGTTTGGAGAATTGGATCTCGAGGCGCTCCTTGACCTTGAAGATAATGAGGAGAAGAACTAGCCCGTGCTTGGGAGGAAAAAGAAAAGGGTAAGATGCTATGCATGATAGATGGTGAAGATGATGAGGATAACAATTTAGTTATTGATCACACTAAAGGTACGTGTGAGGTGATGGATACAACATATATTAAGGTGTGCGTAAATAATGAACCTTTAAAAATGAAGAAAATTAACATTGGGATAGACACAAATCCCAAAGAGGCCATTATTGGTGACTATTGGTCGAAGAAGGAGGTTGCAGAGATTATTGAGCTCTTACACAACTTTCAAGATCTGTTTCAAGAGGATATCATGAATTGAAAGGATTACACCCTTCTTTAGGGGAGATGTGAATCAAACTTAAATAAGGCACACACTCGATTAGGAAGAGGCCTTACATGATGAATCCTAATCTGTGCATCAAGGTGAAAGAGGAAATTGATAAGATGCTCAATTCTGGTATAATTGATCCTATTGAGGAGTCTGAATGGGTGAGTCCCATGGTCATCAACATTAAGAAGGATGGGAAGATAAGGATCTATGTGGATTATAGGGAGTTGAATGCTTCATGTGTGATTGATCCTTTCCCCACCCCTTTTACAGAAGAGATACTTGAAGGATTTTCTAGGCGTGAGATCTATTCTTTTATAGATGGGTTCTCTAGTTATCATCAGGTGTGGATTGCTAAGGAAGATTAGGAAAATACCACTTTCACCACAGAGTGGGGAAGTTTTGCATACATCGTGATGCCTTTTGGATTGAAAAACATGCCTGTAGTGTTCTCGTGCATCGTGGTACAAGCCTTTCAGGACTTCATTCATAAGTTTTTACAGTTTATCCGAATGAATGGAGTGTGTATGGGTTAGTTAAATATCACTTTGTGACAATTTGAGACTTATGTTTGAGAGGTGTAGATAGTTAAGCATCTCCTTAGATATTAAGAAGTGTATCTTTGCTACACCCTTTGGGACTCTATTGGGACATATTATATGTAAGGAAGGCTTGTTGGTAGATCTTGCTAAGGTTGTTGTTATCTTGGGCTTGGAGGAGCCTACCAATCAGAGTGAGGTGCGTGGGTTCTTAGGACACATAAGTTATTATAAGAAGTTCATTAAGGGGTATGCTAAGATTGTTGCACCCTTGGAAGAATTGTTGAAAAGTAAAGGGAAGTTTCATTGGGATGAGGCGCAACAAATAACATTTGAGACATTGAAGGAAAGACTTACTTCTACACCCATTTTGCACTTTCCTTCTTAGGATAAGCCATTTCATGTATATGTTGATGCCTTTGGCATGTCCATTGGAACAATGTTAGCAAAACTTAGAGATGGGATTGTTGATCATTCTATCTATTTTGTGAGTAGAAAGTTGACACCAGATGAGAAGAACTACATGACTAGAGAGCATGAAGCATTGTCAATGATTTACGTGTTGAAAAAGTTTCAAATTTTTTTCTCAAAATCCTTTTATATATTTACAAAGATCACATGACACTGAAATACTTGGTTAATAAGCCCATTTTGTTTCAATAATTTGACTTTAAAGTGGTAGTAGAACCAGGAAAAACAACTCACAACCCGACCACATGTCAAGGATAAACTATGGTGAGGAAACATAGAGCATTGAGGAAATAATGCCGGATGTACAGCTGCTCGATTGAACCACACGACCTCTAATTTAGAATACATACTTGTTTTTTTGTGTACTTGGTGTGGCTCCTAAAGGAATTAATAGCTTAGAGAAGAAACAACTTGCCATACACGCCCGCACCTTATATGTTAATCAACATGAATGTATACAAGCTACGATGGGATGATGTTTTGCGTTAGTGTGTAATTGAGTATGAGCACGAAGCTATCATGGAGTAATTTCATGGGAGAATTGTAGGTGGACAATATGCAAGAAATACTACTTTACGTAAGATTTTTTTGGCTAGCTTGTGGTGGGAATTAATATACAAGGATTGTAAAGAGTATGCCAAGGTGTATGATCATTTCCAATGCTTTGGGAAGCCCAGGAATAGAGATGAAATGCATTTGAGACCAATAGCGAGTGTAAAACCTTTTGAAAAATAGGAAATTGACTTTGTGGGATTTATTTCACCACCTTCGCATAGCACTGGTTCGTGCTACATTATTACTTTTATATATTATCTGACATAGTGGGAAGAAGCGGAACCTACAAAGGATTGTAGGAAGTTAATGTAGCAAGGTTCTTATGGGAGAACATCATCAATGGGCATTGGTGTCCATTGAGTTTGACAAGTGATAGGGACACACACTTTTTGAATGAGACTATTAAAATATTATTGGCAAATTTTATGGTGCACACCACAAGATAACACTCTATCACCCACAAGCCAATGGGACTATTGATGCTTTCAAAAAGATATTGGGACATACATTAACAAATATCTGTGATGTTGGAATGAAAGAATGGGATGATAAAGTATCTATTCTACTTTGGGCATACAAGAAAACTTATAAAATATTGAAAAAGGTTACATCCTTCCAGTTGGTGTTTGGAGTAGAGGATATTTTACCAGTGGAATTTATGTTACCCTCTCTCGTGTGTTACACATGAGGGGGTTAGATGATGAGAAAGCCCTTGAAGAGCACATTTAAAAACTGATGTAGTTGGATGAGCAACGCACCATAGCATGTTGGAGCTAGAAGACAAAGAAAGATAGGAAGAAGACATGTCATGATGGACACATTAAAAATAAATAGTTTGAGGTTGGATAGATGGTCCTTCTTTATGAATCCAAGTTTTCGCGTCACTCTAGATAATTGAAGGTGCAAGGTTTGGACTATATGTTATGACCTATATACTTGATTCAAAGTCTTTGGATGGAACATGGTTTCCTAGTTATTTTAACGGAGTAGGCCGAAACCCTACTATAAATACATCTTTTAGGTGTTTATAATAAGGTAATGTTGTCATGTTAGATTAGATTTATTTTAATGCAATTTATTTATATGTTTTTCCTTTCATCGTTTCTATGCTTTGTCAATTTAGTTCAATGTTTTGTGAAATAAGCACACTTGCACACTAGTAGATGATTACTATCGAAGTGATTTCATGCACAGAGGACTGCACATACTTTTAGTGTGGGGTGGATTGAAGTGCTAGAGATGAAAATGGTTGGCACCCTCTTGTTATAGGTTGGTTTGGTTGAAGGCTTCTTCTAGGATGTTGGTGTGGAAAAGGAAAAGATGTTATATGTGCTATGTAAAAGGTGTTATGAGGAAGGTTGAGATGATTGAAGACCACGTGGAAAAAGTGATCATGTAGTGTAACATGAGGTAGGAAATGACATGTGAAACTACTTGGGATATGGTGTAAAGTTTTTTTACTTTGGTGCGGAAGGCGCACATAGGAGGTATGAGGAAAATAAGTAGTATTAGCATGATAAAGGGTTACAACTACGGTGTGCGAGGTGAATTCGTGGAAGTTAACATTAAGCAGAAAAAGTACTTTGTTGAAAAGTGACTTAAAAATGTGGGTCAAAGGGACAAGAAGGTCATGAAAAAGTATAAATAAGGGGGTTAGGGTAGTCATTTGGATACCTTGATTTCAAAGAAATCAAAGTGATACCGAGAAGATTGAAGAACAACAAAGATCTTATGGTGATGTAGAGTTTATGCAAACCGAAGTGCTTGGGAGATGTGTAGAGATCCTTACGAGAGAGGTGAGTTGGAGTTGGAAGTGGAGCGATAAAGGGTTACATGTAATTGAAGCCGTTAGAAGTCATGGGGCTCAGGTAGAGAGTGGTTGAAGGATAAAACACCTAGGGCATGTGGTGAAAGGTAAATGACACCAAAACGAAGGAAGTTTCGAGATAAATAGACCCGAGGTTGTGGTGGAGGAACCCTTAGAAGAAATATATTCCAAAATGCAGTACCCTCCTGGTGTTTTGTAGGTGGAATTATGGAAATTGAAGCTCACTCGTTGTAAAATTAGTGAGTTTAACCACCATAAAAACAAGAATGAGAAGAAGATGAGGAAAACTTAGTAAATTTACTCCTAGGAGAAGATGAGGATGGAAACCCTCGAATTGATGACTCTATGTAGATAGAGTTGGAAAAAATTGGCATGCTACAATTATGGGAGAATTCATTCTTCACAAAGCCCACACATCTATTTTAATGGATGATGTCACAGGTACACAAAGAATTCTACTTTGCGGGCAGAAGTAGGATGCGTCTCATAGGTTAGTTGATTGGATGAGTTACAAGATTAAAGAGTATGAGAGAAGATATGGCCCTAGAATTACATGTCAGTAGTGAAAATTGAAGAACTTGCAAAGAAATTGAGTTATGAGAAGGGAGGTAGGAAAAACCATCATGGATCTAGATGAACTGGAACTTAGGGTCAATACGACTTGTGAGATAAAAATTGTGCACTTTGGAGTGCTAGACTAATATAAATAATATGTTCTTATACGTGGCCTAAAAACATCAAAGAGGGCACATTACAATTTGACCTAGTATGTTACTGCAGACAATATCATAGAGGAGGTGAAGCTACAGAACAAGGAAGAAGTGAAGATTACATGGGGTTCCATCCTTCTCTTGATCGTATTTTGGGAGATAGGCATTCCAGATGGGCCTAACGAGAATATGTGGGTTTACCCACCAAGTAGATCCATCACCCGCAGTTCAATTCATAGGGTTCACTTGTGATGGCACCATCACAAGTACTTACAAGGCAAGAATTAACAAATGGTATGATATACCGCATGGGTCTTTGAGAATTAATGGCACTTTCCACGTGAGTTTCCTAAAATTTTTGGATACCAAGTAAAGTTTGCAATGATGTAACACTTTAGTCTTACGAGATTCAAGATGGTGAATGGAGAGATGGGGCCATGGTACAAACTCTTGTTTGCATTCATAACTAAGTATTTGAAGTGCTCCATCAATAGATTGAAGGATGCACAAAAATTAACATATGACATAGATAAGGTGGATTCTAACATACATAATTTACACGCCATTTACAAATGTGACTACATGACCATGTACTTGGAGGTCTTGGAGCCAATTTTTTTGGATATGCAGCCGCATATAAATGTGACAATTAAAGGGTTGATTAGTAGAATATTTGTGCAACTATGCCTGAAGACTTAAGGAGGAGTCGAAGTGGAGGTCACAGACTCCACTTTTCCATATCCGAGGGGAAAACCAGTGCCACCCATCAAGGTAGTCCATGAGGAAGAGGTGCAAGAGGAAGAAGAGGGAGATGAGGAAGAAGGGAAGCTTAACACTTCCCATAAAAGAATGTTCTATACTCGCAGGAGTAGTAGTGGAGGTGCGGGGACTTCTCGGCAGGGTAACACGAGAGAAAGAAAAGAATAAGCACACTAAAGTAAAATAAGTCTCTAGCTCGAGATGGAGGCAAGGTATGAAGGGAAAGACTTCTCCACACTAAGGGATGCGTTGGAACAGGAAATGGAGGAGTAGGAGAAATGGGTGTGAGAAAAGAAAACATAGCAAGATTGTGAGAAGAAAAAAGGGATTATGAAAAAGAAGAGATAAAGAAGAGCCTAGTGAGGGAGATTACTCCGGTGAAACTTGAGAGCATGGGAAGAAATAGAAAGGGACTAATGAAACTTTTTTCATCAAGGAGGACAAAGGATTGGGGACAAGGAATAACACCCCTACGCCGAAGAAGTGATGATTGAAAATGAAGGTGCAAGAAAACAATGGACCCCAAGGTCACCACATATGGACTTCGTGGATGACCCCGCAAAAGTATTATGTGTGAGATTATAGAGCACAAAGAGGCAAAAATAAACTACATGCGTGGCAGCTACTAGACCAAGACGGGGTATCGGACTAATAAGAGGTTGAGCTAGAACATGCACAATAACTCGAGGAGATGAAGTTTGAGGTAAATGAACATGCAATTAATACTATTTACTTGAAGAATAAACATAGAGAGACATAAAAAGTGGTGAAACAAAACCATTTGACTTAGGAGAAAGCATGCAATACGTTGCACAAGTTGTCCTCTGAAGTAGTATGGAGAAATTTGGATTCAAGCGCCACTGTTCACACACTGTGTGTGAGATAATAAGAAGGAAGGATAATTAGATAGATTGCGCAAGGGGATGAAGGGAAAACATACCAGTAAAAAATAAGTGTATGATAGGATGACACACTAGTTCAAAATATTTTGACACAATATCCGTCCTTGGTCATTTGGCGCAGACAAATTATGGTGATGAAATGGAATATCTTGAGGACTTGGTGGGAATGTTATTGGTTAACATTCAAAATGGCATGGGACTATCTTGAAGTGTTCACCATGGAAAAAAAGAAAAACAAGATAACAATTGAGGCTGAATCACCGAGTTAGGATAATTGCTAGCCTAACTCAAGGAAGTAAGTACACTGGTAGATGTGGGCTTCAACCAATGCAGAAAGTGCAAGCCATTTATTGATGCTAGAGTGGTGGATGAGGAAGCAGTCCTGAAGGCCATACAAGAAAAGGTCCCCACAAAAAACTTGAGTGCACTCAACTGATTACTAAGACAAGCTGTGAAAAAGTACAAAATCAAGAAAAAGTGTGATAAGTTTGAGTTTAGGGTTTGCAAGTTACAAAATTCCATATTGGAACACATGGATGTTTTTGATGGAGCTTGCGTAGAGCTAGTAGTGGTCATACAGGAACTGAAGAGTAGAGTTGAGGAGATAACACTTCGAATCAAGTACCAGATATTTTGGGGAGGCATCGAGGAAGGCTTTGAAAGAATTAGAGGAGTGGGATAAGCTTAAGGATGAAGTAGATGCAGATTTCCCTGATCTTATCCAGGTGCCTTGAATGTTTTTGGTATGATGTTCATTTTTGGATTTTACAAATTTTGTCTTCATGAAGCTTTTGTACTTAGTGATCGAGGAATTTTCAGGATGGAAATATAGCTAGTGTGGGGTAATGTTGGACCCTTGAAAAATATACTAAGCATAAGTGACACAAGGGGTTTTAGGAGTGGGAGTTAGGTGCAAAGGAATTCACGAGAGTAAGATAGACATCGTGCGAAGGCTTGTGCCTTGATAGATTGTATTCCATACTTATCAACATTATGAACCATGAGAAAATCTTAAAAGATAGAGGTTGAATTAACATCAAAGAAAGGTTTTGGAGATAAGAATAGAGCATGAAGACTTACAGTTCAAGAAAATTCTATTTTGAGATAGATCTCATGCAAAGGAAGTTAAAACATCATGTAGAGCTTAGGCTATTAATAGGATTAGATCTACAGTTTATATTAGAAGATAATCTATTATTAGTGAGCTTGCATGCTCTTGTAGTTGGCTTGTAACACACACATGGCTATTTATAACATGCGGGCTATTTTTTGAGAGTGCATGGGCGGTGAAGGGAAAGACCCCGCCCCTATATACGTATTGATTTACACGATTAGAGAGAGAGTATGTTTATGTAGGGTTATGCTGTTGTTTTTCTTATGCGCATGATCTTATGGAGATAATATTGATGTATTCATCTATTGTCTTTTGATGAATTAATGAAATGGACCTTTATGGTTGGATATTGATTGTTGACACATCATTCATGGTAATTATATGGTGAAACTGATTTTAAATGTTATGTGATCTATATGTTTACTTATTTATGTATATTTCTACTTGGAGCTCATGGATATGGTTATTATGATTATGGGACATAAGGTTATGCATGCTAACTCCTTTCCGGATATGTCATAAAGAGAGATCGGTACCCTTGTGCACTTTGGTTGAGTGCTCAAACCTATTTGAGTGATGTGCTAGCGTGCCTTTGGCTGTCCTTGGTAAAATAAAAGACTACAGACAATACACCAAACATTTTTGAACACCACGCTACTTCACCCAAGCAACACTCACCAAATAAATACATCATCATGACACCTCATGGAGACTCATATGACCCCTAAAATACCTTTTCCATTAATGACAACCTAAGACACAATGGCCAACACCTTTCTCCTTTGGCACATCTATGTTTTGTTGTTCTCTCTTCAATATCTCATATCTATGCCTCCCTTATAATGAGCCCTTAAGGGGTATTTATACTAGTAGGGAATTTACCTTCACAAGTTGAACAATATTTATATGTATCCCTTGATTTTAGTCTAAAACAACTATCTATTACATTCAGGTAGTGGATATACCATATCTCACTTGTTTTACTACTTAACACACATTGTATGGTAGTCATCATTCTTTTGTATTGAAGTTTCACCGCTTTGATGACCAATTATTTGTTCTACATACTTTTTGGCTTATTCTTGGAAACTCTATTTCGTCACTTGATCTCCTTCAACTACCACTTTGCACGCCACTTTTCCTCTCTTGGCATGCATGTATTTTTCTATCACTCGATCTCCTTCAAATACCACTTTGTGTGTCACTTTTCCTCTCTTATAATGCATACATTTTGAATTACATTCAATTTTTTATAATTAAGTAAAATTTTTCCTTCAATGCATCAAAATTTCTTGCCCATGCAGTTTCCCCACGGATCCAAGTATCTACATGTGTTTCCTTTTTCAATTATATCCATGCACTTCTAATTTTTTTCATGCTCTTTAAAGGGATATGGAATTTCCTTTGTTTATTTTGAAACATGTATGCACATTTTGTATTCTTCTTCCACCACATGTGCACACTCCAAAGAATAAGAAAGAATAAATAAAAATAATGGTTTCCTAATGTGGGACTTAAACATTTAAAGAAATTAAATTTGTATCTCAAAATTTTCTCGCTCAACATCACCCCTCACTAAATTTATTCCCCTCTTCAAACATTTTTAGTACACCTTTCCTTAAAATAGCTTTATATTTCCTCCCTTGATCTAAGGATTTTTGATGTAGGGTTCCCATCTTTTTGGTGTGCATAGTGAGATCCTTCAAAGATTTGATACCATTTTGGGGTTCTTGCGTATCTCGCTTGAATTTTTGCAAGGTTTTCCCTACCTCATTTTTTTCTACATCAAGGGTAATTTCTTCCTTAGAAGTTAGATTTATTAGATCACCTATGTGCTGCTTGATTTAATGTTTTTCGTACAATTTCTTCTTCCAATTTATCAATATCTTGAAGTAGTTTTTTCCGATAGTGTACCGATATCATTATTGTCAACCTGAATTTCCAAGGAATTATCTTTTTGGACTTCAGGTAGAATCCACCCACAAAAATCTTAGATTTTTTGAAAAATAATTTGACTATCTTTTCACAGATGCGACCTTCTCTCTAAGTTTGGTGTCCAAGTCCGCACAAGTATTCAATTTCTCAACATAAAGAGATCTAATTTTTCCATCTCTTCTTTGATATGATATGAAAAATATTTCCCTTTGCTTTCATATGATTAAGAAGCATATTTACTAGTTTACAAATTCTTAACACCTCACCATTAGTCTAATGGAACTCCTTTGAAAATCATGGGTTCATTAGTGATGATCCATTTGCACAAATTCATGACATTTAAGTCTCTACACATACACCTCTCTAATAATTATTTTTTATCTTTGGAAAGCTTGGATATATTTTTTTATCTCATGGAGATCCTTGGTCAACTCATTCACCTTATCTACTTGTAAGTGGCTATATGCGCTATTCATGAGATGTTGTTGGATAACCTCTTCACCGAGTTTTAAGAGTGCATCCTAACCTAGGTTTTGGAATTTGGAAAGTGTTTGTGAAGGCCACTACAATTCCTTATAAAACCTCAGTTGGAAGCTTATGAAGGCTTTAAAGGGGATCTCAAATTGGGTCTCATTTGTGCAAGCATCTAGGGTGAAGGATAATGACATCTTTTTTGTTGTCGCAATCGTATCCTTTGTTGTTTTTTCCATTTTGGAATCTTGAAATAATATAATGTAGGGTTTTTTTTATTGTATTCCATATATTAATTCTTTGTCTTATTCATCTTGTTACAAACCCTTTCCATTTTTAGTATGATGTTGTGCATCTTATTCTTCATCACTAGCCCGTGTTCCTTAGGGTTCTATTCATATTCTTTGCGTGTTTCCTCCTCTTCATTATTATTTTCTCCTCTTCCTCTCCAAAATTTTATATTTCATAATTTTATTCAATATTAGTAATATATGAAGGAGTTTTTTGAGGTGTATATGTTCTAGCATTGGGGACTTTAAGATTTTGGCTATTTTATGGACCAAATTGCATGCATACAAGAATTTTTGTAGGGAAGGTGCCCTTAGAGGAGTAAAAATTGTTAGCACTTGTTTATCCTTCTCCTCCTTTAGAGGTGTGCACATATTTCTGAATTAGCCTATTTTCAATTTCCATATGTGTGGATGCAAATTTTTTTGTCAAACCCTCCATTGGTCTTGTGTTACTAGTTAACTCTAGGATGGGCGTGGAAGTTCTTGCGGTGTATAGTATTCACCTTGTCCTTCTTATAAGAGGGGAATTATCATCACATTATTAATTTTAATCTAATTTTCCCTCCATGTGATGCTCATGCATTTTTGGAAGAATCTCCATTTTTTTTTCATTTTCCTTTTTGGGGCATATTTGTCTTTTACTTTGGAAGTGCACGCATTTCTTTGTTTGAATCCTTAACATCCTATGACTGACCTGTTTTCTTCTTCTTTGGCTTTAATTGGTAGAACAATTATAGTGTTTGGTTGAATACTACTATAATTTCCAATGGGTTGATCTTGAAGACATCTATTTCATGTGTCTCCATATACATGCTCTTACTTGCATACATATATTTAGTGCGAAGGGTGTGTTTGTGTTTGCATCAATTTGTAATTTTTCACATCCCTGATCTAATCAAGGATCACTAAAAGTAATCCACCATGAATTAAAAAGGAATTTTAGCGAAAGAAGATAATGGTACATACATGAATATGGGTTACAAAAATGGGGTCTTAAGTTAACATGTTTTCTGAAAAATTGAAAAACTAGTATTTTTTCGTTGATTATTTGAGGTACTTACATTTAAAATTTGAACAATGTATAAAAACATGAATTATTCCATTTTGAGTCCAGTTTTCAAATCAATATTGTTTTTTGTTATCCCATAAAATTGACAACGGTAATTTCACGGGTAACCCGATCAAAATTTTGTTCTGGTCCCTCGTCAGGGACCCCTTGCATTCGGAACGTTGCAAAATCCCTTTCCGGGAAATCTAGTTTTCCAAACTTAGCCATTCTTGGTATATTTTGGTTGGGCACTCCTTTTGTTTGTGCAACACAGAGTAAGTATGTGCCCCCTTCATTTCCTTTGGTGCACCCTTTGAAGTGTCGACACATGTTTTGGTGCGCCTCCCCGTGATGCGCCTTTCTTGCATGCGCCAAGGCGCATTCACCGTCGTGTCAACAACATGATTGTTGCGCCATGTTTTGGTGCACCTCAAAGACATAATCACGTGTTAACACACGTTTTGGTGTGCCAAAGGGCACAAAGTTTACAGTGTCGATAGGTGTTTTGATGTGTCCCTTAAAAATTGGTTGGCACATTTATTACACCTTTGCCTATATATAGGCGCATCCGCCCTGTCACTTTCACAATTAAAAAACACGTGATAGATTTTGTTCCTCTGCACTTGTCAGCACGCCTGTCATCCTCGTATCGCATTCGTGGACCCCGCCTCGTCTCTCACATTATATATATTCCGGGTAGGTGGTCCTTATTCCTCTTGTGTTTTTGCTGTTGGTTGTTTGTTTGTGTAGTAGGAGGCATGGATTTGTAAAACCCCTCTTTTTGCTGCTTCTGCTTGTCCTTCTCCCCCATGCTCTTCCTCCTCTTTCCAGATCTACTGGTAAGGTGGGCTCTGCCTCAAGAAAAATCACTTGGACCTCCTTAGTATGCCCTCTTCACCATCCAAGAAACCCTGCAGAAGAGGCTTAAAACACATGCAAACCCCTCCAGAGAAAGAAAGAAGACTTAAAAGTTCGTGTTAGACTACATTTTCCTCTTGGCGCATTCGCCATGCTTGCTGCATAAAATACAGTTGCGCCCAGAAGGCACACTTTCCTTGCTTGCAACACCCAATAACCCTACGCCCTCTTGGCGCACCGAGCTCCTATGTTACATTGCAAATATTTGTGCCATTGGTGCACCCTGCACCCATGCAACACCAACCTTACTTGCGCCAAGTATAAATCGTGTTAAAACGGCACGGGCGCATCCCCTATTACAGCAACACAATGTCATGCAAACCTTCCTGTCTGCACCAAGTTCCCCTTTTGCACACGTAAAGATGATGTTACACACACTAAACCTGTGCCCTTTGGCGCATCCTGTCCCCGTGCAACATGAAAATTATCTGCGCCCGGTATAAAACACATATAAATGGCACAGGCACACTTCTTCTTGCAACAACAAAATGTCATGTGTAGTATCCATGTGCCTTGCACCCTTTGGCATTGATTTGTCCCTTGTAACACCCTTCTTCTGTGTGCCATACTATTTAACCTTGCAGCCTGCAGTGTTCATGCCCTGTGCCCTGAGGCCTTAAAATTGCTAACTCTTCCTTTGTCAATGCTTTAATGGGAGATCTAATAGCTAACATGGCTCTTCTACGTTGGGTTTCACTTCTTCTTCTTGCAGATCAGCAACTGAATTCAGAACTACATATGTCTACATCAAGCAAGAGGCCAACCAAGTCTAAGGGTAAAGCCAAGCTTACAGAGGAAGAGATGAAGTACAAATATCAGAGGGTCAGGATGCCCGAATCCCAGGTAGAATGTGACCTGGATATAAGAGACTCTGAGCTCGATCACATCGATATGGAAGATTTCTGGGCCAGAACTAGGAGGGTCACAGGAAGTCCCTGGATGGACAAACTGGTAGGCAGTGGCTTGCATTTTTTTGGGGGGATCCCATTAAGTGCAGTAAATAACGAATTCATGATGGTAGTGGCCCGCTGCTACAACAAAGACACGAGGTGTGTCCAAAATGAGAAGGGCGAGGTCATGATCAACCTCACTGCCCGGCACTTGAAATTATGCTTGGCATTCCTCACCACCGGCACTTTGTGGCCGTAAGCCAAGAAGACTGCACCAAGGCTTGGGAGGACAATGAAGACCAGTGCATGCAATTGATGAATGAGGTGTACCTGAAGAACAAGAAGGTGGTAACCAGATGGCCATAGGTTATTCACCGTAGTGATTTCTCCGAGGAACTAAGTGATACCATCACGTTCCTAAGTAGAGTATTTGGGCTTTCTGACGCCCATTACTTTCATAAATGGATGCTCAGGTACCTGGAGACAATGAACAAGAACGTGCTAGATCAACGCTTTGAGTGGGCAGAGATCATAAGCAGCACTATATCCGAGCAGCTCCAACAACTCACCACAACGGGGAGGTTCTACATGAACTCCTACGTAGTTTATGCTGCAGCCTTGGAGAGGGATTATCCAGCATTGAGCCGATGCGGGGTTTGGCCCCAAGTAAAAATATATGAATACTACCAGAGCTGAAGCTGGAAAATAGTATTTCACAGTTTACAAAGATTAATGATGCTTTCTTCTACGACATCATCTACCTTTTGAGGCCAAACATGACTCATGGTCGAATGACCAAGAGCATTGTTGCAGCAATGGAGAAGTGGGGGGCCTTATTCATGCAATTTCCGACCTTCACTTATCTCAGGGCAGCCAAATTCTTGGGGGAACCCACCAAATTGCCAAGATATGCCAGCCCCAAGCTGATCCTGTTGGAGCTATCTAGACAGCTCATAACCTACCACGAAAAGTGTTTGAAGAGAAAGAAGGGTGGAACTCCTTTCCCCCTCACAGTGGGCAGGTACACTTGTCTTTCCCACCACAAATCCCAGAAGATGTTTGCAGAGCTAGAACTACTCAATCTGAAGCACAACTTCCCGGAAAGGCCCACTTTCGATCCAAGGAATTTCCTTCCTAGGGCCAAACTCGATCCAATCCACATTCCGCAGATCGAGGACATTTATATCGACCTGTATCACGAGGTCGAGCTCAGAAGAAAGGATCACTCCCGCTTGGCTTTGGCCAAAATCATTCAGTACGGCGTAGCCATTGTCCCAAAAGGTTATCAAACTACTGATCAAGAAGTTGATCAGGTATATCTTGACACGGATGGGGACAACTGGCCGTTTGCTGTAATCGATAGAACTAAAGCACCCCAAACCATTGAAGAAAGGGTCAAAGAAACTCTGCGGAGAACAGAGCACTGGTGCAGGATGAATGGCCTCATCTACCTTGGGGTAGATTTCACCACATCTCCATTGGGCAACACACCTTCCAGGCCAAAACATCTGCCAAAGGGCAGGGGCAAAGACAAAGAGGGCGAGTCAAGCTCTGCCCAAGAAGAGGCTCCTGAGAGTCCCCCTTCCGCGCACGAGAACAAGTTGTAACTCTGGCTTCCCCAGAGAAAGAAGCACCTAAGATGTTCCGATGGGCACATCCACTCAGGATGTTGCCGCTACTACAACTATTGAGGTCCCTTCTATCCCTTCTCCCTCTCCTCCTTCCCCTCCTCGCGTGACCCAAGCGACCATTCCTTTGGTCGTATCCTCTCCCCCATCTTCTACTGTTCCCCCTTCCTCGTCATCCATCTTCTCTTCTCTCGCGGAGCTGTCCCCCACCATTTCTTCCCTCATCTCTCAGCTCCCTTCCATTCCCATGTCTACCTCCCCTGCAGTATCTCTTCCTCCCGTGAGCACTTTCTCGGCCTCCCTCTCAATGCCACCTCCAAGTGTCTCAACGCACTTTCCCTCTACTACTGCAGCTGCTCCCTTTTCTACTTCTGGTCCCTCTCCCATAAGTCCAGCATGGATCTCTCAGCACCTGAGCCAACAAAAGAGGAAAGTTCCCATCGCACCGATGGACTTCTCCGTCATCCCATCAAAGGGGGCCAAGAAGCAAAAACCTATAACCCGCTTCTCTCAGAGTGCGTCAGGAGAGAGAGTAATGGAGATAGCGTATCCCAATCCTTTAAAGGATAAAAAGGATTTTCTCTAATAGATTATACAGTGACCCAAGTCACAATGGGGACATCTTTAGAAAGCCTTCAAGGAGAGGCCCTATTTGCAGTTGAAACCCTTTGCAAGAAGCTTCAGGAAGTAAAGGAAGAAAAGAGGCTATTAAAGGAGCAAAATAAACATCTTCTCCACACCTTGAAAAAAATGGGCAGTGCACCTCCTACAACTACCGCCGAAACTCCTGAGCCTTTGGGGCAGGATAAGATAAATGAATACACCAAAATCGGCGAGCAGGGTATGGAAGTTTCCACCTGGAGAAGCCAAATCCTCAAAGAAAGTGAGGGAGTAATCATCAAGTTCACCAAATTGTATCAGAATATCAGTCGGGTGAACAAAGAGCTCTAGGCGATTGCAGGACCTATCTCTCGAAGAGCTAGACCATGCTAGGATGCAGCATGAGACCTTCCAGAAAATGCTCGACTGTTCAGTCAAAGATCTGGTCAAGTTTGGTGTCTTTGGTCACCCAGAGCCCTCAACAAAATCCTTTCTACTCTGGACTACCTGGGTTGATCAGTTGGAGTTTGTCCTGGAAAAGATTGACAAAGTCAAGGAGGAAGCCCTAGATGCAATGCATCAAATGGAGCAAATTTTCCTGAGAATGTCTCCGGGCTTGCTCACTCCTTCTTTCACCTTGAGAAAGGCAGATGAAACTATTCGGATCTTCAAGGAGATCGTTTCACAAGGGCTGGGACCAGAAGTCACTTTCGACGCCGAATCCATCAACAACCTGCTGGCCTGTCATGACTTCATAGGGTACCTAATAGAGGCAGAAAATGAATATTCCAAGCTCCCAGAAAAGCTCACAGATGAGCGGGAAACTTGCGAGGCTATCAGTGATCGTCACAAGGATCCTTCCAGGATCAACTTCAGCCCATGATCAGCAAGTTCATGGAATATCGGGCCCAGTTCCACATCACGTCTCCTGAGTAGCAGCAGAAGTAGGATACCCCCTTTTAGCCGCGGGACGATGATGAATAGTCTCATTCCTCTCGATCTTCTTTTGTAAATATCTAAAAGAATGATGACATCATCCATGTTGCACCATGGGATGATGTCATCCACCAAGTTGCCAAAAGTCAACAAATGACTTTAAGATATTTTGTAATTAAGTGGTTGGTTTGTTTTTGCCTTCTTTTCTTCTCTTCTTCTATAAATACTTGAATACTTGTTGTATTCAAGTGTGGATACTTTTCAGATGAAAAATAGAAGTAAGAAGAAAAGACTTTGAACTTTTTGTAACAGAAACAAATATTAATACAATATTTAGACTTTGTGTTGAATACCTATGTTTTACATCAGACCTTTCTTATGTTAGATCTGTATGTTTGTTCTGTTGAATCTACTTCTACTTTGTTGTCATTTATTCATCAGTATTGCTTTATTCATCTATGCAAGTAGGTTCGGCTCTGTTTACTACCAACCCAAATCATAGACCTTCTGACCTTTCTGCTTTGGAATTCATTTCTTTTCTCCCTTCAGATCTTTCCTATCTCCCCACCTCATTCCTTTCCCTTCTTTTACAGTTGGAAATACCTCTACTGGGATGAGATCCCAACCCCTAAAGGTAGAATATTGTGAGACTTGCATGATTCCTGCTAGTAGAATAGCAATAAACCAGTTTCGCTTTGCTGACTCAAAGAGGGGCTATGCCCTGCACACTGTTGGCTCATCTGTCCATAGATCTGCCCACCCAATGATTTTTAGACCAACAGTTTTGAAAATGGTGAAGTATAGGTGTTATAAATTGTTAAAATTCAAATAAGCACTCCTATTTTTAGATAAAGCATAATCAATAGATGACTGTATTCGCCCCTCACTTTTTTTAGCATTGTTTAGTATTTTTAAAAATCCTTTTATGGAAAGTTAGATAAAGTTATATATTATGTTATGCATATTTTTTAAAATTTTATCATACATATACATACATACATACATACATACATACGTACACACATACGTACATACACACATACGTACATACATACATACATACATACATACATACATACATACATACATACATACATACATACATACATACATACATACATACATACATACATACATACATACATACATACATATAATGAACTTTAATATCATTATAGTTATCAAAAATAAGAAAAAAATATCATTAGAAAGAGAACAATTCGATCTTTGTCTTAGTCATGAGTTGATGAAATTTGTGTATGAAATGCATAGTGTATTCCATGCTCGAAGTTGAAATTTGACACAAAACTCATTTCAAGCTAGAAAATGAAAGGTTAAAGCCTTTAGCTCAGAAATTTAGGACATTCCCGAGCTTGGAGGGATGCTTTTGGAAAGAGAATTTAAGAAATGCATACGCACTAAAACAAGTACACAATATGGAGTGAGTACACATTATGTAGCATGTATGTGTTATTGATGTTTACCTTGTTTAAGAGGTTTTACATGTGGCACATTAGGATAGGGAACATACTTACTAAAATAATACTTCACATTTATTTTAGTAAATATAAGAATTTAGTGTCACTCTGTAACTAATAGAACTAGTCTCGTAGCTCCAAATGTTATAGTGTAGAAGGTAGTATTTCAAGATCCAATCTGGTTAGTATTTAGTTATTTTTTAGGATTTCAACATTGAACGTAAAGATTTTAGGATGTAAATGTTACAATTGGCATCTACTTTGGGAAAACGTATAGTAATTTTGTAGGTTTTGGGGCCTTTTAAATTAGTTTATGACATTATTAGGAGATTTAAATGTTTCAAACTTAGATTCTATAAAACCTCACAAATCTAAAAGATACTGATAGTTTCTCGAAAATATTGACTCATGAATTTCCTTAGAATACACTTAAATTCAACACACACAAATACATTTCTATTATTTTTAACATCTTTAATGACATCTAAAATTACTAGTTCCACTAAGGGGATTCTTACAAATAAAATGAGGAAAATCCTAGAGCTATTACAATGGTGTTTCTCTAAGGCCCTTCATAATATTCACTTCATCTCGAGTCGTCTCTCTTCTCTACTTTTCACCACTCTACCCCCTTAAAGATAACTTGACCCCTCTATATTTTCTTAGGTTTTAGATATTTTACATTGGATGTGAGCTCATTAACTTCTTTGAAATACCACATTGTCTTGTTCCATGACATCCTACATTTTTCATATCTGGTGGTTAAGGAGAATAAATCTTTGAGATATTCCTAAAGATCTATAAGATTATTTTTGAGGCATGATTGTACCTTGACCTTGTCTCTTTTGGTGATACATGTCCATAAAGAATTTCTCTTCATGACTCTTTATTTCTCCTTTAACATTCTTTGTCAACAAATCATGTCATTTGTACACTATTATTATGTGTCGGTTAGGCACTGACCTAAGGATTTGTGCTCAACCCACATGAATATACCATGAAATTGTGCAAACATTGATACAAAACTCCAATGCAAAACACTATACCTTTCCCTCACAACTTCATGGAAACATTGTGCTCTTTACCTTGTGTAACCAATGTGCATGTGTAATCAAACCATTGCACAATACATCCATCTCACTAATTTTTCAACTAGTGATGCAATTAGGGCCCATTAAACCCAAAATCACATTATATAGTAATAATTTATCTAATGTGCATGATGTTATTCTCACTAATTGATCCCCAAATCACATAACATCATGCAATTAAGTTTATAGGGCTTTCATTGGCCAAATTACATTTTGGTTGAACCAATCAACCAAATTTGCAACGTGTGATGCAATTGGGGCCAAAAACATATTGTATAACCATAAATGTTAAGTTTATAGGGCACAAATAGGTAAAAATTATATCTCTATATCAAAATATTAACTAATTGATGGAATTATTAATGTAACTAGGGACAATTAAGCCCCAAATAACATCGCATATAATCAAAATAAGGTTGAAATTGACCCAAATTACATCTTTAATTGAGGAAACCCAATTATTGGTTCAATTAATGATGAAAATGGAGAAAATTAAACCCCAAATAACAACATATTATCACAATTAGGTTAATGTGGATCAAATTGACACAAATGCATCCTTGATTGAACTAATTAAGATATTCTTTCAATCAATAGTGAGATTGGGGCCAATTGACCCCAAAGATAGCCCCAAACCTTACAAAATGACAATATCACAATTTTGCAATCATTACACAATCTAATGTGTAATTGGAGTTCTAATTCATTGTAAGATCACATAGAAATCTTTGATATTTTTTCATACCCATTGTTTTCTCTTCCTTATTTTGGATTATTTTAATTTATTAAAGACATTGCTTGTGTATTTTTTACATTTCTATAATTTGTTTAGTTGCTTCCCTTCTTCTTTTCTATAACTATTCTACCTTCTTTACTTGACAATGTAATTCCAGCTATTGGTGCACCCACTTCTTGATTGGTGAATCTAACCTCCACAATTATCTTCAAAATTTCATGAGCACATGTACATTTTCATATGTTCCCATCCATAAACTATTATTTCTTATCTTATCTTTAAGGGAAATTTCCCTTGTGGATGGGAACCAAGGTAGATAATTTACATTATTGATTATGAGGATTATTCATGTGGGATTGTTAAATATGCATCTAACTTGGAAAGTTTTGGTGCTAATTTTGATCCTTTGTACCCTTGACACCATATTTGAAAAGTTCCCCAATGGTTCTTATGGTGATCCTCCCATTTCCTTAGTGTTCCTTAAACTTGCAAGTCATTTATTGACGTATGGAACTAACCTTGTTATTGTCCTCTTTAGGTTCTGGGTTACACCATTGAACTATTTCATTTCCTTTACCAAGAAAATAGTGCTTCATGGATTTGAACAATAATATTCCAAAAATTATAGAGAAGGTATTCTATGGCAGGTTTTGAAGCAAAACAAAGAATTTGTGGAATAAATGAGTGAAGAAACTTATTGCTTCACAGAATTGGTGATTATAGTGTTCCACGAAATTATTTATTTCACAAAAAGGGCATAGTCCTCTTAATGAAGCCGCGATGGTACGAGAAAGTGTTTTGAGGATACATGAATTAGAAAGAAGGAAGTTATAATGTGACTAATTATGGATGCCACACAACAAAAAACATAATGTTTCGGGGTTTTCTCAAAGTATAGTGTTCTATGGAGTTGCAAAATCCATAGAAAAAGAAACATGGTTGCAGAGGAGAGAATGCCATGATACAAAGGAGACCCCACGAGAAAAGAAAAATCTATGAAATAATTAAAGGTCAAACCAAATATGCAAAACAAAATGAACACTTAGAAAATTACGAAGCAAAGGCATATTATCTTGAAATATGTAGAATATGGGAGTTTTTCACATAGTGGTTAGGTTTGCATTTTTCCCCATAAATTTTGACTTAGACATCCATTTCACCTCAAACTAAGTGCATTGGGAACTTGTTAGAGATGTATTTTCAAAGAGATCAATTTTATAGAAATGGTGAACACATTCACAAGGTTTTAATTGCCAAATGTTTGGCTATTGTATGTAGTTTTCAGGAATAAAAATAGTTATAGATGCTTCATTTTGATCCTCCTTCGCCAACATATGATTCTATAAGAAAAATATGCCTCTCATACCCCTATCAGATGAAAATGGATAATGAGAGTATAAATAATGAGACACTTGGTAATTTCACATATATTCATCCTCGATTGCATAGTTCTCCATTAATTGACATCATGCCTTATTAGATGGATCATCGATTTACATGCTCTTGTCCATTGGATTAATATATACAAAGGATATTCTTTTAGGTACGAGTGGTATTTGTACAATAATGAGTTTTTTCCTTACTTAATGGGATATGATCATTTTATTTCCTTTTGACCACGTTGGAATTGGGGTTTTTGCTTTAGAAGTGTGGGTTTTTATTTGTGGAACAAATTTGTAGAGAATTGGTTTCTTGTGCTTGTCATTTATAGGTTCATGCTAAGGTGGTTATTGTTGTTTAACTATTAATAATATTTGAGACTCATCCTTACATGTTTTCCTTTCCTCCTTTGTAAATAGACACAAAAAATCCTTCTTCCATGTACTATTTTGGAGTTCGTTCTTATAAACAAATATGAAATCAATATACTTCTATTCTCATCTATAATTTTTTTGGGATCATGCCAAAAAAATGTATAGAAGAATTTTGCAATCAATTATTTGATTGGTTATTGATGGTTTTCTGCATTCTAGTGTTACCTTGCATCATCAAATTCAATTATAAACATCCTTTCTATAATTTCTAAAAAATGCATACATGTTTGTCATAGGGTGTCCTTTGGCGTTGTAAATTTGGTGTGATGAGTGCATGAGACTTCATTCTCAGGTGTATATACCGGGTTTCAAGAGTTTTTACATTATTGTCCTCACTTGGGTATCTATGAGGATAAATAACATTTGGAGGGAAATATCCCTTTGATTCCATGTGTGAATGCATGGAAAATTTTCAATATAAATTGTTTAATGGAGCTCGATCCTCTCACTAGTACCCATTCCCATTATTTCCACCCCGTTTCATCTCATTTTACACTACCCTTTTCATTATCCTTAAAAATTTCATCATATATTGCAAATTCAACATGATATATACCTGCAAACTCAATATCTTGTGCATATTTTGAGTGGGGTTTCCATGATTTGTGAAGCTTAGCATATCAAGTATCATTTAATTCCAAGTTGTTAAAAATCCTTAAAAAGATTCTTGTGTTCAGCCTAGAGGTATTTAGTGGATTGTGTTTGATGTATCAAGTGTTTTCAATTCTTGTGTGACCATTATTTTGAATGAGCATTATATTTTGTGGTTGCATTCAATCTCATATTAAGATTTAAACAATTTTGAGAGTTCAAAACCTAGTATCTCCCCCTTTTCAAGACACCCCTTAGGTCCTCTCACCTTGGTTTAGGAAGATCCATAAAGTAGCATGTGAACAACCACATCCTTATTTAAGTGCATCTGTCATATCCATAGACTATGTTATGAGAAGAATATGGATCCATCCTCAGTTGAATTTTTATAAAAAATCCATCATTATTCCTTGTTATTTCATGCACATTTCTCTTCAAGTCTAGGTTGGGTGTTATATTGGGAAGAAACACTTACTGCCGCTATTTCTAAGACTTGAACAATAATAAAGGTCATTCTAGGTTAATTTAACAAGGTTTCATACAATATTTATCAGGTCTCTCAGTCTGCAAGAAGTTTCTCCAAGGTTTCCTCTAACTATTGTCAATTTTTAGTGTTCATTAATCTCTTGGAAGTAAGGTTTATCGAGAGGCTTGTTTAATTATGTTCTCATTGCTATTTTGGTGAAATAATTTAATGATTTTCAAGGACAATTCACAATATCTAGTGGTGAATCCACCCTCATCTCTAAATTAGATTAATGCTTATCATTTCTATACTTTGTTAGTGATTAATCCTTGTAAAGATGAAGGTTAAAGGTCATCATTTAGATCAGATCATACTATAGAAATATTCCCTAAGTTGGATATTTTGCATAAGATAAGGAGGAAATTTTGGAAACCTCAACATTTTAGATTTTTAAGAAATTTGTTGATGATTATGTTTATAGTATTTTTATTTCCTTTTCAAGCTTGGAAGAAATGGAAAATTTTGAGGAGATCTTGAGAAGGTATGGTCAATACATCTTGAGAAGGTAGTAGTATCTAGGTTACTAAAGGCAAGTGGTAAAAATTGATTGCTCTCTTGCATATTGAGGTAAGGGATAGGTAAATCGATGAATTCCCTCAAGCATTTATGAACAAAAAAGTGTAAAGTAGGGGTAGTTCATGTATGATTCATTCTCAATGTTGTTTTTTGTTGGGAAGTTAAGCAGGATAAAGTTGATTATACCAAATATCTGAGAACTTTAAACAAATGTTAACAGATCCACAAGGAAAAAAGATGAATAGCTTCAAATAGTCAAGATGAACCTTCAACTAGAAAATTGTGCATCTATGAAGGCTCAAAGACACACACTTCACACATTCTTCAAGGTTTTAACACAAGAACTCATGTTAAAGACTCAATTAAACTTTAGAAAACCCCTATTATATCACGCTCATGATACACTCATAAACTGACAAACAATCTATATCACTGAAATGAAAGTAAAGTGAATTTAAATCACTTATTACATCATGAAATGAAAGCTCTCTTCATAATGTAATTGCAAATGCCACAATACTTGTCATGAGGATGATGATTTTGTGTGATTTCAAAAGGATTCCTAATGTAAGATTGCAACAAGAACATAGATAACTATTTGAAAATATCTCAAGATGACAATAGACATAACATAGTTCATGATTTACACATGAATTACTCAAGGTTTCTCAAATTTGATCAACAAGGGAAAGTTTGTTTACAATCTCAAAGTTTTTCAATGGCTATACATCTGCAACCATCTTGACATGATCAATTTTGAAAGGCACACAAGAAATAACTATGTTTCTAAAAAAATTTCCCAGAAAATGGCTTCTCTCGGCTCTTCTCTCCTTTTTTCTCTCTGACTAAATTTTAGAAAAATTAACCCCCTTTTTGGCATGGATTTTTCATACTTTTATATCACTCGCTTTACTTCAAATATTTTCCCCCAAAAAAAAGAATATTCCAAGGAATACTTTGTTTGTTACAAAAATGTTCTAGAAAATGATATTTATGAACTTCATCCCATACGCAGTGTATGAAACATGAGTCTTTTCGATGTATTCCATTGTGTTTGATGGGACATCCGGTCTTCACTTTTGGTAGGTTATTTGAAATGTTCCCTTCTGATTTTGATTAACAATCATTTTAGATTGATCACTAAGCATCTCCATATGCTTTTTGACATGACACACACTTACGCTCATTTCTTGAAATCCTTCTTGGGCTCAGTGCACTTCACTTCACATCTTACTGGTTTAAATGCCATACATGATGTTTGTCAAATCATCATAATTTACCAGTTATGCTCATCTATACTTTCCTTTAGTTTTTAATTTTCCCTTGTGTGAACTAGAGCAAGATCCTTCTCATCTCAGGGGAAAGATTTTTCCAGACTAGAGATATGTGTCACCTTGGGCTATAAAGCTCAACCCTACCCTCTTGCAATTATGTATCTCTTTCCTAATTTTGGGTATAGCAAAATCTTTACCAGAAAAATGGAAAAGACACTTGTGGCACACAACTTGAAAGAAATATCTTTGGAAGATCTGAATCAAATCTTTGATCTGAGTGGCCCAGATGAGGCCTTTGTTAGGGCCTTGTTTGAAGTAGAATGTGTAGGAGACACAAAAGGACCTCTGACATATCAACGAGTCCACTTAGCGCTTTTAACCAGGATGATCAGAATCAATCTTGTATTCACATCTTTCCAAGTCATGTATTTCCATTTTTAGATGGGAGCATATGAAAACACCTAAGGATTTAAAAAGATATTGGGTTGAGAGGAGGCCTCAGGTCTCTGGGAAAACCAGTTTTCAATGCCCCTTCTTATGCAATGAGGAATTTGTATCAAAATAAATTCCTAAGGAATCATACATATTGTATGACAAAACCTCCATTGATACGGTGCCTGCCATTTCCAACAAAGTGAATGAGTTGGAGAAGAGGATTCATTCCTTGGAAAAGAAACAGGAAGAAAATGTGCCTCTACCACTAGGTCAACAACAACACTACCTTCGAGAAAGAGGAAGGAGAAACACAAACTTAGTCTCTAGTCATCATCTCGGATGGAGAAGAAGACCAATCTATTTCTGCTCGCCACTCAAGGGCAACACTTTCTTCATCTCGGGATAGTAGAGGAAGGTTTGTAACTTGGCTATCCGCATGTTTGATGCATTTGCCCCCTTTTGAGTGGGAATTTCAAGGACCTCAGCCAATTCCTTCTCCAAGGAAAACCCACCTTTCTCAAGAAATGGGAAGCAAGGAACTAGTTCAAAGCCTCACATTTCATCCAATCACCAACATGCAGTATCTTCCCCTCCTGTCATTCAAACCCCCCTTATCACTCCAAACATCCCTCTTCAAAGTAATCCTGGCAAGTCAACCCTTCACAAGGGGAAGGGGAAAACGACCTTCTTTTCAAGTGGTCTGGACCTCTTGGATTGGGTATCATCCTAACCAAAAGAGAATTGAGCTTGAGGAAATTATGGGCCACCCTAGGATGACTTTGGAGTCTTTGATGGACATGGGGATGTCTAGAGACCTGGCAGGGTCGATTTTCTTCATACAAACAACACAAGACTCAGATGAGTTTATTCGAGGAAGAAAATTTTTTTGAATAAACTTCCCCCTTGAGGGGAAATTATGAAGTAGGACTAAAGAATGCTTAGGTGTTATTCTCCTTTCATTGTTTTGATTTCTAATATATGTACATCTCTTTTTGTCATGGGTAAGGGCCCCTATAGAACCCTATCTTGTTTTTTCTTTGTTCAACATTGCAAGCAATACAAGGATGTCAATAGTTCACATATCTATTTCAAATGTATATGAAATTTTAATCTAATCCACTATGAACTACTACATCATTTTTAACTTATAATTGAAACAAAGAAACAATAAAATTTTAGAGAGATAATTACATTTAATGTATCAGAAATATCAATTCACAATATCAGTTCAATGGAGTATGAAAAGAAAATACAAAATGAGGAAGAAAGTGCTTAAACATGTTCATCATCTTTTGTGCCAACATCCTCCTCCTCTTCACCCTTTTCCTCTGCATCTTGCTCTTCTGGTAATCTAGCCACATAAGCATCATATCTCTGGAATAATTCATTTACTTCATCCTCGTCAAGTCCAAGGTGATGCTGGAAAATCAATGTTTGTCTTGATATTAAGTCTAGACATTGAGCCATTTTCTACTTATATTCCAGTGGCCGGCTTTCAATTCCTCAATCCTATTCTCAATCTTCATCATAATTTTAATAGTTTCATGGGAGAAGTCATCTGTCTGGATATTAATTTTCAAAGGAATTGAGTAAGAAATCAAGTCTTAAGTCCCCATAGCTCTTTTTGGACTTATCCACCACCATGTCTTCTAATCTTTGATCAATGGCATCAAGTAGATCATCAACCCAGTTCCTTCTGACTTCAAGCCTCTTCTTGATTCCATTTAAGGTATCTAACCTGATTTTTGTCAATTCTTCAAGGGCATATTGACTCCCTTTGCATCTTATTGGTACGATGCCTTCTTGCTCAACTAGCTCCTCACTAAGTTGGGTTATGCGGTCAAGCTTGGGGAGAGTTCCCTCCAAGTAAAAATCTCATTGTCACAGTCTTCAATTATTCCATCAATTTCATTTAATCGACCTCTGAGGTCCTCATATTTTGTCCTTGCTTCTGTGATAACTTCCTTTCCCTTCTCAGTTAGTTGTTCAACCCAAGTATCCACCACTTGGACCTTCTTGACAACACTATTTATTTTATCCATTCCCTCAGGGGTATTCACATAAGTACCTACTTGTTCATGACTAGTTTTTCCTATCAGTTGTTGTAAACATGAACTTAAGGCCTTAATTTGTTCCTTAAGTTGCTTCTTTTTCATCCCATCTTCATCCACCTTTTGTAAAAGACCATTCACTACTTCAGATACTCCTTTCTTTAGTTGTTCCCTTGAAGGTTTTCCCAAGGGAATAATTTGAATGTTGTAATCATCATTGGTTATGTATTTTCTTGTCTTACCCTCAAAAGGAGTTATCTCTAGGGTTCTTGCCCCCGATGAATCAGTAAGAGTCCTTGTGATGGTTTTGGCCCTTTTTGGGGCTCTCACTATTTTTGGAAAGGATAAAGTAAGTAAGGTCAACTACTTGTATAGGAAGGGCCACTTCTTCATTTGAAATTAATTCACTGATCCATCCCTTCTTCAAACTTGTTCCACTTTTTTGTTTCTTGTGATCCTTGCTAGAGTTTCTCAGGAAAAACTACTATTTCTTGGACATCTCTTGTTCCTGTTGCACCAATAATTTTTTTTTTCTTGACCACTTATCCCAATTTCCCTAAGTCAATTTCACTCTATACCATTAATTCCTTTGGATGCTTCCTTTCCTGATCTGGCACTTTAGATTGATCATCCTTAACTTGATCTGCATCAAAACTCAAAGGGAACTCCTTTACTATTTCTCCAAGTTGAAAACATGGTGGCATGAGTTTCTTCCCCTTCACCCTTTTGTATCAAAGTTTGGGAAATGGATTCCTCTACTCCCAAAACCGGTTGAGTTTCCAAACTACTACTTTCATGCCCTAATGATACCTCAGGAAATGTTATGGTAGGTTGTTCTATTGGAAGTGAACCCACATTTCCCATTGAAAGTTGTGATTCTCCACCAATAACAATTTCCTCATCAGTAATTATATCTTGTGCCATTTTTATTTTTTCTTCAAAAGACAATTTTTTCTTCTTGAAGAAGGTCATCACTCTTAGTAACCTCAACAGGAATGGGCACAACATTTTCTACCACCAACTTAGTATTAACACCTTTTTCCACCAATAGCTCTGGTTTATCCATTTCCAAAATCATTCATTTTGGGGAAGACAAATTCACTTCCTGATTTCTTACTTCAGTTTTTAGTACATGAGGATCTCTTTTTGATTCCTTACTTGCTTCAATATTAACCACTGGTGTTAATAAGGGTTCATCAATAGAAAAACTGAGTGCATCTAGCATGGATAATCCCTCATCAACATCTATATCAATCACCTCAGTTTGTACATTTACAACCTTATGCATTGTTTCAACTGGTGGTGGATTGATATCTTTAACAAGTAGAGCTTCAGGAATTTTCATACCTGGGGTAAGAAACTGACTATCCACTGGATCAACTATAGTATTCCCCAGGGAACTGAGCTCTGAATGCATTCCACCTCTTTTTCCATGAAGAATGAATGAGGGATCATGGGACTTGATTGCCCCATACTGGAAATGATGTATCATTGTTACTTTTGGATGTTATCAGTTTTTTCCACTTCTGGGGGATCAATTACCCCATCCCTGTGTTTGAAATTATTTGGTGTATGGGCACCTACCCTTACCAAGATTGGTTGGTGGAAAATTTTGGGTTTCTTGTGTGTCCGCTCAAACTGCTTCAATTCTGGTGGTGTTCTCTTTTCATCTTTGTGTGGCCTGGGTTGAATGTGACCACTTGAAATGGCTGCACTCATTAAATTTTTCAGTATTATGTGGCTTTGGGACAACATTTGGGCTAACCACATGTGATGCTAGACCCTTTCCCTTTTCCTAGAGTGGCACTGAGGAGTAATAGGGGCATTTTCCATGGACTTTAAAAGCATTTTTAATTTTTTTACCGAGGGATGACATGGAAGTACTGTCTCGCTAGTAGTTGTTGTCCATTCATCAATAAGCCCATCAAGTAGGCCTTTTGGAGGGTAATAGAGGGATTTTCCTCCTAATGGGTCAATTTTATCAGTGCCCTCCTTCAGAGGTGGGATATCATCATTTAAGTTTCCCAGATTTCTGAAATGATTTAGGACTCTTGTATTTTATACTGACAAGTCAATATTCATCTGAACCAGCCAATTTACCATTCTCCTCATGACATCGGTTATCCTCATGTAGGGATCATCAAGACTCCTCCTCATTCCAAACTGGGGGAGCTATAGGTTGACTTTCTATCTTTGATCAATGTAGAATTTACTCACTGTGTGTAAGTCATCTACAACCCCCTCTGGAATGACTACAATTTTGAAGTCTACCACTTGTGATAAAGTCATTCTTGAAAAATCCCTCAACCGGACTTCTTCTTCATCCCTAAAATTCATCCAAGTAGTCCTCAAAGTGAGGCTCATGCTCAAAAGTGTTAGCAACATTGTTAAATACCCACCGAATGTCATAATTGGCTCTAGCCTCAAATGTCTCCATGGCCAAATTCTTCATTTCTTCTCCAATTAGTCTGGCCTTTATAATGGAAGGGCATGAATACCTTCCAATTCTGATAGGGAATTTGACATTTTTTTGTGTCTCCCAACAATTAACTTGTGTACATGCACCATTTTGCCTTACCAATTCACATAAACACAACTTGTCATTAACATACCTAGGAAATTTAAAAGGTTTTCCCTCAAAACCACTAACCCTGATATAAGTGAACTTCTTATACTGAATGAAGTAGCACCCATACTCCATAATCACTTGCCTTGCATGCTCAAACATTTTGTACTGTCCCCATTCTGGTTTGAACAAGAAAATAATCGGTGTAAAGAAAGCATCATTTACCAATCTGACATTTCCACTCTAGTTGGTTAACTGTAATTGAGGGAAAATTTCATGCATTGGGCACTTTTTAAAATCAGCGCGTGGTGACAATGCTGGAAAATGTCTGTGCACTGCAACATTATAAATTAGATATGTCATCATATAGAACTCCAACTCTCTGCATAGTATCCCCTATCTCAATCCTTGCTTGCCAGAGTAATCATATGATCATGGATTGCATCTGAAATAAAGGTGGCCCAACAAATATTTCCTTTTCTCTCAAGAATAATCCATATAAATGTGGACATCCACTCTTTAAACTCATTTGTAGTTTCCAAACCTACCATTCGACTCAAAAGCACAATGATATCCTCAACCTCCTCAATGAATTGTGCCCTAACCAACCTTTTGGGGATTTTAGCCGATGCCTTCCTCTCTATAAGGAGCCATTGTGTGTTTATCATTTTGGCATAATCCTTCTTCTTTGTTTCATAGTCCTGCAAGGCTAGTTTGATGCCAATAGTAATTGGTTCAGTAATTATAGGTAATTTTAGTAATACTCTAATGGCTTCGGTGTCAATGTCAGCACCGCATCCCCGCTCCCATCTAATACTTCCCTCTTCTCAGAGTCATAATTCATGGCACAAAACCATACTAGTTCTGGGCATTGAACAGAGGGTGGGATGGCACCCATTGAGGTGATGTGGCTATCATGAATTTCCTTTAAAGATTCACTCAAATGAGAACTATTTAATCTTTGATGAAAATCATTTAAGTCGGCACTCATCAAAATGTGTGTTGTTACCTTGTCTAGGTCACTCGTGACCCCGACGTAACAGAAGAAGAAAATGGCATAGTCTTCATTTCAAAAACCCTAATTTTACTTCAACTATTTTTTTCCAATGGAACAGACATGATACACAGGAGTTTGAAGTTCTTACCAATTTTCAAGTGCCCGAGCAATTTGACTCAAAACAACAGCTTTCACACTTCTCAAGTTCACAAATTGAGCTCCACAATAATTCCAATTGCACTTCACTGATAAAAATGACAAGAGACCATCAAAATAACAATAAAGGATGAATGTAGTCATATCCCTTAAGGCCCTTGGTTCACGTAGGAGCATTAATGGTGGCAGAATTAAATGCATTGTATCACAACCATTAACTCTACTTTTTTAACTTTGAATTTGAGCCATCCACGTGGAACAAATTTTAATTTGAAATGGGCATGGGGGTATCTTTCATATTTTGTGATGCTCAAAGAAATTGTGTATTTTTGACATTTTGGCCCCACCCATTTGCTTTTTTGATGGCTAGGCTCAACATGTGGCTTTACTTTTTAGGTGTCAATGGGGTAAGCTTGGCTTACTTTTACAACTTTACTCCTTTTCAAAAACAAAGCAAAATTTCCAAAGTGCCCCGATGACCCGCTTCCCCACTTTTATAATAAACAATGGCCACATGTGTCCTTTTTGCGGGTCCTAGGCATTCATTTTATATTTTCATGCCTTTCACCATAATGTATCAAAACATAAAAAGGCCCACCTTCCCACAACCACTTGATTTATGACAAGTGTACACCTCTTGGGGCTAAAGTAAAAATTTTCTCACCGCTTCATAGTTTTGAATATCCAATTAGAATTCATCGGGCCCCAGGACTAATTCAAGCATTTTACAAATATAACAAAAAGTGACAAGTTCATCAAATAGACCCACCATGCCACATCCAATTAGAGATGACACATATCCATGGATGTTGGGACAAAATTTACAAAGGAGACATGATCATGGAAAAAATAAATGAAGGGAAACCCCATCATTCATGCCCAAACTACAAAAAATTTTCCCCATGAAAGAAAACTGTAAATAATACCATGACTCAACGTGATCCATGACCATAGGAAAGGATTGACAACAACACCTCAATGAAGGAAAAAATTTCACGCATCCATATAGGAAGACATAAAGTACATCAAACCAGGTGGACTGAAAAATTTAAATGAAAAAGGGTGAGATTATAATTGAGCACCAACACCGGCTCCGACTCGGGGATGGGCACTCCTGTGAGTGCCACAAGAACAAAACATAATGCAACAACAATAGACCATGTGCCAAAAATCCATTGGGCCATGGAGTCAAGAACCGACCTCCAAAGAAAAGTAACAATATCCAACCCTCCAAGAACAAATGAGAAACCAACAAAAACCGGTCACCAAGGACCGGGACAAACCAAAACAGAAAAAAAGAAAATAGAACAAAACCAAAAACTATACACTATACAATGATGCGTACCTTAATTCTGAGAAATCAATCAAGGAAATGTTTCAAGTGCCTACCATTAATAGGAAACTCAAGCATTTCTCCATCTAAATATTTTAGGAAAAAGGTATGCTCACCAATTCTAATGTCAATAGAATAAGGACCCATCCATAATGCATCAAACTTTCCATGTTTTCCCTTATCCTCATGTCTGCTATCCCACAGTAGCACAAGATCTCCCACACTAAAAACTCTTGGGGTTACCTTTTTATCAAACAATTTCTTCAACTTCTCCCTAAACTTCACATGTCTTTGATGGGATTCTCTTCTCTCTTCATCTAATTCAACAATTTGATTTATACGTGCATCATAGGGACTAATCTCTTGATCCTCCAATTGTTGGATAAATTGATAAGAAGATAATTGCATATGTAGGGGGAGGAGAGCTTGAGTTCCATATACCAATTCAAATGGGCTCTTTCTAGTAGCTCTTTTAATAGTAATTTTGTCAGCCCAAACAACAAACTTCAACTGCTCACCCCACTTTTGTTTATTTAATTCCAAGGTCCTCCTGATTATTTCAACATATTTTTGTTACTTGATTCTACTTGTCCATTACCTTGGGGATTGTAGTTGGAAGCATATGCTAAATTTATCCCATACTCCTGACACATGGCTACCAAAGGTTTAGCTGAAAACTCATAGCATTTTCAGCAACTATTTTAGCAGGCACTCCAAACCTGTAAATTATATGATTTAAAATGAAGTCCATGACAATTTGGTGGGTTGCTTTCTTAGTGGATTGCCTCTACCCATTTGGTGAAGTAGTCAGTGGCTACCAATATCCATTTATGGCCAACACTTGAAGAATCTGAAATCTCCCCAATGAAGTCCATCCCCCACTGCTTAAAAGGGGCTTCAATTGATACAAGCTGCAATGGGAGGGATCTGAAGCTTTCAATCTTCCTAAAAAAATGTTGACAACTCTCACATTTTCTTACCAATAAATTTGTATCCTTAAAAAGTGTTGGCCACTCAGTAACCAACCCTTAAGATCTTATGGGTTGTTACTCTTCCAACAAAATTCCCCCACAAACTCCTCCATGGAAGTCAACAATTAATTTTGGGGCTTCATCCTCAAGTGATACACCTTAAGAGAACTCCCTCAAGGTTTTTCCAAGCCAACCCATAATCAAGTGATGATATATTTTTGGGAAGCCAATCTAAGTGCTCTCTTTTGATTTTTTCTTAAATACTCAGGGCATTGCAGATGTCTGAGATAAAAAATAATATCCTTGTACCATTCAAATTTATTAATTTCTCAAGAATATTCAGCCTTTCTTCATCAACCTCATTTATCTCAACTGTCTGCAGATTTGCTTTTTGTCATTAGCTTTTCAAGCCCAAACCTCTAACCAATTTTTGTAGTTTGGATGTCCATGTCATATTCTACAACTTATTTTCCCATCGCATCTCTTACTAGAAATTTCCATTTTGACAGGATATCCTTGACCATAGTATGAGGGACATAAGCTATGACTTTAGAACTTAAAATATATGGCCTAAAGATTTTTGTGGCTCTGACCAAAGAAAAGGCATGTTTCTCCATGATAGTATACTTCTCTACCCCTTGTAATGCTTTACTAAAGAAAGAAATTGGCCTTTCAGCTCCTTCATCATCCTTCTATAATAGCACAGATGCAATGGTATTCTCAAAAGCAAAGGAAAACATTTGGAAGGCCTTTTTGTAATCAGGAGCTGCTAAAATAGGGCATTTTTCAATGCTTCCTTGATCCCAGTAAAGGCTTGAATAGCTGCTTCTTCCCATTTGATACTCTGATCCTTCTTCAACATACTAGTGATTGGGATAGTCAATTCAACAAAGTTGGAAATAAATCTCCTAATAAAATTTATCTTCCCGAAAAAAGGATTGAATTCCCTTTTTGGTTCTTGGAATAGGAACTTTGCTAATGGCTTCCACTCTCTCAAGATCAATCATGACCCCTTATTTTGATACAATATGTCCGAGAAACTTAGCCTTTTGAACCCCAAAATGACATTTCTTAGGGTTCAGTGAGATACCATATTCCCTGCATCTTAACAACATCTTTTCTAAATGTTGCAGGTGATCACTTCTCTTCCTTGAAAAAACATCACATCATCTTGATACACAACAATGAAGTCATTTATATATCCTGAGAATGCTACATCCATTTCTCTTTGAAACATGGCTCCAACATTCATCAAGCCAAATGACATTCTCACATACACATAGGTACCCCATGGAGTAGTGAAAGTAGTTTTGATTCTCTCTGATTGCTTCACAACCACTTGGTTATACCCAGAAAAACCATCCAAAGTAGATAACAACTCTGAACCTGTAACCAATTGCAACATGTTATCCATATTTGGCAAGGGATAGTTGTCCTTAATTGATGCCTTATTTAAATTTCTAAAGTCGACACACAATCTTATGTCTCTGTTCTTTTTTTCGAATAGGTACCAAGTTTTGCCACCCATGAAGAGTACCTCGTAGGTTGTATGATTCCTCCATCCCTTAAATTTTTCAACTCTTCTTGCATTTTTAGGGAAAGGAGTGGATTAATTGGTCTTTTATTTTTCCTAAATGGCTTGGCATTAGCTCTCCAGGGTATCTCATGCTGAAAAAGGTCTTCCCTATATGCTTTCAATTCTGAATATGACCATGCCAAGTAGTCCTGGTACTTTTTTAACAACTGGACATATGCTTTCTTTTCCTCTCTATCCAAGTTTCTACCTAACCATATTTTTTGAGGTTTATCCTTTGTGCCTAGGTTATGTTCTTCAACATCTCTCGAGGCTGACATGTGTCTATTAACAATGTGGTCAACATTATCAAAATTTGATTCAGTGCAACCAAACCTCTAGGAATAGTATTGGTTTTCAATTGAATAATGTCTTTACCAAATAGGTCTCTTTTCCTTCACTTACACAAACCATTGGTTCCCAGTCCATACTTTGATTGGTAAATTCTCCTTTATTTTGCAAAAACCTTTGGACCTGGGCATCATCTTCAAAAACTTGCCAATGCTTGATATTATCAGGACAGATGGCCTGGTCAATATTTCAATATCATATTCACAATAGGGGGATACTATACAATTCTCAAACCTAGATCCCAATACTGCCAATTTTTTCTACTATATTGTATTTCCTATCATGGTGTATTATATTGAAAGAATCAAACATTTCAATTAAGTCCCAAACTGCATGCTTATATTGCTTCATTCTTTGATTTTTTGTTGCATACAACTTTCTAACTTGTTTGACTATCAAATTTGAATCCCCTTTAACAATAATATCTCTGACACCATACTTCCAAGAAATCCTTAAACCCAAGAGCAGTGCTTCGTACTCTACAATATTATTTGTGCACTCAAAATTAAGTTTAAAAGAAAATTTAAACTCCTCATGGCTTGGAGATATCAGGAAAACACCAACACCATTACTAGATCTAGAACAAGCCCCATCAAACATCAGAGTCTAGGAAAACCAACCTGCTCAGGATACTTGCACTCATCAATTTTATGCTCCTTAAAATCAGCATAACCCACAAAGTTATCAACATCAACATCTATGTATAATACTTCATAAGAAGCATTGTTAGGGTCCTCAATGAGGTGTAACATTTTCTTCTCACCATACAACTTCACAAGGTTTCCCTCAATTGGTATGGTTGAAAATGACATGTCCATTTGTACGCTTCCACCTACACTAGCTGCCCATTTTCTAGACAATAACATTCCCCACTTAGCAGGACAATCCACAATAACTACATTCATGGTTAAGCATTTTCCTAGATAAGATGCTAGTTACACTACCAATCCTTTGACATATCCAATTACTGGAACTTCTCTTGAATCCATAGTAGTACACTTCCCAAAATTTGTTGTTACTTTGATATTTAACTCGTTCATTACCTCAAGAGGCATTACATTACATGAGGCTCCTGAATCAAACATATAGTTATGTACCAACCTATCCTTAATAATTAAAGTGGTATAAAATGGATCCACATCAAGTTGAGATTCAACTAGAGATGTACCCAAATATACCTTAGGTGATTCACCTAGTTCCTCCAATGCTTGTGGTACTTCTAATTCTGCAATAATAGGAGGAATCTCTACATTGTTTACACTTTTTCCCTGGGTAATCTTTTCTTCCTTAAATCCCAAATATTCAAATGCCCTTTTCCTATGCTCAAGGATCCTGAGTAATTCAACAATGGGAACAAGTAACCTTGATCTGACTCAAGATTTGGGCTATGTCACAAGGAATATATTTGGGTAGGACAGTATTAGGAGGAAGATTCACAATTTCATCTGATAGTATAGGAGTTTTCACAATTCTGGGCATGGGTAGGAGTACAAGTTTTATTTGGGGTAATTAGGCTTTTCAGATGTATCTTTCTTAGGGGTTTCCTTTGGGATATTGGTAAGAACTGGAATTTTTGGCTTGGTTTGTGGCCCTCCCCCTTTGACAACCTTACTTCTAGTATTATATTCTTTCTCTGAGAAACTACTGCATTCATCAATAGTTCATGTCCTCTTCAGAAGGGATTCCTCCATCATAATTTTTAATCATCAAGGCCCTTAAGTATTCAAAATCATGATTAGGAAAATCAAATGCTTGTACCATATCAATTTCAAAAGTATTAATAGGAGGAAGAGGTAATACCTGGTGAACACAATCCCAAAATTTTCAATAGTTCTGGCACTTATCAATTCAGTTGATGTTGCCCCTTGTTGTGAGTTCTTAGGGAACTCCATCATACACACATCACCATATGCCTCATCATCATTTTTTTCCTCAACTTCCTTATCTACATCACATGGGGAATGTGGTAAGAAACACCTATCACACCACTCAATAACATTGGCCTCTTCTATGGTAGCAATCCTAGCAGTCAAAGGATCAGGAACCAATCTATTTTCCCTAGGTTGAGGCTATTTATTTCTGATCCCATGGGCCCTTTCCCTCTATCATCTGATTTGTGATCACCTCTGGGATGATTTCCAAATCTCTCTGACTTGTGTGGCTTGTGCTGACCCTGGGAACTCTGTCCTATCCCTTTTTCTGCTCTGGCTAGTTTGTATGATATCTCTTTAACCACTCAGCCAAAGTCTTCACAACCTCTTCCAGATCCACAACTTTGTTGACTGAGGCCTCTCAGGATTGATTAACTTGACACCCTCTCTCTTAGGAGGCTTTCCAACTACCTTGATGTTATTTTCTATTTGTAAGGCCATGGTGAAATCCTGCCTCAATGTTCCCGAGTTCTTATCTCTCAAGTAATAAGCAACTTTTTATCAAAAGCATCAAGAATATTTTATCAAACAGGACTCATCACTTGGCCTTAGGATTATAGGTAACCTATTCAAGGTTTTGTTGAACCTAGTATTGAAATCCTAGATAGATTCATTTGGATTCTTCTTTATATTTTCAAACTCAGATAGAAGGAACCTGGGATCAGTCTTATCCCCATATTGTAGTCTAAAGGCATTTTTCATCTTGGTCCATGAGTCTATTGAATTATCTGGTAAATACTTGTACCAATCACGTGCATCCTCTTCAAGAGTATGAATGAACAAATTTATATACACGTCTTCAAACTCAATTTCAAAATCTTCCATCATATTGACAAAGAGTCTTAAATGTTGGTCACCAAGTGATGGCGTTATTCCCTTGAAATTTTGGCAACCTATTTCTGACATCTTGTGGCACCATATTAGGATATCCAACCATACCTCTAAAATTTATTGGTCCAAAAGTATTGACAACAAAAGGAGGTCTAGGTGGAGGTTGAGCCATATTGCCTTGAGGAGGTGATCTTGTAGGAGAATCAAAATGATAAGGGATGAGGGGTCTTTGGAGCACAAGAGTATAACTCTCAAAGTAAATATCCTCTAATGACTTAGTTTCTTGGAAAACCCTATCAACCTTGGAAGAAATAGGGAAAAACTGAGAGGCACGCTTTTTAGACACAAATGATGGCCCCTCTCTAGTGGGGAATTTAAATTTACATGAGGACTACTTGGTTCAGAATCACTTGAAGACGTAGGGTAATCTTCAACCAGGTTGATCACCTTTCAAAACTGATATCTCCTTTCTTGATTCTTGATTTCCAACCACTTTCCAAGACTTGTTTTCCTTCTGAATTTCTTTTCCTAGTTCTGGAAATAACTTTCTAGTAGGATCCCTAGTGAAGAAATACCTTCTTCCCTCCATCTTTGCAAATATTAATGAAAAATTTCACTTGACACAGGTTAAGACACTGGTAATCATCAAAATTTTAAACCAATTCGGAGTCACCACTAAGGATTCTCACCTTAGATGTGTAAATGCACTATAAGTAGTTTGTCAAATGTCTATCAATACTTAATTTCTACAAAGCTTAGTAGATCCGACCTTCCTTTACCCACATTTATCACTATTGATGCAAATTTAGTACAATAACCGCTAGAAACTAGAAATACTTGCACAATGAACTTGTGATCTTGCACAAATTTTACAAATCTCAACAAAGGATGATGTTTAAACAACGTATTTGTACTTAAATCATGTAAGAAACATTATTACTAGGGTGGTATGTGTATGCATTTGTAAAAATATCCCCAAAAATGGTGTTAGATCGGTGTTGGTACCCAAATTGATTCTCCCTTTGCGACTGAGAAACACCATAGTTTGAGCAAGATGCTTGGAGATAGATAAATTAGAGTGTGAGTCATTTTGTAGCCAGGGGAAGGATTTAACTGACTCTTCATTCACTCAGGCTGGAAGAAATGGATAACACCATGTAAAGGTTTGACCTACCCTGACTACTTTAGGTTGTGCCTTCAACTAGGGTGAGAGGACCCATTTTGTAACCCATATTGGTGGATAACATCTACAGATTTATAGTATTTTTCTTTCCTTTCACAAAATTAAGAGGATATCTTGAGAAGGTATGGTCAATACAACGTAGTCTAACTCTCATGAGTTGTCACTTTAGAGGATGAAGAAACCTTCTAAACAAGATCTAGGTTACTAAAGGCAATGGTAAAAATTGATTGCTCCTACATATTGAGGTAAGGGATGGGTAAATCAATGAATTCCCTCAACATTTATGAACAAAAATGCAAAGCAAGGGGTAGTTCATGTATGGTTCATCTCTGGATATGTATTTTATGGTTGGGAAGTTAAGCAGGATAAAGTTGATTATACCAAATACTTGAGAACTTTAAACAAATGTTAATAGATCCACAAGGCAAAAAAGATGAATAGCTTCAAATAGTAAAGACAAACCTTCAACTAGAAAATTGTGCATCTATGAAGGCTCAAAGACACATGACTTCACACATTCTTCAAGGTTTTAACACAAGAACTCATGTTAAAGACTCAATTAAACTTTAGAAACCCCTATTATATCACACTTATGATACACTCATAAACTGAACAAATAATAGTATCACTGAAATGAAAGTAAAGTGAATTTAAATCACTTATTGCATTATGAAATGAAATCTCTCTTCATAATGTAATTGCAAATGCCACAATACTTGTCATGAGGATGAGATTTTGTGTGATTTCAAAAGGATTCCTAATGTAAGACTACAATAAGAACATAGATAACTATTTGAAAATATCTCAAGATGAAAATAGACATAACATAGTTCATGATTTACATGAATTACTCAAGGTTTCTCAAATTTGATCAACAAGGGAAAGTTTGTTTACAATCTCAAGTTTTTTTGTCAATGGCTATACATTTGCAACCATCTTGACATGATCAATTTTGAAAGGCACACAAGAAATAACTGGTTTCTCAAAAAAAATTCCCAGAAAATGGCTTCTCTCGGCTCTTCTCTCCTTTTTTCTCTCTGACTAAATTTCTTAGAAAAATTAACCCCCTTTTTGGCATGGCCTTTTACATACTTTTATATCACTCACTTTACTTCAAAGATTTTTTCCCCCAAAAACAAGAATATTCCAAGGAATACTTTGTTCATTACAAAAATGTTCTAGAAAATGATATTTATGAACTTCATCCCATACTGCCAGGTGTATGAAACATGAGTCTTTTCGATGTATTCCATCTATGTGTCTAACTGGGACATCCGGTCTTCACTTTTGGAAAGTTATTTGAAACGTTCCCTTCTGATTTTGATTAACAATCATTTCAGATTGATCACTGAGCATCTCCATATGATTTTTGACATGACACACACTTATGCTCATTTCTTGAAATCCTTCTTGGGCTCAAATGCACTTCACTTCACATCTTACTGGTTTAAATGCCATACATGATGTTTTTCAAATCATCATAATTTACCAGTTATGCTCATCTATACTTTCCTTTAGTTTTTAATTTTTCCTTGTGCGAACTGAGAAAGATCCTTCTCATCTTAGGGGAAATATTTTTCCAGACTAGAGATATGTGTCACCTTCGGGCTATAAAGCTCAACCCTACCCTCTTGTAATTATGTATCTCTTTCCTAATTTTGGGTATAGCAGAATCTTTACCAGAAAAATGGAAAAGACACTTGTGGCACACAACTTGAAAGAAATATCTTCAGAAGATCTGAATCAAATATTTGATCTGAGTGGCCTAGATGAGGCCTTTTGTTAGGGCCTTGTTTGAAGTAGAATGCACAAGAGACAAAAGGACCTCTGACATATCAACGAGTCCACTTAGCACTTTTAACCAGGCTGATCAGAATCAATCATGTATTCGCATCTTTCCAAGTCATGTATTTCCATATTTTTAGATGGGAGCATATGAAAACACCTGAGGATTTAAAAAGATACTGGGTTGAGAGGAGGCCTCAAGTCTCTGGGAAAACCAGTTTTCAATGCCCCTTCTTATGCAATGAGGAATTTGCATCAAAATAAATTCCTAAGGAATCATACATATTGTATGAAAAACCTCCATTGATACGGTGCCTTCCATTTCCAACAAAGTGAATGAGTTGGAGAAGAGGATTCATTCCTTGGAAAAGAAATAGGAAGAAAATGTGCCTCTGCCACTCAGGTCCAGCAGCAACACTGCCTTCGAGCAAGAGGAAGGGAGAAACACAAACTCAGTCTCGGTCATCATCTCGGATGGAGAAGAAGACCAATCTATTTCTTCTCGCCACTCAAGGGAAACACTTTCTTCAGCTTGGGATAGCAGAGGAAGGTTTGTAACTGGCTATCCACATGTTTGATGCATTTTGCCCCCTCGTTTGAGTGGGAATTTCAAGGACCTCAGCCAATTCCTTCTCCCAAGGAAAACCCACCTTTCTCCAGGAAATGGGAAGCAAGAACTAGTTCAAAGCCTCACATTTCATCCAGTCACCAACATGCATAGTATATCTCCCCTCTTGTCATTCCAAACATCCCCTCTTATCACTCCAAACATCCCTCTTCAAAGTAATCCTAGCAAGTTGACCCTTCACAAGGGGAAGGGGAAAATGACCTTCTTTTCAGGTGGTCTGGACCTCTTGGATTGGGTATCATCTGACCAAAAGAGAATTGAGCTTGAGGAAATTATGGGCTGCCCTAGGATGACTTTGGAGTCTTTGATGGACATGGGGATGTCCAGGGACCTGGAAGGGTCGATTGTCTTCATACAAACAACACAGGACTCGGATGAGTTTGTATTGAGGAAGAAAAACTTTTGAATAAACTTCCCTACTTGAGGGAAATTATGAAGTAGGACTAAAGAATGCTTAGGTGTTATTCTCCTTTCATTTTTGTTTGATTTCGATATATGTACATCTCTTTTTGTCATGGGTAAGGGCCCCTATAGAACCCTATCTTGTTTTTTTTTTGTTCAACATTGCAAGCAATACAAGGATGTCAATAGTTCACATATCTGTTTCAAATGTATATGAAATTTTAATCTAATCCACTATGAACTACTACATATTTTTAACTTACAATTGAAACAAAGAAATAGTAAAATTTCAGAGAGATAATTACATTTAATGTATCAGAAATATCAATTCAAAATATCAGTTCAATGGAGTATGAAAAGAAAATACAAAATGAGGAAGAAAGTGCTTAAACATGTTCATCATCTTTTGTGCCAACATCCTCCTCCTCTTCACCCTTTTCCTCTGCATCTTTCTCTTCTAGTAATCTGGCCACATAAGCATCATATCTCTGGAATAATTCATTTACTTCATCCTTGTCAGGTCCAAGGTGATGCTGGAAAATCAATGTTTGTCTTGATATTAAGTCCAGACATTGAGCCATTTTTTGCTTATATTCCAGTGGCCTTGCTTTCAATTCCTCAATCCTATTCTCAATCTTCATCATAATTTTAATAGTTTCATGGGAGAAGTCATTGTCTAGATATTACTTTCAAAGGAATTGAGTAAGAAATCAAGTCTTAAGTCCCCATAGCTCTTTTTGGACTTTCTCACCACCATGTCTTCTAATCTTCGATCAATGGCATCAAGTAGATCATCAACCCAGTTCCTTCTGACTTCAAGCCTCTTCTTGATTCCATTTAAGGTATCTAACCTGATTTTTGTCAATTCTTCAAGGGCATATTGACTCCCTTTGCATCTTATTGGTACGATGCCTTCTTGCTCAACTAGCTCCTCACTAAGCTAGGTTATGTGGTCAAGCTTGGGGAGAGTTCCCTCCAAGTAAAAAATCTCGTTGTCACAGTCTTCAATTATTCCATCAATTTCATTTAATCGACCTCTGAGGTCCTCATATTTTGTCCTTGCTTTTGTGATAACTTCCTTTCCCTTCTCAGTTAGTTGTTCAACCCAAGTATCCACCGCTTGGACCTTCTTGACAACACTATTTACTTTATCCATTCCTTAGGGGTATTCACATAAGTACCTGCTTGTTCATGACTAGTTTTTCTTGTTAGTTGTTGCAAACATGAACTTAAGGCCTTAATTTGTTCCTTAAGTTGCTTCTTTGTCATCCCATCTTCATCCACCTTTTGTAAAAGACCATTCACTACTTCAGATACTCCTTGCTTTAGTTGTTCCCTTGAAGGTTTTCCCAAGGGAATAATTTGAATGTTGTAATCATCATTGGTTATGTCTTTTCTTGTCTTACCCTCAAAAGGAGTTGTTATCTCTAGGGTTCTTGCCCCGATGAATCAAGTAAGAGTCCTTGTGATGGTTCTAGCCTTTTTGGGGCTCTCACTATTTTTGGAAAGGATAAAGCAAGTAAGGTCAACTACTTGTATAGGAAGGGCCACTTCTTCATTTGAAATTAATTCATTGATCCATCCCTTCTTCAAACCTGTTCCAACTTTTGTTTCCTGTGATCCTTGCTGGAGTTTCTCAGGAACAACTACTATTTTCTTGGACATCTCTTGTTCTTGTTGCACCAATAATTCTATTTTTTCTTGACCACTTATCCCAATTTTCCCTAAGTCAATTTCACTCTATACCATTAATTCCTCTGGATGCTTCCTTTCTGATCTGGCACTTCAGGTTGATCATCCTTAACTTGATCTGCATCAAAACTCAAAGGGAACTCCTTTACTATTTCTCCAGTTGAAAACATGGTGGCATGAGTTTCTTCCCCTTTCCCTTTTGTATCAAAGTTTGGGAAATGGATTCCTCTACTCCCAAAACTGGTTGAGTTGCCAAACTACTACTTTCATGCCCTAATGATACCTCAAGAAATGTTATGGCAGGTTGTTCTATTGGAAGTGAACCCACATTTCCCATTGAAAGTTGTGATTCTCCACCAATAAAAATTTCCTCATCAGTAATTATATCTTGTGCCATTTTTAGTTTTTCTTCAAAAAGAAAATTTTCTTCTTGAAGAAGGTCATCACTCTTAGTAACCTCAACAGGAATGGCACAAACATTTTCTACCACCAACTTAGTATTAACACCTTTTTCCACCAATAGCTCTAGTTTATCCATTTCCAAAACCATTCATTTTGGGGAAGACAAATTCACTTCCTGATTTCTTACTTCAGTTTTTAGTACATGAGGATCTCTTTCTGATTCCTTACTTGCTTCAATATTAACCACTGGTGTTAATAAGGGTTCATCAACAAAAAAAATGAGTGCATCTAGCATGGATAATCCCTCATCAACATCTATATCAATCACCTCAGTTTGTACATTTACAACCTTATGCATTGTTTCAACTGGTGGTGGATTGATATCTTTAACAAGTAGAGCTTTAGGAATTTTCATACCTGGGGTAAGAAACTGACTATCCACTAGATCAACTATAGTATTCCCCTAGGGAACTGAGCTGAATGCATTCCACCTCTTTTTTCATGAAGAATGAATGAGGGATCATGGGACTTGATTGCCCCATACTGGAAATGATGTATCCTACTTGTTTTCTGGATGTTATCAATTTTTTTCCACTTCTGGGGGATCAATTACCCCATCCCTGTGTTTGAACTTCTTTGGTGTATGGGAACCTACCCTTACCAGGATTGGCTGGTGGAAAATTTTGGGTTTCTTGTGTGTCCGCTCAAACTACTTCAATTTTGGTGGTGTTCTCTTTTCATCTTTGTGGCTTGGGTTGAATGTGACCACTTGAAATGGCTGCACTCATTAATTTTTAGTATTATGTGGCTTTGGGACAACATTTGGGCTAACCACATGTGATGCTAGACCCTTTCCCTTTTCCTGGAGTGGTACTGCGTAGAGTAATAGGGGCATTTTCCATGGACTTTAAAAGCATTTTTTTAGTTTTTCTTCCTGAGGGCTGACATGGAAGTACATGTCTCACTAGTAGTTATTGTCCATTCATCAATAAGCCCATCAGTAGGAATCTTTTGGAGGGTAATAGAGGGGATTTTCCTCCTAATGGGTCAATTTTATCAAGCCTCCTCCTTAGAGGTGGGATATCATCATTTAAGTTCCCAGATTTTGAAATGATTTAGGACTCTTGTATTTTGTACTGACAAGTCAATATTCATCTGAACCAACCAATTTACCATTCTCCTCATGACATGGTTATCCTCATGTAGGGATCATCAGACTCCTCCTCATTCCAATCTAGGGGAGCTATAGGTTGACTTTCTATCTTCTGATCAATGTAGAATTTACTCATTGTGTGTAAGTCATCTACAACCCCCTCTGGAATGACTGTAATTTTGAAGTCTACCACTTGTGATAAAGTCATTCTTGAAAAATCCCTCAACCGGACTTCTTCTTCATCCCTAAAATTCATCCAATAGTCCTCAAAGTGAGGCTCATGCTCAAAAGTGTTAGCAACATTGTTAAATACCCACCGAATGTCATAATTGGCTCTAGCCTCAAATGTCTCCATGGCCAAATTCTTCATTTCTTCTCCAATTAGTTTGGCCTTTATAATGGAAGGGCATGAATACCTTCTAATTATGATAGGGAATTTGACATTTGTTTTGTGCCTCCCAACAATTAACTTGTGCACAGGCACCAGTTGCCTTACCAATTCACATAAACACAACTTGTCATTAACATACCTAGGTAATTTAAAAGGTTTTCCCTCAAAACCACTAACCCTGATATAAGTGAACTTCTTATACTGAATGAAGTAGCACCCATACTCCATAATCACTTGCCTTGCATGCTCAAGACATTTGTACTATCCCCATTCTGGTTTGAACAAGAAAATAATCGGTGTAAAGAAAGCATCATTTACCAATCTGACATTTCCACTCCAGTTGGTTAACTATAATTGAGGGAAAATTTCATGCATTGGGCACTTTTTAAAATCAGCGCATGGTGACAATGTTAGAAAATTCTTTGTGTTTGCAACATTATAAATCAGATATGTCATCATATAGAACTCCAACTCTGTAGTATCCCCTATCTCAATCCTTGCTGCCAGAGTAATCATATGATCATGGATTGCATCTGAAATAAAGGTGGCCCAACAAATATTTCCTTTTCTCTCAAGAATAATCCATATAAATGTGGACATCCACTCTTTAAACTCATTTGTAGTTTCCAAACCTACCATTCGACTCAAAATCACAATGATATCCTCAACCTCCTCAATGAATTGTGCCCTAACCAACCTTTTGGGGATTTTAGCTGATGCCTTCCTCTCTGTAAGGAGCCATTGTGTGTTTATCATTTTGGCATAATCCTTCTTCTTTGTTTCATAGTCCTGCAAGGCTAGTTTGATGCCAATAGTAATTGGTTTAGTAATTATAGGTAATTTAAGTAATACTCTAATGGCTTTGTCGGTGTCAATGTCAACACCACATCCCCACTCCCATCTAATACTTCCTCTTCTCAGAGTCATAATTCATGGCACAAAACCATACTAGTTCTAGGCATTGAACAGAGGGTGGGATGGCACCCACTGAGGTGATGTGGCTATCATGAATTTCCTTTAAAGATTCACTCAAATGAGAACTATTTAATCTTTGATGAAAATCATTTAAGTTGGCACTCATCAAATATATGTTTGTTACCTTGTCTAGGTCACTCATGACCCCGATGTAATGAAGAAGAAAATGGCATAGTCTTCATTTCAAAACCCTAATTTTACTTCAATTATTTTTCCAATGGAACAAACATGATACACAGGATTTTGAAGCTCTTACAATTTTCTACAAGCGCCTCAGGAAATTTGACTCAAAACAACAACTTTCGCACTTCTAGGTTCACAAATTGAGCTCCACAATAATTCCAATTGCACTTCACTGATAAAAATGACAAGAGACCATCAAAATAACAATAAAGGATGAATGCAGTCATATCCCTTAAGGCCCTTGGTTCATGTAGGAGCATTAATGGGAAAAATTAAATGCATTGTATCACAACCGTTAACTACTTTTTTTGCAACTTGAATTTGAGCCATCCACGTGGAACAAATTTTAGTTAAAGGGCCTGGGGTATCTTTCATATTTTGTGATGCTCAAAGAAATTGTGTATTTTTTGACATTTTGGCCCACCCATCCACTTTTGATGTAGGCTCAACATGTGGCTTTACCTGGGTGTCAGTGGGGTGGACTTACTTTTACAACTTTACTCCTTTTCAAAACAAAGCCAAAATTTCCAAAGTGCCCCGTGACCCGCTTCCCCAATTTTATAATAAACAATGGCCACATGTCCTTTTGTGGGTCCTAGGCATTCATTTTATATTTTCACGCCTTTTCACCATAATGTATCAAAACATAAAAAGGCCCGCCTTCCCACAACCACTTGATTTATGAAAAGTGTACACCTCCGGGGCTAAAGTAAAAATTTTTCTCACGCCACTTCATAGTTTTGAATATCCAATTAGAATTCATCGGGCCTAGACTAATTCAGGAATTTTGCAAATATAACAAAAAATGACAAGTTCATCAAATAGACCCGCCACGCCGCATCCAATTAGAGATGACCACGTATCCATGGATGTCGGGACAAAATTTACAAAGGAGACATGATCATGGAAAAATAAATGAAGGGGAAACCCCATCATTCACACCCAAACTACAAAAATTTTCCCCACGGAAAGAAAAATGTAAATAATACCATGACTTAGCGTGATCCATGACCATAGGAAAGGACTGACAACGACACCTCAATGAAGGAAAAAATTTTACGCATCCATACATGGAAGACATAAAGTACATCAAACCAGTGAATGAAAAATTTTAAATGAATGAAATATCCCACATTATTTCTCTATGAATTCGAAAAAATAAAAAAAGATCCACAATGAATGTGTATAAGACTTTAATTCTACGTTCAATAAGACCTTGATGAGATTATCAACTAACTTGAGACCAAGTAATGAATCTTGTTTGATCAAGTATTGTGATGCATTTGGAAAGAAATAATCTTATTACTTGAGAGAAAATAACCCATGAATATGAGATAAGCATTCAACATGGCCATTCAAATTGAAAACAATATCAAGGTTACTAGAAAATAACAAAAAAATAAAGGGATAAAACTTTTCAAATCTGAAAAAAAAAACCTGACAAGTCTACTGATTTGGAAGAAGTGGTTAAGACCTTGGTAGGGGAAGTTAAAGAAATATCCTTCAAGCTAGCAAGAGATGATAAAAGGTTGTCTTTATGTCCTCAAGTTCAAAATCAAAACAAATTTAGAGGAGATCATAGAGTAGAGGATAAAGGAAAGATACATATGGGTAAAAATGATAGGAAAAATCCACCTAGAGACAATACGTTAGTTCTTAATCCATTGGGTGCAAGAATTGTAGCTGTTAAAGGAGACATCATTGATTGGTGTGATAAATTCTTATTTCCTCATGATCCTTGTGAACAATATTCCTTGAATGAAGAAGCTACTGGATCACACTTTGATGATGCATGTGTTCTTGATCATCATGTAAACTTTGAACAAGGTGCAACCTCTACTGGTCTTCTATGTGATGGAATTGCCGATGATTTTTGGTCAAATGTAAACAAGGTATGCTATCTTCCTCTTGAATTTGATGCTGAATTTGATATCACTCAATCATTTGAATTTCCCAATCAATATTTTGAGTACCTAATATATTTAATGATCAAGAAGTATGATGGAGAAGCCCCTTACAAATAGGATAGAGAGTTATTGATCAATGTATCTATTGCCCAAAACAAGGAGTAAAATTTGAGAAGTAGTCAAGTGAAAATCCCTAACCAAACCTCAAAGACTAAGATTCCAATCTTGACCAATATTCCTAAAGGTTCCCATAAGAATAATTTATCATGTAGAGCCCCTACTATTGAGATAAATCCAAGTATTCATTTTGTTGTGTCTACTTTAAAATAAAGTTTTCCCTCTTAAAAGTAGTCACCTTTCCACTTAACACCCCCATTCACAAGTACGCTATTTCTGATATGGATAAAGTCTTAAGCCAACTAAGGATATTCATCCCTTTAGTAGAGTTGATTAGGATTCCTAATCATAGAAACAAGGAATTTGAGTACTTGGAATTCAATGAGGATGTTGTTGCAAAAAAGGTATCCCTCCTCTTGTGGATGATAATGAGATCAAATAATCTCAAGAGATCATTAAACCATCCCCTGAAGTATATTTGGGAAATTCCTTAGTTGAGATCCAATTGGATGTTGATACTTTATACAATACACTAATGGTTAATGGCTAGCTCCTACATAATTTCATGTTTGAATAAGGTGTTTCTTACAATATCATGCCATTGGTGGTTATGAGTGAACTCTATATAAAGATAACTATTACCTATGAAAGGTGTTATGAAATGGATTCTAGGGAAGTTCTATTTTTGGATGTGTGAAATGTTTGGTTGTACAATTGGCATCTCACCTTGGAAAGTACTTGAGAATGAATGTTGTTTTTTTATTGCTCTTCCAAATGGGGAATACTATTTTCAAGAAAAAGAGCACAAAGTGTGGGAGGTAGCGTAAACATGAACCTTTTTATCCTACCATTCCTTTAGAAGGAAATTTGGTGAAGCTACATAGGGAAGATAAATTAATGAACCTAATTGAAAACCCTATGAATATATCATATGAGGTGCTATATAAAGACGTGGATTCGAGATAAATTTATCGATAATGTAGACTTTGAAGATCAATACATTGACCTTGGAAATCAATTTGAAGACCACAATGCTCCTTGGACCATGTATTTTTATGGAGCATGTTCTAGTTTTGGAAATGGATTAGGATTTGCATTGTTTTACCCAAACCAAGGATCCTTTAACTTTTCATTTGGATTATGGTTTGAGTACACAAACAACATTTCTAAATATGAGGCAATCTTTCTTGGTTTAATGATTGATTGGAGGCATGGAATCAAGAACTTAGTTGTCAAAGGTGAATCTGAAGAAAATTAGAAAACTATATGCAACCAAGTGTTAGAGGTTGAAATGATATAGGAATGTAGCTCGGGAATTAATTGAATTTTTTGATTCTTTTGATATTTTATATCATGAAAGGAGTCAAAATGCAACTATTGATATGATAGCAGTTTTGACATCTCACTATGATAATGAAGTTTTATCCTCTTCGCAAGTTTAATGTTGAAATTATTGTTTTGCCTTCCATACCTAAAAACATTAAACATTGGAAATTATTTGATGATGAATCCCAAATCATGAGATTAGTGATTTTCAAAGATGATTTTTCTAATCAATTGATTGATCTTGATCCTATGGTAGAGATGTGTGACAGAAAAAAATACCTGTTTGGGAAGGAGACGATTCAATTAAAGACTAAAAAATCCCCAAGAGGGATGGTTAGCCTTGAATATTATTTTGATGGTAATGATAAAGCTATGAAAAATTCCACCCACGGTCCAAGATATGTAAGCGAATTCAACTTGGGAATTTTCCAAGTTCTAAGAAAAGGTTTTTGGGAAACAATTTAAATGGAAATGAAAAACATGCCTCTATCAAACTATTAAGAAAATATTTGGGCCATTTGGCTTGGTCCTATTCTAAGTTGAAAACTTATAGGGAGGATTTGTTTCAGTATGTGATACCTTGGGAGCCTCACACCAAGCCCTTTAGGTAGAAAGAAATGTGAATCAACCCAACCCGAAAGTAAAATGCAAGAGGATCTTGAGAGACTCCATAATGGAGGTATCCTATGACCTACAAGATAATCTTCATGGTTTTCCAATATGGTTATATTAATAAAGAAAAAAAGGGACATTAGATCATGTATTGAATTCTTAAATTTGAACAAAACTTCTTTGAAAGAAAACTACCCTTTACCAAGCATGGATAATCATTTGTAAAAGGTTATAAGATCAGAAATGTTCTCAATATTAGATGGTTTTTCAGGTTACCATCAAGTGATTGTTAAAGAAACCAAGTAATACAAGATTACCTTCACCAATCCTTGGGAATCTATGTCTATTTTAGAATGACATTTGGTCTAATGAATGCAGGAGATACTTTACAAAGATAAATGGATGTTGCATTTGTTGGATTCATCAATGAATTTATTATGGTTTACCAAAATTACATACCATTCTTTTTGAAAAAAGGGGTGATCACTTAGACCACCTTGAAAAGATCTTGATCGGAGTGCAGAGAATTTTTTATCTCATTAAATCCTAGGAATTTCCATTTTGGTGTGCAAAAGGAAAATATGTTAGGCAGATTGTGTCTTAGGAAAGAGTTATGATTGACCTTGAGAGAGTGGAGGTAATTGAAAATTACCATTCCCCAATTTAAGAAAGGTATATAATATTTATTTAGTAAAATTAAATTTTTGAGAAGGTTTTCATCTAACTTCTCTCAGATTACTCTACCTATCACAAGTATGTTGAAGAAATACCAGATTATCAAGTGGGGAGATGAGGAAGTGCAAGCATTCAAAGGAGTAAAAGATGCATTAAAGGCCCCTGTGTTGGCTAGTCCATATTATAAAAAGGAGTTTCAAATTTTCTCCTTTGCATATAAATTTACCATTGCCTTAGTTTTATTACAAAAGGATGATGAAGGCCATGAGAAACCAATTGCATTCTTTAGCAAGGCCTTACAAGGATATGAATTGAAATACATAGTCATGGAAAAGTAGGATTTTTCTTTGGTAAATGCCACTAAATTTTTCAGACCTTACATCTTGAGCTCAAGGGTCATTACCTATGTGTCACACACCATGGTCAAAGAAATTTTGACAAAAATGGAAGCTTCAAGAAAGATGTGCATATGGGTTAATGAGATCTAAGAATATGACATGGACATTCAAACCACCAAGCTGGTAAGAGTCCTAGGTTTGGCAAGATTGGTGGCAGAATAAAATCTACAAGTTGTTAAAGTAAACAATGCTTCTGCTAATTTATGAGATCCTCATGAAAAGGTATGTGCTTCCATTTGGTACAAGGAAATTGTGTACTACTTGAAGAATTTGAATTGTAATTTTGGCCTAGACAAGAATCAAAGAAGGAAATTGAAGTTAGGTGTCCCAAAAAAACATCTTGAATGAATTTGATTTAGCTTGGAAGAATTTGAAAGGGGTCTTGCTACGATATATAACTAAAGATAAATCGATAGGTTGTTTGATGAGTTTCATGGAGGAATTTTTGGTGGTAATTATGCTACTAAAGTAACTACTCATAATATTTTGAGGGTAGGTTATTGGTGGCCATCTTTGTTTAGGGATGTTTCTCAAGTTGTGAGGAGGTGTGAAGGTTATCAAAATTTCTAAGGTAGGATAAAAGTATTAGGATCCTTGCCATTGCAACCCATTTCAAGTGAGGCCCCTTTTATAAAATGGGAGATGGATTTTATTGGTGAAATGATAGAGGCATATAGTGTAGGCTAAAATTGGATTTTGGTTGCTACAAGTTACTTCACCAAGTTGGTTGAAGTGATCCCTACCATGAAGGCTACTCACCAAGTGGTTATGGAATTCCTTTTGAAAAACATCATTTGTAGGTTTGGTGTCCTATCCAAGTTAGTTGCTGATAACGACGTGATTTTCAAAGCTAAATCTATTATGGTAATGCACAAAGAATACGGGAAAAACATAACTTATGCCTCCAATTATAACCCCTAAAAATATGGGCAATATGAATCAAACAATAAGAACTCACTCAAGATACTTAAGAGAACTTTTGAGGTTAACAAGAAAAAATGGGGTGAACACTTGAAATTTCTGGCATGTGCTAATATAATCACACCAAAAGGTCAATTAGAAAGAGCCCATTTGAAATAGTCTATGTAACCTAAGTTATTATTCCTCTTCATTTGAAGTTATTAGTGTATTAATTAATGTAACAATTTGGAGAGGAAATATTTTATCATTATGCGCAGCAAGGATCAACTAGATTTTTAAACTTGAAGAGGTTCAAAGAGAATATCACCAAAGACACATAAAGTTCAAGGAAAAACTAAAGAATATATTTGACAAGGTCTCTCCAAGAAGTTTCCAAATTGGGGACTTGGTGTTATTATGGGACAACATGCATGAAGATAATGGAAAACATGGAAAGTTTTAAGCTCTTTGGATGGGCCCTTATTCCATAGATGTTAGAATTGGAGAGCATACCTTCTTATTGAGAGATTTGGATGGTGAAATACTTGATTTTATTATAAATGGTAGGCATCTCAAACACTTTTTGGATTAGGTGTATCCCAAATAATTCCCTTTGTATAATGTATAGTCTTTCCTTTGTTTTTTTATTCCCTTATTTGTTTTGTGTTTTCTTTGTTCCCTTTTTGTTGTTCTTGATAGGTTTTTGTAACTCATGTGACCTGAAAATGAAAACCAACTGTTTACCTATATGACTCCATTGCCTAATGGATAGACACCTAGTATACTTCCATGATTTTTGTGGTCTTGTGGACACCTAGTGGGGGTGTCCATCCCCTAGCTAGAGCCAACGTTGGTTCTCATTTTGATCTTATTGCACCATTGGCACCATCTTTGAAAATTTCCCCAATGCTTCCTAAGGTGATCCTTCCATTTCCTTAGCGTTCCTTAAAGTTGCAATTCGCCTATTGACATGTTGAAATAATCTTTTTATTTTCCTCTTTGTGTTCCTTGGTTGCACCCATGGATCTGCTCCACCACCTTCAACAACAAAATAATGTTTCATGGATTTGAATAGTATTATTCCACATATTACAGAGAATGAAGTATTTGGTAGGTTTTGAAGAAAAACAAAGAAGCTACAAAACAAAGAAGATGCAAAATAAAGGAGTGAAGAAACTTAGTGCTTCATGGACTTGGTGGTTATAGTGTTCCATGGAATTAGTTATTTCCATGAAATAAAGGGTTTAGTCCACTCGAAGAAGACACGATGCTACGAGAAAGTGCCACAAGGATCCAAAAAGCAGAAAGAAGGAAGTTAGAATGGAACAAGTATGGATGCCACAAGATCAAAGAACTTAATTTTCTATGAGTTTCTTAAGGTATAGTGTTATGTGGAGTTGTAACAGATGTGGAACAAAGAAACATGACCATAGGGAGAAAATATTGCAATAAAAAGGAGACCTTCGAGACAAAAATCCACGGAAGACTTAAAAGATAAAACCAAAGCCATGAAATGAAATAGAAACTTAGAAATCCGTGAAGAAAAGGTGGATTATCCACGAAATCTATAGAATAAAGGAGTTTTTATGGAGTGGCCGGGTTTGCATTTTCCCACATAATTTTTGAATCAGGCATCCATTTCACCTCAAACTAAGTGTATTGGGAATGTCTTAGAGAAGTATTTACAAAGAGATCAATTTTCAAGAAAAGAGTGAAGAAATTCACGAGGTTTTAACTATAGAAGTTTTGGCTATTGCACATTGTTTTAAGGAATCATAACTATTAGAGATGCTTCATTTTGATCCTCCTTCTCCCATGGATACTTATAGAATAATAATATACATATCCTTCCCCCAATAGATGAAGAATGGATAATGATAGAATTAAGAATGAGACACTTGAAAATTTCACATTCATTCATCCTCTTGATTACATGGTTCTCCATTGATTGGCATGCCTTGGCACATGGATCATCAATTGACACACTTTCAACACTTGGATTATCATATACATAGGATATTATTTTATGTATGAGAGGTATTACAAAAGTGAGTTAATTCCTCACTTTAAGGGGATAAGATATTTTTTTGCTTTTCAACCACGTTGGAATTGGGGCTTATACTTTAGAAGTGCGGGTTTTTATTTTTGGAGCAGATTTGTAGAGAATTTGTTATTTTTCCTTGTCATTTGTAGGTTCATGCTAAGGTGGTTATTTTTGGATAGCCATTAACATTATTTGAGATGTAAAGTGTAAAAATTATTTCAAAAATGATAGTAATGTGTAGGTCTAATTTGAGTGAATTAAAATAAATAGGTTAAATTGACTAATTTTTGAATTAATAATGAGTAGTAGAATATGCAAAGTCATTATCTAATGTTTAAGTTATTTCTAAAAGTTCCTCAAATATATAAATCATTAAAAAGTTGGATAACTCCAGTTAATGAAAGTGAATTAGAGTTGAGTTAAAGAGATTAGAGTAATGTAAGCTTAGGATAAGATTAATGATTTTTGAAGTCAAATTAATTCTTAATAGAATTCATTAATATTATAAAATGTAAACGTTAAAAATACATAAAACAATGTAACAATATAATAAGTAGTTGAATATAAAATATATAAAAAAGAGATAAATCAAGTTATGGAAAATAGATTCCTACATTGAGTTAGGTTAAAATAGGTTTCCCAACTACTTTTGGTTGAGAAAGTGTTTATAGAATGCATTAATTTTCATTGTACTGAGGTATTCTTCTCAAATTGTATGTGAGTCCTTGTTGTAACTTTTAGTGTTGTACATTTTATTTTAACTTTGTAAATGGAATGAAATTTTAGTATGTGAGAAACAAACAATATATTTTTGTATTTAATGTAATTGTTATTTGTTTACAAAATATCAAAAAAATTGTGTTATATGATTTGGAATAAGAACCTTATACCACATGTATGTAATCTAACTAGATTAAGAATTTGTGCTTTATGGTAATATATTTCATACTTATTTCACATTATATGCACTAGCCATTTTCCTATGAGAAGATGCATTTATCTATTATTTCAATTGGTTCTTGAGTAATAGATTAATTTCCCACATTGATTTTATAGTGGATTTATCACATTTATATATTTTGTTTAATTTTATTTCCACATGTTTACAATTTCTTTTATATCTCATTTACTTCGTGTTCTTTGATTAAAATAGCTAAAAACACATTGACATATGAGGAAGTTTCTCATCTCAAAAATATAGAAATCAAGAGTTACATTGTGATGTTCTCACATATGTAGGATTTTATGCTATTTTGCATTGGGCAAGTCACTATAATATTTGGAATAAATCACAACATAAAATCATGTTGACCACATATTATTATATTTAGATTCTCTTGATGAATGAAGGTGATGTTTTAATCTGATTTGTGTTGTATATATCATGGAAATACATGTATGTATGTATTTTTGAGTATCGTAGCTTGTTTTTTTATGTCTACTAAAACTTGAGATCCATTAATGGCCACCATGAATTATTTATAAGACATGTTAATTGACCCAAAAAAAGGCCCAATAATCTCTTTACTTTTTGGGTGAGTGCTAAAGGAAACCTTGGGCTATATGTCAATATAGAAAGTATTTGTTCATTTTACGGTTTTGCGTGAGGTACATATGTCTTGATAATGCTAGAAAATATCCAACATTTTTTCTTTATTATTGGGATTCTTTCTAATAGGTTAATAGAAAATATAAAACATATCTCATTAGGAATGTATGGAGAGATGCTTTGATGATTTAGAATTAAATATTGTAAGGAATCACCTTAGTAGGAGGGGCTCAAATCGTAAGAAATAGGTGTAACAAGAGTTGTATTATTTTTTACATGATATATTATATGAATAACTTCTTGAACAACTCCATGAATGGTTGGCCACATATTTTTGACATAAATGTAAGAATACAGGTCAAAGATATTCTTGGAAAAAGGAACACATTAAGAAGTAAAGGAGTACTAATGAGAAATGGACTAGAGAAGTTGATGTGTAGTGGAAGGAAAAATGGGGGCTAGATTATATAGTTTTATGTTTCAACACATTCTTTACTTGAAGGAGGAAAATTTCCACTTTTTTAGCAAACTAGGAGGTGCATTTATCTTGAAAATATGATTTATAATCAAGAAAATAATGGTAGGTTAGGGAATTGAAAATTTACATGTGGAGATATAAAAACCACATGTGCATGGGAAAGTGGATGGTAAATGGATAAAAAAGGGAATATAACACATGATTTAGTGGGAAGAAAAACCAATACTAAAGGATGGAAAACCAAAATGAATGGGAACTCGGGAGGTGCATATATGATGAAGGCTTGGGATTTTTTATTTTTTCTTGTAAAGCATATACGAAGAAAAGAGAACCATGAGGATGTTGTAAGGATCATATCAAAAGAGTGAAGGCACATGACCTTTTCAAATATAAAGTAAGTGTTTTCTAAAGGTAAAAATGGTGTTGATTAGAAGAGTTTGGGATAAAATACTTACTATAAATTAAAGAAGAATATTTAGATCCACTAGCTATTACATGTATAGAGATAAATAATACCCTATCGGATGAATAAAGGCATATGAACATTTCACACATAGAATAAATACACTCTAAAGATGAAAATGGAGTGCGAGCGAGAGAATTTGGGACCAAACACTTGGTGAAATCTAGAAGAAAATATTGGGACTCACTAGATTTTGATGCATATAGATAAGGAATCCAACACTTTCATTACCAAAAATTTTGAGTGAATTTCTCAAACATACATAAATTTAAAGAGAGGTACTCAAACACTATATATCTGTAATAATTTATTCCCTATAAGGGTTTTGAATCAAGAGGTACACATGGTATGACATTGAAAGAAACAACTGTATTGATGTATGGAATGTCGGTGAATAATGAGATGAACGCTTTCTTACAATAATGAATACTAAAATGGCAATCGTGACAATTATGAAAATACTAATTACAAATGTAACCTAGATAGTTGTGTAAGGAAATCCACAAGTTTAAGTAACACAAAATACTATAAGTTAGAGGTACTAGTAGATATTATCCCTAATTTTATGGAGTCATACATCCACATAGGTGCCACCTATGAATGTAAAAATTAATTTATTTGAAAGTTTAACAATTTTTTAATTTATATTTTTGTTTAGGATGTTGAAATGGAGGAAAATTAAGTAATTTGAATTAGTATAAAGTAAGATTTTTAAAATGTATGTAAACCATTTATTTCCCAACAATTGAATATATGTACAAATTTTGTACATTGGTGCACTAATTTATAAATTATTTAGGTGTCATGATGTGATTGGTTTTTGTGAGGTAAAAGTTGTACAATAATACATAGTACCATGAAAAGAATTGGATAAATTAAAATCATCAAATAGACATTTCTAAAACAATATGCATGGACTTTATTAGTATTCATTAAAATACTAGATCTCTTACATCTAAAGGAATGCAAAGCCTACATCATTTGGCTAGAATATTGGAACAATAAAAATTAGCACAAGTTCGGTTAACACATGAGGGTACACACAAGTACCACAACGTCTCCAAGTTTCCAATCAAATGGATTAGATGATAATTTGATGGGATTTATAGGTCTTCATCCATATAACATTATTTTCACAAGAACATCAATTATAACATATGGAAATAAAATACCATACACTATTCACTCGGGATGAGGAGGTTCCAATAACTACATTTGAAATTTTTGTGAATGTGTTTGTGATTTATAAAAAGCCTTCTTTTATTCATTACGCCAAAAATATAGACTTCCTTCATACCTTTACAATTTTTTTCCTATTTTATCCTTAATTCCTTAATCTCATTGCTTTGTAAATGATTGAAAACATGACTTCTATGAACAATTTTTCCCAAAATTTTGTAAAATTACTTACAGCGCCCAAAATCCTACCTATACATGCCTTCTCAAAATACAAAATAAAAAAACAACATTTGTAATGCTCGAACTTTCTAAAAAACCACAATTAAGGCCCACTTTCTCTACCCATACAATATTCACTTCTCATGAACATTTAATCCTTGATTTTTACTTTATGAGACCATTAAGGATTCTAAACCCATCTTCCCCTACAAATCCAACCATGAATTTGAAATATTTTTTTGAAATCCTTAATATTTTGTATAAATTTTGGTGGGAAAATATTTCTCAACACATCCCTTTTCAAGAAGGCATATAGTCGGGCGAGCATGCAAGATTTTCAAAGTAGTGCACGATTTGAATAAAAACATGCATTCATTTATCATATGGTTGGGTTGGTAAATTTATGTCCTATCAATTTTCAAAAAATTTCTCTAAGTACGAGTAGGAATTTAGAATTTTAAAAGAACACATGTTATTAGGATTGAAAACACATGTTCATTTCCCATATGATTAGGATAGGTGATATGATTATTGATTCTCCAAATTAAAATATATGAACATCACGATGTCTACACATAACATTTATAGAAAGATAAGCCACCCGATTGATGATGAATTTTAGTATAGGTAAAAAGGATTATGGAGTTCGACACATTATATCAAGTAATGCATCCCCACAATCAAATTCACTTATTGCCTAATTTTAATTCTTTGAGATAATATCTTGATAAAAATTCTCTAGGTTATCGAAGGGTAGTAACACCAAAACAATATACAAAATTCTGATTTGAGACACAAGAACAAATTGTTGTTCCCTTTTTATTAAAAACTTTATCCAAATGGATTCACTTTTTGATTGACATATTATTTAAATACAATCTATAAAAATTCCAATTTTGAGTATGGACAATGGATACAAAGTTATAGGATCGAAGAGTCAAATGGTTCATGAGATCAAGTTCATAGGGAAAGTATTCATGCTAGAAATTACATAAGAGTAACAATGGGATCACATTATGAAATTGTTAATTTTATCGATCAATAGACCACACTCGATAGGCCCCACTTGGCATGCTATGTGTTATACAAGAAATGTCATGTGTCACATGATGACTCATTATTACGAAAACACATTTTTTCTTACACAATATTATTATATATAATATTGGATATTTAAAAATAATTTGAAATGTAAGTATTAAAAGATGATAAATATCCTAGATAAGTCAAATGGTCCAATGTTCATATGTCAAAATAAAACATTAAATAACATTACAATATCTCATAAAGTGGGAATATTATATCAAAATGATTAGTAATGTGTAAGTCAAAGTCCAAGTTGAGTTAATTAGAAATAAATGATTTAAATTATTGTGTCCTCTATAAAAGTGCCTTAAATATGTTAAAGCATGAAAAGTGAACAAAGTCTTGTTAAGGAAATGAATTCAAGTTGAGTCATACATGATAAAGATATGTGGGCCCAAGTTAACATTAAGTAATTTATTGAATTCAAACTAAATATTTTGAGATTTAATTAAAATTATAAAGTGTGAAATTCATAAATATATTTAAAAATTTAATAAGTCCTTCAATATATGAAATATGGATAATGGGAAAAATCAAGTTAGGGATTTTTTTTGGAAAAAGGTAAAATTGAGGGTTTTGAAATAACCCGCATCCTTTTACAAAAGGCCCTTGGGGAAATATAGAGAAATTCAATCGACAAAGAACATGTCCTTAGACATCAAAAACATAGAGATGAAAGACCCAATAGGGGTATTACATATTTTGAATTTTCTTAAGTGTAACATCCACATATTTAGTTGCAGCGGTGGAATGCTTGTCGGCCAAAGTATCAACTAATTTTATGAGCTTAATAAAACCAAGATTGATGCTATCCCAAGTGTTTGCAATATGAGTCTTCCATTCCTTGATGACAAAAAAAGATATGTTGAGATTCTCCAAGTATCTTCAAGACAATGTCTCCAATACAAGTTTCCTTTGTAGCATGAGGAGTAGTGTCCAAATGAAGCTCGAAGCTTTTCCTTATTTTCATCTACACAAATGATTGTAGGAAATATTGAAGGGAAAAATAACATGGGAGTCTGAATAAGAAGAGGAAAGATCCAATAGGATGCGAGGCATGTCCTAGTTAGAAGTAATGTCCATGGGCTCAGAAATTGAAGCATCATCCTCTGAGGTAGGGGGAGTCATGGTAACAATCGAGGATACATGGGGAGGAGACAAAGAAAATTTGGAAGTGGCGAGAGAAGAATAAGTTGGATCAGATAGAAACTCAGAGATGATAGGTAGAAAATCTAGCCAACAATGGGGGAGATGAAAGTAGGATGGGAATAAGATGGAGAAAAAGTAGAAGTGGAAGGGGAATCCACTTCACCTAACCATGATTAAAAAATCTAAGTCCAATCCCAAAGGGAGGTGAAGATGGTAGTGGAGGCGACGGGAGGAGCAGATGAGGAAACAAAGATGGAAGACATGAAATGAAGGGGATAAAAAATGGGATGGTGTTGATTTCCAAGTTTGGGAGGGAAGTGAGAAAGGTCACCATGGGAAGCTACTAATTTGAATAGTAGATAGAGAATTCCTTGGTGGAGAAATGGGCCTTCTTCTTAATGAGAAAGTTTTATAGATAAGTCTAGCGATTGAAAAAAGAAATTAGTAAAGTTTACCTGTTTACCATGGTAGAGGTGAGCAAGTAAGAAGAGTTAGGGACCATAAATCAATTTATATCTCATGTCTAATATGAAGTATTACATAAGTTGCTCCATCAATCTGTCCCATGAGGAGGGAGAGAGGTACATTCAAAACCTGATTGGTATTTTTTCAATTTCTCTCCCAGGCATAAGAAATCCCCTAGCTTGGCTTTCAGGGGAAAATTTGATGTATACATCACCCTCAATAGGAAGACCGGTGGTGACAGGTGATAGATTCTAAAGAGATCAAAAACTTAGTCTTTCCCACCTTAACCTTCCCTTTTGTCCACGTCCCAAGAACACTCTTTTGTAAACTCTGACTAAATGGCCCGATAGCCTCTCTATGAAAGGCGTAATCCCCTTCGCATGTAAAATATTACATATTGCATGGTCTACCCAAATCTCTTCATAAGATGAAGGTTTGATCCTATGGATACACCCCCCATATTGTGTAAAGTGAAAGCAAAAGATAATTCAAATAGTTTAAAATAAGCATTGTTTAAATAGAAATTGTGAGATCCCCTGATTCAATCACTCAAACTTATCAATGGATAATATAAATGAGCACTACCATTAATAAATAATACTCACGAGTGGAAAATAATTGATTTTTAAGCTCCGCCCATCATAGTATTAAACAAAAATTAATGCGATATCATTTCCTCTTGAAGCTGACAAGGGGAGAGGATATTGTCTTTGTCCTGCTATCTTTGGGTAAAGCAATAACATCGATGATAGGATTGTGAAGCATCCCCATAGTAAGTTAAATTTTTAGAATAAATTAGTTTGAAATAATAGTAAGGAGGTTCCCACAAAAATATCCAATCCATATCTATTGACCATTAGATAGGACACCCAAATTGGCTAGGAAGTCGACAACTCTATTACCTTCCATGCAAATATAATGGAATTTAATATTTTGGAAGCATGATTGTAAACTTTGAATATCATCAATTATTTTAATTATACTCCATTTAATAGGTTCATTTGAATTGAGGATTCAAATAATATTAGGATATTCACTTTCCACAATAATTTTTCTAGGGCCAACCATAAGCGCTAATTTCATTCCTTTAAGAATATCCAAAGCTTCTACTCTGTAATTTTTCCCTGTGTAAAAATTTGTTTTCGTAGTAGCCAATGGTTGATCAATCATCTCTAAAGATATATGCCAACCTGAAGCTCTCAGGTTTCCTTTAACAACACCATTCATGTTATTTTTTACTCGGCCAACAGGAGGGGGAGACCAAAAGGTGTTCGCCCTGACTGTAGTTGAAGAAGGTGCTTAATTGGATATGAGCAATTGTTTAGGCCAGGAATCAATTATATTCAAAGTATTTTTTTCTTTTTTCTTTTTCCAAATATAATAGTTCAAGTTCTCTTGAATTCGAGAGATAATTCCTATGAAAACCCGCCACAAATCATGAGTCTTCTCCTTGAAAATTATTATATTCCGTTCTTTCTAGATGCTCCACGAGTAAAAGGAAGTAGTAAGTTCCTAGAAAAGGTGGCCACTTTGGATGATGGAAGAGGGAGCATTATTGGTTAAGATTTTTCGACGGTGAAGAAACCCCAAATCTATCCAATAGAAGACTATAGAGGGAGTGGGAGAAAGAATAATGAAGAAGAAGGTGGGCGAGAGGTCTCCAAAGAGTTAAGGCATAGGATACAATGAATTAGAAGAGAGAAGCCTATACATTTAAGATTTCCCAGAGAGAATAGAATCCTAAAACACAAGCCAAGAAAATAATCCAAATTTAGGAGTTACTTACGGGATCCATACATGTTTAAGTGGAGGAATTTGCGGGGAGGACACTATTTCAAGAGGTAGGCATATTTAATGAGAACTCACCCAAAGGAGAGAGAGACCGGATGAGTGAATCCTTCTATTAGGAGAAGCTGTATATAATGGGATACAAGAAAGGTCCTAAGACTATCAATATATTCCATTTGAGTAGAGATACAACCTTCCCAGGGAATATATATGCTAGTAGGGATTTATATTAGTATTATCAATTTAACCATTAATCATCCCACCACATAAAATTGAGAGGGGATGATGGATCAGATCCCTTAAACGATCAACAACTAAAGTATTTTCACCTATCCACAAGTATTTCCAAAAATCAATGTTCATACCATTCCCGGGTGCCATTTAGTACCTAAGCTGCAGGAAAAGTTGAGTGCTAACTATGGAGTTCCAAATTGTAGAGCCTCTTGAAATTTCAGAAGAGAGGAAATATTCTTGGGAAGGAAGATATTTAGATATCGAAGTTGCATCCATGGGGAATTTTTCTTGGTAGCAATATCCCATCCAAGCTTAGTCAACATGGCTTCATTTATTTCCAACACTCTTCTAAGCCCAAGCCCCCTAGAGTGGTAGGTTTACAAATAACATTCCATGAAACCAAGTGGATCCTTTTACACTCCTCAAACTGGACCAAAGAAATAATAAATTTAGGGAAAATTAATCCTTAGGTTGAGTATGTTTAAATTGGTTTCCCAAATAATTTTGGAAAATGAATCCCTAGTTTGAGTTTGGTTTAAATTGGTTTCTCAAATAATTTTGAAAGGGAAAATGTGTAAAAAGTGCATTATTTTTCCATTTTAAGGTTATTTTTGATGGATTACAAAGTTGAGCTATGTCAAAAGTGGTTTCTAACTATTTTTGGAGAGGTAAATGTGTATAAAATGTATTACTTTTCATTATACAAGCGTTATTATTTTGTAATCTTTAGTTGGGTGATTGTTGCAAATGTTTAGTGTTGTAGACTCTATTGAAACATTGTAAATGTAACAAGTTCAACATGTGTGAGGAATAATAATATATATCAATATTTAATTTTATATAGATATTTCTTTACATAGTATAGTTTTTCATTTGTTGATGGAGATACATTTTGTTCTTATATAATTTATTGTTGTATACCAACAATATATGGTTTATAGAATGTGTGTTGCATGTTTTAGAGGATGAAATTTCTTCCACATGTATATAATTTGATTTGATAAAGACTTTGTTCTTCCTAGTAATAAATTACGTTCTTAGTGCACATTATTTTTCCAAGCCATTTCCTTATGAGAAGATGAAATACCATTTTTTTCAACATGTTCGTTATTAATTTGAGTGCTTCTCCACTTGAATTCCATATTAGATTCCCCATTCTCTCTATTTTATTTCATGTTATGCTTTCTCGCTTATATTTTATTTCATATCTCATTTCCATCATGCTTTCTAGTTAAATGTACAAAAAAACCTTATCATGTGAGGAAGATACCCTCTAAGACATAAATATAAATCTCCAATTCCATGGTGATATTTTTCATATGTAACACTTAATGTCATTTCCTATTGATTGAGTGACTAAAATATTAATTTTTGAATTAAAAAATTTAAATTTACACCAACATGTTAATGTATTTAGATCCCACGATGAATGAAGATCATGTTCGAATCCTAATTTGTGTTATTTATCTCATGAAACTACATAAATTTATGTATATTTAAACATATTAGTTTAGATATAATTTATATAATATATGCTTATTAAAACTTAAGGTCCTCTAATGGATACCATGAGTTACTTATATATTCACGACCCCAACACAGATCAATGGTAGTGCATCTACATCTCAAGTGAGAACTTCGGTGAAATATTGGGTCATATTTCAATATAGAAAGTGTTCATTTATCTATTAAGGTATACATATGAAGTGCATACATACTAATCGATCTAGAAAATCCCTATAATTTTAGTTTTATTGTATAGATCCTTGATGGTAGGTTAATGGAAAAGATAGAGTTTTTATTTTTGAAACATGTGGATAAATGATTTTAAGATCTAGAATTAGAGTTTAAGAGGAATCACTGTCGTAGGAGGGTTTAAATTCTAGGAAATGGGTGAAACAAGAGTTTTATAGTTTTTAAATTAGATATGTTGACAAGAAATTAATAAACACTTCCATACATGGTTTTCCATAGAGGTTTGATGTAGATGTATGAATATAGCTCACATATATACATAGAAAAAGGTACACATTGATAATTTAACAATTAATGATGGGAATTATACGATATAGTTAATATGTGATGAAAAGACACAATGGGGGCCTACATTTTATAGTTTTATGTTTTAGTGTATTATTGTTGAGATGAGGAAAATTATTACTTTTGTGGGAATTAGTAGAAGCATTTTTCACGTAAATTCCCATTTCAATCAAGAAACTTATGGTAGATTGATGAATTTAATGTTTTCAAATACAAAAATAAAAATAATCCACACATGGGAAAATGGATGGTGAGTGAAGGGAATATGGATAACCACATGATTTAATGGGAAGAAAATTCAAGATTGATAGATGGAAAACCATGATGAATAGGATCTTAGAAAGAACAAGTATGCTAAAGGTAGGTTATTGTTTCTTACCACTTTGTAGACCCTAAAAGAAGGGAAGAGATGGGTTACAAGTAATCTATAAGGATCCTCTTAAAAGAGGGATGCCACATGATAATTTTTGTGCAAAATAAGTTCTTTGAAGGTAAAAATAGAGTGCATGTAGAAGAGTTTAGGACAAAACACTTTGTATAACCAAAATGAGAATATTAGAACCTACAAATGAATAAAAACATAGAGACAAGAAGGGAAATTTTAGAAGAGAGAAATATATTTACCATTTCTAATGAAAAATATCAGTTGTGAAGGTGAAAATGGAGTACACATAGGAGTGTTTGGAACCAAACATAGTTGAATCTAGAGGAGCATTATGAGAGCTACTAGTTGTTAGAAATATAAAGAGAAAGAATCCAACTCTTACATCACTATAAAATTCAGCACATGAATTTGTTTATTCACCAAATAATTTTTTTAAAATAATATGGATTACTTAAACATATATGAACCATAAATAAAGGTAGGAAACACTTTATTTTGTAAAAATTAATATCCTACTAATTTTTGGAATAAGGAGGTACACATGATACCATAGTGAACTAAGAAACTCCAATAACGAAAGGAATTATAATGAATGGAGGGATAAACGTAAAACATGTAGTAGTAAGTATTATGATTATAATAGTGATAAGTACTACAATACAAAATCCAAACTTAACCCAAATAATTATACAAGGAAATCCTTTTATTTCAAGTGACACAAAAATTAGAGAAAGATAGAGACCCAAAACCTTGAGTTGGACCAACCATAAGTACCTTGGGGTTGATTAACCTTGGGGTTGATTAACCTAGGAATCAACATGAAACATGGATATAATTCACTTATGACATACACAAAAATGTATCTCAAAGCATTATATGACATGCCATTGAGGTTACTAGAGTATAGAGGTGTGGATATTATTGCAAAGCATATCCACAAGGGCACGATAATTTGGCATGAAAAGGGAGTGGTTGATCCCGAGTGCAAGGCATCTCAATTTTATAATACCCTCTTAGATCACACACATACCTAATATTGTTAGTATGATCCCAATAAGTAAGTGGTGAATTTTATGTTCTTAAAGATGTGTTTTGTCCTCTCTACAAAATTTATCCTTGATAAGCGATCAGGTCCTAGATTACTCTTGCCCAGATTTACTACAACCTGTAAAATAAAATTCCTAGAAAAGGAGTATCCACCAACAAATGCATCCTTAAAAATAGGTTTTTGACTAAATAATTCAATGCCATGTGATCTATGTAAAATATTAACAGTGTGGCGGTAAGTAATGTCGAAACTTATGAAGCATGTAGATAATAGATAACACCTCTCACTCTCTCGTTGTATAGTTCTTCTCTGCTAGTGTCAACTTCCTACTCGTAAGACATATGGGATGATGCATATTTCCTTCTCCTTGTTGTATCAAGAATACACCAATTTCCATACTAGAGGCATCAACATGTACATGGAAAGGTTTGTTCCATAAAGGGAAGCATAAGATAGGTGCGGTGGTGAGATTCTCTTCAATGTCTCAAACACCTACTTACGTGCATCACCCCATAAAAATTTCCTTTGGATTTGAGGAAATCCTCCGGGAACATAGAAATATTTGCACAAGCCTTCATAAAATTCCCTGTAGTAATGAGTATGCCCCAATAATCCATGTACTTCACTTTGATTGGTAGGTTCTTCCAATCTAGAAAGCACTACAATCTTAGCAGGTCTACCAATAGTCCTTCCTTACAAATTATGTGCCCAAGTAGAGTGCAAAAGGGTATAGAAAAGATGCACTTATTAATATTTAGAGAGATGCTTAATTGTCTACATCTCTCAAACATGAATTGTAAATTATCACAGTGATCTTTCACCAATCCATAGAAAATCCAATCATGTAGATAGACCTATAAAAACTTATGAGTGAAGTATGAGAAGGTTTGGACAATGATGCACAAGAATACCATTGGAAAATTATTTAACCCAAAAGGCATGAAAGTATATGCAAAGCTTACCCATTCAATGGTGAATTTTGTCTTCTCCTAATCCTCGCATGAAATGTGCACCTGGTGGTACCCTAAAAATCCATCAGTAAATGAATAGATTTCACACCCTACAACTCCTTCAAGGATCTCCTCTATAAATGGTGTAAGAAAAGGATATATTACACATGAAGCATTGAATACCTTGTAATAAACACAAATCAAGATCTGGACATCTTTCTTTATCTTTGATCACCATGGGGATAACCCACTTAGATTCCTCAATTGGCTCAATGATCCCAGACTTAAGAATTTTATCAATTTCTTCCTTAACCTTCACATACAGGTTTGGGTTCATTCTATAAGGCCTCTTCTAGGCTTTGACACACACCCTCTTTCAGATTAATATTCATCTCTCCTAGTGAAGGATGCACACATTTCAACTCATGATGGCCTCTTGGAAATACATCCGGAAGTTTTGCAATAGTTCAATAATATTTGAAACCTCTGCTTATAATAAATAGTATCCAATGATAATCTCCTTAGGTGCATCCTCAGTCCCAATATTAACCTTCTTACTCTTCATAGGTCCATGGTATGTGCACACCTTTTCATTTGTAGATTCATTTACCTTACGCACACCCTCTATATGGCTAATATCCAAGTTATCTACTTATTATCAATCAATAATTTATACCATATTCCATTTTTCCTTCTCTATCCACATATGCCCAAACTGGATCTCATCTGTTTCCACTACATCCTCGCACGTCTCGGGCCTAGAATCTCCCAAGAGCTAAACCATGAGTTCCTATAATTTTGTGTTATTGCCTATATTGATGTGCTTCATGATTTGAAAGACCTCATGTACTAGTGGCTTATTAGAAAAATAATCAAAAGTGTGAGCCATACCTACTTTCATGTCTCACCAACTTGTAGTCTCTTACTTGAGCTTAGCATGCACATACCATCCCTATGAACATTCGTGCAGAGTAGAGTAGAACTTATGTTCCCAGAGAGATGGTGGTATAGCCTCCTTTCCTTGTGCCCATTTTCTCTCATAGTTTTGGACGTGTATCAAGGCACGAGTCATTCCATCATACTCGTGTACAAGAGATATACCATTACTCCAGGTAAATATTTTGAAAAATGCTACCCTTACCTTGTGTTAGCAAAACAAGTCATCTTCACGTGTCTCCCACTAGCACATTTGCTATTACTCGTAACATATAGACAAACATATTCTATATATCTCCTTCATCCTTTCGCTAGTATTCCATAGTGTGTAAGAAAGATTCGGGTTTTCCTCTCCAGTATACCGGGTAGCGAAGTTTTTCCCAAGCACCTAATCATTCACGAATTGATCATTCGGTGAATCTTCCCTTACCTCACACACAGAACATTTTATATGTGCCATGGGCCCAATTATCACAAGTAACACTAATAGTGTCATTGACAGATTACACATCTTCCCACTGAAGTACACCTTCCTTAGATGGTTCCATATTTTAAGGGTTGTACCTTTGTTTGTGCATAAATATGATTGATCTATTCTTCACTAATAGGCTCAATATAAGGCATAACATTTACGTCATCTAAGGGAATGACAACGCGCCCCTCCTTGTTCTCAAAATTCATATATATTTTTTTGAAGTGGAGGTATACATTATTGGCATAACACCAAGGGTTCCCAAGTGGTGTTGGAAACTTATCTACCTTAGCTAGTTCCAATACCTCAAAATCACTCATGAAATTTTCTCCTTGAATAACGATTGAAGCATCCTTGAGCACACAAATAGGCATGTCCCTTGTTTTGTTATCCATATACAACACATTAGAGGATGGCTCTAATTGTGGCCTTCCCATTTGATGCTAGGCATCCAAAGTGAGAACATTGACCTCTACACCTATGTTAATTATAATTTTACTCACCAGTCAACTATCAATCACTACATCAAGTGTAATTTATTTGTCATACTCGTGGTCCTAAGGTGTTAAATTGACATGTAGGATCTAGTGCTCACACTCAAATTTTACGTGTGGTACCTTCTCGCGTAGCCATTATCCTAACAAGGGAATTTTGTTCTCTTACCGCAACACCCCGCATACTTCCTTCAAATAATCTAGTTCCTTTTGTGGGAGCTCAAATATCTTTACACATTCCATTTTGTGTGCATGTTCCTTCGGCACTAGATATCACACTAATTATATGATAGCCCCCATGGTACCTTGATATCCCTCTTTATGATGATAAAACACTTATTTCACTAAATTGGGACTTATTCCAATCCACGTAGCAAAAAAATATATCCAATATTGGAATCCAAAACTACTTGTTTTGGATTTCAAAATTTTAAATATTGGAATTATCTAGACTCCAAAATCACACATATTGGATTCCAATATCACATATATTGGAATCTAGAATAACATATATTGGAATCCAAAATCACATGTATTGGAATTTACTGCACTTCAAAGTCCCATATATTGGAATCTAAAAAGTTAAATATTGGAATCCATTAGACGAGCTAGCATCTGCTAGGCATTATTTATGATTTGTCATGTAAAAACATGTTTGATTTCAAACGGGCTAATGGCCGCCAACCATTATTTATTCTATTTTATATAAAGAAAATTTTTATGTTTTAAATGGGAGTGCCCGCTAAGCATTATATATGCTTTGTTAAATACGAGAACATGTTTCATACGTTCTAGTGGATGCTAGGCATTATTTATGATATGTGATGTACAAAATATGTTTATGTTTTATATGGGATAATGAAAATCTTCTCGTTGTTCGTCAATGGTTGCAACAAAGGCCACAATGTGGTGTTAAATTTGACGCCTATTTAGACATTTCTTTATTTTTTTCAATCCTTAAAATAGTTGTAAATCTTTGAAATAACCATCACATATGACTTGCATATTATAGATGCGACCATTAATTTTTCTAGAGATTTATTTATATATTAATTATATTAAAAATATTAAAAACAATTAAGTATATATAATATAATTTTATATTTATTTTATGAATAGTGTAAAAAAACTATTTTACAAATTTTCAAGGGTAATTTTTTTTGATAATTCACCAAAAAAGTTATTCAATCATACTTGTCGACTTATAATCAATGAAAATATAAATCCACCCAACTTATATTTAAAAAATCTCATTGTAATATAATAGAGTTACGCAATACTTTCATAATAACTTATGTATGTCTATATTATTGACAATGTTAAGCAAGTACCATCATAACAACATTATGAAAAGATAAATAGTTATTTAGCATTTTATTACTCCAAGTATTTGATGCCCTCTACCACATTCAATTCTTGAGACACTATTTGTGATGTTTTTCTATACAAATTGGTCATCAACCATTTATATTTTATACAATCTTTACGTTTTATTTTCATACCCACCATAAAATTTTCAGGAGGGTTTCCCTTTACACCTAATGTAATACACAAAGTGTTTTTTGAACTGTATGAAAAATTGTTTCTACTCCAAACCTTTTCTAGGTATCTTATTGCTATTCCCTCAACTATATTGCAATGTTACTTTCCCCAAGTGATTCTTGGATTCAATACGGTCGATATTTTTTTATTGAAGCCTGTTGATATATTTTTAACATCAATGAAATGAGAGTGTCGAGACCAGAATCCTAGTTCATAATATGGTGATAGTAATTTTATAAATTTTGACAGGCCACCTCAAAGTTGAAAAATTTCATACCAAAATTGAATGACATCTTCCTATTGTATGTTTTGTTTATCCCATATAGTAGGTCCTCCATATCCAAAATAAGTAAATAAATCTTATCGCTACTTGTAGGAAGTAAAAAAACATTTTCATCGTCCGCATATCAATTACAACAAATTAAAATATACAAAATTTTAGATTATGACTAACGATTACCGATTGAGATTTCGCTTGGATTACATCGCCTTTAAAAGCTGTTGGATCCATTGATGCAAAAGCTATTTTGTAATGCCTCATTTTATTATTAAAAATAATAATAATAAAATTATTCCTCCACACATACGTATACATGGCATAATTTAAGGTTTTATTTAAAATAACCGTAGTTATGGATAACTTTGGTAAAGTAACTTAGTTGAGCGATTAGGGAAAAGGAGACTCCTTATGGTCTTTTTTTTCTCATTTTTGCTAAAGGAGGATAGCAACCGCCACCATGGAATCTTGAACCAGTCTACGGTGCACTCACCATGTTGTTGAAGGTAACATGGTTTATTGTAATGCAATGGTCGCAGCCTCTGCATAGATCCATTTTGTTAAGGGTGCCTTCTTGTTGTTTTCAAAGAAATTCCTCACTAGATGTCATCTCATGGGGTGCCATAGATTTGCTGCAACCTGCGCTAGCATCCACCCTACCTGTATAAAAAAAATGAGTTCTGGGACCCGCGTGGATAGTCACAGCCAAAACATAAAATGGAGAGGCATTTTTGTCAGGATGTTGTTGTGATGCTGTTGTAAGGTTTGACCAAATGAAAGAACTAGACAACTTCTCATGGATTTTGGGGACGGAAGTATACAAAAACATGGGGGGGTTTTCCCCTCATAAGGTAGTCACACCGTTTCACCATGCAACAAATAGGTCTCCAGCCCAATCAGTTTACATTGCCAACGTATCTCCAGCCTGTGCAAAATGTGGAAGCTTTGGAGCAGGGTTTGAGCAATAGAATCTGGTTTGTTTGTAAGATTTTGTTCTTGCAGTGTCACAGTTGAGATGCGTGAAAATGTGGAAGTGTGCTATAGTTGGTATGTATGAAAAATGTGGAAGTGTATTCAAGGCATGTGATTTATTCGACAAAATGCCTCAGATATTTCATCTCATGGAATGCAATGGTTTCAGGGTATTCATAGATGAACTTGTTGTAAAGGCCTTTGAAACTTTGAAGGAAATGTATTTGGCAGTGGTAAAGAAACACTTAACAATTTTTTTCAACACCCTCTCAGCTGCGCCAAAATAAGCGTTTTAAATTGGGATATGCACAAAATGGACTTGTTGAAAAGGCGTGTGATCTGTTTGACATAGAAAATGCGTCTCATGGATCGGGATGACTACTTGAAAGCACAAAATAGTTTTTTTTATGAGACATGGGGGCAAAATGAATGGTTTGGTTTGCATGTGATTATCTGGCATCATGTGGCACCAATGGTGGTCTCAACGGATCGCGAGTGTAAACCACTTGGAGCACCTTATCCCGATTTTATCATCATTTCCAGGCATGGTCCATCTTCCTTGCCTCTCATAATTATCGTGTTTTAGTTCTCTTTTACAACTTAATAGAATTTCAAAACATTAAGATTTTAATACAGTTAAATGTTATTTCAACTCATTGCAAAAACAATGAAATGTCATGTCGTAACTCACGAAATTAAAATAACTCTTCTGCATTAAAACATGAACTTCCAACCTCATTCTGTGGTGATTTAGAAAACTTCCTACCCACCTGGATCACTTCAATATTGTTTGATCTCGAAAGATGAAATTGACTTCCCTTTAATAAAGTTGATCTTCTCCCTGTGTAAATAGTTAATTTTTGCATTTTCTGAGACTCATTAAGTACCCTTCATAACTCTGAAAATGAGATGTGAAGCTTCATTCATGTACCTTGGTATGTGAGGAGTCACCTTGACCTTTGGATTGACCTCGAATGAACATATGTGATCCTTTTGACGCTCTTATAGGAGCCCTGTTACATTGGTTTACAGCAGTAGAAAGTTGTTAAATCTAGAAAGTTGGCTTTCGTTTTGAACCACCATTTGAAACCTGGATAGAGAAATTATTTCCCATCTTCGCAAACCTCTAGTGTTTATACTAGAAAATTGCATGGAACATTCAGCTTAGGGAAAATCACTCTTCTGGATAGTTTGGCAAAGCCATTTTGTAGGCCTTTGGCATAGTTTGACGAGGTCAAATTGGACCAATTTCGACTTGTCACTCCAAAAAACTTGTCGTCATTTGAAAATGGTTTTCTAGTTCTCAGTCTCGTCGACTCTGATGAATTCTCCTCATATAGGGAACTTGTAGGAAGTGTCTCATTGTGTGCTCATCCATCGAACGTCAGTTATGGACGCAGTTTTTTGGGCCCTCGAGTTAAATTTTGTTCATTTGCAACTGGGTCAACTACGACCAGTGGCCCCGGAGAACTAGCCGCCAAACACAAACCGTTCACTCTTTCCCATTTCCGTCGATTCTTTATGAACTCTCAATAAATCTGGGGACTCATATAAATTTGATTGTGGTGTGTGTTCTCATCGGAAGATAAGTTTTGGAAGTGGTTTCTTAGCCTCCGAGCCCATTTTGTATGTTTTTGTAGCTAGTAAGAAAATGTAAAAATAGAAAGCTACGGACCCTCGTAGGGTTGCCAAACCACCCTGTAAACTCTTAACACATACAAATAACTATTTAAAACTCTATAGTGGAACTTGTTGTGTGCATTAGAACTTTTGACAAAACGGTGTTTTCTCTCTCTTCCCTTCTCTTTCTCTCTCTTGGGTTACAAAATGAAAAAAAATGGAATGCAATGAATACATGTCTCTAGACCTTTTTATTTCGATTGCAAATTGAAATTAGTATCATATGTAAATGGGAAACTAAAAATGATAATAATGTTAGATTAGGGTGGATGCCATGCCGGTGAGTTATCTTGATATCTTGCTCACGTGGGTTTTGCAGGATGGAAGAATGACGACGAAAAAGGTGATGTGTAATTTAATTATTATCATTGTAATTTATATAGTTCATTGTTAAAAGGGATAAATATATAATTTAATATCATGTTACAGGTGATTATATTTGATAATATGTTGAAATGTATGAGATGCTAGTTTTAAAAGACATCTAGGAAATGTGCATTTAAATCTTAGGTTCAATTTAGGTTCATAGTACACATGGTAAAAGGGTTGATATTTATATAAGGTAAATGAATTTGAAGTAATATCTTGTAGTGTATATTTAGTGCTCAATAAATAATTAATGGGTCATCTTGTGCTTTCATACTTGTAAATGTAATAAAGAGATTTAATCGAAATACTCTACCCTTGTTCAATATCGGGACATAACTTGTTTTGTTTTTTCGTGTAATACTCCTTACCGTAGAAGACATTTTAAGTCATAGAATGAACTTAAACTCTGCACTCGATGGACCATCCTAATCTAGGAAAATCAGAGCTCAAGACTGGGCTTATCATCTTAGTCAGTATGTTTAGTGACTTTGTCTTAAACCTGGTAGATAAGAGTGACACAATCAAAACTTTATTTGGAGTGTGTAGAGCTAACTCCTCCTTCGTAGCCTGGCGGACTACCTTTTCATCTAAAGATAGATTTAAAATTAATTTTCTTCATCGAATGAAATCCTTGTTGGATCCAGACGACATAGATGGAGGTTGTGACTTAGTTGTCCTAGGTCTTAAACTTTTGTTAATGAGCTCCTTAGCTCCGCTCAGCTTAATGTGTTACCCTGGTTTCTCTCAACATAGCACCTTGGTCCTTTCTGAAGGTGGTTTAGCATAAATATGTCCTCTTGCTTAAAACACATATATAGTTGAGGGGTAGACCCTTAGGTGAAGTTGGAATTAATCTAAAACTCAGTTGATTCGGATGTTAACTTGGGTTCGTGTGTAGCTACAAGTCTTCTAATCCTTTATGTCTTCAAGAGGTTAGACAAACACTTCGTAGCTCCTTTCATAAGACAATGCTAAAAATTAAGGCCATAACATGACGTAGAAAATAAAGCATATGAGAGTAAAAACAAGAATTGAGGTTAGGTATACTACCGCTCTTGGAGACCTTATGTCTCAATTAAATATCTTTATGTGATTCAAAGAATATGTATTGCAGACCTTTATTGTGATCAAACTACGAGAAAACAAAAGATATATATATATATATATATATATATATATATATATATATATATATATATATATATATATATATATATATATATATATATATAAAGGAAGTCATTAAGTCATTGACTTAGAATAACTACGGTAGGGAAATAACTAACCCGTGATCGAAGTATGTTTTCGGTAAAAATCTATCTTGTATTTCAAACCTTCGTAAAATCCTAATGTCGCCATATGGACACCAAGTCACATTCACTTGAGTGGTAAGAGTAAAGCAGTAGACATTGAATGTATGTTTGAGAAGAATATTTTTAACATGAGAGTAAGATAATTAAGTACTTTATATGCATTTGAATTATGACAAATAAGTATGCAAGTTATGGAAACTTTTGTAAAGAATAAGAAAACCAACTTAAAAGGGGTAAATGGTAACTTAATCGGGAATGTACTTAAGAATCTATAGGTGGCCAATCGAGAAAATTATCCTTGTGAAATAATGTTCTTGGAGGGTTAACCGTAACTAAAATACAAATAAAAAAATCATGTGTTGTGGGTTCACCATTCTTGAAGTCATGTTTCTTGTGGTTGGGTCATTGATAGTATTCATTCATTGGGAAAAGTGTTTTAGGCATTGACATGCCTATGTCATTTTCATGTGTCTATGTGAGTCGATGACTTATGGGTATTGTTGTATGCGAATTGATTTTCTATACTTGAATCCCATGCTTTGTGTTGTGTGTAGTGAGCAATGTAAGTCAAAAAAAAATATCCGGTATTTTTGTTGTATTTGGGTGCGTAAAATGGTGGGCACTACATATTTCAATTAAGCAATCATCAATTCATAATCAATTTCATGTTGTGGCAAACTTAAATGGATAAAAGTAATGGTTTCTATTATGATATGGTAAGTACAATATCAATTTTTTTTTCTTATAATCAAAATTTAATGACCGTTAGGTTACACTTATATTCGTCAAACCACTCTTTGGATGAGAATAGTCCTCGATTATTGATGAGGATTTTGTGATCTAAAGGCTATGCCATCATTGGCTGAACTACACTTAGCTGGAAAACCTTTAATGAGGCTAGCCAAGTGCTTATTTACATACATACGAGATGGATCAAACGTATGTAGTTTTTTTATGATGATGTTGAAGCTAAAAAAATGTTAATTCAAATGTAAGTAGTCGATGCGTAGTAGTGAATCAATGAAACATTGTAGACAATATGCAATTGTAAATCAATGAGATATTGATGAATGTAAGGTTTTTAGTCAAACCATTTCTGTATTGAATGTGGATGCATAGAGTCCGCTAAGCTCTATATACTTCGTTTTAAATTGTTATCATAGCTTACAAATGGATTTCCTTAAAATTCTTCAACCCTAAGCCAAACATATAAACTAATGTCTGTTAGTTATCGTTTCCTATAAATTTGTGGGCCTTATAAATAATTTTGTTGTAAAATACACATGGATATCATACCAGGTTGTGAGTGTTTATTCATGTTGGATACCTCCGCGCCTCCACAGTTACATTTTTTGGTTGTTGGTTATTTGCATAATCATTTATTTTCAAATTTGTGGGGCTTATTAGCGGTTTTGTTTGTAAATTCACATGATTAACATACCTAGATTTGATGGCATATTCATGGCCAATGTGCCCGCATGTCCTCCACATCTATCATCCGAAATAAAAAATATAACTTTGTTAAAAAATTGAAAACCATGACAATTGAAGATAGAGCTCATTAAACATATTTATAAAATGATTTAAAGTAAATCACCATGTTGAATTGGTTGTGTAGCATCATGATGAAATAGTTGTACATCAAATTTTATATCTTTGTGGTTGTCTGCATAAACAATAATTGTATAAGTAACATATTTAGGTTAAAATCCATTAAACAAAATCACTTGTTGAAGTTGTTTTAGAGATGAACCTTTCTTCATATGAGAATAGTAATGTTTCGAAACATTACTTGACTATGTGTCTCAACAATAAAAACAACAGATAGTTTGGAATCCACCAATGCACGGAGTGCCACACTGCCACCGTAAAGCACTAGTACTAGATAATTTTTGGAACAACATCAAGTGAACATATCAATTCCAGAAATCATATGATCTTTTGCAAAGAAAAGGATGGATGTTTCCTTGTAGGCCAATTTCACTTGCAGTTACCAATTTTTGGTAGTTTCTCCATCCAATCCATAGTGACCTCTTCTCTATAATCATCATTATTGTCATGGTTGTGCACACAAGATATTGTGTACATAAGACAAAAACTTTTGAATATCTCGTTGCTATCGTAGAGTTTGTAGCATCCATCCTAGAATTGATACTCCAATGTATTTAACCTTTTCCATGTATCTTTGTACTGTGTCACTTAAAATTTTTGAATAACTAGTTGGTATTAGAACAATAATAATACAATCCAACACACTAGTTCCGATAACTATTAGAAGCTCCATTATGACATCGAAAGAAATATCGCTAGCCAAATTATAAAAATCAGTGATCACACATTCAACATTGAAAGGATTAGTCAAAGGAATAGCTGATAAAGTTGATGGAAGATGGAATGGATATGCACATTTTCTGTGACTTTCATCCTTGTTGGTATATTTCCTTCTAGTGACATCACATAGTTGTCTAATATTGTCTGAGCCATGATGGGAAGAACTTCTTCCACCTCATGATATTTTTTCCATTTTTCCATTTTTTCCCCAATATGGGAATCAAATTTTATTTTTCCATTTCTCTCTTCACCCAATAATGACAATAACTAGTGGTAGTGTGATTCATGCAATTTAAATTTTTTGATTACATTGGATTCACTACGTAGGATGTCAATACAATATTATTTGGATGCTTATTTCTCAAATAATGTAGAAATTTTTCTCTCATTTTTTGTCTCCTTTTATTCTCGATAGTAAGAATCAAATGTCTCTACTATTACACTAGCCTCAAAAGACCCAGTTGATTTAGTATTCCTTTTCAACCCATGCAATTTTGATTTAGATGGGTCTATCTCTAATTTAGTCAAATATGTTTCACCTCAACATAGTAAACAACTTGGCATGTTTTTTGGAGGTGAAAGAAAACCTTTATATGAAAGAAATGAAAAATAAAATATGTTTTCTCATTTCTATACAATTTTTGAATACTATAAATATACCATTTTGAATGTCTTCTACATTTGAACAACCAAGTTTTGTCAGAATCTATTAGAATCCCCAAATTCCAACCATATTTTGAATAGGAATATGGTCATTGTTTATGGAGGCATGCATTTCCCATTTCTTGAACAAAGAAACATCCAACTCCATATCCAAAATAAGACACTTATTGTTTTCAAAGTCAAAGCATTCCACCTAGACACGTAGTGTCCCCAAATCAATAACTTATTGATGATAGAACAATACCAACTTCCTCGTGATTTTCATCTATAAAAAAAACAACCACAAGTCGACATGTGGTAGTTTTTAGGGGAATTAATTTCCACAAACCATTCCTCATCTCTTTCTTCCAAAAATACCATTTGTGATGAATGGAATTGTTCTGAATGGAGCATGAATAATGGAAGACATTTTACCTATATTTAGAGTAAAATACATTAATAATTAGGTCATTTCAAACTTTAAAGTGTTTTTCTCACATTTTCTATTAAGGAATTTAAATACTACCCTAGTGGACACCAACCTCTAGAGTTATTTACTATGTATCATAATAGAGTAATTAACTTAATGGTTAGTGACCACTAGGCTTTGATAGGACATCTTATGTATCATTCAACTAGTTACAATAATTCATATTTTGTGGATCAAATCAATAATAACAATTTTTTCTAAAATTTGAAATCAAATTATGATGCATTGAAAGATATGAAACCATTTGCACCTTTTGAAAGTATTACATATGAGTCGGAAAAGCTATAACATTATATAGATGGCATGATAGGAACGTTAAAAATACACACTTTAGTGGTAGATAGACTTCTAGTCAACATATAAAAGAACAACCTAAAACAATTTTTAAGCCATTTACACCTTTTTAATGATAAACCGTAGAGGACATTAAGATGTAATATTTGGTATTTCAAAGAGAGTTTTGTGGTAGCTTGGGATTTTTTTTTTACAAGACTATGTGATTTATGTGTATATCGGTCATACATTGTAGTAGTGAGGATTAGATGCCTGTAACAAGACTAATGAACATGTTTAAAGATAGTGGTGGAAGATCTAATGTTTGGTATTTTGAGGAGAGTATTTGAGCAACAAATCACATTAATAGAGTTAGTGATAGCTCATCATTTTTGTTATATAAGACAATGTGAAATATATGTATATCGGACATACTTTATTCATTATGTCTAAATGTCTATAACTACTCTAAGTATGATATTTTAAGCGTAGCACTTGGTGGGAAATTCCACAACAAGCTATAAAAAAAAATGGGAAGGATTACACTTTTCCTAAACGTAAGTATGGCCCTCTTCACAATAGTCATTTTGTGGAAACAATGCTCTCTATAAGGTCATGGTGGGTTAAACCTATTTGAGAAAAGATTTGATTATTAACAATGTTTTTGAGTACCACTAAAACAAGGGTCTATTCTCTCTTACTCTGACTATAAGTTAGATTTACAATACTAATTGAAGAAATTTATTCCAAATTGTTTGAACTTATGTTAACTTATTTATAGTGTCAGTCTTCTTAGGATGCAAACATTTACTATCTATACACTTTTGGCTCGTATCCATGGGGAAACAAGTGATACACTAAAATCCTTGATAGGGATCAAGCCATATGTATTGTCCATAAAATATATTGTTTGTAACATATAATTCACAACGTTTTCGTATCAGAAAAATTATTTACCTAACGCTTAGTTTCATTACTTATCAAAAGTAATAACACACATGACAATGAACGCTAGTTTCAATAGTTTATTTTATTGGAAATTGTGGTAAAATAATAAATCGTGACCTAGCTGAGTGACCATGAGGATCCTACCATTACGGTCATTATAAACACTATCTATACAACTTTGGATTGCTAGTGTTTTTCATTGATTATAATTATATCATGTTGGTTGGAATGTACTGGCGGAGACAATAGTCTGCACTACATACCATATAGAGGGATCAAGCCTTACGTAGTTCCCATAAGGTATATTGTTTGAAACACATAATTCACATCGGATCTTATGGGAGAAAATGCTTAGTGAACGCTAAATTTTTTTTTCCTTATCGAAAGTAAGGGCATAGTGGACACTAGGTTCAACAGTTTAATAATTTGAAAACAATGATAAAATAAAAGATCATGCTCTAGTTTAGTAGTCACTAGGCTCCCACCATTACTACCTAGTCATTATAAATACCATATGTATATAGCTTTGGGTCACTACTTGTGTTTTCATATTATGTAGTACTCACAAGACTTATTGTTTGTAACATATAATTCACATCTATTTTTGTATGAGAGAAAATGCTTAATGACCACTAAGATTTTGTATGTATTGAATGGAACACCATAACATATTGAATTGAATGGTATAGCTTAGTAACCACTAGGCTCCTACCTTTACCTCTTATCAATATAAACACTATCTTTACAGTTTTGGATCACTAGCCTTAATATGTAGTTCCCATAAGATACATAGTTTTCAACTCATATTTTATATCGTTTACAATCAAATAAAATGCTTAGTGACCGCTAAGATCCTTTACTTATTGAAAAAAATGGCATATCAAACCCTAGTCTCAAAAGTTTCTTATTTTGAAAATAGCCATAAATACAACAAATCATGGTATAGCTTAACGGCCGCTAGGCTCTAACATTTACCTCTTCTCATTTTAAAAACTATCTTTACAATTTTAGATCCCTAGTATTGGTATGTAGTTCCAATGAGATACAATTTTCCACTCATACTTCACATCATTTCCTATCAAAGAAAATTCTTAGTGCCCACTAAGATCCTTTACTTATTGACAAAAATGGCATATCAGACCATAGTCTCAAAAGTTTCTTATTTTGAAAATAGCCATAAAATAACAAAAATCATGGTATAGCTTAGCGGCCACTAGGCTCCTACCTTTACCTCTTCTCATTTTAAACACTATCTTTATAGTTTTGGATCCCTAGCCTTGGTATGTAGTTCTAATGAGATACATGGTTTTCAACTCATACTTCACATCATTTCCTATCAAAAATAAAATGCTTATGCTTAACACATGCTAAGCTCCTTTACTTATTGACAGAAACAACATATCAGACCCTAGGCTCAAAATTTTCTTATTTTAAAGTAGACATAAAATAATAAATCATGGTTTAGCTTAGTGGCCATTAGGCTCCTACCTTTACCTCTTCTCATTTTAAACACTATCTGTAAAGTTGTGGATCACTAGGCTTAGTATGTAGTTTCATAAGATACATGGTTTTCAAGACATATTTCACATTGTTTCTTAACAAAGAAAATGCTTAGCACCCACTATGCTCCTTAACTTATGACAAAAACAATATCAGATCCTAGGCTCAAATGTTTCTTATTTTGAAAATAGCCATACAATAACACTATTGTATAGTCTTGGATCGCTAGCCTTATTATGTATCCCAAATATCTTGTTCAAACTTGCCACATGGCACATTTTAATTGGATAATTAATTTAAATTAGCACACTATATCTAACAATGTAGAAATCGATTTTGATAAAGAATGGAATGTAAATGTCTATATATTATTCTAATAAACTTCAAAACTATGTTTAGGATTTATTTCTTCTATTTTTTTATAATATTTTTTTGCTATGCTTGGTTCAATTATATGTTGTATAATATATTTTTATTATGTTTATATTATTATAGGCTATAGACAATGAAAAATGTTTAGTTTTTAATTTTTAAACCATGGAAAAATAAAAATAGGGAAATTTGAATTCCCCACATTTTGGATATTTGAAATTTCAATAGCCCGCCCTTTTTTTTAGAGGGGGAAAGTGAAAATTTCAAATTTTTCATATCCCACTCTTTTTCTATTTTTGAAATTTCTTTCATGGAATGTGCTAAACAAATTATTAAATACCTTGGAGAAATATTGAGTAGGGTTTTGATTTTTTGATCAATCAGAAAAGCATGTCTTCAAAATAAAAAAATACGCACAAGCTGTAGATTGCAGGGTTGAGTGTTCGAATCCCATTTTTTTGCATGTGATTATAATCTTGTTCATAGAGAAAGGAACACAAAATAAGCACATAAAGGATGCACAAAAGGATGCACATGAAGGAGGATAACAATAGAGGTTATGAAAAATAATCATGATGATTGTTTGAATGAGATAGTAGATGGAGGTTTCACAGACAACATAAAGCATGAAATAATCCTAGATATTACTAAACCAAGTATTTATAGTAAAGGTGTACCTTTTTTTATTGTGGGATCTATTAGTTTCTCTGTAGTTGATTGGTTCTTGTGTTTTACATGGTAGTCCAATCGTGATCCACAAAGCCCCCTTTTTGTCCTTTGAATCGTGCTCCACAGTCAAGCCTTGCTTTCCAGTTTCTTTTGATCTCCATGCCAAACTCCTTTTTCTTCATGAAAACTCACTTTTTTGTGCGTTAATGAAATAAATTTTAATCACTTTTCTGCTCTAGTATTTATCTCTGTTTAACACTTTCCCATTTGCCATTCTATGTCTCTCTTTGGCTATTTTTCATTTTGAATTTTTCATTCTTGTTCTGTGATTGTTTTTTTAGGATAATGATAGCTTTTGACACAATCACCTTATTTTTAATTTTATTTTGGTGAGAGAACCAAAAATAGTTTAATGTTGTTCATTAAGATGATGCAAAAAAACCTCATTTCTAATTAATGCATATTACATTTTTTACATGGTTTCCACTTAGATATTTTAGGAAAATATATGAGGTTAAAAATTAATTCAAAACTATAAAACTATATTAAGAATTCAATTGTATGATAATTATTTCCAATTATATATGTGTTTCCATGTAGAATTAACCAAATGTAATGTCTTCATCATTTTTATGGTATGTACATTAGAAGTTAAACACATTATATATGCAATAATATTATTAAATCTAATTTTAATCAATATGCATTTTATAATTAATATATTCTTCCTTTTGAGCCCACTAATCTATGCCAAAAATTAACATAGCTTTGAGGCTTCCATGATATAATTGGTTGTTTTGACAACCTATTTATGAAACCCCAATTCTATTTCAAATTACATACATGATTCTACACATATATTTATATATCCATTATATAAATTATGGATTTATTTGTTATCATTTGTATCTTTTCAATATGATTTATTTTCTATGAATAAACTCTACCATAGGAAAATTTGTCTACCCTAGCATCCGCTAGGCTATAATTCTAATTTGGAAAAATCATTTGTTTTCCTTGCACCTCATGGATCAATTGTTTTTATATAGGAAACACAACATTTTTGGTCCTAGTGATCACTTTTGTTCTTTTTGTTAGTTGTTATATTTACAAAGATTAACAATTTAGATTTATAAAACAACTTCATTATGAACATGATATATTTACCTTTAAGAATAGATTAGCGGCCGCTAGGATGCAACGAGTAGATGACGTCGTATGTAAAAACTTTTTTATAGATTCTTAGACGCAATTATGAGTTTCCATATTTTTCATAAATGTAAAATAATTCTGCCAGAATCTTGTAAGAAGTAGATAAAACTATACATTTACTTATATAACATATTAAAGATAAATTTTACGTATATTTATGTATCCATTATATAAACGCTAGATTTATTTGTTATCTTTTATAGCTTTTCAATATGATTTCTAGCAAAGATTAAGAATTTAGATTTATAACATAGCTTCATTATGAACATGATATATTTCCCTTTAGGAATAACTTAGTGGTCCGCTAGGGTGCAATGAGTAGATCATGTTGTATTTAAAAACTTGTAGTATAACTTCTTGGTCACTAGTCTAGGTTTCTTTTCTTGTCCTAAATGTAAAAATATTCCAAAATCTCATAAGAAATATAGAATTCTAGACGTATAGTTGTGTAACACATGAAAAAAATGATTCTAAACATACACAACTTCATTATGAACATGATATATTTTCCTTTAAGTATATCTTAAGTGGTCGTTAGGTACAACGAGTCCAAGTCTATACGTATACTATTATATAAATTCATTTATTTTTTTACCATTTATATAAACTCCTTTTTGAATATGATCTAAATGAAAAATGTTGCCTACTCTAGCGACTACTAGGCTATAATTCTTATTTGGATGAAGTCTTCATTTACCTTTGTGGACTCAAGGATAAGTGGATTTTGTTATAGGAAACACACTTTTTGGGTCAAGCGATCGCTTTGTTTTTTCTCTCGTGTTAAATACATAAAGACTAATTATTTTTAGGAAACACACTTTTTTGGGTTAAAAAATCAATTTATTTACATTTAAGAATAGCTTAGTGACCACTAGGTTCATCGATTATATCACATTGTATAACATTAATACCTTATGGTGGGTTGGATTAAACAAATTAAATTAAAATATTTTGAGATAAGTGGGGCTAGGTACTTCCACACTATAATATTTTGAGCTTAGTGGGTGCTATAATCTATCCAGTTACCCAATTATATTTTGAGCTTAGTCGTCTGCTAGCTTATGACACAACATAATATTTGGATCTTAGAAGTCTCTAGGTTTCAGTAAAATAAAGTAAGATATTATAAGCATAATAGTGGGTAGGTTATGCCAAAACATAATAATATGATCTTAGTGAATACTAGTATTAAGAGCTTAGCGGCCACTAGGTTATGCCACAACATATTATTTGGGTATTCAATTCACTAGGTTATGTATCGCAAACATGATATGTTATTTTAAATTAAGATATTTTGAGCTTAGCACCCACTAGGTTATGCTACCACATAATCATTGGAACCTAGCGGTAGTTAGGATTTAAAACTAAATTGAGGTATTAAGAGCTTAGCTTGAACCACTAGGTTATGCCACAATATAGTATTTGGGTATTTAATTCACTAGCTTATGTATCTAAAACATTATATGTATCAAAAGAAGATATATATATAATTATTTGAATTCATTCTATGATTTTAAGATTTTAAACTAGGATATTTTGATGATAAGTCTTCAAAAAAAAGTATATGAGGAACTAGTCCATGATAAGTCTTCTAACAGTGGACTCCCATGATGATTAAAAGAAACTTATCTTACTAAATATATGCCAAAATATGGGGAAGAGTTGTAATCAACTTCACTTCACCCAAAAATACTTCCTATATCTATACACTTTTCTATACAAACAACCATTGGCCCTTAATAAAAACTAAAGACAAATGCATCCAGAAATATTAGGTCATTTAGCCTCTCGGCTCCACCTCATCGATGATGATCTCGACATCCGTGTCCCCTTTACTCTGATCAGAGGAGGAGGATGAATCGACAAAGCATTTCGAGCATTTTCACTTTAGTGCACAGCAGGAGTTCTATACCCTGATTTTCCACAACTACCTCCAGACCATGCACAATTGCCTGCATCCCCCACAGTTAAGGCATGACATGATACTAAAGGCTGACTAGATGCTCTTCCAACTTCTCATTCTCCTTATGTAAGATAAACTTCCCCAAAGAGTTGGATAATATGTTTTCCACGCTCAACCCTTGCGCCATGTCAAAAATGTTCCTCCCCCTTTGGACTAGTTTGGGTCAAGAATTAGCTTACACATTCTCTCACAAATATCACCATCATCTTCTTTGAATCACTCCATGACCGACTAGACCTTCTCGAGCCAATTCCACATAGTTACATTCCAAATTTTCCATCCATCTAAGAAGTAAATGATTCCCAACATCCTTTCCTATCATAGCTCTCACCTCTTCCTACTAGGACCACACTCCATGCTACCCAAGAAACCACCAACACCCCTGTCACCATCACGAGAGAGACAAGAAACACAATGACCAAAAATGAAAAGAGGAAAGGGGTAGTGAAATTTGGTCCAACCAGAGATATAAATGCCACCATGCATAACACACGAAAGGAGGTAAGTGTGATGGTACCAAAGATCATCGATTAGATATCCTAATCATAAATATCATGCTTCCCATTAAAATCTTAAATTCCCAATGTCATCTTACATGTCATGTGTGTATAACCCTTAATCGATTCATCTATCACATGAATGCAATCTATTGATGTCATAAATGACCATTAAAGCCACAGATGCCATATCCTCTTGTCGCTAAAAAGGTTACCCTCATAATAATCTAATAATTTTTATTAAAATCTTATAAGTCGCTATGTTTTGACAAATTAAAGTAAGTTGTTTTGAGCTTATCGACCTCTAAGTTAATCAACCACGTTAACTTTGGAGAAATGTATAAGCAATCAAGATCTATATAAATTAGTCAATTTATTGTATGATTTTAAGATTTCAAATTAAGATATTTTGAGCATAGCACCCGCTAGTTTATGCCACCACACAATCTTTGTAGCCTATCGGTGGTTAGGATTTGATAAATTAAATTAAGATATTTTCAACATAGTGGCCACTAGGTTATGCCACAACATAATATTAGGATCTTAGTAGTCTCTAGGTTTCAACAAAAGAAAGTAAGAACTTAAGAATATAAATATTTTGAGCTAAAAATTAATAGTATTTAACAAACAAAAGAAAGACATTGACTTTGGAGATATTTATAGCAATCAAGACTAGTATAAATTAGTTGAATTTTTTGTATGCATTTAAGATTTGGAATTAAGATATTTTGAGCTTAGCGCCTGCTAGGTTATGCTACCACATAATATTTGGAGACTACGGTGGTTTCAGATACTTTGAGCTTAGTAGCTGGTAGCCTTTGCCACAACATATTATTTGGAGATTGAATTCACTAGGGTTCAATAATTCATAGTTATGATATTTTACAACAATTAACAAATTATAGGAAGATATTTTGAACTTAGTTGATGCTAGTTTAAACAATGACATAATATATGGAGGTTATGGTTGATAGGATTAAACAAATTAAATTAACATATTTTGAACTAATGGAGACTAGGTACTTCCATAATATATTATTTTGAGCATAGTGGTTGCTATCATTTAACATGTTACTGAATGATATTTTGAGCTTAGCATCTCACTAGATTATGACACAACATAATATTTGGTGCTTAGCACTCACTAGGTTTAAACAAAAGAAATAAGATATTATTAGTTTGGTTGCTGTTGGTGGGTTACACAAAACATAATATTTGGATCTTAATGGTGACTGGGATTTAACAAATTTGAATCAACATAGTTTGAGCTTAGCAACCATTAGGTACTTAAACAATATATTATTTTGATCTTCGTGGCCGCTAGGTTTTTCCACAACATGTTATTTGGTGATTTCATCACTAGGGTTTAATAATTCATAATTAAGATATTTTACAACATCTAGAAAATTAGAGGAGATATTCATAACTTTTTATGGTGCTAAACCACAATATAATATTTAAGTTTAGTTTTTTCTAACACCTAACTAGTAAGATAATTATATTTTGATATTAGATAAAATGGTACGTTATGCCACACCATAAATTTTTGGAGCTTGGTGGTCGCTAGGTTTTATCAAAATAAAGTAGGATATGTGATGATCTGAGAAGCCGCTAGGTTATACCAAGACATAAAATTTGGAGCATAAGTGATCTTAAGGATGTAAGAAAACTCATTAAGATATTAGGAGCTTAGCTATGACTATGATATGCCAAAACATAAAACTATTTGGAATTAGAGTAAAAGTGGGTTTTCCCAAATGACCCGCATACTTGCACAAAAAATCCCTCATGGCTAGATATTATAGTGAAACAAGAAGAGAACAATATCGTATGAAATAAAAAAAAAATTCCCAAACCGAAAAAAGACAAATTACATTTTATGGATATTCATGAGAGTAGTTGCTTCATCCTTAGCATTAGTAGGGCTTCCTTGAACCAACATGTCCACTAACTTAATGTGTTCTAGGAAGTCTTCGTTGATTTTCATCTAGGTCATGTCCATGTGATTTTCCATTCCTTGATAGCAAATATTGAGTGTAACATAATCTTCAATGGCCTCGTGTGGATCAGAGAGATATTCTCTAAATGCTCCTTATGTTCCAAAGCTACAATGTAGTGTGGGGGAGCCCATTTTATCTGATAGAGGAGAATCAGGGTAAACCGAGGAGAGATCCCACAACACATATGGAATTTCGAGTCCATGTTAACTTCCATGAAAAAAGGTGGGAGGGAAGCCACACATGCTTCCATGATTAGGTGAGTTGAGTTTTTGTAGCCATTACAATGTCTGTGGAGATGAGAGGAGAATCCAAAGAAGCATCAACAAGAGGTGGAGAGGAAGTAGATGGTCTGAAAGTGGTTCATAGACCTTAGGAGAGTTCTATGAGGTTTCAAGGGTTACGAGCCACCAGAGAAGGTGAGGGAGACCCAAGAGAAAAGAATGGGGGGAGACCACCAGACCATGATGTGGCTAATGATCATGATGTCTAAATGGAGTCGGAGAAGGAGATGAAGGTGGAAGATGAAGAGTGAAAAAGAGGGATCTAGTTATGGAAGAGGAGGGGGACACGACATTTCTTGCTTGGATTAGAGGGAAGCATGAGATTTTTTTTGGGAAGCTTCCATTTTAAAGAGAAAATAAAAATTATGGTGTAGGAAAGGACCTTCATCTTCTCTAGCTAGTTTAAGGGACCTCTTAAGTGATTGAAATAGAAAATCCACAAATTTTACCTTCCGATCATGTCAAAGATGCACAAGAAGAAAAATTTGAGGTCCATAGATCACTTTTTAGCGTCATTACAGTGTGAAGTACCTCCTCAATTTCTTAACAACCCTATCCCAAGGTTGTGGAAGTGAGTCCCATTCATATCCCGAGTGATACATTGTTGGATTTTCACCAGGATACAGGAAATCATCCATATCCTCTCTGAAGTGAGCATTTAAAATAAATATCTCTCTCCACGGGATCCCACACACCACAATGGACTCTTTGAAAATAAAACTTCCATCTTACCCACTTTGACTCTTCCTTTCTTCCAGTTACCAAACACACATTTGGTCACTCATAGATAAGAGTGACTAGACAATATTTCCATAAATGATGTAATACCACCTCATGAAAAATATTCCATACTACCAGGTCGGCCTTGACCTCTTCACAGGAAGAAGGCTCAATGCATTTGACGGTGCCACCCATAGTGAACAGGGATATTGTGACAATGATTTACCAAAGGCTTGATATAGACGATGCTTAAATAGAGATGTTGAGCACCTTCATTCCAATCTTCAACATGTGTCTCCAAGATTTCTAATTGAAATCTAACATAATTAGTAATAGTCATTAATTGGTCCCACCCATCACATGAACACAATCTATGAATGCCATAAATGCCCAAAAAACCCACAAATGTCGTATCCTCTTACTACCGTCGCCAAAAGAGGTTATGCCTCAACATAACCTAAATTTTTTTTGTAATGTTAGTTAATGTTCATCCAACCACAACATTAATTAGTTAATGTTCTTGTAATTACTGCATTTAGTGGAGGTTGAAGGTTTGAATGTTAGTGATATTATATGTATTTAGTTAATATATATTATAAAGGAAGAATATGCAAAAAAAATGAAGCAAGGTGAAATAAATAACATTTCTAGACATGATTTCATATTATATAGATTATCAGACAACAAATCATAAAGCAATATCTTATTATAATTTCTTTATACACATCTATTTGTTACATTTAGGTTCTCCAAGGTTGTTCATTCTACACATGGAAATGAATGGAAATGAGATTAGGGAGCACAAAGACACTTGTGATGGGAATGAGATTTGGTGAGGTGATTTCACAAAACATTGTATTTGACTTGGAATGAGATAGGGATGGGAAAAAAATGCATCCCCACAAGTTCTCTCCACGATATTTTTTAAATGGAGAGAAAATCATGTGTTTAGTTCAAGATAAAATTAAATGTAGATCAATTACATGTATGTGGCAAGAATAATATGCTTATTGGTTTGTGTTTCTTATAGGTATAATTACATTCACAATTATAGGAATAATGAAAAGAATAATATTCTTTTTCATCTTTTAACTAGTCTCACGATGTTAAAATTTCTTCTTATATTCAAAACCTTACGTGACTTCAAACTTGGTGTGGTATATATATTAACTTGAATCATGATTTTTTTTTTTTAGTATTGTAGAAGTTGATTGTTTAATCATGAGTGGTTGTTGTTTATATTACTTAGTAGCGTAGTGGTAACTTTTCATTTGGTTTGAATATATTTTTAAAACTTAGCGCTTAGCTTATGACACAACATAATATTTGGATCTTCATGGTCTCAAGGTTTCAAAAAAAGAAAGTGAGATATTATTTTGATTTTAGTGGTCACTGGGATTTAACAAATTAAATCAACCTAGTTTGAGCTTAATGGCCAAATGTATTTGAAGAATATAATATTTCAAGCTAAAGAGTCACTATCATTTAATAAACTAAAGAAAGACATAAGTTTAGATTTTATATTTGTTAATTAGTGAACTTCACCGGCATTTGGACAAATTGAATTGATATAATAAAAAAGGTATAGTAGTTTGGGATTGAAGTGAAATTTTAAGATTTTTAAAATTTCTTACTACTCAAAAAAAAGATGCGACTAGTATCATGGATGTTAAGTTATTTTATTGGAAGATTAAAGAATTTTTAATTATACAAAGTTTTGTTTTTACTTATAATATCTTTTTGTTTGAATGAAAAATATAATGAACATGTTTCTAAAATAGTTTGATGTCTTTTAAAGGATCAATTGTTTTAACAAAATGCTTTGCTTACATGCATTATGGAGATATGTTTGTAAGATAACAGTGAATATTATTGACCAAAATATTCATTTTCAAAACATTTTTTACTTGAACAAAAGGATTTCGGAGGAAAAATTGGACTAAGGATTTACTCCCAAGGTCAACAACATGAAGACTTTCCTTATTATTGAAGGAGATTGGAGGATGAAAATTGTATTTTTGAAATAGTTACTTACTACAAAATACCTTTTATGTTGTACTTATAATATGTTGTTGTTTGAATGAAAAATATTGAACATGTTTCTAAAATAATTTGATGTCTTTTAAACATCCTAGATCAATTGTTTTCACATAAATGCTTTTCCTACATACGTTTATGGAGATCAATGAATATAATGCTCAAGTATAACACCTGACATATCAGTTCTTGGACCAAACATATTCATTTTCCGAACATATGTTGTCTTAAAAGGATTTGTAGAGGAAAATTTTGATTAAGGATTTACTCACCAATGTCAACATGTTTTTCTAGTTAGTTGTACAAAACAAGATTTTAACCTTTATAATGTGAGAAAGGATACAATTAATAATTAGACCATAAGAAATATCCTTAAAGATACTAAAGAAAATTTTTTGAAAGATTTTGATAAATGTAATTATTCATACCCCTAGAAAGGGTAATAAATGTGTGGATTATCTTGCCAAATTGGGGGCTAAAGGTAGTAATTTTAAAGTGTGTGAGAGGGGAGATGATATCACCAATGTTATTAATCTCATTAAGAACATTAAGTATTGATGTGCTAGTGGATTTTTTCCCTCATTGGGATGTCATCCTTGTACTTATGGTTAGTAGGACCCTTCGCACGTGCAAGATATATGGTGGGATTTGTATTAATTTTCTCTTATGATTCATTTTGGCCATTGTTTCTTCCATTTTCAATCTCATTCAACTAAAACCATGGGAGGTGGTCATTTGAGAACCGATCCCATGAGCTATGGTTCTTAAAGGAAAACCCCTCCTTGTGGCGCATTCTGAAAATTGGGGGTTTAGGAATTTCATCTCAAAATCATAGGGTCTCGATCCTTATCTTGCATTGGAGTTTGGTCGGGCATGGAATAATGGCAACATGGTGATCATGGCATGGAAATTCAGGTTTTGGAGGATTCGATAGCATAGGTGACTGGAATGGAGATGGAGGGCTTAAAGATATTCAAAGACCACACTACATGTAAAGCACAAATTGAGACTTTCTTCCGTGGTAAAGAAATGGTTTACTTGTTGGTAGACAATATAACTAGATTTTACATCCCTGATATTTGGAATACAGGTCTACCTCCACCTTATGAGGTACATTACTCTTGAAGTGAATTATAGAAATATATTTACTCACCATATTACTATGCTTAATATGTTTAGGCATAAGATTTCTATGAGCCTTCCCTTTTTCTTGTTTATGTCGCTCTCTACATTGGTGAATGATTTTCAAAGAAAGATTGATACCCTCGATACACCATGGACTAATTCTTTTGATTTTTAAGAATGGTAAAACGGTGGTGGAAAAGGAATTAGAGCCCAAATCCAGGGATTTAGATGAAAATTGTACTCTTGTGGACCATATGAACAAACTAAGGAGAAAGAAGAGTAAGGAACCTCAGGGGAATGAAATCTTGGTATTGGGGCTGTAGGTTCTCTAATTGATACAAAGGGGAGTCATCTAAAGGGAAAGAGAGAGTAGAGATGGGTTGGAATGTGGATTTTGATAAAATTTCTCTCAGGGTGAGTCAGGTGGAAATGGATATGGAGGCCTTAGGTGAAGTTGGAATGGATATGGGAAACGATTCATGCATTACATCGACCTCTAAGAAAATTTACATCACCCAAAAATCTATCAGGGTGACGATATGGTAGAGATAAAATGTTTGGTTTTAGAATTACAGGGGTGTGTGGTCAAGTTGGAGTAGGGACACAAATTTCATAGGTATAATCTCCACCTCAGTAGTTTTGATGAGGAAGAGCAGGTTGAAGACCACATCCCTATCACGAGTGAGAAGGATGATAATATGAAAGATAGGAGGATTAACCAGAGGAGTACAAATTTGAAGACTAACTAGTCCGTTGGCTCTTGGATATTTTGTTTGACTATTTGTGGACTGTATCGTTTGGGATGTTTTCCCCTCCATGTTTTGTGATTTTTCCTTGTATTGATCTATTGGATTGTAGTTTGGGATAAGTTATTTTATCCCTTTTTGTCCTATTTCTTTTTGTTCACTCTTGGTGATGCTCACGATGCATTCTATTATAAGGTTTTGGGTGCCTTAATCCCTATATAAAGTATCTAATCATTATGTTCACATATATTTAATAAACCTTGTTAATAGTAATTTTTTAATGAAATTTTAAATTAAATAAGATAGAGCATTAAGTTCATGCCTCATGGATGGGAGATGTGCTAGTTGTGTAATTGTGCTAGATGTGCTAGTTATGCGATTGTTTTCTTAGAATTATGATTTTTATTAAATAGAATAAATCAATGTTGCAACAAGGCCTCATATTTTTCAAATCAATACTAACTAGCAAATAAATAAAAATATAAATAAGTTTCGTAGTTTAAAAATTATTTAAATAAATTACAAACATTAGAAAGTTGAAAAGTTATAGAATTTTTTATTTTGATTGGTGGATTGAGGAGAAATTTTAAGTAAGATGTTTTGAGCTTAGTGCCTACTAAGGTAACCTAATACTTCCACAATATAAATTTTGAGCTTATGGATCACTAGCATTTAACAAGTCAAAGAATATTATTTTTAGCTTAGCATCCACTAGCTTATGCAACACCATAGTAATTGGATATTATCGATCGATAGGAATTAACAAAATAAAGTAAGATATTGTCATCATAGAGTCTGCTAGGTTATGCCACAACAACATATTTTGATGTACAAAAACTATGTCCATTTTTTTGTATAAGGGTTAATATGGGGGTTTTGAAAGGACCCACATCCTTTTACAAAAATGTCCTTAAGGAAAATATGACATTAAAGCATAGAAGAGAGAAATCTCGTAGGCAACAAAAGACAAAAAGCCACATAGCCAGCCATGATGTAAAAAAGAAAATTTACATTTTGTGAAAATTTTTGAGGATAGTTTTGCTTCCATAGTAGCAACATCTTAGAGTTTCCTTGTTCCTTGAATTCTCCTTTCACAAATCTGTATTCGTTCTTTTGTTCTCCAAAATCTATTTGGTTCTCCTACTCTTGCATTACCATATTTTTTCACAAATAGGTCACTGTAATCCAACACCAACACATTCAATGGAAACTCATTCTTAACATGAATATCTTCTAAAATATTGTCATTGAAAATGTCAACTATGTCGTATCCATTGAATTTTTTTGAGTATGTGCAATGGAGGACTATTTGCAGGACAATAATAAGGCCAAAAAAATAATATCAATTTTATAAAATACATCTGCTCTTCTATTCTTTGCACCACCATGACCATAAATTGATTCCGATATTCACTTTTTTATCATGCAAATTGAGCCACCATCCATACCACCAGGCTTCTTTTTCAAGACTCAACAAAACAAGTTCTTGGTAGGTGTTTTGGATTTTTTTAAAATTATGCAAATCTTCCTCTCATGTTATTACATATTAAGATGCGCGTCATTTCTCTATCAAGATGTGCTCCATTCCATCCTCTTTCACTGCTCTAACAAATGTTTACTATATTATGAAATTATTTATTTGATAAAAAAAACTACCTTCTACAAAATATTGAATAACAAACTTGCTTCTGTTTAATTATCTACAAAATCCCTACATACATATAAGCCCTAATCCTATGGAAAATTTTACATGGATATAAGCCCTAATCAACTATGAAAATTTTACATTAACATTTTTTTGTAATTTTGGAGGGACTGAAGGTGAGAATGCATACCAATTTTCAGCATGGAGAGAAATAAAACGTTTCCAGAACTTGAGCACAAGTTTTTTGATGCTTGCATTGGTGAGGATTTTTCTATTGATGAATAAGCTTACGCATTGACGAAGAGAATAAAAAGGAAAATGTTAAAAATATAAACTCAAAAATTGTTTACTTATAGTGATATGTAACCGACAAATCCAAACCACAATTTTGTTAGTGCGTGAATTTAAGATTACACGTGTATGATTTTACATTGCTTTTTCATTAAATGGCTAATTAATGGCTGAAAATAGTTACATGCTCCAAAAGGTGCACATATTTCAAATGGCACATGTACTTTTAAATGGAAAATTTTACATAGCTCAAATTAATGGCTAATTAATGTTGAGGCAAACATAACATTAATTAGCATTTTTCCTTACAAAATGGTTATCATTAATACTACATTTGGTATTGTAAAGAATTAATGTAAGAATTTAATATTATAATTTTTGTACTATAAATAAAATCCCTTATATAATTCGGGTAAAAATAAATGCCCTTAATTCTTGTGCTTTCACTTCAATGTGTGACTATTGACGCCCATTTAGATGTTTTTTGTTGATTATATTCGTAAAATACTTACAAATATTTGTAATAAACATCACACGCGAATTGCATATTTAATATTTAACCATTAATTATTAATATAGATTTATATAAATATAAAAATTATAAAAATTTACATCAATATATATTAAAAATAATGAAATTTATACAAAATAATTGGTATAAATAAACATTGTTTTGTATTTTTAGAGGGCAGTGTTGAAAAATTACCATTACCTAAAAATTGTTTAACAGGTGATTTATCACACTTAAATGTGAATGGGAATCAAGACTCACACTTGGTGTGTGTGAATCAATACTTGCACTTAGAAGTGTGAGTCGAGACTAACACTTAGAAGTGCGAGTTGATACTCACACTTAAAGTACTGAGTCGAGAGATGTGTGACTCGAGGCTCGCACTTAGACGTGCAACCAAATGCGCTTGTAAGTGTGATCACTCACACTTATACACTACTTACAAATTTTATAAAATAATTTTATTTTTTAAATGCTTAATATATATAAATACTTTTTTTTTTTCAACTTTTATGAGTTAATTATGAAATATTTAAAAATATTTTATGTTAAAATATAAATGTATATCAAATTTAACACCATTAAAGGATGGAAGGGATTTTCAATGTCACATTTATTGATTTGAATAAGGTATGCATGAGCAGTATAAAATATGTATGATGATATTAAGATTGATATGTGGCATAAATGACAACAATCACTTATGCACTATCTTGAAGTTAGCGGCCACTTGGCTTATGTAAGTTACCACTTGGCTTATGTAAGTTTGTAACTACTTGGGTTATGTAAGTGTAGTCACAAAATCACACACTTACTATTACATTAATACCGCCGGGTATGTTATTTTATATATGGATATTTTATAATAAAAGCATTCACTAGTGACATCATTTGGTCTTGTTTTTAGTTAGTGGGTTTCATTATTGTTTGTTTGGTTCAGTCGTCACTTGTCGTTGAAGTTTTGGGCATCTTTTAGGGTGTCTTAGGTGTAATTTGCTCATTTTTCATCTCTAGGTCTATGTTGGGGTGCCTAGGATTGAACTAGGGTGCCCATTATGTGATTTTAGGTTCCCATGTCATTGTAATTTGTGGTCTTAATTTATTTGTTTGAGGTCAATCTTAATAGTTACCCTGTATTCCCTAGGTCGTAGTCGGCAGTTTCGGGTCACTAGTGTTGAAATTTGAACAAGAGATCCCTATATAAACATAGCATACTCACTACATTATGGGTGGACATCTTACTATCAAGGGCAGCTATCTACTAAGGCAAGGGACTACATTTGGGCATCTTCTACATCTGCATCACACAAGCATAGGGGGAAAGGGTTGTATTATTTCTATTCCATCCACCATTTGCATTTTACATCTAGTTATTTCCCCTACTACCACATCATTGGTGTTAGGGAATCCTAGGCACAAAATTACACACACACGCACATAGAACTACATTGGGTCCGAAATGTAGTGCAACGCTTAGTCATAAGACCACTAGTTTGGTAGTTGAGGTTAGTCCAACCTATTCATATGCATTTTATTTTTTAGGAATTGATGCTTTGAATAGGGTTTTGCAGTAGATCTTCATGTGACAACTACAGTGACATATGCAACATTATTGTGACACATGTACGACAAGAATGAAGGTATTACAAAGATATTACGACACTTATGAATTCAATTTTTGAGCTTCCCCGTAATCTACATCACCTAGATTACAGACTAGGGTTCCCAGGGTGCCCCAAAGTATCCTCCCAGTGCCTCAAGTATAGAAAAAATCCATCTTATTCCCTTCTTGAGGCCATATAGTCATAACTTTCCAAATCCACATACCAACCTGATCTATCTAGCACATAATGAGGTAAGTTAAATAAAGGTTAGGAATTGTTAGTGCGAGGTTATTATTTATCCTTTTATTTATTTATTAAGATAATTCTTACACTTGTGTTAGCCCTACACTTGTTGGGTTAGCTTGCTTAGGTGTACTAGTTGTGTAGAGTTAGCTTACTAGCTATGTTGAGTTAGCTTCTCAGTTATGTGGAGTTAGCTTACTAGTCTTATGGAGTTAACTTAACTACCAATATCAGTTAGTGGGAGTTCTTCACCACTGATTTAGGTAGTAGTTGCACTTCCCTCCTCCTATATGTACATATTTCTTATTAAATAATTCAATTCATTCTATTGTAATGTATTGAGCATTATGGATTATGATGGATTTCCATATATGGTATTTTAGCTCTTCTATTTTGAAAATATAATGTGGTGTGCTATTATCATTTGAGATCGCGGCTTGGAACAATATTTTTATCATTCCTTTCATGGTATCAGAGCGATAGATGATGTAGACATCCATCTGTAAGTTTTTCTTTGCAAGTGAGAGTTTCTTTTTTCATGTATTTGGAATTTGTCAGCACTTTTCTGCAACATGAATTTTTATGCAAAATAGAGTACGCCATTGGATTTGGAAGTTTCCAAAACCATAGAATCGATTGTAAACTCGACCATGTTTTGAGACATTCAAATCTAGACACTGATTTGTACCCTCTAGTGCATTCTTTTATTCATTACATATAAATGTGTACCTTCCAGATGCATTATTTTACCCTATGAATATTTCTATTTTGGATGCAGTCTTTTATCCACTGGATGTAGATCTGTACCCTCTGGGTGCATTCTTTTATCTATTGGATATAACCGTGTACCTTCTAGATGCATTCTTTTACCCTCTAGATATTTCAGTTTTGGATGCATTATTTTATCCATTAGACACAAATTTGTACCCTCTGGGTGCATCCTTTTATCCATTAGATATAAGCATCTACCTTCCAGATGCATTATTTTACCCTCTAGATATTTTGGTTTTGGATGCAATATTTTATCCACTAGATGCAGATTAGTACCCTTTGGGTGCATTCTTTTATCCATTTGATATAAGCGTGTACCTTCTTGATGCATTCTTTTACCCTCTTGTATATTTCTGTTTTGGATGTAATCTTTTATCCACTAGATGCAGATCTGTACCCTCTGGGTGCATTCTTTTATCCATTAGATATAAGCATGTACCTTCTGGATGCATTCTTTTACCCTCTGGATATTTCTGTTTTGGATGTAGTCTTTTATCCACTAGATGCATATCTGTACCCTCTGGGTGCATTATTTTATCCATTGGATATAAGCGTGTAACTTCCGGATGCATTCTTTTAACCTCTAGATATTTTGGTTTTGGATGCACTCTTTTATCCATTGGAAACAGATCTGTGCCCTTTGTGTGCATCCTTTTATCCATTGGATATAAGCATCTACCTTCTAGATGCATTCTTTTACCCTCTCGGGTATTTTGGTTTTGGATGCGATATTTTATCCACTTTGGACGCATATCGGTACCCTTTGGGTGCATTCTTTTATCCATTAGATATAAGCGTGTACCTTCCACATGCATTTTTTTACCCTCTGGATATTTCTATTTTGGATGCAGTTTTTTATCCACTTGATGCGAGATCAAGTACCCTCTGGGTGCATTATTTTATCCATTGGATATAAGTGTGTACCTTCTAGATACATTCTTTTACCCTCTAGGTGCATTCTTTTATCCATTGGATATTGATGTATACCCTATGTATGCAATGATTTACTCTCTGGACATTTTAAGTTTTGGGCGCATACTTTTATCCTTTGGTCGCAAGCCTGTATCGTGTCGATGCAATCTTTTACCCTTTGGATATTTGGGTGTCAAGTGTACCTTTTAAAAAAATCCTGAATTAAAATATTATTTTAATAACAAAACCTTCTAGAGCTCATAACTTTTGATCCGTAGCTCGGATTAAGGTGATTTTTTTGAAATTGTGTATTTTTTCGAGATCTATGCATTGGTGAAATTTTTAAACATATATTTAAAATTTAAAAGTTACTTTTACTCATTGTAATATTTACATGCACTCAATTATAAAGTTCCAAATTTGGGAGGGTGTTGTAATCACTTGTGGACGTAATTTTGGTTGAGCCCGACGTCCTAAAATTTTGGGTGTTACATTCTTGTATCTATGGGTGTATGCATTTATAACTCTCTTTTTATTGAGATATTCTTGATCTGTATTTTTGACACTTTTTTTTTTGGCATGTTGATAGTCTCTCTTGTGGGGGAGCTATTCTGGTGAAGCCAGTGTTAGTTTGTTAGTGTTTGAGTAGTTGATTATGGAAAATCATACAAATCTATGGTGTCACTCTACCCATTCAACAGTATGGGAGGGTATGGTGTTGATAATAATTATTTGGGTTTTGTTTCCTTTCCTTGTTACATGTTGATACTGCTTCTTCGGGTTTTGTGTTCTTGCCTTGTTACCTTGGATTTTCTTAGATCATGGCACTCCTATTTATTTGGATCTCGTGTCCTTGCATTGTTGCCTTGGTTGTTCTTGGATCTTGGCACTTTGTTTGTTTGAAGATTGATAAAATTATGTTTGGTGTTTTTTTACACTTTCGACATCACTCCATTGATAGTCTCCTTGCATGGAGCTATTCTAGTGAAGCCTAGTGTCAGTTTTTTTTATTTATATGATCGAGCAATGGATTTAGACCATAATGCATACTAAACTTCTTCAAAGATTGTACAACTTTTTGGAGCTGAGCTTCTTCGGATATATTCCAATAGGATATTTCTCTCTATACTTTGTTATTAATGGTTTTGGGTACCTTGCAGTGTCCATTTTTCCTAGTTGTTGTACGTGAGTACCTCATCAGGCCTTGTTTCCAAGACCCACCTTCATTTCCACCCACCTAAGCTATGATTACAGGAGGGTGTTAGTGTAGGTTATTATTTATCCTTTTATTTATTTATCAGGATAATACATACACTTGTATTTTCCCTACACTTGCTAGGTTAGCTTTCTTAGGTGTACTAGTTGTGTGGAGTTAGCTTACTAGTTATGTTGATTTATCTTATTAGTTATGTGACGCTAGATTAGTAGTCTTATGGAGTTAACTTAACTACTAAGATCGGTTAGTGGGAGTTCTTCACCACTAATTTAGGTAGTAGTTTCACTTCCCTCCTCTTATATGTACATATTTCTTATTGAATAATTCAAGTCATTCTATTGTAATGTATTGAGTATTATGGATTATGATGGATTTCCATATATGGTATTTTAGCTCTTCTTTTGTAAATCTAATGTAGTGTGCTATTATCATCTAAGATCTTCATGGATTGGAACAATCTTCTTATCATTCCTTTCAAGTACCATATCCCTTTTATTACTTTTATTTCAATATATTCCAATATTAAAACAAAATAGTTAGATCTAGCATTTCAATATAGCATTTAGTTTCTATTTATATTAACTCATAAAATAGCTAGAAAACCCTATTTTTAGTTAATCATTTTGGTGAACCCGCGTCTCTTTTTAGCACCTTCTAGGGATTTCAATTTTCCTCGCTATTGTCATTATGCTTGTCCACTTCTCTTTTTACTTTTTATACACCACTTACTTATTGTCATTGTTACCTTCTCCCTTTCTATATTTATCGCCACATTCAATGCACCATGAGCATATCTATTCACACATACTTACAAAAATACCTGATTGCCTCCTTCGCCTTAAAAATACTTAGCTACCCATTATGTCTCTCCACACATATCGCCATAATATGTTTACCATAAGTTTATTTCGGCTTTATCCCTTAACAAAGATAAAATCACTTTCACATCGATAACCCCCTTCACATGCACCTTATATATCAATAGGACATTCTAGGAACACATTCCTCTCGATCTTTCTATCCATGATACTATTTATACACGTGATTGCCTACCTAGGTTTGGCATTAAACTCAATGAAATCTTGACACCCTCCATTCACCCCATATTTATCATGGTTATTTCCATGTTACAACATCTTATGGCCTATGGGTTTTTCATCTAATGTGATTTGTGGCACACACTTCTCGCGATTCACCATTTATGCTTGGGACAGTCTTGGCTCGATTATATTAGCAAAGACAATTGACCCGCTTCATTCTTCACTTTTATGACCCATGTCCTTCGGCACTATCTCCATTACTAATGATTCTTTCTCTCGCATATGTTCCTGAAATTTCACATTAGTGTGCTCACGGCTGCCCACCAATTGCCTTTACGGATGAATAATACCCAATGAATGCCTATACTCTTTTTTATAATGCGTCTCTATGCAATCTACCTCATTCTATAGCATACCATCTATTATTCATTTATACATCATCTATCTTCTACATACTACACTAGTTGTCATCTCATCTACGTCTAGTTTTGCATCCCATTCTTACATCCTATATTTACACTAGGTCACATTATATATGGGTCTAGCTTTACATATCATCACTACATATTCTATCTACAACTACCACCACACCTCACATCATTTCCACAACCTACATTTCCTATAGTACATAATCCCCATAACACATTTCATACATCCTATATATTCTACATGCTACACTAGATTCCATTACACATGGATCTAGTTCTACTTCTCATAATTACATATTCCATTTATATATAGCATATCCTATAAAAATTACACATCCTATTGTTGCATTTCCTACACCGCGCATTTACATCACATATTCATCACTTGGTCGTTTATACTACGTTGTCTTCTACACACTTGCACTCATCACCCTATGACGCACTTTAGTTCCTCGGTCCATACTTGACTGCCGAGGGTTTACTAATCAAATGGACCTTACATTCACCAATGCAACATTTTCCTCATCCAACATTTCCCACGTTAGTGACATACACCTTAGGTTAAATTGTCACCCCTTTTTTCATCTTATAGTGGTATACACTTTAGGCTAAATCACCACCCCTATTTTATCATTTTGTAGTGGCATACACCTTAGGGTACATCACCACTCCCTTCTTATTCATCCCATAATGACATACACTTTAGGCTACATCGTCACCCATCTTCATCCTTTTCATTCTATAGTGATATACGCTTAGGGATAAATAATCACTCTTCCATTCAACAAGTCATGGTATACGCTTAGGCTATAGGGTCCATGCACATATTTTCCATATGTTACATCCCCATACACTCATCCTATAGTGATATAATATTAGGGCTAAATAATCACTCTTTCATTCAATAATTTTTGATAAACACTACATCTATAGGGTTCACACACCTCTCCACATGTCACATTTCATCACCATTCCATACACACACTCATTACAATGCGTTAGATACAACCAACACTACTTGACCATTTCCCGATGACGTATTCTCGTTTATGGTTCATTCTTGACTGTTGAGGGGGAAAAAAATTTAATCTCACTACATACACATTCCATCCACTCGGGGGCACATTGCTCCTATCATTCCATTTTACATTCCATTCCATCCATCCACAACATATTGCATTGTCTTGGGTGCATTTACTCTTTCTTACTAGTGTTTTACATGATAAATTTACTACACATGTTAGATTGATTTATTAAATGTCATTATCATACACACATGCGCGTTCACGCATTTTTTTAGTGTGATCACAGATACATGACTCTACATGTGACACGGATGCTTGCCTTCTACCATTCTTATACTGGTCGCTAGGGGAATACACATTCATCTTATCCAAGTGCTATTGTTCTACTTTGTACTTAACATCTTATACTACCTACTCATATTTTTTTACATATTGGACATCACTCTAACATGCTAACGGGTGTTCCATGTGCAACACTTGTTTTGCAGGATTACATGTTTCCATGACTACTTGTTTGTTTCTACTTGTCTGCATTATTTTACATTATATGCAGGATTTTCCCTTTGCTTGTGTGCACACTTGTCTACTATTTGCGACCATGATGGCCTTGTGTGTCTTATGACATCGTGAGTGATGTCCCATGTTTGAAACCCACTTTGTGCGGTTTGTTTGTTTTCTTGCATGTTTACACTAATTTGTTTCATAGTTTCTATATTATCTGCATATTTTCCACTTACTAGATGCATGTGTTTTGGACTAACACTTGTTTTGGCTAGTCATCCCCTTTTGTGCACACCTTGGTATCTACAAAGTGTTTCCCTTTCCCCTTGCGGGGCATCCTTCTATAGGTCATAGTGTGGTTTGTCCTCTTTTGGGAAACATTCTCCTTTTAGCGATGTCACATGTACACCCAAAGAGGGGGGGCATCATTGAGGGTTTTCTCCTAACACATTGGTTCACACACAATGAGTGAGTTCAGACCAATCTACGGACTCCATACATAACGGCCTCAATAGGACACGGTGTCCTTCAAAAATCTGTAGAGAAGTTATAGGATTGGGGGTTACAATGGGTGTGGCTCTCTACACTTTTCTATCCAGTGGAGTCAGATCACCCAAAAAAAGGACAATACAAAGATCTCTTCACATATTTCAGCAGAAGTGGTTAAATTTGGAGGACACATCACATTTCCTCCCTATACTTCTTCATCTAGGGTGGCGTGAGATCGCCCAAAAACTCGCAACAATATAAGATATCCTTCTACACCCTTCTTTCGACATGGATCAGGTACACATGTTCCATTTACATTTTTATTTTCAGTGTATTTTACATTTGTGTACTTTACACATGGGTATTTTACACAAAAATTTTACATACATACATATTTGACTACTTGATAATTTTATCCTTGCAGGTCCGATCGTATGAGAAACAAGTAGTCATATTGGGGTAATAAAAACAACAACAACAAAAATAATAGAGATAACGATAGTGACAATGAAAACACACTGTTATAGGCATTTACCTTTACTAACTATGCAGGTGCACTACACACACAATAGCCACACATACGTTCCTCCATAGGTTCACTCTCATCAATTTTTATGCGCATTTTTCATCTTTAGAATCCACGCTCCTCCACATTTTTATTTTTTTCATTCCACGCTTGAGTCTAGTCCATCGACATGTCTTCTTCTACACTCTACATGGATATCAGGTACACATCTCTATCTACTTTATATTACCAAGCATTTCACTCACCAACATAAAGTGGGGGAAAAATGTAGACACAAAATTATGCACTTTAGACATTATTTATCCCGGTCTTATACTACTATTTAGAAGGTTCTCAAGTGAATAAAGTACTAATTAATCCCACCTTTTGGACATCTTTATTTTATATTTTATTTCATCATTCCGCATATTTTCTAGCACTTATCCATCCATTTCACAACTGCCTTGTCATTCTAGCCCAAAATCAGGGTGCCCCAACCTGTACTAGGGCATCTCGGGGTGGCCTAGTCCTACCCTAGGCACCCCGATCTATGCACATCCTTTCTCGCTTCTTTTTGGGGCCTTTCCATCCATTTTTGTCCTTATCCTTTTCCCAGTCGCCCTTATTGGGATTAATTACGATCTTCCGGGTGCCCAGTTAGTTCGAGATCTTATAGATCTGGTCTTTACATTGTTCTGAGTGATCTTCGCACTTCTAGATTTCATTTTTAGACCTTCTACAAACTATAATGATCTCTTGAATTAACTAAGTCCTTTTCTTACTCTTCTCTTGCATATTAGGGTTTGTTTCCATTAGATTTAATTGTGCAATCATTTTACATTATTTTAGCATACTTATTTACAATGTTTTACTCCTCCTAATTAGATTAACATCAATACCCCTATACCACCATTTAGGTTTTATTTTTTTAATGAGTCGATTAACAACCACTTGGCTTATATAAGTTAACAACCGTTTGGGTTTTGTAAGATAGAAATTGATAGGCTTATGTAAGTGGGCAACTATCAGGCTTATGTGGGGAATCAAATAATAAAAAATACAAATACTAAAATAGCGAAACTAAAATCCAAAAATTAGGATTTAGTAATTGGATTCTAATAGTGGCAAAAGCAAAATCCAATAATAATGTTATTGGAATCTAGTAATAGAAAAATTGGAATCTAATAATAGTGAAATTGGAATCCAATAATAGAGAAATTAGAACTCGAATAAGTCCAATAATGACAATATTGGAATCCAATATGGCTACTAATGGACTACAATATTACTATTAACAGTTAATCCAATATAGCCAACAATGGAATCCAATATACGTAAAAATGGAGATGGATTTCTTCCAATACTTGTAATACTCAAGTCCCAATTCACTGGAATATGTCTCAATTTAGTGACATAAGCATTAGAAATATATATATATATATATTTAACGTTTATAATATCCTCACTTATTATGAGAGGTTTTTCTATAAAAGGCTCCCGCGCACGGGCTACCTTTGCATGTGTAGTGACCAACACAAGATGGATTTCTAGATCAGTCATATTTTTAGGTGCCCACTCTTTTGTCTTTGTGTGCTCTACCTTAATCATCCTAGTGCCTTTTTCCTTATTTTTGTTCTTGAAAATATGTTCATATAGGTCTGTAAAATCTTCAACTTTGTGCACTTTTCCACAAAGACGTGAAGACTTGATTCTTAGGACACTCTTGTTGGTAATTATTTGAGGACCCATAAGTATAACAAGTCCCGCATGTGAACCTTCCTCTACCACCATGGCCTCTGTTCCTATAACTACCTTGGAACCTACCATATCTATTGTTGCACCCTTCATTAGGACAAAATTTATGTGCCTAAAAACTACTTTCCACGGTGGTCACGCCACAAGCCAGTCCCACATGCCTCATGAATATGGTCGATCAGAAGTAATCTGTGATCATAAGTATGTGCATCACACATCTTGTAATACATGGAGACGTTCTTCATTGTTGCATGCTATAAGAGGGGGAAATTCCAAACATCATGATTCTTTTGGAAAATCTCACAAGATTGTAATAGTGTGTGCACATTCATTCATTGAAAATTATCCTTAGTATGACCTTGCACATCACAATCGGTGCACCATAATCCACTTGATTCTATAAAAGTTGAATTTTATTAAGAATATAAAAATTATAACAATAAAATATACCAAAATATAAATGATAAATAATTTATTTGAATATTGTAAATGAAATGAAATAGGAGGGGAAAAGTACTTACCTAAATTAGATTTACCTCGTAGTGATCCGGAATAGGACAAGAGTGATGGGAAGGAAAAATAAATTGTCATAATGCTCTTCATAAAATGGAAGAAGAGGTGGATCTAGTTGGACTAGGGTGCCTGGATTGGGAAACAGGAACCTATGGGTGCTCTGGTCTAAAATATGGGTGCTATGGTATGCAAAATGACTTAAAATATGATCTTGATATGGCTATTAGGTCTTCGTAATGTCTCACTCTTGATGGGTGAGTATCACACTTACTTCAATGATGTCTCCACAAATATTTCATAAAGAATTAACCTTCCTATGTAGTGTGTGATGTAGAATAGTGCCAAAATGTAGTTCCTTTCTCTATGTAGATAGCTAGCCCTTGATAGTAAATAGTCCACCCATAAGATAATATGTATGTTGTGTTTATATAGGGATATCTTGCTCAAATTTCGACACTAATGACCTGACATGCCGACTAGTCCTAGGGAAAGGGAGGAAAATCCATAAAGACCGACCTCGAACATCTAAATGAGAACCAAGTATGAGCAGGACTAGGGTGCCTAGGAATGAGGACCGAGGTGCCGGGGGCACCTTAATCCCTTCCTAGGCACCCTAGTAAAAGACTAGAGATGAAAAACAAGTGAATAAAAACAACTAAGAATCCAGGAGAGACGACTAGAACTATGCAAGTAAGTGATGACTATGCAAGACACACAACAAAAATGACCAACTAGATTGACAACCAAACAAGGGAATGGGTCATTAGTGAAAACTTTTCTTATGCATGATCCATATATAAAACAACATAATTGGCGGTATAATTATAGTAGTAAGTGTGTGATTTTGTGACTACATTTTCCCCCACTTTATGTTGGTGAGCGAAAGCTCGATAACATAAATTATATAGAGATGTGTACCTAAGAGAAGTCTGGAGAAGCCCATGCTATAGTAGAATGTGCAAATGTGGTAGAAAAGCATGCCGAATGAACCATATAGTGTGCTGAACCATGGATCAACATGTTGATCCATGCAACATAGTGAGAAATTAATGTCATGATGAAGTGTACTAAATGAGAGAGATGACTGTGATATTAGATGATTGATGATTTTGAATGTTGTATGATGACGATAAGATGGGGTAGGGAGTGATCAATTCCCAACCCGATTACATGTATATGAAAAATTGACTAGAGGATTTGGGTGTCCTACCACTAGAGGAAGAGTGTAGGGAGAAAAGTGTGTTATTCTCCAACCTTTAACTACATCCTCAAGATCTAGCCACTACAGACGGACTCAAATCAAAATTTTAGTGATTTTGGATCCAAAGATTTCAATCAAATGTGTTGACCCATATAGGAGCAGTATAGGAAAGGAAATGACATCACATTTCCCCACTCCAAGGGTGTCATCACAATGTGAGATGGATTCCAGGTTAGGTCATCTGGAAGTAAACATGAAATTTAGAATAACTTCCCAAGTTAGGTCATCTGGGAAAATAACAATGTAACTCCCAAGTTAGGTCATATGGGAGGTTGAATATGTTGTATTATGTTGATTAAATGGTGTGTTTCATTGGTCGATTGATTGATTGGTTTACTCATAGAGAGATTTTATGCTTGTTTCCCTAGGTTATGTCATTAGGGGAATTGATAGAAAATGATGAAATGTCGCACAATCTATAAGTTAATGTTCAAAGATGAAAAATTAGAGGTGTTGAATGATCGCATAGTGATGTAAGGGGAATTATAGGATGACCCCAATTATATGCCCCTTTTGATGAAAGGGGAGGGGATAATGATAGTGAATGTTGAGCCAAAAGTAAGCCCAGTAATAAATAATGTATAGTAGATATCTCAAAAATGTTGTAGATCGAGTGAAGGACAACATCAAGGAGAAATAGTGTGTGTGTGTCGTGTGTATGATACAATGGTTGAAAAAATATTTAAAAATACATTGAGCAGGGTGTAAATCAAAGTAAAAATGCTCAAGATATGACAAAAATCATGTGGTGTGTATTAGTTGAGTGGTGAATGTAAAGTGTGACCAGAGTAGAGTGAATAATGAAAAGTGACTATAAATAGTAAATTGAAAAAGTGATTAGCTAACTCATTTGTATTTTATGTGAGTGTGAGAGTGAGATCTAAGTGTGTAAGGATTCTCGTAAGTTATAGTAGCACAAACTTAGCCATTTCAAGATGATAGTGACCACCGTGGTGTCACGCACGACATCGAAGTCGGTAAGTGTGGTCTTTTTGAAAAAATTCTGTGTAGTAGTCATTTTTTTAGAATTTTTAAAAGAAATTTGGAATTTTATTTTAATCAACATTTTAGACCTCAGACAAGAGTGGTGAAGGTGCTAGTGACCTTTGGGATAGGAGTGCCCAAACATGGGCGCTAGTGTCCTTCTCATGGGCTCCCTAGTCCTATTTATGGGCGTCTTAGTCCGAAAGTGTGCATTCAGTCCAGAGTGGTGTAAATGTGATTTTTACTATGTAGTAATGTCGTAAATGTTTATGTTTGCTTATGCGTAGTGTTCTAATACACTTTGTTTATTGTTGTTTGGTGTTTTGAAGAGGGTTATCCATTCTAGGAATTTCCTGGTGGTCACCATTTGAGTACTTTGATCAGGTTGGGTTTATCAGATGATGATTGAGAGGTTATGGATCATGTCACCTACGGAACATAACGAGGATGAGGGATGTGACCCATAATATGCAAATGTTGATACGATTATATAATAGATTGTGTGAAGATACTTGTACATTGTGGATACCTACTACTTGAGATGATAGTTACACTAGAGGATGTATATCACATATTGGGATTACTCGTTATTCGTGAGAGGGTTCATGTCATAGTCATGGAGAACATGGAGAGATAGATGTGGGCCACTAGGTGGTATTTTTTTGGGAATTGAGTTCCTTTCGAGGCCCATATTAGTTTGGATGTGATTTTGAGGTTAGGGGTTCCACGCTTGTGGAATTTTATAGTTGTGGTTATTACATCATCGATTATAGTGAAGGGAGGTGGTGTGGGAATATTATATAAGATGCGTGATATTTTCTAGCGAGATAGAGGAGGGTACTAGGTATTCATGGGCATGGTGTGTGTTGTCCCACCTATATAGAGATATTTATAAATTTACACGGGAGGAGCATAAAGGAGGTATTATTGTGACTACTTTGTTACACGTATGGGCCTATGAGCATATAGTAGCATTGAGGCTAATTTGTAGTGCATGAGAAGAGTGGGATAGTCCAAACATATTTATTGGGAGATGGGTTGGAGTACATGGGAGGAAGATGGATATTGATACTTATAGAGCCTTGATAGATTAGATGGGACTAGAGGTAGTGATATGGAGGCCATACTGAGATTATGGAGGATGGTAAGAGGATGCTATAGAATTATGATGCATACGAGAGGACTCGTGGATAGAGGATCGGTTTCAGTGTGTGACCGATATATTTGAGGTGGAGTAGGTATCTTGACAGTTTGGTTTGGCCCAGGATGTGCCCCCTATACCCATATGTGGTTATGAGCCATTTGAACACCTAGGAGGCTGGAGCTAGACTAGGGCCCGTGCTTGATGAGGCGAGATGTATCCATAGAGCCTATTTACTGAGATGATGAGGGATGTAAAAATGAATAATGTTATGGTCGAAATCAGATCAATGGGTGTTCTTATTCCCATTGTTTTCTCGATGCAAAGATATTACCATAGGGAGGAGTGGAGGGGCAAGCACATGCCCCTAACAATGTGGCAATGGTGATAGCAGAGCGTGAGTATCTAGATAGTTGTATTATATGGTTGGTTATTTGATTACAAAATGGTTATGGTTTCCTAATGTGTTGTGCTATTGGTTGTACGTGATGTGTATTGGAGTTTGATTATGGACACATATTTCTAAACATTGACGCAGAATGTGCCGACCGACATAATTATGGGCGGAGGTATGTTAGAGCGTGTAGATGATATTACAGGTGAGCATGCCCATTTTTTTGAGCTAATAGCTATAGCATAAGTGATGTGTATTGTGCTGTTGAGCGAGAGGAATGAGGCATGTGAGGAGACAAGGTGATCAAGAGAGGTAGAGGGTGGTGGTCCATTAGTGCAGGACGTGTTTGCATAATTTATCACACTACAAAGTCACTTTTGGAGAACTCTATGGAGAATACACTATTACATAGGTAGGTGGAGAGTTATAGGGTTCATGATCGCAAGATCGAGTTAGTGGCGGGGCTTCTAGTTCTAGAGCACTTGTATTACCAAATAGTGATAGTGATGATGAGATATGAATCATATTGATGTATTTGATGTAGGGGAGTTGCCCCCAGTGATGAGATGTTTTTGTAACTTTGATTGTACTCGGTAGATTTCTTGGCCTATGATGAGTATATTCAATTTGGATTGATTGTGCTGATGTAAGATTGATGAATCTTGATGTGTTTGGAAATTGTTTGTATTTTTTGAATCAATTTATAATACATAGCTTTCGAGGAATGCATAATATGATGATGATATAGTGCAAATCATAATAGATGATGTTGTAATATGATTTTGTCATGAATGATCAATTGTCATGTAAAAGTATGATATAGTTGTTATAGTGTAATGAAAAATATGTTAGTAGGATGAGGATAGAGGTAAATATTAGTGTTTTCCCCTAGCATATAGATGATGAGGTTCATTTAGATAAGACCCCTCAGCAGTCAATAATGAACCATGTAATGCAAGAGTGCATCTTCGAAAAATGATTTGATAGGGTGAGCTAGATGAAGCGATAGATCCCTCAATAGCCATGTAAGAACCATAAGAACACAAGTGTGTCATTGGGAGATGCGATGATAATAATCACATACCGAGACCGAGGCATGCGAAGTGGTAGAAGTGTGTGGAATGGAAGCAACATGAGTGTATGGGAAAAAATGAATGTCATATGGAGTAGTGGTGGGAGGTGTAAATGGAAAGGGTTGTGGAAGCCAATGTGAAGGAGTAGCATAATGTGATGGGTGATATGGATGATCTAGATGAGGTGGATGAGATGTATGAGGTGGATGAAATGGTGTAATGATGTATGGACACAATGGAGAGTGCACATGAGTGAAAATATTTTGTGATGGGTGAACAATGATATTAGTAGTAGAAGGAGGAGATAAATCAACCGAAGTAGTAGCCCATTTTTGTGGTAGAGGAGATATGGACCGCTCATGTGAGCAAGAGCCAAAAGATATGATTCCCTTGTCCTATAATTTTTGTAGTTTATCATGAAGGGGTAGGAAATAATTATCCCTATGGTCATTGATACGGTGGTAATTACAATATGGTAAATCATGTTGATGCTGTAAACAATGTTGTGGATGATGTTGGTTAGAAGGTAAACAAATTAAATGCTCATTGATCAAAATATGTAGCACATCATATGGTCAAGCATGATGTGAGAAGTGCAATAGCTCACGTGAAACAAATGGATTATATTGAGAAGTAGTCTATTGCGAAGAGGGAGGATAATGATGCTTTTGTGACTTAGTAGGTTGAGCTTGATTATTAGGCAGAGATGGAGATTGTGTGGGTTTTGTAACCAATGGAAATGTGGACGAATTAGATGATATAAAAAGTAGTAGCAAGAAGTGGAGGATCAATAACATGTGCTGAGAGAAGGTCCTATTCTAGGTCAATGACTTTATAGCAAAAAAGTATGAATGAATCACATGTATCATATTACAATCGTTTCTTGAGAGAGGGAATTTGACAATGAAAAAGATGAATTGTTTCTCAAGATCAATAGGTTGGAATACTAATTGATGCATAAAACATTAAATCATGAGATGTAATCCTTGATAGGTTTAGATGTTCCTTGATGTAAAGTAGGTATATGATCATAAGTAACTCTAGGGCCATTGTTGATGATAAAATGATAGAGGAAAGCATCCTCCATATCATAGTAAGTACTAATCAACCCAAACGAAAGATGAGTGCACCATTGTAAAGAATCATCAATAATACTATGTTGAATGAATTTAAGCAAAAATCGATCATTAGAATAGGGAGCCATTGCTATATAGTAATGCTAGATATGTAAGTGAGGGTCATCAATACCATCAAAGCATGTGAATTTAGGCATGATAAATTCCTTAGGAAATGCAAAGTTATGAATCTTTTCAGAACAAGGTTGCCATGCAATGAATTGTTATCTATAGAAGCATAGTAGGACTTTCTTTCTAATGTAAGTGATTGAACATGAGATTGCTATTGACGCACAACATGCATGAGAGACAAGATGTATTGTGAAGTACTAATTGACAATGGGAATAATGTGTTAAGAAATTGTAATTTTCCATTGTGAGTAATCATAGGGATGTTGAGAGGAGATGTAGGAGAATCCGATACTAAAGGCGCACTAAGTGTAGGTGACAAAGAAGAAATAAGTGATGAAGAAAATGGAATGTCGATAGAAGCGGTAGGACTAACATCAAAAACATACTTAGGAGATGGAGTGATAGGAGAGGATGAACTAATAGATGGAGGTGAGTCATGCATAGTGGTAGATATAACCTCAGAAGAAGAGGACAATAGAGGAGGATATTTACACTCAACAATATGTAAATTAGTATAATCATGAATATCAATTACATCCTCAGAATCAAAAAGAGACTCAGATATGACTGTCACTAAGTGAATCATCAACATAGTAAGGAGTATTTGAATTAACAAATGATGAATTAGGAGAATCATTATCATGAGATGGATCTATAGTGGTGGCCTTATTAGGAGGAGAATCAATATGCATGTAGGTACTATTATCAAGAACAAGCATGAAATCGATAAGAGAATCATCTAGATCCTCCTTGGAAATTCCTAAAGGAGGGTCATGGCTAAATTTATAACATAGTGTACAATGAGTGAAGCTCATAGGATTAGAGACAATGCCAATGGTATAATTTTCAAAGGTAGTAGGCACATGTTATTCATGGGCTAAGAGTCTTTGTTGAATATGATCGACATATTAGGGTCATGATATAAAGCCTTAAGTTCAGGAATAATGGCCTCATCATGGATAAGATTAACACTTACATGAGGTATGATGAATTGAGAAGGAGATGAATTATCCTTATTCATTAGGGTTGTAGTGGATCCTAGGGAAAAATGTTTAAATCTAAAGGTTCACCAAAATGATTCTATAAAATTTAAACTTTATTAAGAATCTAAAAACTACAACGATAAAATAAATGAAATCTCTTGAAATATAAATGTTAAATAATTTTTTTTGAATATTTTAAATGATGTGAAATAGGAGAGGAAAAGTAATTACTTGAATTAGACTTACCTCGCAGTGATATGGAATCAAACAAAGTGATGGGAAAGCGGAAGCAGAGTGTCATAATTTTCTTCATAAAATGGTAGTAGAGGTGGAATTGGTTAGACTGGGGTGCCTAGAGTGGGGCGAGGGGGTGCCTATGGGTGCCCTGGTATGATATCTAGGTGCTTGGTATGTGGAATGGCTTAGGATATGATCTTGATATGGCCGCTAGGCCTTTACAATGCCTCGCTCTCGATTTGGTGAGTGTCACACTTTCTTCGCTGATGTCTCCAAAAATATGTAATGAAGAATTATCCTTCCTATACAATGTGTGATGTAGAATAGTGCCCAAATACAGTCCCTTGCTATACATAGATAGCTATCCCTTGATAGTATATAGTCCACCATAAGATATTATGTATGTTGTGTTTATATAGGGATCTCTTGCTCAAATTTTGACACTAATGAGACAAAATGCCAACTAGTACCTAGGGGAATGGGAGGGAAAATTGTAAAGACCAACCTCGAACATATAAATGATAACCAAGTATGATTGGGACTAGGGTGCCTAGGAATAAGGACCAGGAACCTATGGTGCCCTAATCCCTTCATAGGCTCCCTTGTCAAATACCGAGACGACAAATGATTGAATAAGGAAAGTTAAGACTCCTTGAGAGATGGATAAAAATGTGCAATTAATGGATGACCTGTGCAAGACACACAACTACAATGACCAACTAGACTCGATAACCAAACAAAGGGATGGGTCAATAGTGAATACATTTCTTACACAAGAGCCATATATAAAAAACATACATGGTGGTATAATTATAGTAGTAAGTGTGTGATTTTGTGACTACACCCACTACGTTTATCATGTACCGAATTGGTAGATAACTTCTTTAATTGATTTACCATAGCTTCTATTTTAACCTTAAGAAAAGGGCTCACTCTAGAGCATGCACTCCCAACTACTTCATCACACATAGCTACTTCCAAAGACTCACACAGATCAACTTAAATGTTTTATGTGACAAGGCCCTTGAAATGGAGTTAGTAAACCTTTAATGATCCACTGTGCATGTTGGATTTGCTGAATATCATATGATATCTATGATATATTGGACAAGTGATTTTAAACCATGCATCATAATCACTCACAATTTTATAAATCCCCTACTTGATGTCCTTTAGCGTGTTAATACTCTATTTCTCAAACTCAAGAATGTGAAACTCAATCAAGAAAGTAGTGCATAATGCATCATAGTTTACCACAATCTAGTTTGGATCATACTTTCTGTACTAACCGTGTGCGTTCCCATGAATTGTTGTGGAAAAATTACTTTCCTTTATATCAGAAGTTATTATACCCTTATCTCTCCATAAAAATTCACACTTTTGTACATGCTCAACCACATCCTCCACTCCTCTATACTCTAGAAAGTGAAGAGACATCTCAAATAAACCTTGAGGTATATGATGTTGTGGTTTGACGAGGTTCTAGTTATAATGGCAAAGTGGTTATGGCCCTTGGCTTGGAGTGGGGTCTAATCAAACCTAAACCCCCACTACGATTTCCTTCATGCGGTTGATGAATTGAGCCTCTTCAACCTCACACCATGACATGTGATTCGTAGATAAACTTCCTTGTGTCCCTATTGTTGTGATGGAATGGGCACCAAATATTTGCGTTATAGTAGCACCTATGGGATTTCTTCCAATGGTCTATGTGTCAAGGCTCTATCATGATGACATGCTTGTAAAAATAATTCCAAAATTACTCATTCCAAACACCGACACCCGATGCACCGCCATGTGTGTGTCCTTGATCTGTCGTGCCTCCTGAGTGGTAACTAAAATATGTATACATGTGTCTTCTACCCAACATGGGGATTATTATTTCTCACCTTCATTGTGATTCTCTTCTAAAACACCTTGTGTAAGGGCTAGGAGGCCGGATGGTCATATGTGTGCCCACGGTTCTCATTCTCTCCTTAGACTCATTCTAATCAGATGCCGATGGGGTATCTCTACTTCATTTTCCAAACGTCAGGAGGAAATGATACTGTGGTCCCTCTCCTTTTGCAGGGTCCTCAAAACTTCTACCAATTATCATTCCTCTTAACCTCAAGTGTTGCGTACACCACCCTTTGTCACACATCATTATATACTGTCACACCCATAATTTTGACACAAAAATACAACAATAAAACTAGAATAATTTTTATTTTACTTACATTATTGTATACATGTTACTACATAAAATCAATTATGATAACATGCAACACATGAGACGCTTTCACAACCATGAACCCACATATATAACATGAAAACACATTATCCACATCAAATCCACCTTCCCCAAATGACAAGGTATATACAAATATCCAACCAAAATATACATTTACGGTTAGGAACCTTCCACAACACATCATTTACATGCTTATATATATATATATATATATATATATATATATATATATATATATATATATATATTACATTTCAAATTTCATCATTTAACTTTAGTTATTTGTAGAAAACTTAAAATGTATACCTTCCTTCCCCTTAAAACTAGGTTGAATTTTTCCTAATATTGCATTTAAATTTTTACCTAAGATGGTTCCATTTAAAATATACTTTTAATAAGTACACTTAAATTTGGTTCATTCTCCATTATAATAATTTCCATAACTCAATTGTTAGTTATATGCATTTTAAACATGTACAAATACCTTGATGTTGGATCTTATGCCAAGGGTTTGTTCCCGAAATAAGTTTACTTGAAGTTTAGTTTTACCTTCATTACACAAGCAAAACTGACATGAAGTTGGGAAAGTATTCTTAATATTTAAAGGAGATTAGGGTCCAAGTTCCATTTACATATAATATTCCATCCACTAGGCACGTTTGATTCTTTTTATGAAGTTATTATCATTCAATGCTTGGTTTATGTATTTGCTAATATTTACATGTCATAAGTTTTGTTCTCCTTATGAATTCATGTCTTCACCAAATTTTAATCTCACTAGGAGAAATGTACCCCTCCTTTCAACAACATAATACAAATTCTAATTATGTTATGAGGAGAATTTTGAGTGTTCCTTTGTCCCTAACCGACACCTCACTTACTCATGATATTATTACAATAATGTTATTACTTTGGTCTTTTATTATAGTTCTTTTAAATAATAAGTTACACAAAAATTCCTCAACATTTAGGGTATCGAAACTCCGGGGAGTGATTTCACACCAAACATTTCATTTCACTATCATTAACCACACAAACATTAAACACATATTACACGAGAGGACTCCAACTCACCTACACTTCCAAAGGCCTTATAAGACACTAAAAAAAATATTAGGTAACGTAATTTCAAGGTTTCATATAACGATAATCTCAAGAAGATACTACAATTAATTAAATCATTTTCTCTCCATACTCTACACCCTACTAAGGTCACAACTAGAGTAACTCAGACACCCCCATCTCCAACAATCTTTGTGTAACTCAAGGTAACTTCGATACTTCTTGCCAAGCTAACACTCTTGTTTGAGAGGGGTTTAAGGGGTTCAAAATCAATATTCTCATGTGTAGGTAACTAAAAACATAGGATCCACTCGATTCATTTACATTCATCTTAAAATGGTTTCACTAAATTTGGTTCATATACCTTATTGCAATTAATTATGTAACTCCATTTGTTAATAGGGACATTTGTATGCTCATGAGACTACTAGTTACTATCCTAGGGAATTGTATCTAAGAACATGATTACATGGCTTCACATAATACTTTCATTACACAATATTAATAGTGGGAGAACAAGAGGGAGTAGACCATCGTTTAAAAGATTAAGATTAAGATTCACATTAAGGTTTACACATCATGGATTATGTTTCTCACAATAAAATGGTTTAAACATGTTACAAGAAAGATCTAAATTTCTCTTTTCTCCTAACACATCATCTCATTGTTACATTTTCAAAAACTAAGCATAAATTAAATTTTTTATATTCCACAATTAACTTAGTATTGTATTATAAAAACCAAAATGATAATTGAAATTAGGTATGGAATTCATTCATAACCCCAACTCCTCAAGATGAATTTAAAAGGGTGGTTGTTTATCTTTTCCACCTAAAACCATTCATTTTACTCATGTTACAGATCAAGGGGGTTGCATTAGATTTGAAGTTGGTTTCCCATGGAGTACTATCTTAAGAGAACACATTCTCCCGCTACACACACGAGTACCAATCCGGGAGGAAGCCACATATTTTAGAAAAGGTTTAACCATTACTTGTTCCTAAAGGTGAGTTCAAGAAAATGTCACTAAACGTATAAGCTATGATGAAAATATCAAATTTGGCCTCTTATTTCCTTAAGATAGAAGGTTCCATCAAGTATAATGATTTAGGTTCACCTTAAGGTTTTAGTTTTCTATGTTATAAATGATCACATGAAAAGGGTAGTCATATCGAGTTTAATACTAAGGTTGACTATTTTTGTTTTACTACATAGGAGTACCATATGAAAAAATGATTTAAAAGGTAAAGGTAAGGTACGTGAGGAATACCTAGATTTTGTGAAGAGGTTGCACACCGTTGTTGAAGACCAAGCCGATTATAGAGCACTCCTTTTTGTCTGGGAAGGACTACATGAGAAGAAAATCAAGACCAAAAATAGAGTTAATAACATAGATCAGTGGATTGCCTAGCCTGATCTAGATTCGATAAGTGGGTTGCTTCCTTGAATGTTTTCAATCCATGTCTTAATAAAAATTAATGTTGATAAATATCATGAAATGGAAAGTCATATTTTAGTTATATGATTAGGGTATCTCACACAACAAAATAGTCTAAATCTAATCTAAATGATGAATATAATATTAAATCTAGGAGAATGGTCATTGTCAAGGTCTATAGGTATGACAGAGGGAAAAAAGAAGGTTTGAGCCCAGTGAAGTCTTGTGAGCTTTTGGAGAAATTTGGATGGAGGAATGATATCGCTGGTATGAGGGTAAAATGCCAGGACATAGAGACCGATTCCAGTTGGGGAATCGATGCCAATCACTGGTTATAGCCGGGATTGGTTGGGTAACCAATCATGGTAGGGGAAATTGGGTTTCAAAGGTAGAAAGGAGGTTGATTTGGGCTCTCTGTGATTACACAAAGTATTGGGAGGTCTTAGGTAGGGTGTATAAATTTAGGTGAAGAATCAATAGGGGTAAAAGGGGGTTGAAAGGAAAGATTGGTTGCGGTTGGTGTCGGTGGATGGGCTACGGGAGGTCTCTAGAAGAGGAAGGAGCCAATTAGAAAAATATAAAGGATCTAAAACCAAAGATAATGAAATCAATAACTTGGTTAAGAATACTTATCAGATATCCAAAGATTGGTAGAAGGTGGTGGTTGGTGGGTGTGTGTAGGGGAGATGAACCGAGATCCAGTGCCACAACAATGAAAGGCCGAGTGCTTCTCTCGTAGGAATGGTTCAAGCTTATGGAGGTGTAGATTTGTTGTTGGTGGATAGTTTGATGCTCTAGTGCTCAATTGATTGTTAGGGTATTGATTGAATGCCCAAGATGAAAGATCAAAGAATGACAACCAAAATAAGAACTCGAGAAAAGACTTGAACATGATTATTTAAAGGAATTGATGGTGGTTCCTTGATCGGTGCTAGATGACGAATAACTGACATCAATTAGGGAGAAATAGTCTTATTTGCTAAAAATAACCTTTTCTCTCCCTTTTGGTGTGAGTCAAGAATGGTTATGGGTTAGGAGTCTTGATTCTTGTTAAATCACATGGGAAATTGGTGGGAGAGGTAGTTGGAAATTAATATTAGGTTTAGAATAAGTCTTAGTTGGTTAGGGGGAGTGATGACTCAGTCTTAGTTATTAAATGGGATTGGAATGGGTCTAAGGTGAGGTGGAGAGGTGAGGTGGAGGGGTGAGGTAATAATTAATCTAATATAGGTAATTAGATTAATAAAAATATGTGAAAGGGGTCATGGTAAGGGGGTATGTAATAAAAGGGGACCTAGAGGGTGTCATCCCAATTTTGGGTGTCTACAATTTTATTTAGATTTCTTTTCTACATTTTCAAGGTAAATAACACAACACACCAAATATTTAATCATTAATTTCACACTAAAAATGCACTATAAGATGAAAAATTCAATTTCAGTTAACATAAATATCCAAACTTTTTATAATTCATAATTCTAAATCAAAATATTACCCATGATTAAATATACATTTCCCAAGCACCCCATAAAAATGAAAACCGTACTCATTACAAAATTTAACAACAAACATTTCGATAAAAAATGGTATTGTTGATAACTTGATATAACCTCTACAATTACATTTTTCCAAATAAAAATTTACTAAGAATCACTAGTACACTTTGCTTTCTTCATGTCTCAGTACATGTAACCACCGTATGGTTAGCAAAAATGTTGGCATGGCATCCACCTAAATCTAGCATAATTAACATTTTTAGTTTTTCATTTACATAATCAGAATAATTCACACACAACCAGAGAGGGTTAGAGATATATAATCATTTCATTGCATTTCATTTCTTAACTAAGGGAGGAGAGAGAAAGAGAGAGAGAAAACACTTTTTTTTTCCAAAAATCAAATTTCTCAAACAAACAACAAAATAGAGTTTCATATAGTTATTTATAAGTGTGAATAAGTTTTCTATTTGGTTTATTGTTTTGACAAGGATACTACGACCTTATTTTACATTTCCTACTAGTTGCAAAAACGTCCAATTTTATCTTAGAGGCTAAGAAACTGGATTCAAAAATTGGCTTCGATGGGAAAATGAACAACATTTAAATTTTTACATTCTCTCATGTATACCGAGAATTCATAAGAGACGACATAACTTATAACTAAGGAACCGTTTACAAATGACGACTAGTATTTTGGGGCCACTGGTCGTAGTTGGAATGGTTTTTACCGGTCAAATAAAGTCCAAAGGCCTACAAAATCCTCCAGAAAACTAGCTAGCAATGTGTTTTTCCCTAAAATGTTGGTTGCAAGAAATTTTCATGTACTAGAGGTTTAGAAAATCAGATATCCATTTCCTTGCTCGTGGTCAAAATGACAAGCTAAAACACAAGCCAACTTTTAACTTCAGCTAGAACCCAATGTTGCATACAGGGTCAACAAGGTTCCTAACATGCTACATAAAATGATCAAATGATTGATTTAGGGTGTTGTAAAAGTTGTTGAGGCATCTCATAATGGAAAGGAACAAGATCAAACCTTGACTGTTAGGGTTGGGGTTTCAGAGAGGTATTTCACATGTCAATGAAAATCATGATTTACTAACTTTTGCAAAGGAACAAGTTAGAGGTTTAAAAGGGGGTTCAAATGAAAATTGTCAAATAAAAGGTTATGGCTATCTATTTTGGTTATTTAAATTTCCCAAACATCCCAAGAGGGGTTTAAGAGTATGGTTGACATCCAAAAGTCATTTGGGTTTCGTAAGTTGCGAGGTAAAGTTTTATTGAATTTGCAAGGTAAACAAAATGGTTTTTTTAGCTAACGACTCATCTACTCTCACCACTACAAGTGGGTACAAACACCCCGCTTGATACTTTGGTTTAACAATGTAAAAGGGTTGTGGTTGATAGCACGAGTAAAGGTCAAAGTATCATTTGGGTTACATATGACATGAGGTGAAGTTTTATTGTTTTATACTACAAGTTTGTTTAAAAATAACCATATGTATAATAATCCATGGGTTTATATTTTTATTTCATTGTAAATGAAGAACCAAAAATATGAGAATTATGAAAGACGAAGGTAAGAGAGACCATGCCCGAAATAAATAATGAATGCAATTGTGGAGTTTGGCATTGCATGGGTTACGTACATGTTGATTTGCGGAATTTTGTTTCCTTTTCTAGCCTCCACTTCGATCCCATATTGCATCTAAAAGAGTCCATTAGAGAATGTATCTTTGAGAAATTCAAACAAATGGTTTAAGTTCCTTGACCACGCTTCCCAATGATTAATGGAGTCAACAAGTTATTTGGAATTCTTTCAAACAATTATCTTGCATTGGAATAATTTACAGGACAATTATAAACTTGGCACAACCGGGAAGTAAATGGGAAGGTGGATTGATTTGGGTTACACACTATGCGGCTGCATTAGGTGGGAAATGTTAATGCCTCTTGAGGATACCCATGACTTCTATAAATTGTATATATCATATTCCATTAGAAAATTCTTCCTTAGTTATTTGATCAAGCATTTGCAAGCATACACTTTTTTTTTTAATTTTTACACAACCATAGAAGGGTATTTTGTAAATTTCTTATGTGCCTAAAAAAATTATCATATAAATGTGGGGTTTGCCTACATACCCTCTACAATGGATTTCTTAGAACTATAAGTCTGTAATAATTGAAGATATATGAAATATTTTTATAGTGGGACATCGTGTAAAGCAATCATCACCTCGAGTTCTCCTCTCAACCAATCTTCTCTACATATTGCTATGATATTGAGACTATTCGTGTGCATTCCCTACGGTGTATACAATCCATAAGACCACACATTTATGAGGCATTTTTTCAAATAATTCATGTGCCTTGATTATTCTTCCTCATTTTGCATACATTTCCACCAGGCATTTGTAACCATAACTTCTAACAAGGACCCCCTTGTATTTGTTATCACCAAATCATTTCACCCTTCCAAATGGCCAAGTGATAGGTAGGGAATTCGACCTGATTGGGTAACATGGGATCACCTCGCAAGCTTTGGGAATTGCATATTGAGGTGAACCTCTAGAGAAGGTTGACTTCCTCTTCCTAAACTAAACACAAAACTACTTCTAATTCAATAAAACAACTAACTAGACGTATGATAATATTTTCATGGGCTTTAGGGAGAAAGATTTGCAAGAAGTAAAACCTATACTAGAAGTGGTGATGCACCAAGAAAGGGTTGTTTCTAGACAAGTGAAGGAAGATGAAAATGAGAAGGATGAACAAACACCACAACTCAACCACATACAAAGATTCACTCGCAGATAAACACAAAAATCCCAAAACATTCAATGGAAACTTGAAGTTGCACAATATACCTGCATACATGAGAAAGGAAAAAATAAGTAGCTAGAATGATGAAAGGACCAATAATCAGTCACAGAACACAATTTTATTACTTCAATCACATGCATAATGTATCATTACATGAGGAAGAGGAAAATTTTTCCATTACAATATTGGAAAAGAGGCTTGAAATTCACCACAATCCAAAATAGAATAGCTTGCAGAAAGGAGAGAGGAATACTAAAAAATGTCCAACCCTATGGAATGAATTCCTCCTTTACCTTTATAGAAAATCCATTTGTGAGAGAAGAGAGGAAGAAATCCCTAAATTCTTGGGCAGATGGTCTCGATACTTGATTATGCCATTGATTTCACTTACCCATTATGCTCAATAAATTAAAAAAATGAACTTATCCATATTAAAAATAATAATTTTAATAAATATAATATTTTAATAAAAGTAATATCCTTTGGTGGGACCTCCTAAGGCTTAGTTTGTGCTCAAAGGGGGTATTTTAATGCAAATTGGACAACCACTTGCCAAGAAACTCGGTGGGTTGGTTGACGAGCTCCTCTTTTATTAGCATGTCGGATTTCTATCTATTCCCACCGAGTTCTTTGTTACTTCCACGGTGAGTCATTTTCTTTGCACATGAATCTCCTTTTAACAACGACTTGTGTTGGTCTTGACGTGTATGCCAACTCACACCTCTAACGGCTACCCTTCGTATCTTTTTCCAATCCACACCAAATGACTTTAAGCTCATTCTTCACATTTGATTCATCACCGCCTAACTCGTTCTTGGTGTTTGACCTAGTCTCCAATGACTCCATGCTCACCATAATATTCACTTAAACTAACATGTTTTACTTGTAACCACACTCAAATTCCATAACACATTTAACTCCATGCTTACCGAATGGTTGGTTTGTCATAAATCAATCATCAACCACTTCAAATGATTCGATTTGTTGACTTGGAAAACCTAAAAATGTGTCCTCATCAATCGCTCCAATCATGTCCCATGAAGATTGGTCGAGTAATGCTAAACTCTCCACATCAAGCTATCCATTTTCCATGTATCCTTGGCATACATCCTTGATGGGTCCGACATGTTTCTTAGGCCAAATCAAAGACCACCAAATCTCATCATGCCTCGCAGATCTCCCCACCATAGCTACTCCGACTGTGAACTCGTCCACCATTTTTCAAACCTTGACATGGCGAGTTGGGCCTAGATCTCCCCTTCTTCCATAAAAGCACGGATTTGTTACAAATTCTCACCAGTGTATTGATAATGACTTGGAATTTTGTTTTCCCATCTCCTAACCCGTCCGTGAAAACTTCACATTCCCACGAGCCCCGAAACATTCCATTGACTCAAGTTTGAACGACTCCTCTTAAAACCGAGCCACCAAACTCGTGATCCATAACTATGTTATCGAGACACTAAGTGTGTATTTACCATGCCCATGAATTGGTTTCTACTCTGTAACAAATTACCCTACCCGGTGAATTGAGCTCATACTTCATCTTTCCCCACAAATGTTTGTAATGTTTCGGCCTACCCATACTATGGAAATATCTCATCTCATCACGACGAGTCGATTTTACCCAACGACCCCGTAGTTTCTTGCCTTATGTGTCTATTAGAATGGCTAAGTTCCTCCTTTCCTTGGCATGTTGGTTTCATGGCTTAGTTTCACTAAGCTTTTGTGATCCTCAATTTTGATTGTATGGTGTTATCGAATGGTCTCCTTTGCTATTTTTCCATGTAAAACATCACGTTCCCTCGCCTGATTCATGATGCTAAGCCTAACACTTTTGCAACACAAGCTCCTATCAGTATCAGCTATCTTGATGCCTCGTGGATCATGCAGCGGGGTCCTATGTTCAACACCCATGAACATCACCTCCATCTCCATTTAATTTCTACAATCTCTCCATGAGAAACTTAGATCCCTCATAGTGAATGACTCGGTTGACCTACTCTTTTCTAGGACCACATCTTTCACCACAATGTCACCTTGCTTATGTGATCACTCGGCTCAAGCATATGTGCTCACCCGTGAGCTTATCCTACCACTATGTTGAGTCAAAACCCACACCATATTTCAATCTGATCCATGTCCATATGCATATCTCGTGAGCTCGAAATGACTCACGCTATTTGATGATGAGATAAGCTCCAAGTTTGAGCATCCTAGCCACCGAGTTGGCTCCTTCTATCGCTGATGCATCCTTTACTTCGATCATCTTCTCTTTGCAAACCGACATTCATCTCTATTCTTAGTACCTGTGTTAAGCCTCTAAGCTCAATGGGATCCAAAAACAACTCATACGCATAATTTTCTATTCCCGGCACTAAACCAATTTAGTCCACCATTGATCCACAATATGACCGAGATGTTTGAGCTCGTACCTATAATGTCAACTCTAAGTTCCTTTGCCTCCTCTCAAGCTCGGTTATCTTCTTGGTATTTCCTTATGAGTAGAATCCATTTTCCTTGGCAACCCATCACTTCCCCAAGCTTATCAACACCACTCAACCTCCATTTTCATTCATGATCCTTATATTATGAGTGGTCAATCTTCCTACCAATTACTTGATGTCACCCACAAGACTTATGTTAAATGGCTTGCCAATATTTATGCTACAAGCCCAATCATTAGAGCCAATGAATTAGGTCCTTCACATCTCGCATCCTCCCGAAACTTGATTTCTCTCTGTTTCCTTCTCAAAGATCTTGAGATCAAGCCACATTATTCATTCATGTCTCGATTCACACTCCTCCCCAATTTGGCGGTGACCACTTTGCCAACCTCGGCTCCTCGCCATGCCACCATGTTGACCATAGTACTTAAAGCTCAACCTCTCTAAGTAACTCATGTTTGACCACATCGAGCTATCGTCAAGTTGTAAACCTCAAAGCATCATTGCATTACTAAGATAAAAATAAGTGCATTGATCATCGAGTCATGTAGGAATTTGATTAAAATTCTCGACCTTCCTTTGAGCTCGAATCCATATCGAAATGTTCCATTGTGTTCTCCTATCAACCATATGAGCTCACACCGATCTATATCTTGCAACATTGACCCCAATCCCCAACACACTCTTAACTCACCGAGCTACTCGGTGAGTTATTTTAAGCTCATTTCCACCTGACCCTTGAAATCTTATTTGAATCCATATTTTGATTGTCTTGGGCTTTTCCGTGGAACCAGAGAGTTGTGAAAACATAGAGAGACCCATTAAAAATGATTTATCAATTTTGATTGTTCTTTCCCGTGATGATTAGGAGTGGGAGAATGTGGGCCCATTCTTGACTTAGGAAAACTTGGAACCTTCAGGACCCAAAAAGGAGAAAGACAACTCAAGATGACTCTGAAACTACCAAGAATGTCATAAACATTCTCAAAAAAAAAAAAAAAAATTCATGTAGGCCCCAAGTTCTTCCATGAAACCCTCCCCAATTCCAGGGTACAACTATTTCCGTTCTCTAATTTTTCCCCAATGGGAAAACTTGGATAATAGTATTAATCTTTGAAATTTGTCCACACCTTGTTCTCTAACTCCACTTTGGAATAGGGAGGAGAGAAAGAGACAACTTTTGACAGACACATAAGTGGGATAACATGAAAGGGAACTTTCAATATCTTAAGAAATGTAACAAGTACTTGAAATGAAAGATAAAGAGTAGGAAAATGAAGTGGTGCTACAAAGGTTATGATGCACATAACACAAGTGATCAAAAGAAGAAGAGAAATTATAATGAGGCTATCCATTATGCATGAATGAAGTACTTTCTAATCCTCAATCTTCTTCTTTTTCTTATTCCTATAACAACAAAAATGATATGAAGTAGTTTCATTCCCTCTCCGAGACAATTGAACTCGCTTCGGATACATATATAGATCCATATCAATCAATTTGTATATAGTACAATGAAGAAGAGATATAAGGGCTCTGATTTATCTCCGTGTGTAGGGATGATTTAACCCATAAAGGTATTGATTTTAGGATGGCTATGTGAGAGCTCCATTTAACATAGCTCCCCATTAAATTTTGTTTATTTAAAAATGAGAGTACAAAACCCTACTTTACCATTGTTAGTAAAGTAGAGCTCCAACTTCTACACTAGTTACGACTATCTAATTATTAATAAATTTACAAGGTTAATCGGGTTTCTTTGTGGTTACACCTTTAGGTTGCAAATAAAGTGCTTGTATTATTATGAAAGGAAAAATATAGGTTTGAAAGGCCATTTGCTACTTCCACATCCGATATAACCCTTTACCCTTCATACATTAATGGTTGTATAACCATGTATCCAAAGCTATTGATTTGGAATAGGATGGAAGGATGCGAGAGAGTTGTAGTGACCAAATTGGAGGTAGTCTCGTAACATCATCGAATAATCTTCTTGGAATGGTGGATGCCCATACCCCATTTCATAATCCTAACATTCTATAAATGCGTATTCAATTCCCCACCAACATCCTTGATCGCAAATAATTATTCATGAAGCCACTCACATTTAATCCTCAATTATTTTCATATTTATTTTGTTTTATTTATTTATTATTATTATTTTTAAGTTGGGCACTACATATCTTAGTCATTTTTCCTCTCTCTATCTTTCTTCCATCACGACTATTTCCATTTTTCCCAAACCTGTTTCTGCCCCTTCTCATGGCGAGGTTTAGCTCTCCATAGGTAATTTATCCATTCCCAATTCCACCATTAGGATCTTGATAGCTAAGGGTGTTGCACACAAATAAGATCCTCTTTGCTCATGCAAGAACCAAAAGTATGCTTCCTTTGGACAAGAATATGTTATAATTACTTGTTTAAATGTATAGTTGTGTAACACACCTTCCCACTAATGATCTAAACTTTGTCCATGGCTCATCCAAATCGGAGAGTGTTTGGTAATCTTCTTGCATTCAAGCCTTCTTTCCTGGTTAGACACCTCATTAGCCATGTTAGCTGCTAATCACTAGTACAAATATTCTAGGAAGAAGCTACATAATATATCATACAAGAAGTCATATATATTATCTTCTATCCACTCATGCATTAAATTCAGGTCCAAGACTATATCTCGAGAAAAAGCATCTTGATTGTATTTTATCCAACTTTCAATATTCTCTAAAGATAGTCAAAACACCATTTGCATGTAACATCCCGATAAAGCATGATTGAAAAGAGGTCCTAGAAGTATAACTAAAATGATTATTTTTACCTAATATAGTTATGCACATCGAAATTTCATCCAGACAAGTATGGAAGCTCACTTGAAGCAAGCACAACCACCAAGTCCCTCCTTTTTTATTCTTAGCAAGATGTTAACACATGTGTTTTTTAATTACTCAATCATTCATACAAGAAGATACATCACAACATAAATATATAGTAACACATATAATAAGGGAATTAACCTTTATACGTAACAATTAATATCACTTGAATAGCTAGCATACCATACTCAAATTTAGTATCTATAGAAACCAATATACGATTATCCATTGTAAACCAGAATCAATTACATAACATAGAAGTTGAATACATCATAATCTATTACATCCATGCACAGGAATTGTGTGCTCTAATACAAACTCCAAAAACCTAAAGCTTTTGAACTCTAATTCGAATAGCCTAAGCAAGGATACACTACCTATATATAAATGGTTGGGACTTTCCCTTCACCTCTTACATGCACCTTCCTAATAATAGTTGTGATTACAATATCTTGCATGATTTTTCAATCGTGCTAATAATGGATTAAAATAAATATATAACAGATCTTCCATTCGTAATCCTATTATTAGCTCGATCCTTATGTGGTATTTATATTTATCTACATGTGCTCTTTACAATTATAACTCCTTTGTGTGTGTCTCAAGTTATCCTGCTTTTGTCTATTTTATACCTTTCTTAGATGCCACTCCAACCCTAATTTGAATTTTAAGCCACGTCTTTGGAAAATTGGCTACGTCCTAAATTTTTGTCTTCTCATTCTTGAAAATTCATGCATTGACCTTTCTACCAGGTGCGTGACCCTTTGTGCACCCATTGCATGTGGTCCATAACCTCTGCACATGGCTAATACTTAGCCATTTTATCTACTCAACATGGCTCAATACAACAAAACTGATTTAGTGTATAAGAAAGCAAAGATTTTGAAATACCTCTAGACCTTTGGCCATCCCCAATATGCTCAACTCCTATTTTCACATAATAATTTATTGGGCTATCCCCAACATTCACTTCATCATCTTTCTCTTTATGCTTCCATTCATCATTTTTCTCATGCTCCCAAGTTCACTTGGTATTTTTCCACATGTAACCATTATAAATCAAGGGAATATTATTAACAATTAAAATTTATTTACCTTCCATTTTTCTTGGTTCTTGCTTAGCAATTTCTCCATTCTCTTGCACTTTCATAGGGTTATAAGGAATATCACTCAAGGGATCAAATTTCACAATGGTGGTGGGTGCTTCTAATGTTCATGTTGGAAAAATAATTTTTCACAAGGGAAAATTAGGGGTTTTTACCAATGTTCTAGGACTAGGTCCCTTTTCTTAGGAATGGGGTAGTTCCATTTATTCAAAACATGAAATATGTACCCCGCTCTAACTATCTTGGGTGGCCTTTCAACTAGGATAACACAAGAATACTCCGGTAAACCTATGTGTAAATAGTAGGTAGAGGAAGGTGTGTGTATGAAGGGAGGGGGAAAAGTGAGAAGATGGTTTTACTTAATAAATAAAAAGTTGAGTTTGTTGACATAAAACCATGATATTTGCATGTTATCAATGAGAAGACACCATGTCAAGGAAATATGAAAAAAGTAAATCCAAGTATATTTTCATTATATTACACAATTAACCATGCTCGGGAGTACATTTGAGATGAAAAAGAAAAAAATAATACAAGGAGATAGAAGAATTAGAGTTTATTGCTTGTAGTAAGACAATAGGAACTATCAACCAAGAAAATATAACCCTTTGAAATGGAGAAGCCATTCCAATTTATAGCTTTACAATGTGTCTCTTCATCTACCCCCACATGACCTTTCATATTCCCACCACTTGTGACCTTTCACATTCCTCTAAGAATGATAAAATATTCCCTTTCGTATTAATTATAAAAAGGATATTTTTACAATGCAAAATTAAAGGTCACTTAAGTGAATAAGATGAAAAATCCAATAAGTACATTTTACGGTGGAGAAATAGAACACATATAGAGAGAGAGATAAAAGAGAGATAATCATGTTTAGGAAGAAAAATACCCTTATGAAGAAGATATAACTCTCATGGTACCATGTGGAAATTCCCTGGGAATGAATTTGATGCAAAACACGGGGGTTTTGGGATTAAGAATGTAATAAAATTGTGCAGATGTAACCAAAAAAATCTGAAAATGCAGATATATATTGCTCAAAATATTATGATTACAATAGCTATCTGTAGGGGGTATTTGTGTCCTTCCCTTGGGGGATATAATAATGTGGAAGGTTACTAGTCTTGAGGGAGACGAGGTGGTTCATATTTCATGAATTACATATGTGCCAATTTCGTGAAATTACTATATTTAGACAACACTATAAAAATTAAATTTTTGAGGCCTTTAGAAGAGGATTTTGGGGGTAAAATTCTTCTAGATGGATTTCTTCACCATTCCACCATATTATACATGTTCCAAGATTTCTAACACAATTTTAATGGATTCAATTAGAGCTACAATTTTAATCGATCAACCGCAACAAAAACACAATCATTTCCATATTTTGAAGTTGGTAAACCTAAAAGGAAGTCCATTTATATGGAGACCTAAGGCTTGGTTGGTTCTTGAAATGACAAGTACAATCTTTATTTCTTATTAGTTGGTTGGGAAATTACACAAGGGTTGCAATATTTGATATACTTAACCACGCCATTCATTAGGTTGGGCTAATAGAAGTGCTTTTGAAGTACTACCAATGTTTTGTCTATGCCAAAGTTCCTAATGTCCTACTAAAGTGTACCTCCTAGATCATATTCTATTATTCACTAGCTGGAACAAATATGTGTCCCATTTGGTAGAGAAGGTTATCCATAGATAGAAATCATGTACATGCTTTCCTCATTAGATGACCTAGTATGTATCAGTAAAAGTGAGGATTCGTATCATTCAAGGTATACCAATTGGAAGTCTCATGTCCACATAGGTCAAGGATAGTTTTGAGGGATGCATTTGAGGGAAGATCAGGCAATTTTCTTCTAAATTGGCACTTCCGTTCTTATGTTTTATTATCGATGGAACTGTTACAAGTATGTGGCCCACTTTTGGTGTCTTTCATTCCTTATTTTTCTTTGTGTTTATAATAATTTCAATGGATTTTGGTCTGTGTGGATGACTATCTCCTTTCCTTGAAGGTAGTGTTTCCATTACTTGTAGGCTTGGATGATGGCATAAATCTCTTTATCATATGTTGGGTACTTCCTAACTGTGTCATTGAATTTTTCACTATGATATACAACATAGTGGTTATGTTTCATGATAACAGATCCCAAGGCATACTTAGATACATATTTCATTAATTCAAAAGGTTGATGTAGGTCAGGTAAGGAGAGAACAAGGATCGAGCAAAATATTTATTTTAAACCTTTGAATACTCTCCGTTGCACCTCACGCCATCAAAATGTATCATTGTTTCCTCCTCTAGTCACTTGGTTCAAGACCCAAGAAATATGAGAAAAACCCAAGACAAATCGGTAATAGATATTGGAAATAGCCACGAAGCTATGAAATCATGTGTGTGTCTTTGGGGTAGGTTATTTATGGATAACCTAGATTTTATCTCTGGTCAACATGGACTCGTCGTCATCAAAAAACATACCCTAGGTATTGAACCTTCCTCATCCCAAATGCGTATTTGTCTAGATTTTCATAAAATGTGTCAATGAAAAGATCCATGTTCCATATTTATTTGGTTCCAAGACAATCAGACTTCCATAGGGTGAAGATATTGGCTTAATGTGTCCCTTTTGAATAAATTCCTGGAATTGCCTATTGATCTCATCATTTTCAAGGGTGACCTATAATACACATGGTTCTTGGGTAAAGGAGATATCGGGATAAAATAAATAACTTATTTTACCTCACACTTTGAAGTGGAAATCCTGTTAATGAATGGAATAGATCATCATACTCAACTATGATTTGGTCCATGTGCTTCCTTCATTGCACTAAATGTGTGTCCAAGGAAGTCGTAACAACTTTCTTAGTATTTTTGGCCCGATCAACAACATGAAAAGCTAAATTTTTTTCTCCACCATCGTCTTACATTTATTGGAATTGATGAGGAAACTAGAGTTAGGGTGAAGTACCTCGGGTATCCGATAACACTAACTCCCAATGGTATTGATGACCCTTCGAGGTTGTGACTCATATATGCCATGTCTATCCCATATGAATGGTTATCCCAAGAGCACATTCAAGAAACATCCAATGGAACAACATCACATATGACTTCATCATGAAAGGGTTTGTTTACATATGGGAGGAGGTATTGTTATGTGACATGGAGATATCTACCTAGGTTTAACCATCGATAGTATATGGATGGGGATGTGACTTTATAGGAAGATTTATACATTCATAACATCGGTAGAAATTAAATTATTTTGACTTCCACTATCAAAAATAAAATGCAAAGGATTACCCTTTACAAAAATCTTAGAGTGAAATATCCTTTCCTTCTCATCTATTTTTTTGACTTGCGAGGTGGTAATAATCAAATTTGGTTCATCATCTATAATTTCATCTTCTTTATATTTGATCTCGAGGTATGTCACTAGTGGAGTAGTGGGTATTGAAGATGATGACTTGGTGAGTAAGGAATTGATGACTTGACATTATTCCTTGGAATCGTGATTAGTCTTGTGGATGTATACCACCTCCCTTCCTTCTCCTTCTAGTTTTCATTTCCATGTGGCTCCTTCTATTTCTAACTCTAACCTTGAGTTGGGGATTCCTCATCATTTCCCCCCTTAGAGGTTTGTTCTTTATATTTCTCTTTCTATGATTTTGTTTAATCTTGTTCATGAACTTATACACCTTGTTGAGGGTATACAATCAAAAGAGATATATGTCCTTATGTACGTAATATTATAGTAAAATATGATATTTGAGAATCTTGTGTTGTTCTATGTCTTAAATTCTCAATCTTATGAATATAATGAAAATTATCAAGTATAATCTTGAATTGATGGTCCTTATATTGGCAGAGTTACTACCACCGTACGTAAAAATCATCATAGGCTCTAATAGGGTAGTATTATTCCTTTATTACATCCACAAAATCCTCTCATGTGGGTTCCTCTATGATTCCCAACTCATCCCTATTTAGTTTGTTCTTGTACACCCCTACCAATGTTTGATAGGAAGTGACGATTTCAATAGAGAAAATGTTATCTTTTCTTTATTAGTGAATTTATTGATATAAAATAGAAGGATAATTGGTCGAACCAATTTTTACAGCATTAAAATTTATTTTACCCTCAAATATAGGAATATTAAAATTTATTTTCACCTTAAATGGAGTCGGGACCTTTGAAGGTTTGGCATGCGAGATGAGGAGGTAGGGTTTCCCAGGTTGTATTTGTTGAAGGATTTGGGTGAATTACTATAACATCTACTCCATTTTCTCCATGAGATATTTATTCACCATTTTCTTGAGAGTATCATTTTTCTTGGTGTTTTCTACCATTAGAGGTCTCGAAATGAGAAATAAAGTATTTTGAAGGATCTTGTATGGACCACCCAAGATTATTATATCCTAACCTTGTTTTGGGAATAATATACTATCAAGAAATTTTTATCTAATACCAATGATAAAAATGCAGGGGGTTTGGGATTAAGAACATAATAACAATTTTGCTACATGCAAACAAAAATGTATCTCAAAAGAGACATGTATATTACTCAAAATAATGTGATTACAATAGTTATCTCAGAGGGGTTTGTGTGTCCTTCCCTTGCAGGTTACATATAATTATATAATTTTTTTAAAAATATGAAAATGAACCTATAAGAATGTGAAAGGCCAAAATTCTTGAGGGAGACAAGGTGGTTCATCTTACATAAATTACATATGCGCCAATTTTGTGAAATTACTATTTTTAGACAACACTCTAAAAATTTACTTTTGAGGCCTTTAGAAGTAGATTTGGGGGTAGTTTTTTTCCAAAAAGGTTTTAAACCCCTCCACAATATTATACATTTTCCAAGCTTTCAGACACACTTTTAATGAAGTCAATTGGAGCTACGGTGCAAAAGTTATGACTTACGGAAGTTGCCCTACTAGAATTGCAACCTACATTATTATCTGGATAAAAATTTCTTTCCTTCAACCTCCTTGCTAAACCATACCACTATGAAGGTATATTTATATGATTTTATAATCCACACATGCTCCAAAAAACTGAACAAATTATTAGAAATTCCAGTGAGTATTCTACACATTATGAACCAAATATTGTGATCTATTATGGTATTAGAGATGGAACCTCTAATTTTGCTAGAGATTCTAAGGTATCCTCATTGAAGGAAAAGGGATCTCTAAATTATTTTTGAACCAATTATTGAAAGGAACATAGGAGTTTTCTAAAGAAAAACTTTCACTAATTGAGGATGATTTGATATCTTGCACTCTTTCGATAATGGTGCGTAAGATTTTTGATGGATGCTCCTTTGCGAGAATCAAGCTCCAAAATGACATCATTCATTACATCACACCTAACACTCATCATTTATGACTACATGCAAGATAAATCCTCAGATATGCAAATACATTATGGTTCACCAAGGACTAGGATTCAAGATAACTCATCTCGAGATAGCAATGGGAGAATTATCTCCCAAAGGGGTTTTCTCTTCTCGATCTCCCCTTAGTCACTTTGATTTTTGAAATAGTGGCCAAGAAAAAGTGGAACAAAGAGAGAATTTTAGGCAACAAAACCTTTCCCTTTTCAATGACCTTATCTACCCATTTGTCATTGGATCTTCCTTACATGGTGTACCCTTGTGCCCTCTTGATAAAATAGGGATCAAAACTACTGATAGGAGAGACTAATTCTGTGGGAGGGAGAGATGATTAATTGGGTTATAGGAATAATTTCACATAAGTAGTGAAGGTTCTGAAATGCTCCTCAAGTTGTTCCACAATATTCTTATTTTCTTCATTTCTTGTGAGAAATTAGGATACAAACTCTTTGAACAAATGCACATCTCCCTCATGTGTAGTTTTCCCCAAAGAAACATTTGTCAACACATGGTCATCCAACATCATCTATTCCATATGTTTGTTCACTTTAGGATGTGAAACTTCAATATAATAAGCTCCAAAATCCCCACTTTGAAGAAACGAGAATTTTTTGATCTTTCTTGAGTACGCTTTGTTTTTATGTACTTTGAGATGGCCTCAAATTTAGGTGTCAATACTTGTTGCACCATTTTTAATTGTCCACCAAGAAACTCATGTACACATAGGAAAGTCTCAGATGGTGTTGATACGAAGTTATTCATCTTAGGTGATTTATATGGAACCACAACATGACCATGATGAGATGACTCCACCGGCTTGGGAGACAATTGGATTCCTAGGATGATTAGGAGATTGAGATGGGTCAATATTTCTAGGTTCAAGTTTCTCCATAGGAATTTCTATTACCTTTATCTTCATGTGAATCTTCAAAGGGGGAAATCCCAATGTCCCCTCTACTACAATTTTCTCTTGGATGATAATTCTCGAATGAGAAGACCCGGTGAACGGATCGTGTTTATTGTGAAAATAAGTTAGGGATGATTTAATAGAAGAAGTTAGTGATTCTCCACTCTCATTTTTAGAATCCATTATCCATTTGAGCCATTATTTTCACCTCTTGATTATTTTCATGGTATTATTTTTGATGTCACCAGAATATTGAATCTTTGTATGTAATGGAAGGAAGGGGATTATTGCACTACTTGATACTCAAGGTCAAATAGGTCATATCCATCATCAATCAATCCCTCAACAAACCATTCAAGTTTGAAATATCTCATATCATCCACCACCATTATCATATAGTATCATCTTATTACATCAAAATGATCTGTACAAGCTGTCCCAATAGTCTTTAATTTGTGAAATGTGAGTCAATTCTGACAATATGAAGGACTCAAGATCCATATTGAGGTCATAGTTGGGCCTAGACACATAGGAATACAAGTTGAAGGATGAAATAGAGGATTCAATGTTTGTTGCATCAACCACACTCTTACATGAATATATTCCTAATGAAATAGGGAATGAGACACCCTTCATCTTTACATTCTTTTACTTGGTGTGAACTTGGGATAATTGTTGACATAATTTAATCATGATGATCTGGTCACTCGGGTATTTTGGCAATTGGTAAGGGAAAGATCAGAACCTCTAACCTTGAGATAGTTGAAAGTGGAAAATTGAATTAAATAACTTATGTACTTCACAATCAAATCAATTTCCTATGGTGATATTCTCTTCTTGGGATATCCCTTAATGATCCTCATGACAAACATGGTGAATGTATCATTCACCCTCAAGAAATGAGAGCTACTTTCTCAGAATGTGAGTTGATGATATTTCTCAAATGTGAGATACTTTTGTGGGAAATTTGGGGTATTAAAAATAACTTGGAAAGGTATTTTATAGACAAGGAATACACTATGTATGAAGTCATAAAGAACTTATTGTAGTTAGGAAGCTACACCGACTTCTGTTAATGTTATTCTTGATGATTTTCCACGAAGAAATCATAAGATATATTTTGTGACTACTAGAATGAATTGGGCCATCCAATCATGGAATTATTTCATTTTTTTCTCCCATTAACCTATTTAGTATTACCATAACATCAGAGTAGGGATCGTGAAATTCACTTTAAGACAATGATTTATGCATCCGAGAGGGATTTATTACCTATTCGAGCCATCACCCCATGTTACTCACTCAAGTACGACACTTAATGTTTATGCCCATGAGGAAAATTCCCAAGTGATGATAACCATGTCATCTACAAACAATTTGAAAAATGTGTGCCCATGAGGTTGTCAAATTTTCATGGCAAATGAGCATGGGGTTTGGAAGATATGAGCAAAAAGAGGTTTTTGGGCATGGAGAATGTATGAAATTTTTTGGCGACATAAAAGCATACCATTAGCAATGGAGGAGAGGAAATAAAACAAATGAGCTTCAAAATTGGTTAATTGTTGCATTTGAATGGTTTCCCCCCTTTCAAACTTATTTTCCCTCACATTTGCACACCTTAACCCATATTAAACCCAAACAATCTAATCTAGGTATGGTGGAGGTTGTAGGGGTGGTTTCACCATATAAATAGGGGAAAAGGAATAAAGGGACATCACCCTCAAAATGTTTCATGTGTGCTTGCTTCATGAGGAGGGCGCCAATAATGAGAGTTGAAAACATCTTCTAGTACTTGAGGTTGTGGTTTTAAGTGAAAAAAACAAGTCAAGGATGGGGGATAATTTTTTGTGTCCCCATGTATGATTGGATATTGGGAAAAAGGGACATAGGGACATCGAACCTCCAAATGGAAGCCAAGAGGTCCATCTTTCATGAAAAGTGGTCAAAATTCAAGTTGAGGTGAGTTTATAACTTGTTTCTAGCCACTTAATTTGTCACTTAAGTGACGAAACATAACACATCCATGGGGAGTGAACTACATGATGTCCCCCATGTCCCCTTTCACCTAGGGAAAAGGTAAAAGTAACATATAAGCTTGAAAAACCACCCAAGCTTATTGGAATGTTGATGTCATCATTCTCAATGTGAAAATAGACCAAAGAGTGGTTTTCATGGCCCGAGAGAAATAAATGGAGTTTGGAGGTCCATAATTATATGATTTTAAATCTAAAGGACCTATTGAGTTCATTCCAACCATTTTCAAGACCTGATTCAACTTTTAATATTCCTTTTCAGCCAACTTTCCACTTTTGCCTATGCACATGCGCTAGTAAGTTAAGTTGTCACCAGAGTCTAGAATGAGAATGAAAAAATGAAACACATGTACCATGAATAGGGTATAATGAAACAAATTTTAAAGTTTTTTAAAGATCTTAAATCTTCTTGAGATTCCCAAAACCATTCGAGTAAGTTCCACCTTAGAGAAAAGATTTTGTGCTACATTGATGGATATGTTTCCACATTTATACTCCCAAATTATATATTGATTATTGCACCATGAAGTAGGATCTATTACCTTTCTAATTCCTTTGATATAGATTTCTAAGGCCTCAAGAGAATTTTGAAACCTTTCAGATAGAGTGACTAGCTACTTTAAAACATGTTTGTCCCAATGTCTCATCTAAAAAAGACATGGTTTTACTTGAAAGTTTCCCAACATCTCATGGATCCATAAAAGTTCCTATAATACATTAGATCATATTATTAATATTCCTCACAACCTCTTGTTCCCTTGCAGTTAGCTCCCAAGGGATGTCCTCCTATGACAAAAAGACCAAAAATAGCCCATTTGAAGCCTTCAGAGTGTTGTCCTTTCTTATATCTCAAGTACCTAATGAATCAAACAAGGTACACTTGTATGTAAGTGAAATACACTTGAGAATCATGTTAGGATGTTCCTCTTGATAAGAATTAAGATCAAATAGTTTAAATGATGTCTAGATTAAAGGTTTACATTGACCGAGAAAGGGAATTTCAAGTGTGGGTTTGGTTGTCATGACCAAAAATTTAAATTTTCATGCTAGAAATTTAACATTACTAAAAATCTGAAAGGCTGATCCATAACCATAAGAAGTTTCTATAACAATTATTCCTCCTTAGGATGGTGGATAAATTCCTCTTTTTCAACTTGGAATGGTTGTTATAGAGGGAATTTGTATCTTCAAACTTCACCATGAATTCCTATTCATCAAGATTAATATCCTCTTATTTCTTTTCCAACAAGATGTGGCTCTTATCCTCTAGGGTTAAGATATCCTTACCAAGACCCTTGTGCATGGATTGGGGCTTGGACCAAGTTCTAATACCCACTATACCTCTCCTCCATCCTATAAACCTGGAAAACGATAGGGCATCACAAATACTTTTTGGAAGGGCTTGATATTCTTCAAAGCTAGCTGCAACATTAATAACCTTTGAAACCATATGTTATTCCTTTGCTGTGATTTCCTCCTTAACAATGAAGGTATGTATAGATTGTCTTGATGATAATGAGCTCTCCCTCTGGCTACCATGTATTGTGCAATAATTCGTTTGCTCTTTGAATTTTCTTCCCTTATGTAGATTTTACATAGTGAGGGAAAGAGAGTCCAAGGTTTCGCTAGTATTTCTTACATCTTCATCATTTTTCCATCTTCTCTTCACCTCACATGAAACCCTTAGGCTGGGAAAAATTGAGCTATGATACCACCACAATTTCCATTTTTAGGGATGAAACTGAAAATAGAAACAACACCAATCCCACTTGAGAGTAATCTATTTTTATAACAACAAACCTAAAAATAATAGGAACCCTAGCAATAAACTATATAAGGACTTAAAATCATCATAAAACCATGTAATAACTGCTAAAAATGATTCTAAATAATTAATCTAATTAGGATAACATTTATCAATCTAATTTACATAAAATAAATGGAGAAAACAAGTGATTACACCAATTAGTAATTAATTTTATGAAAAAAATGCATCCAAAACCAAGGGTTGGAAATAGCTCTTATACAACTCCTAAAATAACCAAATTGTATATTTTACCATTATAAATTATGAGGAATTGAATAATACAAAAAAACATGGAGAAACCCTTTAAATCAATACAAACCTCACTCATATGCAATTTTTACCGGTTGGAAAATATGAATTATTGGCTCAATATGCAAATAAATGATTGCTTTCACCTTTATAAATTATTACTTGCCCATCCATGCAAGAATCATACCAATAAATCCATCCAAAACTACTAAAATTATCATGATACATGTCACCTAAGGCTAAATAGAAAGATATCAACTCCAAATACCTTAAAATATTCAATGATTCCAAATATCCTTCCTTGAGGGTTTTCATCCCCAAGAAAATTTCCACCATCAAGGGTTTTTGTCCTTGAAGGGATCTCAAACAAGGTTTTTTATCCTTGATGAGAGAGAAAGGAAAGGTACAATCTTTACCAAGAAGAAATAATAAGATTCAACATACCACATAATGGCCAAACATCCTCCTTTTATAACATAAGGGGTGCTACATCATAACTTATGGCCGACCTTATAATATTAAAGTCTATTTCTAATTTGAGCATATATTCTCACCAAAAATTAATTAACTAAGCAATTTATTTAATCTAGTGTAGTGTTAGGCATCCAATAGGAATACAATATAAAATAATGCAATATTTCCTAAAACTAATCTAGATATCTTCAGACAACTTTCCTCTATCTCCAAATCCTTAGTCCCACGAGGAAGGATGGGATAAGGTCTTCCATAGCGACTAGCTTGGAAAAAGGGGAAATTATAAATTTCTAAAGAAAATAAATTTAGCGAGACAAATAGGCATATTAAAATAATAAGGTTCTCCATGAATTTTAAGTAGAGAGAAATTAAATTTGGTAAATCAAACAATTCGTGAAATCACCACACCAAATGGCCATGGATCCTTTATGAAACATGTACCCACCTTTGATGGACACATAACAAGTATCAATACATATGATTGGTATAACATTTTGAATATAGTTCATTTGATTTTTTCCTTTAGTTATCAATGTTATTTAAATTTTTAAAAAGCATTTTTATTTATTTATGCAACATATATTTCCCTTAGTAGGAACATCTTGTAATATTATGCTTAATCTACAAAAGGCACTATATGTCTCTAAATGTTTTTAGGTGACATGAATTTTCCTTTCAAATAAAGATCAAATAATTTCACATGATGACAAGGACTCGATCAACTTGCATGACTAACATTCAATTATAAAAAAGTTTCTTATCTGCAAATTTTTTGAAGAAATGATAGATAAATAAATATCATATGTAATTTATAAATTGGAAAAATAAAAATATACCTCCTTAAAGGAATCTCAAATCTAAATTGATTAATGCATTTGGTCAACAATTGTGAAATGGTTTTGTGTAGTTAACACACAATGGATGCTTTGGCTAGATATTGACATAAAAACCTTAAAGGGATTTGTGAAAAAATTAGCACATATAAAGGGATCAATGGTTGAAGATTAAATTATTCAAGAAACATTTTTATAGATGTTAGAATATATTGGATATGAATTTCCACATATTTTTGTATTTGGGATGTAGACTCCATGAAAGAAATATTAAAAGGTAACCTTCTTGGTAAAGGAAAACACATGAAGCTTGTTGTGGAATCAAATCCATAACAAGAATTCAATAGTTGTGACTATTAATACTCTATAGAAAATAATAACTTAATTTATTATCTGTTTTGACATAAATCAATTCACACTTTCCAATCTTTTATAAACGGTTATTTGGATAGAAAAATATGAAGATAGAAGACAAACCATGAGAATGCTAAATTTAAATGGAGATGATAACATACATGCAATAAATAACATTTAATATGTAAAAACAATTTCTAGAGAAATCTACTATGATTAGATGAGTTCACATTTAGAGACTCTTCATGTAAATAATTAAAGGAATATAATACATGAAGCAATAAACATAGTTTGAGGATGTGTAGAATGGGTATGTTGAATTTCTTATATTTATATAAGTGCATAATATTTTTTTTTACTATATTAAATATTTTTAAAGTGATATGACAGTGAATTAAAATTTTGCAATAGGGTTAGAGATGAAATGTTTCCATGTAGAAAACAATGGCAAAAGAAGAGTTAATTGTTGTGGAATTGTAATCCCATTTGAATAGGCCATTGGAACTGAAAATAATTTCATTAAAGGGAAATTGGATTATGTTGGGAAGATAAAATACATAATTAAACATGATTATAATTTTTTTGAAGTATCCATATTTAAGCATACACAACATGACCTTATATTGATAATATATTTGTACAAATGAACATCGATATCAATATTTTTTCAGTTGAATTTATTAAAATACCTAATAGGAAAGATTGTTATGTTCATCCTCAAATTTCAATCACATATTAATTATAATTATGTTATTAAATTTTCATATAGGCCATGATGTTTATTTTAACATTCACAATATTTATGTCTATGTATTTCTTCTTCGATCTTAATCTTAAGAGATTTTTTTGTTATTTCATAACGTTGCATTGTGATCCATAAAGGAGACATAGTTGATGATAAAAATGTTTCTACACATGACCATCCTTGGGAAATAGTACAATTGTTAAAAAATCATCGAGATAAATCCAATGAAAATATTTGAAAAATAACCTTAAAATTATGATAAAAATATCCATGCAATGAAGTACCTAAAAATAAATATTAAGTTGTTGATGTTGGATATGATTAGCTAGGTGAGGCTAAATATGAAGATGACGAAGTTGATAAAGTGAATAAAAGGAAGTTGGAAACTCTAAGTATTAAACATAAAATATATGGAACATCACAATAGGTAGATATTTAAATATTGAATGGTCATCGAGAGAGAGAGAGAGAGAGAGAGAGAGAGAGAGAGAGAGAGAGAGAGAGAGAGAGAGAGAGAGAGAGAGAGAGAGAGAGAGAGAGAGAGAGAGAGAGAGAGTTGAATGAAAGTAAAATTCATCTTACCATTGAAGAGTTGATGGGAATAAATGAAAGGAAAAAATGAGTATTTTGACGTTTCACATCACTATACACTTCATCATACCCTTATTTATTTTTTATGAGGAATATTAAAATATGAAGCTTTACTTTTGCGGTGAAAGAAGTACATAACATGTATATATCAATGATATACTCTTATATGTTTAACACATATTCAAATATAAATTTAATTAAAAATATAATATATATAATTTTATATGAGTTTGTGTTTTGTGAATATTAAATTATACTACTATTAAATTTATATTTGTGATGACCTAAGGGGGTATTCTTTTTATATTGTTAATTTCAAGGAAAAAAACCCTAAAAATTTTATTTGAACTTTAAAAATTGGATTTAAGGTGTCTAATGTTTTATTAAATAGGTCATATGAATTTGATAAGGATGATCATGTCCCTAGAATGCAGGTTTATCTCTTGGGGATATTCTTAGTGAAAAGAATCCCAAATTTGGGGAATTAATGTAATATACTATGTAGACTTCTTGGGATGCTTCCTTGGTGGGAAAAGGCTTCTATTTGATGTTGTAATTAGTATATTTATTTTGTGTCTCTCTAAATTTGCAGTAAAGCTATTTAAAAATTGGCCCAACCTTGTAAATACCATGATTCATGTCCCATTCTTCAAACTACATCGATACGATATCATCAATTTATTTGGGAAATTTGTGATAATTTTTAATCTAGTAGTCAATATGAATATTCATAACAAATCTAGGCCACATATTTTGGATCTTGTAATAAGGTCAATAATAAAAGTGTGTGTTCATTGGTATACTATGAAAATATAAATTATATTAGGATTTATTATTTTCTTAGACCTCCAAATAGGATGACTATGTATGTACTGTAAGAGTTAATGCTATGAAAGTTTCCTACTAGTTTGATCCAAGATTTGGAAGTTGGTGTAAAAGGAAAAAATACTTATCCCTAAAATCCTTTTCCATTAGGAGGATTGAATTTATTTCCTTCCTTGCATTATTAAAAAAATTTAATTACTTTAAAAATCCAACTTTGGGGAGGTAAGTACTTTTGAAAAATGTGATCCTTAAGGAATGGTGACAACCCATCTACTACAAATATGGGCCAATAAACTAGGGCCACATGCCCATTTGGTTTCTAGGGATTATAACACCAATGTAAATCCAAAATATGAATATGAAGTATTTGATAAAATTGAAGTGGTAAGGTTGTTACGGGAATAAGAACAAGATTCAAAAAACCCTAATGAATCGAGAATATAAAATGTGAAAATAAGGATTTTTTTGGAGAGGTTTACCTAAAGGTAAATCAAGATATAGTGGTGTTCAACCACTATTGCACAAAGGGTCAAGGAACTACCTCTTCAAAATATGCCTCAAGTTTTAATGTAAGTAAAGCCAAAAGTTCTTATCAAGGAATGAGGTATTAATAAGGTTAAGACTATTGATGTTTCCATGAGTTTGGTTTCTTATACTCTTCATATGTTATCTCCATTTTCCACCCTCCACTTTCATTTTGACTCCCATAGCATATTCCAAATCACTTCCATCCACCATGTGATGCTTGCTAAAACAACCCACTTGAGACCTAAGAAACAACCTAGGATTAGTAGGAAAATTATGGGATAATTTTTTTTGTTAGAAGTGTCTACAACCAGGTCGCAAGACAACAATTTTGTCACTAACAGTTTGGAACAAGATTAATCTACTAGAACATACTTATATTTTATTTATATTAATTAGAGGTCACAAGGTCCAAATTTTAGGGTTAGAAGTTTTAGTTAGGTTCAGAGGGTAATTTATTACCATACCCACTCTCTAATAGGCTTAGAGTTTCAACTTGATTTTTCTCACACTTAATGCATTCAAAATTTCCATAAATCATTCCCATTGGATAGGAAATTTTCTCACCTTTCCAACGATATAAAGAAGTCCTCCTAACTCCTTGTAAAACTCCCGTTATGGGCCGGTGGGCCTTGGGGTGAAAAATTTCCCAAAAGGGACACATGTCGAGTGGGGCGAAAAGCACTTTTTTAGGTTGGCGGGTCACGGGGTGGTGTTTTAAATTTTCCCCGCATGGGGAAAAGTCCACATTTCTCCTGCACCTCCGCGGGTCCTCCAAGGACACGTGTTGGGCTCTAAGCCAAGGCGGGGAGAGGATGAGGGAAGGGCGGGCGGCGGAGGCGTTTAGGAAATTTTTCCCAAGGGGAGGGGAAAGGGACAGGTTTGATGCGCGGGCCCATGCATTTGTGGAAGGGACTTCTTTGAGGTAGGGCAGGAGTGCGGGGCCATGGGAAAATTAAGAAAAAATTTCCAAACAAAATTTCAAAAAAGATAAGGTTGTGAGGGTTTCCCCCTTCCGCTGTCACCCCACGCTGCCATGTGGCGCCTCTCTGTAAGTGCAAGTCGGACAGGAAATTTTAAAAAAACTTTCCCCAAAATTTTTCAAGATATATTTATTTGTTTTCAAATGGAAAATTTTGGGCCGCGGGCCCGCCAGGGAAAATTTTCCCAAAAATTTCCGCCCAGGGGAGGAAAACGTCAGAAGGCCATAACATTTGCTAGAAAACTCAATTTTGGGAAAATGAGGACTTTCTGGAAAGCTCTCGATGCCCTCTTTGTACATGAATCATAAATTTTATATTTTGATAAATTTTAAGGGGTCAATTTCATAAAAACGTTCTGTAAGATTTTAAAAAGCCAAATGGTAAATTTTAACTTATAAATTTTTGTTCAATTTGATCTTCTCCTTCACTCAACATGCCCAACAGACATGGAGAACTATTCTAGGAAGGATTTAGGATGTTTTAGGAAGGTAAATTTTCTCAATTGATTTCTAATTTGAATTTTTCCAACAATTGATAGAAACAATGATTGCAAAATGAGTGTGAAAGGTTTGGGCCCGATTTTGCAATGTTTTAAATGATTTCCTTAAGTGTTTTTTTGTCAAAATGAGTTCATTGATATTATAGCATGCTAGATTTCAATATTTCAATGTTGATTATTAATTGTAGGTTCAAACTGTGCATTTTAATTAAATTATTTTCCAGTTTTAAATTTAAAACAGATCAATTTCCTAAAGGATCTGGATATCAATTTCATCTTCCATATATGGAAATTTCAATTCTATTCTAGTCTATTACATTTAGTTGTTTTAATAAAACCATTCAAGATCAAAATGCAATACTGAATTCCATTTTACACATTTCCAAAAGATACAAAATACTGTATTATTCCCACATACATTTCTTCCTTTCCAAACAGAGATTTAACTATCTCTTTTGCCATACAATGAAACATTGAATTCATTCCATGCTAGCCTTAAATGTTTTTCTTCTTCAATCAAACATTAAAACAAGAATCTAGTTTCTATCTTTTCCGAAATCATATATTTTAAACAAGGTAGAATAATACAATTTCATCTCACGTGTTTCTTCCTTTTTCCACTTTCCAAAATAGGGATTCCAATCACAATTTGATGTTCCAATTCAAAACAACAATGCATATGAAGAAAGGTATTGCAATCCTTTATTGACTTCAATTATACAACTTTACATCTTTCAATGTTTGAATGCAAATAACATATTTCTATTTCTTTCTTTCCAATAAATAGAACAAAGTATAAATATCTTTCACATTTTGAATATACAACTTTCATAACCAATTACATACATATTTTCTTCACAAAATACATTACAATTTCATCCACTTCAAAGTGGGAAAGGTTACAATAAAATATATTTCACAAGGGATTGTCAAAACTATATTTTTGCTGCTCTAGAACAAGCAACATGCAAGTTTCCTTTTCTTCCAATTTGATCACAACAAAAGTGGGGGAAAGGCAACGCTCTCCACCCAACCAAGACATCCAATGAAAGGAGAAGTCATCCTTCATCATTGGCCCCGAGCCCCAACCAAAATGCAATAAGAAATGGATATCAACCCATGGCAACAACAGGATTCCACAACACACAACATTCTTTCAACATGCATATTCAAATTAAAACATAGTTCAACACAAGACAACAGTTTACAACTACATTTGAAAACATTCAAATAGAACTCAGGCTTTATCATGCAAGCCAAAGGAGCAAGGACTATGGGGAAGCTACTTATGCCTCCTAATGGGAATTGGGCATCCACCTATAACAAACTGCCAAAATAATTCATCACACATATCCTTATGCCCCCACAATCCCTCCTTATGCCCCCCAACAATTTTCCTTATGCCCCCCCCCGCCCCGAGGCCCCCACAAAGTAAGAAATGCAAGCTATTTATTTTCCATGGTGGATCCCAAACCCAAACTCCCTCCACAAGAATTTTGATGCCATTGGCATTCCCTTATGCCCCCCACATGAATTCCCCATAGCCTTCTCCTACACCATTCCTATGGCAGTCTACCCAAATAACCAACAAATAAACAAAACATACACCATTCACACAAACACAACAAGAAATAATAGCATAAGAGAAGAGCTAAGCTCCTACCTCTCCATGGTAGATTTTGTTTCCAAACAACAAGCTTTCAATGCCAAAAACACAGTCCCAAAATTAGCAACCAACAAGCATGCAAAGTTCTCCAAATCTTCTCCAAGCAAGAGCTCCCAAACAACAAGAAAATGCGCCCAAAAGGAAGTATGCAAAAGTTCAACAACCCAAAACAAGGTAAAGAGTTTGAATTTTATAGAAGAGGGAAGAGAAGAGGATGATGTGGATCCATGTAGGATGCCACATCACACATCCTCAACTCTAACACCAAAGTCAAATTTCATCTTCCAAGGCACAATAAAGAGGTGGGTGAAAATATGACAAATTTACTTGCACACTCCAAAATCCCACACCCCAAAGGACTGAATTAAATAAAAGCAAGAAGAGTGCAATTAAAACATGCAACATGATTGATAAAAATGCATTAAAAAGGGCTAAAATCAACCCTCCAACCATAGGTATGGTTGGTAAATTAAATTGAGAGGTATGGGACAAGTTTTACTTGTCCCACAAGCCTCCAAAACTCAAGGACAAATTCGAATTTCCAAGGAGGTGGAGTGTTTCATACTCCAAAATCTGACTTACACAACTCTTACACATACTTACACATCCCTTACATATTTAATACAAAGAGCCAACAACTTCCATTATTACTTTCTTATATCCAAATTAATTAATTAACTTTTAACCATATGTTTTCTCACATTAATCTACCACAATTTAATTAAATAAAAGAAAGGGACACATCACTAATAAAATACATACAAACAATAATAAAAAGGAACCACATAATAAAATACACAAAACCCATGGTCACATATAAAGGTGATCCCCCCATGGGAATCCCTAACAAAATAAAACACACACACACAAAACATGTTGCCATGGTGACCTTGTTGAATTCATCTAGAATTCCAATGTGGTTGGTCTCCAATCCCCAATGTTTGTTGTGATATTTAACTTGCAAAACATAAATACCTCCTTTGGCCTCATGGCCATATCAGAACATCCAACATGATATAAATATAATCAAAAAATCATCTAAATATGTGAATCACAACAACATCAAAGCAATTTAACAAAATCACTTACAATTTATATCAACAACATCAAAGTAACAACTATATCATTTGTAATTTAATCAACCACTATATCATCATCATATAATGTCCATTTTCTAGTCTACTCACAATATCCAAAAATCACATGCCCAAACAACATTCACCATATATCCATGTCAAATAGTATATCATCATCCACATATGAGTGTCTCTATTAATCATCGTGCATCATAACCAAATCAAGATCACAATAATCCATGGTCCAACATCTAACATCATACTAAATCAAAGCATAATAATGTCCATAATGTAATCAACAATATCAAAAGGGTGTCAAAGGGAAGTGGGCACTACACACCACTTCCTTCACCTAACACTATATCCATACCTCCTCTACCTCTCACTTCATATACTTATATCCCGACCACCAAAATAACACCAAGACCCAATGTTATTAAAGAAGAAGGAAAATATGAGACACTTGTAGAGATGGTCAGTACAAAGAGAGATGTAGATGTCATTTTCCATTCCACCACCACTCTCTAAGGGTTCTACCACTCCATTAACCCAAAAGAAACCTATTGAAACCCCATTACACTTTTCCAATTCATTTTCCATTCCTTCCATGAATCTTCCTTCATTTCTAAATATCTCCATGCAAATTCCATAATTTTATTTCACACCACCTATTTCAAAATCCCCCAAAAGTGTATCTATGATAATCCTTGTTGTTTCTACCAATATAGGCCATATGCCTGTTGTTTCTACCCAAGTAACCTCAACATTTGGGAAGGTTTTAACTAAAATGGAAAAAGAGTTGTTTATAATAAATAAGAAACCATCATACCAACCCCCTAAGATCTAATTAAAATTTGACAAAGATAAAAATAAACTCAAAATATTTACTACTAACAAGATAATCGACAAGTTAGGAAACATACTTTAGTGAAAACAAAAGAGGATGTTATATATCATTTAGTAAAAACGAAGAGAGTATAGGGGTAATATTTGACCTATCATCCATTGAAACATATTTATTTAGATCATAAAGTCACTAGAGATTCAGTCATAGAAATTATGAAAGAAGAAATAAAAATAATGTAAAGATCTTAGTAAGTACCTCCCTCTCTGCTGCACAATGAAGTTCAACTAGATCTCTGAAAATCATTCAATAATTTTAAATATGTTTAAGAGGTCAAGGGTAGGGCTAAATTAGTGTTAAATAATTTTAAATATATTCTAAAACATGGAAAACAAGATGAGTAAAATTTGGCTTCGCTTTACGATATAATTAGGGAAGGTTTCTTCATAATATGACTTTAATAAGTGTTGGAGATCTAGCATTAGTTGAAATAGTTATTTCCAAATCTAAGAAAGGTTTCATGGAATTTTCTTATTAATCTTATTTTTAGTATCAAACACTTGATCATGTTTTAATTTTATATTATTTCATTTTTTTAGTTTGGGATTACTATGTTGTTAGATGATTAGAATATTATGCTCTCCATGGAGTAGTTTTATACCAATTTAGTACACTTTATGATTTCATTCACCTCGAGTCGATAAAAAAATTCGATAACATAGAAAAAATACCAATACCTAATTGTATGGTGTATAACACTAAGATAATGGAATGAGTAAGCTTATGGAATATTTTTGGGGAGTGTCCTTATAGAATTCATGACTAGCATAAAAAAGAAAAGGAGATTTTTTTCCAACCTCTAATTATAGCCACTTATAGGATCCAACCGAGTTACCAAGCATGCATGAAAGAAATAAAGAGAATAAATTAACCACTTCCATAATTGGCTTGGTGTATTTTGATCTATTTTTGGTTATAAATTTGGTCATTTTAAGGATAATTCTAAAATAGAAATTATAATTGAATGTTCTAGGCCCTTTTTAGAATGGTAATTAGAATTAATTGTAATTTGTGTTGCATATCTAAAAATGAATGTATTATTAGGCTCATAGTAGTGATTTAGTTATAGTTACATTTTTAGCTATAGGTATAGTTAGCATGAAAAAACCCAGTTGAGGTGGTTTATATCTGTCTTTTCTATATAAATATATGTAAACTTTATTATTTTTTTATCGAGAGTCTATTGATACAAACTTGTAGTAGTGATTCAAGAAATCTTGTGGATGTTTAGCAAGTTATGTTTTGCATTTAATTTCTATTTCAAATATGATATTTATGTATGCTATGTGATTGAAATATTTATAATAGGACTTACTATATTGTGGAATTTAGTTTTTAATAACAAATTTTTAGATTGGTTGGTTTGTTGTTATATCCTTGATATATTGAATATATATTTCTAAATGTGAATTTTAAATCATGGGTTAGTATTTTGGTTCCTCTATAAATATAGCTAGCCTCCCACATCCTTGATCCTTTGGTGATTTCCCAATATGTCCTTAAGTTTGAATTTATGTGCTATACTTGTTATATTTTGGTCTAAAATATAACTCCTACTAATTCAAGTCTTCACACTACTTACAGACTTATTACAAAAAATTATTTTCTATCCCACCCTTCCTTTGTTTTTGAGTTTTTTTGGAAACAAAATAGTATATGTTTATTTTAACTTAGCTTTAGGGGATTTTTTAATATTATAAGATAAAATGAGTCTACAATGTGAATACAACAGCCCATCTCATCTATTCCACCACCTTGTTAATGTGAACTTGCATACCTAGTAAATCACAAACCGAGTCAATCCAAACACATAAGAGCATAAAATAAAATTTTAATTGAAATGTGAAATAAAGAATATGGTAAAATATGGATTCTAATATAACTAATTAGGGATTTTCTATACTTTCACAACATCATAAAGAGAATAAAATAATTCGATATCCACTAGCTTCAAACTATGATATTTTATTCATCATATGGGTTACAAATTAAAGTCAAATCCATTCAAAACAATTTTTAATTAAAAAAATCAAATAGAACTCCATTATTATTCATTCAATTATGAATTTTTAAGACAATGTCACATAGAAATGACTAAAATATTCCAATTTTTTGATGTTGGATCATCTAAAACATTTTCTTGACCATTTCTATGACTTTTACAGCTTTCAAATAGTGCAATAGATACATTAATATTTACGTTGGTAGTATTGTTATCAACCCCTCTCCTTTGAGCAATTTTTATTTATATTACCAAATCCATATCAAAGGGAATTTATTCACTATGTCTTGTCTTTGTGTAATGTCTCAAAAGTGTTTCCAATTTTTTGTGTCAATATTATTTCATATTTTGACTTTATAACTTGGAAAAGGTGTTGAAAATTCTCTCATATTCAATCTAACCCAAAATCATTTTTTGAAGTAGATCAACTAGTGAAAATACTCACTCGGGGTTTCTTGCAAAATATTGCTAAAACCAATTTTTCCATAACCGACTTATTGCTCCACACTTAGAGGGATTATTTAATAATTTTAATTGATCAAGTAATGTATTTTAAAAATATAGGAATCTATCGGTGAACATATTATTATTTAAAATACCTAGAATATTCATTTCATTGATATCAATAGGATTATAAAAAAATATTCAATAAATGTAGTAAATATTTTTGGTATTCTTCCTACAAATTATTTTGATTTTGAAAAATATTATAATTAGTGGGATTTATTATAGCCATTACTTTAATCAAATCATACCTACTAAACTATTCCATTATTTATCTTTATAGGAAAGTTGCAATTTCTTTTAACATTTTCCTTGTTGATGATACATCTCATCAAAGAGCAGCCTGTGGCATTTAGCTTCTCAATGTTACCATTATAGACTTTGAAAGGAGTACATGGTTATCTTGTATTCACATACAAAAGAACATAATTATTCAAATATATTGATTTTTAGAAATTTAATTTGACTTTCAATGTTTATCTAAGTGTTCTAACTCTCAAACTTTGGACCCGATATATATCTTGTTGATTGAAAATTTAAATTTCTATAGCGAAACAAACGTGTTTCCTCACACACACACACACACACACACACACACACACACACACACACACACACACACACACACACACACACACACACACACACACACACACACACACACACACACACACACACACACACATGTTATGAGATAAATTGAAGTCTATCTAACTAATATTGGTTGGGATTGTTTAATTAAATGGTTTGTTAGAGTCTCAATTGACCTTAACTACATGTCCTCATCTTGTTCTACATTAAAATATACCAAAAAAATCAAGTAAGTAATAAAAGAAGTACATATTCCTCTTTTGAGCTAACCTTGCAACAATACATAAAGTAAAATAAAAGAATCACCATACGCTTCACTTTTCGAATTCAAAATATAAGTAAAATTTTCATAAAGTTCAACCAAATGAGATATCAATATCACCAATTCAAAATCATGTTGATTTTGTGGAAAGTAAGGTTTAACACATATATGGGAATATAAGAATTTTTTTATAGGATAGTGCATGAATTAAAACAAAGGTGTCTAATTAAAGAGGTAATAAACAATATCAAAATGTCAAAAATAACTAAATACAAGTTTTAATCTCATACATAACATTGCATTCTCAAGGTAGGAAATATAGTTATACATAAAATGTGATTTTTAGATTGTTCAACCTCATTCAGAAAGTAAGTATTATTGAGTAACTTCTCATCCAATCTAATTCTACATTCAAGATTATGATATAAATGTTCAAGAGAAATATCAATTGTACAAGAAATGAAACTGTCATAAGATATAATAAGTGTAATAATATACATTTAAATGATTGAAAAAAATGATCTCATAATTTACAATCATTTGATATGGTAATATTAGGAAGGGTTTGATTGACTATTATAAATAGTGTATACATTAAGAGTTTTCACATTCATTGAGTATAATATAAGTCACTAGAAAAACATGAATGACTATCTAAGAGGTGAATTTATACCACAAGTCTTGACTTAAGGACATAACCAAGAAGAGTTTGGATGAAAAAGTATCCATACAAATATATAGTTTACTCAAGAGAATGATGTAATGAAAAATCATAGATTGGAATAACTTTGATATGAATGGAAAGTTTTATATGGATTAACCATAAGTTATTCAACTTTGAGATTAAAATTAATAGTTTTTTTAATGTAATAAATACTCATACAACTATACAAAGTCCAATCAAAGAGGAAAAGATAATGACAAGTAAAACATAAATTATATTCCAAACACTATTGATCAACATGGTGGGCCTCATATACATAATAGGTACAATTAAGTAAGAAGGTATAGATAATCTTTAGTCAAAGAAAGTATATATCATATTGGTAAAACAAGCTCATTTTAGTTACACGGACTTAAATGGATCTCATAACATACTTGCAATCATTTAACTTCATCTACATGAGCTATAATCAATAGAGGATAAACATGAATTAATAATCATAATTGGTATCATAAAATCAAGATACTATTCATACACATGGGATTTCATAGCTAAGGAAAAAATATGAGAGTTTTATAACCCCTAATGATGAATGTCGTGTGAAACCATAATGCACCATAATAATATATTCATACAATGAGGTGAATCTTATGTAAAAAAATTAATATAAACTATTTATCTAGCTATGTTCCTTTGATATTCTTTAAATAGCAAGCTCATAGGTTAAGATAGAGTCTTTTTAAGATGGTGGGTATATATCGACCATGGTACATATAGTTGAGGGAGTTTCCTTCTCATCACTATATATATAAATATATAAATACAACACTTAAAGATAAGGGACATTGAATAGTAATAAAAATCTCTAAATCAACCTAAACATTAAGCAAAAGGTCCAAAGATGAAACCAAAAAAACCATATATTACCTCTTACACAAAAAAATAACTTGGTTAAGTTTGAATATAAATAAATCATGCATAAAAATGAGTAAAGAGGGTCTATGAATTAAATCCAACAATCATAACTCTATTGATCCTTGAGATTAAAAATAAAATAAACAAATCCCAACCTTGTAGTTCATCCAATTCAAGGATAAATGAAAAATAATGCTTCCTAAAATCACTAAAGATCTAATATAATCATGTAAAATTATTCTTATCCAATATATATCTCATGGTCATTGAATTTATCCACATGCCTTTATGCTATTCTTCTTCCCATTTTTTATTGTATATATTTGGAGTACAATATTGAGATGGTTGTGCAAGTTTTAGACATGAAATCACATACTTAATATTACATAATGCCTCTAGTATGTCATTATATGCATGATTCCTAATAAATAAGACTAGATGGTAAAAAAATTATTTATATTTATATTTATATTGTTTTATCTTTCTATACTCTTGTCTTTTTTTCTTTCTTGCAACTATCCCTTTACTTTTGGACATTGCACAACATGTGATCTAGCTCAATATTTTTTGTCTTATCTTTGGAGCCTCTTGAACACTAGTGTCCAATAGGGATAATATTTCACATGCACTATTATCCCCTCCGGGTGCTTCTAACAATCCCTCCTTATCAAATTTTAAAGTCCATATTGACTATTACTTTTTTAAAATTACTACCTATCACTTTGTTTTAGATTTTTAGTTATTCATGATGAAATTACAAGGGAATCATATAAATACGTGACCTGATAACTATTATTAGTAAAGCCTTTGGAAAATTTGGGCTATTACTTCTTATTGATCACTTGGGAAAGTAAGAAACATTAATGGACTACATTTGGGTTACATCATTCTTTGTATAGGAATGGAAACTTCTGAATTCCATCTCAAAAATTTAGGTTGGGGGAAAAGTAGTTATAGTTAGCTATCTTGGCGTGACTGGCACAAAGGAAACATAGCTTCAAGGAAAAATTTAAATCACACACACACACACACACACACACACACTAGAACTACATTAAATGTGAGATGTACTGCAGCGCTCAAAGGTGTACAATAACATTGGGGTGGTATCAAGGTCATTTTGATGAAGCATATGCATTATTTATTCCATCTAATGTGTGCTTGAACCACCTTGTATAGGTAGATAAGGTTTGTTTTTAGGAATAGGTGTGACATTGAAACTTGTAAAAACCCTAAAAATTCAGACCTATTCTTATTCATTCTTATTACTTGCACAATGTGCCAAATCAGTTTTGGAATGCATCCTAGACCATTATCCTCCCACATCCCATTATAATTAATTAAAATAATTCTATCATGTAGAAATTATACACCTACACTCCGTAGATAAATTAATTAGTTATTTGAATTAAGTAAAATTTATTTATCCACTCGACTCCACTTCACTAGTTCACTCCACTCAAGTTCTAGAACCCTACAAATGTGGAAGTAAAATTACACGTATAATTACAACATTCAAAATGAAACCATTCAAATTCATTTCCCTTTAATGCAGATTTCAAATCAGCCAATTGCATAGACCAAATCAACTTACTAAATTAAGAAAATGCATTCATTTACCTATAACTCATTCAAAGCTTGATCCACAATCCATGACCTCTCCTTCAACTATAAATAAGAGGCTCTTTCCTTCACAATTCATCTCTTAGAATCTTTAGGCATTTGCAACATTACTCTATTAATTTTCCATTAGAATTTGCATGTCGTGAGGCTGTCCATTTGATCATCCATTTCTCGTAGCACATCCTTCTTCCATTTGGAACCAAGTTTGGAGCATCCACAACCAAATCATATAAGGATATTCAAAAAGTGTAGTAATCCATTCCAAAATTTAACCATCTCATCCAAAGTTGTAAAATAAATTGAATAAATCTTTGCATTGTTAGTTATTTGTTATTTCTTTCATTTGTTTCAGTTTTCCTTGTATAAATTTTGGCACACTCGGTGGGACCGTCACACATTTTTATCATTTCTAACTCATTTTTGTCAATGTAACTTTATTTTCATGTCTTTTTTCTTTTTTGATACCCAATGAATTTTTTTAGGACATTTAATGGAGTAAATTAGGATAAGCTCCAAGAAAAACAATCATTGTACCATTTTTTCTTCATTTTTTGTGCATCTATAGGATCCCAGGCTACCATTTTCAAACTTGCCTCTACGTATCTTGTAAATTGCACTACCATTTTCAAACTTATTCTACCATCTCCATACATGTGCTACTGATAGCATGAGTTGTGCTACCATAATCATATTTGATTCGAGAAAATATTTTGTCACTCTAGCGCACTTTGTTACACACACTAGCGTTAAAAACCATGATAACACACTTTGTTGCATACAATAGCATGAAAAACCACACTATCACACTTAGTTTTATGTTCTAGTGTTAAAAATATTCTAGCATATTTTTCTCTCAAGCTAATGTACTTTGTTGCATGCAATAGTGTTATGTGTTTTTTATTGTTTTTAATAATTTTCTAGCATGTTAGCTCCCTTTTATTTCTCTGTCTAAGCACTATTTCCCTAACTATTTTCTATAGGTTTTTATTTCAACTTAATTATCTAATATAATAAAACAAACCACATATTCTCTTCTCTTCATCCTCTTGGGTGATCTTGAGAATTAGAAATGGTGAAGTTTGTTTCATTGTTTTAAATCATGCTTTTACAAGAAAAATTACTAATCATTTGTGTGTAGGAGCATTGTGAACTTAGAAAATTTCATCAACAATATCAAGCAAAAGACTACTCATATTTTTCATGTAGGTTTCCTTGGCCAAAGATAATAAAACTTGATAAAAAAATAATTTAAAACATTGTCATTGTAGGTTTGGATAAGGGTAAAACCAATCCGTTTAACTGTGGGAAGTACTTGGGAATAATACCTAAAAATAATTATGAGGAGTATCATAGGTACCCTAAAGTAGTTGGCAGCTTGAGGGAATCAGCCAATGAAATGGGTCTAGCACCCCAACCCACTTGACCGGTATTACTCGTGAGGAAAACCAAAAGTTATATGTCGTAACGACCCTATTCTTAATTGATTGATGGGTATAGTCCATAATCATATGTTTTATGGTACATGTACTTGTTCAAATAGAATTAGTGAGAGAATCTCCCTAACCCCTAGGAAGATTGACAAAATGGGGCTAACCAATTCCGTCTTGTTACGTGAATTTATCACAATAAAATCAAACCATTCTTAGCCTTAGTATTTAATTTGGTCAAAAAAATTAGACTTAAGAAAAATCCAATCAAATCACAATTTAAGCCCTATTCATTAGATATTCACTATATCCATTGTTTAAGGACATTTGATTGAATCTAACCCCTTATACATTAAATATACACATATTAAACCACATCAAATTGAACTCAATCAAGATCCTTATATATTGAATATTCACTTTATTCAATTTTAGGAAATTCATAAGCAATCGAATCAAGAATCAAATCCAAAACCTTATACGTTGAATATTCACTTTATTCATGTATTATGTAATCCAAATTAAACAAAAAGACTTATCATTTGGGTATTCACTTTATCAAAATTTAATAAAATATTTTGTTAACATAGTCCTAACATAATTTAATTTTAATCCCTAATCAAATCAAAATTGAATATCCATCTATTCTTCATCGAAACATAGTTTAACTTTTGATCAAATCAAACACTAGTTTCAATAAACAATGACAACCACACATAATGCATCAAATGAGCCTTTTCTAGAAAAACTTGATGTGATGTCAAAAAAATCACCATGAAGAACCTTTTAAAAATAAATTAAAGGGACAACGAAACATTCACCTCCTTCGTTCAATGATGACGAGGGATCATAAACCAATTTCATTACATAATACCCTAGAATAGTTGATACACATTTTCATAACAAATATTCATTCAAAACTCCCAATCCAAATGTAAATGCATTGTCTAAACAAATTTGAAGAAATAATTGAAAAAGGAACTAAAATCGAGAGAGCCCTTATTACTAAAGGCCTCATCAAACCTCCTTTAAAAGATCAATTTTGGTATAACAACACTAATCATCAAAATCAAGAAAAGTCCAAATTCTTTAGTCAAAATTTAAACATTATAGGTAATGGGATCACTGATTCTCATAATTTCCAAAACATTCAAAATCATCAATCAAGTGAATCAAGAAATCAACTAATCATACTCCCTAATCAAGAAAATTCTCCATGTGCACTCAAATGAATAAAAATCACACCTCTTGGAGAAAATATCTCTAATGTACTCCATCAATTAGTAGATGCTAAAATGGTAACCTATCCAATCAAAATACCCTTTGCAAAATGGAAACCAAAACCTATGTGGTATAAAAAAATTAGAATATTGTGAATACCACTCTATCAAGGACCATCATACGGATCGTTGTTCAAAATTTCATCATTGCTTCTAATATTTATTGAAAATGGAGGCATTGAGGTTAAAGATACTTCTAGTTAAAACATGTGAATAATTGGAAGTAATCCGAGACTTCTTTTCAACTCATGGTACAAATGAAAAATCTAATGATAAAGGACAATCATCAACAAGGCTGAGCTTGATTTTATCATTTCATCACTAGTTTTTACGCATCACAATGTTCTGCTACCATAAAAATGACATTCCTATATTTGAAACACTCCAAGAACGTATTTGGACACCATCCAAAATACCTAAAGCATCCACTCCTAATTCTACTATTATATGCAATATTTGTCCAATACAAAATCTTCATCTAGTTTCTATGACATTATCAAACAATTAGAGAATACATCTCCATAAATCCCTCTAATGGATTTGATAACAACACCACCTAAATTTAAATAAATCCTTACTCATGTACTCCATGACGTGTGTGTTCCTAAGGATATAAACATAAAGGAATTTCAAGTTTTAATCAAAAATATATCATTAAACAATCCAATCCTCTCATTTGGTACTCTTGACCTTTTGAAACTAAACATCATGAATAATAAATACTTATACATTGAAAATATTTCTATCTACTCCATTGACTTGGACCTTGTCTGCCCAAATCTCATAAAATAGGACCAATCAAATCTTAAATTTATTAAAAATACTTTTATCTACTTCATTGAATTGGACCTCGTCCACCCAAGTTTCGTAAATCAAGACCATTCAGCTCATTGAAAATATTTATATCAACTCTATTAACTTGGACATCGTCTGCCCAAGTATCATAAATTAGGATCAATTAAATCATAGATTAATTAAAAATATTTCGATCCATAGCATTGACTTAGACCTTATTTTCCCAAGTATCATAAATATGGACCATTCAACTCACATAACCATGGAGTTATTCCAAACGATGAGTCCATTACCAACCCTAATCCATAAAAACTTAAAAAAATAAAAAAGCGTAAAAGGAAACAAAAAAAAATCCCAAAGCCAACCCTTCATCCCAGCTTTATATTAAAATTAAAAATGTAGAAGAAAAGACTACTTATCCACATGTACTTTCCACACTAGGGGAGGCCACTTGTATCGTCAACTCATCTAAAAAATAGTTTTAAAATTTTCATCCATTGACAAATATCTCAATCATAGCATCATCATATCTTCACACTCTTCACCTATAAGACACAAGTTAATCTTGTTCCTATTAGGCATTATGTACCTCATCCCTATTATGGTTTCTACCATTTCACAAAATTTTACCTATGGTCATGTCTAGAAGCTTATTGATGGAAAAGCTTCCTTCCACATAATTTGTCTTCCTAATAATAAAGCACTAAACTTCTTTACCTAAATATTTTGATCGTCTATATTAGTCCAATGTGTTGAACCCTTGTATGCTACTAGTCACATGAGGCTGTGATTTTGGGGAAAAAAATCTTTCCCAATAAACACAACACAAAATAGTCAAAATAAATCAATCAAAAATGTGAAAATCATTTCACCTTTTGTCCTTCATAGTCTTCGGTGATGAGCCCACACTTTTACTATTAGTGTGAGATTGGAAAAGCAGGAAGGTATCCTTACTTAGCTAAATTTTTCTTTAATTTTAAGCCCTTGAATCTTATTAGTGGCATGTGGAAAGATATAGGGTTAAATACATAAATAAATAAAAAAATACTTCAAATAATCTCAACCAAACATACTTAATCATACAAATCCAAAGAAACAATTTATTTTCTCATATTAAGAGAGATAATAAGTACTTCAATCAGATATTGTTAATTAGTAGGCCACCAATGGATCTAATTCTAGTCAAAACCTATAAATTAAAATCATATTGATATTGGTGGATAATCTTGGTGACGATGAGTCACATTTTACCAAATGGACCATTTTTACACCTTGTGTCTTTGTATCCATCATATTCATCTTCATATCACTATCTCACTTATCTTGTGTCCTTCTTGGATCTTAGTGTTGAGACCTCAAATCTTCCTCATTGTGTGGAGTCAAGAATGGAAGTAGACATCTTATCACTATATCATCTACAATCCATTCTGCCAATGGAATGAAATCTTTACAATTGTGTGAACATGAGTTCGAGACAATGCACTAATTACCAAGTTAAAAATCCAACAAAATCCAAAAAACATTCCAAAAAATAAAGAAATCTAAAATATTGAAAACTACCAAAAAAATTAAACAATCAAAAGCTAAAAACATTCAAATACTCACAAAATCCTAAAAAATTACAAAAATAAAAATCCCATAAAAATCTAAACAACTAAAAAAACACCTTTAACTCCTATTGTAGTGATAGTTCCAACTATCCTACAACTATAAAAAAATCATCTTACCCCTCACATGTATCCTTACTTGGGGAAAGTCAAATCAATCATCCCTTTTGTGTATCCTTGCTTAGTGCAATCTCAAATATTATTTTCTTGCTTGTATGTATCCTTAATTGGGGTAATGAAACATTCAGTCTTAAATTAATCTTCAATGTAGATCCAAAAAAGAGTGTCACTTGACCCCACTCTTTTCATTTTGATCCAATCCCCTTGCATGAATCCTTGTTTGGGGGAATCCAAATCATCTCAAACATCATTGTGGAACACGTTAAGGGTAGTGTTAATTATTTTTTAACGGATGTATTACATTTTTGTTATTATTTCTTGACCAATTACAAGTATTTCGTTATCATATTGGTTCATTTATAGCCATGGTGCATACATTTTACTATGTATATTGGGTTTTCTTTCCTTTTTATCTTTTAATTTCCTTATACCAATTACAAGTATTTTATTATCATCTTGGTTCATTTATAGTCATGGTGCATACATTTATCTGTGAATGTTGGATTTTCTTTGATTTCTATCTTTTATTTTCCTTAGACCAATTATAAGTTTGTTATCATCTTGGTTCATTTATAGCCATGGTGCATACATTTATTGTGTATATTGGGTTTGTTTTACTTTTTATATTTTGTTTGTTGTGTGTGTGTTTGTTTACACACATAATGGGTTAAACATCATGATTATTTCATAACCACGGTGCCAACTCTGTTGTGTAACAACATATATAAGGTTTCTCTAAAATATAATCTCTAAATGGAAGCTCAAGCTATGAGAAAAATCACTCCCATCATCTTTCTACTATGAGGAAAACTTTGGTTAGTGCTCCATTGATATGTATGGGTAAATAATAATTACATGTGTAAGTATTATCTTGGTGAATGTGTGTTAGTAAAATAATAAATAATAATTACTAGGTAATTATTATAATTATTATTTAGTAAGTTAGTGATTTGTTATTTAGTTTTTATATTAAAACAACTAATAACAAATATATTGTTATGTGAGTTTCAACAAAATCACGTAGAATCATTTGAGAGGTTATAGCTACCTCCTAATTTATAGGAGAGTTATTACCTATATATGTGGGTGTATGTAATAATGATTTTGAATGAAAGAATATGAATTATTGTTGTGTGTAAAATTATTCATAAATTATTTCTTCTTCCTGTGATTCTTCTGCAACTCCATTTGGATCCTCTTCCACATCTGGTATCAGAGTAGGTATGGCTTTGTAAAGATATCAATGAAGGGGAAAATCTGTTGCAAGTTATGGTTGTCCCACATATGTGAGTATTTATTAGCTATGAGAATGAGAGCTTAGTATTTAGAAATTTTTAGCAATCTTCAGAGAAGCGCATGAACTAATTTTTTATAGATTATTTGTGTGAGAGTGGACTGGTAAGAAGTGTGCACAGATTAAATAAAGGAGACAGAGGAGTGATTATTTCTTCATTCAAATTTGGCATCATCCTTCTTCAAATTTGGTGTTCAAATTGCATCCAATAGTTTTGATTGCAATTATTAAGCTACTGATTCATCTAGAAAATATTTTTTCATGTTGGCGTCTATCTTAGGAAGCAATCCAAAGTTGAACAACTTCAAACATGTGTAAAAAAATAGATCTAGAAAGATCTGTTGAATTTTTATAGTAATCGCCAATGATTTTGATAATTGCCAACGATTCGGATCTCAAACGCAATCCCCAATGATTAGGGAAAATCGTAAATGATTTTTCTAAATTGCTGATTATTCCACAAGAATTTCCAGTGATTCTTATAACTATTACAAATGTCTTGAAACTATATTTCTGATGCATTTTATGGTTTGTAAAATGGATCTCTGGTTCTCAAGTTATAATCAAAACATCAGAAGTGGGTTTTTATGTCATATTTTAGAGCTTCATCATGTAGATCAACAATTTTTGCATCGTTAGCCTCAAAGATAAATCAGGCTGATTTAGCAACATGACATCTATGGATGGAGGCATCAGAGGTAGGAGGTCAATCAACGACCTCTCATCACCACCAACGATGGGGCCGCATATCAATTATGGTGGTATTTTTGTGGTGTGAGTTTTTTTCTTTCATTTTTTGCAGTATGCTTTCCATTGTGTTTTCAGAGATCCAATTTCAGTGTGCTTCATATTTTAGTGATCCTATTATTGTTTTGTGGTGTGAATAAGTGGAAATTTCACATTGAGGGGGGAACATTATCCAATGTTCCATAAATTGGGTCAAAGCATATAACTGTGTCCCACTTTTTTGTAGTTTTTGTACTTTCAACAAACTATGTCTGACAACCAAAACATGACCAAACACATATAAAATGACCAAACATGCATTTTTAAGAGGCTATAAATACCAAGGTGCAGGGCATCCAGAATTTACCTGATTTTTTAAATTTTTATAGTATTTTTAATTATTTATTTACTAGTCAGATTTTAAAATATTTATGGCCACAAAGTGGGACACACTTGTATGCTTTGACTAATTTCCTATTTTCAGTTTGTTATGTGTGAGCAATTTTTCCTATGTTATTCCCTATAGTGAGGTAATGATGAGGGATGATAATAGTATTTGGCACATCATGATATGATTTTAGGTAAACCATGTTCGAAAACCTTCATTTTTTGGGTTTTGGTAAACCATTTTGTAAAACCACCATTTTTGGTTATTGGTAAACCGTATGAAAATACATCACCTTTTGAGTTGTGGTACTCCACTTTGTAAAACAACCATTCTTGGTTCGTGGTTTACTATATGTAAAACCATTCATCGGGTTTGTGATCATCATGTGAAAATCACCTATTCACGAAAGTAGGTGCAAGTACAAAGATAGGTTTTCCTCATGTTCACACTAAGGGATGGAATGCTAGGAAAACTTTGGTTAGTGCTCCATTGATATGTATGTGTGAATAATAATTACATGTGTAATTATTATCTTGGTGAATGTGTGTTAGTAAAATAGTAAATAATAATTACTAGGGTAATTATTATTTAGTAAGTTAGTGATTTGTTATTTAGTTGTTATATTAAAACAACTAATAACAAATATATTGTTATGTGAGTTTCAACAAACTCACGTAGAATCATTTGAGAGGTTATAGCTACCTCCTAATTTATAGGAGAGCTATTACCTATATATGTGGGTGTATATAATCATGATTTTGAATAAAAGAATACGAATTACTGTATGTGTAAAATTATTCATAAATTATTTCTTCTTCCTATGATTCTTTTGCAACTCCATTTCGATCATCTTCCACATCTAATTATATCACATCATACGCCTTCTCTTTCCTCCTATCAAGCGGATGTCCGCCGCTTTATTGCATCATCCATCCACTTGAGGGGGAACTCCTTAGTATCCATACTCGCTAGGGAATCCAAATTCTTCACCAAGGAAAATCAAGTATTAATACTTGTTCGGGCATCCAAATGCTTCACTAGGGAAAATCAAATAGGTCCACCACACTTCCTATCACCCGCTCATCGATTTACATGTGTCTATTATATTTAAAATTCTATTAATTTGTAATAGAAATTTAAAGAGGGGAAAATGTAGACACCCTAAAAATATGTACTTATTCTTAGTTATTCCTATTACTTGCACAATGTTCCAAATTAGTTCTAGAATTTATCCTAGACCATTATCCTCCCACATCCCATTAGAACTAGTTTAATTAATTCTATCATGAATAAAATATACACCTAAACTACTTATCTAATTTGATTAGTTAAATAAATTAAATAAAATCTATTTATCCACTCAACTACACTTCACTAGTTCACTCCACTCAAGTTCTAGAACCCTACAATGGTGGAAGAAATATTGCACGTACAATTGTAGCATTCAAAAACCAACTATTCAATTTCATTTCCCCTTTAATGATTATTCAAATTAACTAACTACACATACCCAATTAACTTTCTAAATCAAGAAAATTCATTCATTAACATATAACTCATTCAAAGCTTGATCTATAATCTATGGATTCTCCTTGATTATAAATAAGAGACACTTTCCTTCACAATTTATCTCTTGTAAGCTTTACCCATTTTCAAAATTACTCTATAAATTTGTCATTATAAATTTCACATCGTGAGGTTGTCCATTTTATCATCTATTTCTCATAGCACATCGTTATTCCATTTTGAACCAAGTTTGGATCATCTAAAACCAAATCATACAAGGAGATTCAACAAGTGTGGTACCGCACTTTTGCACACTTTAGCCATATCATATGAGGTTGCAAGAGAACTTGAAGAAATGTTTTCATTATTTATTATTACTTATTTATTTCATTTGTTTTAGTTTTCCTTGTAAAAAAACTCTACAACGAATTCAAAGTGACAAAGACCAAAGTGAAGATGAGCTTATCATACCTTGAAAAGATCGGATCTAAATCTATTTCTAGAACACTAGTGCCCAGTTTGGAAACTAGCATCATGGTAGTTTTTTTCCTCCTTTGAGTGGTTCTATCTTGAAGACTTGTAGATGTTTTTTCTTCATATGAAGCTTATCTAGCTTAGATCCAACATGTTTCGTTAGTATCCCAACCCAGAATAATCTCAAATAATAAGTTACAAGCTAATTCAATCTTATCATCTCATTACTTACACTTGCTTGTTATTACATGGTAGATATTTATTATTTCAGATATGTTTATTGATCTTAGTCCTCTAATAAGATTTAAATTTTGTTAAATAATTTGGTGAACCCAAAATTTGCATGCCCATTATCAGATCTATCTTTCATGCCCATTACCCATAGTGGTCATTTTGGTCTCCCACAACATACTTGAGCTCCTCCCAAACACCTCTAATCCTTCCAATAATATGGATGAAAATATGCATGATAATAATCTATTTGATTCCCATCATATCACCCTCAATGACATAGAAAATTTTGATAATGAAAATTCTTATGATGAAGACACTAATTTGGATCAGACACAACTTGATGCTCTTACTATTTTTTTTTACGTTATGTGAAAATCCCACTCATGTACCTCATGTCCTTGAGGATTTATTATTATCCCAATGTTCATGTGGCAATTTTTCTCATGTTAGTATGGTTTACACCTTAGATTTGTCTATTTTCATCACCCCCATATTCCACTCCCCCACATCAATGCGGGGTATCCACCATCTATATTCCTATTTCTAAACCTACTACCCACCTTTCTTCCCCCATCATTTATCATATAAAACCTAGTTCTTATTTAGGTGCCCATTCCTTAAAGTCCTTTTACCATGATTTACAAGCTCAATTTCATCAATTATAACATGTCTCTTCTTCTTCTTATCCATCTATTGATTCTTCACTTCTCCTACATAGTAATATTGCACTTGAAATATCTTCTTATCAATTCCTTCTAATTTTTCTTCACCTAAGTTTCCTCTTTTTATAGACATAAAGATCCACAAGAGCATCAAGACTATGTTGTATGCTTGGATTATGCTTGTGATGATACAATATTGACCAAATTATTTCCTAGGAGCTTACAAGACTATGTTTTGTGATGGTTGTATGATTTTCCTTTACACTCTGTTAGATCTTTCACTCCTTTAGAAAATATATTTTGGCTCAATTTTCTATGAACATTGGAACTAAAATATCATATGCACAAATGGCCAAAATGAAGCAAGGATCTAATGAACATATTAGTGACTATGTTTTGCATTATAAGAGTACTCTTACTAAAATGAACTATGTCTTGGATGAATCTGAATTACAAGATCTATTTATCCAAATTCTATTGCCTCCTTTACAAGAATGTGTGATATTTGATTCTTTTCACTCTTTCAATCATTTATGTCATACTCTTAAAGTACATGAAAATAAGTTACTTTCTATAGGCAAGCTTAAATATGGTGATAATACTTCCAATCAATCTAATAACAAGTTTCCAACCAAATCAACGTTTGAAGGCAATCCGAGTGAGCCTAATCCTACTGTTAATGATGTATCTCAATCTAAAAATCTCCAAATTCAAAAACATGACACAATTTTACTATGTTTTCATATCCACCTCGCATGTTGTTGCCTAATCTCATTGACAAAAATCTGATTTCTCTTCCATATCCTCTTGATCTATATCCTAATCATCCTCATGGAAATAATTTTTATGAAAATGCACATTGTGATTATCATAGATGTAATGGTAATTCTACTGATATATTATTTAAGATTATACATTTGATTTGAGATTTGATTGTAAACAATGATTTCTCATATATTCTCAATAGAATGACCTCTTATTATCACTGTTGGGCCTCCTACTATATTTATGAATTACTTTGTTGGATCTTAGGTTATTCCTTGTGATATGGTCTTAGGACTTCCTTTTCTTAGGGATGCCAAACCCATCCCATCTATAGTCCATTCATTCCTTAAGTTCATACATGTGTATCAAATAATCACCATCTGAGGTATCCCACCACAAGCTCCTTTATCTATTGCTTATATTTCTCCTACACCTTCAGTTGATACTACACCTATTGTTACATCTATTAATGATAGTCATATGGATTTTACATGCACTACTTTTCCATATAGGGATCCTATCACTTCTTATACAAATCTCACAACTCCACCTAAATTTTCTACACATGAATTTTGATTCTTGTCCATGATAGATACATTATCCAAATAGCCATCATCATAGGGATAGTTCTACACATATGATACATACTACACATGTTACATCTATGCCCACTTTGGAATATCATTCCACATGTACACAACATAGTATTACTACGCACAACTTGACACATGCACTCCTATAGGGAACCTGGTCCTTAGATCATGTTCACATGCATTCCTCTCTCACATTAGTATATAGTTCCCCTCACCCTCTATCCTCATTGGATAGATCACTGCAATTGGAGGAATACCATTCCCTTTCTACCCGATGATGCACTCTTGTTTTAGGTTCAAACACAACTGTTGAGGGTGCACTTATTTACATGAACCTCACTTTTCACACATACATTGGGGGAAACTTTTATCCCTTCCCTTATTCATATAATTTAATATTATCATAATTCAAAAACATTAAGATATAGGAAAAAATACAAAAACAATATCTTAGATATTGGTTTCATGTATCCTTGCTTGCTTATACTATTCTATGTTGCACTTTGTTTATCATGTTACTTTGATTCATAATATGTTCTATCATTTTATAGTATAAATTTGCATTCACATGGTAATTTGAGGTGAATTCATGCCATATAAATGTTATCACATGATGCATGATGCTTGAAATTTTCTCTACCATTCCCACTTTGAGGCTCTTAGGGGCATCTACCTTTCCTACTTCTCTATATTTAGGTTATATCATTGCAATATATACTACTTTCATTTCAATTTATATTTAGGTTCTATAATTGCAATATCTACTACTTTCATTCCAATTTTCAGATGTCTACATTATGACATAATGATTAAGAGAGATTACATTCAACCATATCATTCAACAATCAAGAAAATTCATGACAACTACTTCAACCTATTTCTGCATTTGAGGATCTTACACAAGCACAAAATGGATTTTTCTTGTTAAAATTGACCAAATTACCTTGAATGGATTCAATAATTATCATGCCTTACATCATACCCTATGTCAGATATAATTTCAATAGGTCACTCATCAATAAAAACCTCATCTTCACATTTCTTTCTCAATTGTCTCTTCACTCTCTCTTAACTAGTTTCTTGACTCTAAACAAGAAAATTATTTCTTATTTCCCTTAAATAGATCCTTTATGCCTAAAAAAATATCACATAACCTCAATAGTTCTTAGATCAATCATAAAAATAATTCAAAACAATAAAAACACCAATCTTCACTTCTTTGTCAAAAGCGCCTACTAGATGCCCTTAAGACAATATATCCTAGTACATTCATACTTGGACTGATCTATAAGTAACCAATTTTTTTTAAAATTCATTATAATCCCTTCATCAACCCAATAGTTCATGTAAAATTTTGGGACCTAACTCTTAACCCTTCTCTTCTTATCATCCTTTTGTTCTTTCTTCTTCTTAAAGGCTGACTAGCCTTGAGAGGCAGTCTAATTTCCATCATATCTTCCTTTTTATAAAGTTTCTCAACACCATATATACCTTTCTAGGAACCAATTAAGTCCTCCTTCCATTGAATAAATTTACAAGTTTTAATTCTAAAGGGAAATGCAACTTCCTTTGTTGAATAGGCCTTCATATTAGGCCTCTAGTTGTGTTTAACTACCCTCTTGCAAACTGTCAAGTTTATCTTAGTTTTCATCCAATGAAATTTTAAAATTCCTTATAAATGTCTTAAGGGACCTTCTAAACATCCTTCCTATTAAATTTTAGTCTAAGATTCATTGATTAAAGCCTTCAAATGTAAAACCCTAGCTAAACCCGAATGTAGCTTCTCAATAACCCAATAAGAGGAGAATTGCTATAAAACTCTTAAAAACCCTTGTCAAGCCACAATAATTCATCCAAAGGTATGTTATAGATTTTTCATGAGATAAATTTACCAGTGGGTCATAACAAATTAGGAAACTTTATAAGATACTACTTTCACACCTTTATTCGATCTATAGATGCACAAATTTTAAGGTTAAAGATAACTTCGACATAGGTTACGGAATATTTGTAGGGATTTTGAAGCTTGTAAAACACCTATATATCCATGTAACCTAAGTTATTACAATAATTCATCCAATTTTATTTCTCATAAAAATATTTTACCATAGCACAATCAAGTGGTTTGTGAGTTGTTATAACAAGGTGTCATCTTCCAAACATGCAAAGCAAGAAACATAGTATAAATTCTTCATTTTTTTGAATCTACACTTCATTCACCATCACTCAATCATGTATCCTCTCAATAAATTCATGAGTGGATATAAAACTCAAGAAAAACACAAAATTTCCATACACAACACATATTCACTTTGTCATTACTAAATCATATGCAATAATCTTAAGTTAAGAAAAAAGTGCTTCAATCTTAATCCTTCATCAACCTCTTAAGAAAGTTCCATCCACATTTCTTGATGTGAGTAGAGTAATATCCTCTAGTTTTTACTTATAAAACAATTATAATTAACAAGAAAATAAAGATAAAAATTAATTCTTTTATTTGTTTAGCTATTTTCTTACAAAAAGCATTCTTTCCCTTCTTCATTATCTTTTCTCAGGCCTCTCTCTCCTAGAGGCTTCCTCTCCATTTTACCCTAAGAGGATTCTAACTGAATTATTTGAAGCCTTCTTTATTTTTATCTCATTTTATCTTTCCATCAACCCTAACCACCTTTTTATGACTCATACATGCCCTTACAACATGATAGGCATTTTTCACATCCTACTTAACATTTGATGACCTAGACCTCATCTTAGAACATCTAAAATATGACTAGATGCCCAATATCTCTTAAAAATTCCATTTTAGTTTACTTACATGCTTGTAAATTTGAATTTACATTTAGGAAGGAATATGGGCAGCTTGAATTTTCAACTGTTAACACCTATGTCTATCACTCTCATGACCTCAACACTCTTTAACATACTCACATTGACCTCATTACCAAGAAATTTGCATTTGAATGTCTTCTTGATGATTCTCCCACATCATATAATATCAATTTTTATAGTGTGCTAATGGGTCCTTCATGTATAACATTTATATTATAGGCCTGCTCCCAACCATGGTTATTTGATTTGTCTATCTCTTATCTATGTTTGTGGGCTATTCCTATGCTTGATTATTTATTTTATTATACCACATTGAAGGATTCAATTGTCTTGTGATATCTGAGTGTTGTTCCATGTATTACACCATCTATTATGCTAATATTTTATTTTATTAATGTGTGTTTTGACTAGTTTTTATTACATCATGTCATCTTTGTTTGTCACTATCACTATTTTCTAGCTTATTCCCATTTTTCATGTGTCATGGTTATTACAATGAACATTCCCTATTCCCCTTGTAGGAGTTCTATTTCATATTTGCACATCATCTTCATATTTCCTCATTTGTTCCATGCTCGTATTGGTTCATCTCACATACCCCAAATGAGTGGGGAAATCATCGGGTGATTATTTCACCCGCTCAATAGTCTAACAACCAAAAACAAAATGGTACAAAAAAATATGAACAAATAAGTAGGGAAAAATTTAAGGAACCCAATTTAAAAAAACTTATTAAATCATGATGAATATGGTTGGAGCGAAATTCATAGGGTTAGTGAATTATCTAAAATCAATATTCATGGCATTAGTGAAATAAATTATATTTTTTGAAGGAAATTGTGGATGGAGAAGTGAATGGATCCAATAATATTTTTATCCTTTTTCACCACCTAACCTCACTAAAATATGATTTTGATAATTCCAAAAGGAAGAGCATGAGGAGACCTTTCTAACAAGATTGATTTTGCATAATTAAGATCTCTTTAGATGAAGTTACGGGCATTTGAAGTTTTGGACTTCGAGATGAAAAAGAAGTTGACACGTGGTGACTAGAAGATTCTACTTTTTATGGGGATTACATTTCCTACATGTTTATTTCCTTGTACTACCCACATGTCAACCATTTATTGGCTATTGGGTTTGGCCCGTTATTGCAGGAGGGGATGACATACCTAATACTTTATCAAATGTGACTTATTTCATGTCTTTGGAGCCTTCTTGGGACCATCACTTTGAGGTTTTTTTGGAACAACCATATGTTTCTAGATCATATGCTTGAGATTGTGCCACATGTTCTCCATTTTCTCTAACAGTGTCGCACTCGACTGTTGACTGTCACCTACCATCTTGCTGCCCATAACTAAAATTTCATTCGTTTTTTGTTTTGCAGATTTGAGTTTGACATAGCCCAAAATCTATGAGTAGTACCGAAGCACGCCACGTGTATGCTCCCTTCCTTCCAAATTTTAAATGGTTTGAAAAAAAAATTTGGCAGTTAAATTTTATAGGCATTTGAACGTCCCATGCCCTATTAAATGGATAAGTCCATTTTAAATGGGTTATCCTGATCCAAATTAATTATAACACCTATATCATATATGTGCTTATGTCGTGCTTGATAATATCATCTTTTCCTAAGATCTTACTTTCCTGAAGCATCCATGTTGAACTCCTAATTAATAAATCCCCTCCTTTTTCCACCCTTTCATGATTTTCATGCACATAGGAAGCAACATGAAGTTATAATTTTTCAAAACCATAAGCAATCTATGCAAAATAAAACAACATACAATGCACTATTACATGCAATTCCCCCATTCTATCATATCACACAACTTGACCACCTTGTGTGCTCACTTGAGGCATATGAGAAGACCAATTCCCATTAGTTTTGGATACATCATGATGGTTAATAGGAAAATGATGCATATACTTAATGAGTGATAATAGTATGATCATTATAGAAGATAAAAACATTCATTAATATTCATATACTCAATCTAATGATTCTAATCAATCACCCATATGAATGATTTATAAATCAATAGTATTTTATTCAAAATACTTAATTATAACCATAATCACCATATAATTATAATCAAATCACAAACCAATGCAAGGAAATGTTTTTAGTGATGGGGAATTTCCTTGGCACTTGCATCATCTTAACCATTAATCAAAATGGCCATCATGTACCATTTTACAATGACTATCCTAAAAGTATAAGATTAAAGTACATGTTATATATATATATATATATATATATATATATATATATGAATGTAGATAGTTGGCAACTTGAACCACTTTGAACATGCCTGAGAGGATTGTGCTCTTGTTAAGACTTTGATGTAGGGATCTTGGTGTGCTTGGAATTTATGTAAGATAGACTCCTTGACCTATTTGAGTGCTTCAAAATATATTAGTGGCTACTTTAATGGATGTGCATATAATTTTAGAAGATTTAGGGATCCTTGGACCTTGAGTGCCTTCTGTATGTGTTTGCAATTAGAGTGCCAAGAGATTTCAGGTTTTTTCACGTGTGTAAATGAGGTGATGTTAAATTTCTTATATAGGGCTCCAAAGGTAAATTATCATGATAAGGCTGACCTTGGAAGATGAAAAGACCAAAAAATGTTATTACATCAAAATTAGAGTTAGAAAATGTGTTGTTTCAAGACCATATAGGTCAGCTAAGACTGGATCATACAACATAGCCAATCTGTATAGTTTTAGACATAAAAAGATGGATCAAATCTAGAAGTTGCATGATGGAAGGCATAGTTTTTGTCTTGATCTTATGTATTTATGTTAAAAGTTTGTTGACACATCATTGTGTGGGAATACTAGTTTAATTTAATTTGAATTAAATCTATAATAAAGAGTATCTTATTGTAAAATTGATGTATAAATGTTAAAATATAATAAAGACACAAGAGAACAATCATATAATGTGAAAACCCTAAGAAAGAAGAATATATAATAATAATTAGTTGATTTTCAAGCATACAAGAAGTTTCTTAGGTAGGTGAAAGTGATGAACAAATTATAAATAGTGTGATAAACACTTATTGTAAATTATTGAACTTGTGAGCATATTTGGACTTGGACGCTAGTGACTAGTAGTGTGTAAATTCCCAGAAACTACTTTCTTCTATGTCACAAGGTCTTTAGTATTGGCTCTGTCTGTCACACTGATATTCACTTCTTGATTTTCAGAGGTACTTAACACTGCGTTAAATAAGTTCACTTGTACATACCCACAAACCACATCCATCTCAATGAAAATGTATAATGGGAGTTGGAATGACCTTGAAGGTCACCAAAGAGTGAACTTATGACTGATCATTGTACTAAATATTAGACTCTATGTAGTTATGGTGTGTGTGTGTGTATGTAGAAATGGTTCCCTAGGATGCCCTTGTGCAAGTTACACAAATAATAACATGTTAGATCTAGAATGTAGCAATCTAATAGTATGTGTGGATGGAATAGAATAGACTTATCCTTCCTATGTTGTGTATGTAGAAGTATGCAGCCCTTTTCCCTTGAATGGATGTTATATGGATACCTTTGAAGTTCTTTAGTGCCTTTGGAGTGCGATATTAGGTGATGATAGTAATGCTTAGTGCTTGGTCCATTATTTTGAAAACATAACCATATATTTATATGATTCCCTTGTTTTAATTTTGTAATTAACAACTGAAAGAATGACCCATAAGTGAAAAATATGCCCAAAAGATAAAAGAGACCCAAAAAGAGTGAGTAAGGTAAGAAAGGGTCAAGGGAACCTAGGATGGACATGAGTGATTTAGTGTTATTATCATGGCTAAGTACTAATGTATAAAGCCATAAAAGATAAATAAGTTAAGTTCGATTTGGGTTGTAGGGTGTGTAAGACAAAAAAAAACAAGAAAAGATGCAAAGATTTTTTTCAACCACTTGTTTTCTTTCTTAGGAATCATATATTCATTAGTATGATTTTGGACCTAGAAATATACGCAAGTGTGTGATTTTGTATCTACATTTTCCACCACTTTATGTTATTGAGTGAATACACGATAACATAAAGTAGATAGAATATATGTACCCTATGATCTTGTAGAGAGTGTAGTGAATAGCATCTTTGAGTGGACAAGTGAAGTGTGGTGACTAGGAAAGGGAAACATACCCTAGGGGTGAAACGTATGCATTGTTGTATGTTATTGTAGCATGTGTTTACTGATTTGTTGGCAAGAAAGTTTTTGGGGAAAAATTGGTGGGTTTCTAGCCAACGTCTCTAGGAATCTAGTTCCCTCTACTTGGGTGGTGCAACTCCACTTATTATGAATACATGAAATATAAATCGTTGGTGGCCTGACGACCGGGGGATCCAACAAGGGCACTCCACTGACCCTGTGGAAAAAGCTTGCAAATATATGTAAGATAAGAATTTTCTATTAGAATGGGAAAGGGAGTGAGAAAAAGAGAGGGGGATTAACGTTGCAGGTAGAAAATCATATTCCTACAACCATTAACTAGAAAATTCCAACACACATATACTTAGAAGAAAATAATTTCACAAGTGGAAACAAGACGAGTTAAGATTGAGAACTCAAAGTTTCTAAAATATCCTCATCAAAAAAGGCATGAAACTCCTTCTTTCTTCATTGATGATTTGACAAAATTGTGCATAGTTAGAAGTAGAAGAACATAGGGAAAGGAACTAGAAGAAATAGCTATCTCCTTTGTTTCTTCACAAGTAGTGATCTCTCATGAGTATACAAAATTGACAACCCTTAAGCAAGAGTATTCCATTACATTATATATAATTTTAGAAGACTCCTCATCTCCCCCCATGTGACTTTTCGTATGTCCTACACAACATATGACCTTTCAAGTTCCTAGGAAAGAACATTAAGTTCCCTTTTATCAATTAAGGGAAACTTATTACAATGTTTACTAAAGTCACATTTAAATGAATAGGATGAATGTCATGATTGCTCACAATGAAGAATTAGAAAGGGGGTAGAGAAGAGGAGGAATAAGGAGAGAAGAGAAGGAATATGTTACAAATATATTGTCACATTATTAATAAATTGTAATATTATTAATAATGAGTTTATATAACTCATATTAATAATATAGTTGTAATAGTTAGGATTATTATTTGGGTGAGTTGTGAGAACAAATCAGTAGCTATTTTGGTGTGTGAGATAATAAAGGGATGAGAGAGATATCCTAGGGATCAATATGAGAGATTCACGAGAGAGATATCGTAGTGTTTGAAGATGAGTGTTGACTCCACCTTTATAGGAGATCAAACGCTATAAATTGTATGCTCCATCTATGTAAAGAAATCCCAAATGAATTCAGTTTCTAAATTATAATATTCGGTGTTTTATTATCATGTATTTCTTATCGGTGGTATCATAGAAATATTTGGTCTTAGGCTATGATGGGAGAATGAATTCGTGTGTTAAGCCCCGATTAATGGAAATCTCATGGGACAATAGTATTTGTATTATTATATTCTAGCAGATTTGATTGCGCATCATATTGGTTTTGGTCCACATCGGTGAAGCATTGCATATGGAAGTATTGATTTGTTTACAAGGCATTTGGTTCCTCCCTACCTTGGTATGCTAAACAGACTATTTATTTATATTTTTGTGCAAAAAAAACGTGGCAGAGACCTTGTGAATTTCATTTTATTTCCATATCTGCGTTCTCTTTGTTTAAGTACATCGCCACAAATTTTGGGAAGTGAAAATCAAATTCAACAGATCTCATCTAGTGCGTGAAGGCCTATTCTTGTCTCAAGCTTGATGTCTTTATTGCAAAGCTATGTGCATGTTTCAACAGACAACTATGTAGTTTCCTTTATCGTCCCAAAAATTGTCTCACATTTTCCCCATTGGGTGGAGTGAAGTGTAATTCTATTTCCTACATCTGAATTGAAAGATCAAAACATACATGTGTGATTTTAAGATTGAAATTTTTCATCATTGGCCGCTATGAAACTCACAACTAATTAAGATGTCTGGTACGATCTTTGGAACATTATGGCATTTTGTAGAGCATTGAGTTATCTAAGTGTGGAAATGATTATTTTTTAACTTATATTTCTCAGTTGTGTTATCGACCTCTAACAACAAGTTTCACATATAGGTATGTGCTTTTACATAAAATTTCTAAACGTGTAGCAAATAATTATTTGGATCAAGTTACAAGGTCGCTGTAGTTGCCATTATTTATGGAAGATGAAAATCCACGTATTACTCCATTCATATATCAAAAGCATTGATGTGGAGTGGCCATCCAACACATGGATTCAATAGTAGAAGCATGTCTCATTAATGTGTCCATGATCTCCTCAAAACTTACGGTTAGGCATTCACGAAGATTTCAAAGTCTTATCTTAGCATATGATTTCTTGTCTCATTCATCAAGTCTAGAGTCATTTAATTCCTATTTAGGTATACTCATTTTCTATGAATTGGTCTATGTAAATAAATTCTAAATCAAATTCATTGATTTTCTTTTTATTATAGGTAATAGTTTTATTGTGTTACAATACTCAATTCTTCATTTGGATCCATTGTCTATTCCGAGTCATTTTTAGTACATCTTAAGTTATCAAAAGTGTTATTATACATCTAAGTGGTCATATTTTTGTATTATCCAGTTAATTCAATACTAAGTTTTTGAGTTGTCATAAAAAATTCATGTGATTTTAAAAGTCTAAAAAAATTTCATCACGGACGCATTTTCGGTGTTACCTGGCGACATCCAGAAAATAAATTGTTTCACATTGCAGGGGGAGAAAAAAAAATTCAATGTGAAAAATATTGATCCTCAAAGTCAATATCAACTGAGCTAGCAACATTTATCTAGAGGATGGAGGAAACAGAGGCTAGAGGTGAATCAGTGACCTCTCGGTAGTCACCAACAACGGGGCCACACAAAGTTGTGGTGGTAGTGTGTGTGTATGTGTGTTTTCTTTTATTTCAGATTTGTAGTATGATTTTAGAGTTCCTATTTGAATAAGTGAAATTTTCACATTGAGTGGGGGAGCTGGAAGATGGTCTCAATGTTCAATTTTCCCTCTATTCAGTTTGTATTTAGTAAGAGTGGTTCCTACATGATTCCCTGAAGGAAAGACATAGTGGAAAGATGAAAGCACAAAGGAAAAGCAGCAACATGATATTTAGGTTGTTGGTTGTCCTGTAAAACCATCCTTTGTTTTAGGTTTTGGTTTTCTTGTAAAACCATCCTTTGTTTCAGGTTGTTGGTTGACCTACAAAACCATCCAAATCATGAGCACGCATGGGCAAAAAGTTGTAGAAGGAAGTGTGATTATTGTTTCTATAATGTCAACATTAGGGGAGTGTATATTGGGAATTAATAATGTTAACAATAGGGGAGTGAATGTTACAAATATATTGTGACATTATTAATAAATTGTAATATTATTAATAATGAGTTTATAGAACTCATATTAATAATATAGTTGTAATAGTTAGTATTAGTATTTGGGTGAGTTGTGAGAACAACTCACGTAGCTATTTTGGTGTGTGAGATAATAAAGGGATGAGAGAGATATCCTAGGGATAAATCTGAGATATTCATGGAGAGATATTGTAGGGTTTGAAGATGACTATCGACTTTACCTTTGTAGGAGATAAAACACTATAAATTATATGTTCCATCTATGTAAAGACATCCTAAATGAATTCAGTTTCTAAATTATAATATTCGGTGTTTTATTATTGTGTAGTTATTATCAGAATAAGGGGTGTTGACAAGGATGAGAAAATATCTTCCTTTGAAGAAGAACTTGTCAATGATGATGCACGGGCATCCGAACCATGAAAAGAGTGTTTAGAAACATTATTTCAAGACCTCCTGATGTGAGCTTAGGAAAAACACAAGAAATTATTGCAATGATCTTCCTTGATTACTTGATTAAGGAATATCCTTAGCTCATTGAGCTCACCCTTACTGACTCACCTTGGCTCACCCAACTCACCGAGAGATGGTGATGGATCCATCCGTTGTGCCTTGTGATGCTCTACTCTTCTCTTGAACACAATTAAACTCAGGATGATGCTTCTAAGACCTCTGTGAAGTTTTTGTTCCTTTGTTTGAACCATGAAACCATCCCACAACCCTGTGTAGAGTCCAAAAAGTATAAAGATGAGTGAGAATGAGACCATCTACAACTTTTTTCCCTCAACACTAAAACTTTATATTTTTGGAATACGAGGTCATGGCTTGCCATTTTAGGATCTATCACCACATTTTACCCCAATTTCCCCTTCTGAAACTTTCTGTAACAATTCGTCCGCTTTATTTGTCGAGGCATTTATATTTGTAGCACATTTCTATTTTTAACAGGTTACTTTTTGGGGACCTGTTATTTTGGAAAAGTGATGTTTTTGACGACTCTCCATTTCGCATCTTTCCTGATTCTCCTTAGTGATCAAACTTGAAATTTAGGGGAGCTTAATATTCATAGCATGTAAAAGAGCATAGAGATTGTTATTTTTAGAAAGTGGAAAAAATGACCTCAGTTTGTGACGAGAGTGACATTTTTGGATTAGTTTCAAACATCGTGATCTCGTGCTCCAGTTTTCACTATGATTCGCCCATTAGAAAGCTCAGAAATAAAAAAATGAAATTTTTTTCCATGTCAGAGCTTCGGGCATAAAGCTTCCATGGTAGCCATTAATGGAGTCATGGAGATTTCTTACAGATTATTTTTTTACCTCTAATTGCAATGAAATAAACTCCATCGGGATAGGTTTTTTGTTTGGAGTTTATGTTCACAATTCCAGCTTCATCCGATTATTAAATTGATGGGAAATATTACAAATGGAAGCTAGGGCACAAAATGGAATTTTTGTAGTTAATAATATAGGGAATCATTCAATATTATTTCTTTTTTAGATCGAAGGAGTTTGGAATAGGAAGGTTTTTCCAAATTTTCAAAAATATTCGACCAATGATTTGTGAGATATGATCGTTTCTTCATTTTTAGCTCTAGGGTTTCTTAAAGCACATAGTTCTTGTTTCTTGCTAAAAAATATTCAATTTTTACATTGCAGAAGCAAGTAATGATGGAAATATGATGATGAATATGTTTTAGGTGTTTTATAAGGTCTGGTAGCAGCAATAATGGTGGATTAGAGGGAGAATCTAACAGTTGGTGAAAACCTTTGCATGAGTGAAGGAAATGGCTAGTAGTAGCAACCCAACAGTTAGAATTTTTGCATAATTTTTTGTTTTGGAATGAGTCACACTTTTTTGAACCAAGTTCTTTGTGCATTTGATGCAAAAAAAAATTCCCTATCCCTATTGGGCCACTTGGCGAAGCGTGATTGGATGTTGGGATTGAGTGGAAGGCTTTAAAATAACACTTTTTGGTCTGCCAAGGTCACATGTTGAGTTGGGGGCTTATGAGGATGGGGGAACATTTTATTGCACCTATTACACCAAGGTTTGGTGAAATTAGTGCAAATAGTTGCACCCTAGACTTATTGGGCCACTTGGAAGCACGTGATTGCACGGAATGGAGGTGGGAAATGAGGCTTGGGGGCTTATTTTGCAAGGAGTTGAAACTTGGTCATCTTGAGGGTCTAGGGGCTCAAATTTGGTAGGGGAATATTTTATTGAACCTCTTGTACCAAATATTTGGTTCACTTGGTACAAAATAGTGCACCAATCTCCCATTGGTTGGATTTCTAACCCAAAAATGGCTAAGTCTTTGGAGATTTTCCTTGGGAACGGCTTGTCGGGTTCATATCTAGAGCTTATGGTGGAGTGTTTTGACAAAATTTTATATGATATTGACTAGAAATGGAACTATGAATCCAATGGTGGGGATTTAAGATCTGATTCATCCATTTTATCCCTTAAAATAGGATAAAATGGAAAAACTTCATGAGAGAAACTTTTTGTTACGGCTTCAAGGTTGTGCATGAGAAAAATTGACGAGGAAATATTTCAGCAAGGTGTTGTGAAGAATATTATTCTAGAATAATATATATATCTAAATTACCTTTCTAAATATATCTTGTTTGACTCTTAAATCCTTCCAAAGCTCCTGAAGCTCAGTAGCTTTTTTGGCCCTGTGCATTGCTTAGGCCTCCAAGACCCACTTTTGTTGAACTGCTCCAAAACTTGTGAATCTTCCCAAAACATTCCAAAACTAATTTCAAAATTTATTTAAATCTTAGATATGCATCCTTAATGAATTTAGGCCTTTTTTCTACTCCAAGGGGTGTGCACCAGCTCCGAGAAGATCAGAAAGTGGTCTTTCCCAAGCTTGCCAAAAGGCGTATCTTGATGGGTCTTTCTTGGGAAGCACTTGAAAAAAGACCCAGGTACCCATAAATAATCTATGGGAACAATAACTCAGGGATTAGGGTGATATGAAGGAGGGATCAGGGTGGCATATGACTAAAGTTTTTAGGTAGGATGTGGTTGTCATGCTTGGAAATTATGAATTTCCATGGTGCACATTTACATGACAACAACTTGACTCTAGCTTGTGGACATGTCATGGAATGAGCACAACCAGGACATCACATGAGAACTATAGATTCTCCACACATACATTTACCAGTGCTTTATCCTTGGGCCTTGCAGAACACACACACTGCAAGAGATAAATAGAAAGTGGGAATCACACAAACACACAACTGAAAGGAAAGACACCACACAAAAAAAGGGGAAAAATGCACACAAACGGGAAAGGGAAAAAACCTAAACCACCTACGGTAAAAAGTGGGGATGACCCAATTTTACCGTAGTATCTTCTCTTCTCAAAGGTTAACACATAGTGGGAAATATTGAATGATGTTGTTCCATGAAGCCATTGACCGGTTCGAGAAAGTAGCTTCCTTTTGTTAATTGTTAATGAAATTCAAGTGCTTTCACGATTGTCTGTGTAGTTGGTAGGAGTGAGCCAACATGAGATTCTTGATTCTTAGGCCTTCACTTAGAAATTCCATTGTCTTCATTCTCTTTGAAATCATTTTCATAGTGTCGAGTTGCCTTCCATGCTTATCCACATAGTTGATTCTTCATTGAGAGTCCCATCATTGCCCCAAGGCTGATTTTCATTCCAATTTCTTGAATATTCTGAGTACTTTTCTTCCCTAGGTCTATGCTTATTGACCTCTTTTTGATGAGAAACCTCAGACTTATACTTTGTCTCTACTCCATTATGAGGTGCTTGAGGATTGAATGGAGGATCAGAAGTAATCTCATACTTTTCCTATATGGCCATGATGTTGTACAATTTTGCCACACTTGGCAAAATTGCACGAAGAGGATGTCTAGTGGACCCTGGGACCAAAATACTTATTCATAAAACATTCTGGGATCTACAAGAATTTTATTTGTTAAGACACATCTATGGCATTATCAAAGTCTTCGGGATCATTTCGGAATGGGTTTGTTGATAGTGCAAAAATTGGCTTCTGCAGGCCTATTTCCAGCCAACAAGTGTAAAAAATATTAAAATTGAGAAATCATGTTCAAAGGGTCTTATTGTGCTTTAGTTTCAAGAAAGGGCCCCAAAATATCTAGATTCATTGGTGTTGAGCTAAGGTATTGCAAGAAAATGATCAAGCTCATGCGAGATCTTTCTCAGTTTGACCGAGCAAGTTGGGAACAATCCTAGCTCGATGCATTAAAACAAGATGCATTAGGAAATGCATGGAGACCGAGCCAATGGATAACTCGTATTTTGGGCTCGACAGATCACACATATGAATTTAACATTAGGGAATCTCGATGTTTGAAACAGGATTGGTGGCAACATTGAAACACTAAATTCAAAAGCAGCAAGATCATGAGTGCTTCAAATCCCACGCTAAAGAGGGGATCAATGTGAATGGCTCGGTCATAGAGACGTCACTCGGATCGTGATAGAAGAATAGCCCATAAGGTTTAACCGGTCGTGGTGACTCAATGCTCGCAGGAGGGTGCAAGTCACAAGGATCCAGAGATATTTGGTTTCGAGCTCAGACGCGTTACAGAAGAGTTTGAGTGAGTCAAACCTATTGAACTCGACCGAGAAGATGAAAGGCTCAGGAAAGACCCAAAAGAGAGGGATTAAAACTCAGCAGACACATAAACCCGCTTCAGCCAAGGCATGAATTCACACAGTGATGACCGACTCGTATAATGGTGTTTGAGACATTTCTGAAGTGCCAAGGTGATAGCTCGGGAAACAACAATTGACGAGCCATACTTCTCATAGAGCTTTTGGAACATTGGAGGCTTCGAGATAGTTAACCGACGAATCAATACAAATTTAAGAACTTGGTGCATGGCTCGAGGAGATGGATGTGAAATCAACAATGGACTTGGGAGTTGTCTTATTGAAAGGGATTGTCAAGAAATCTTGTGTTTAACTCAGCAACAAGATTGAGGGAGAAATTAGGCACATTAAGCTTGTAGAAGAAAAAGCACGCTGTTATAGAGCTTGATAGGTAATATGAGTTGCTTCGAGTTACGGGAAATTGTTTCAATGAGCTAAATTGAATGGTTCCAGCTCAGTATGAAGCTTGAGGGAAGGATTGGGACGAGCCAAGTATATGGTGCATGGAATAGGGATGATCTCACAAATCAAAAGGAGAATGCTTGAATCGTAGTAGGCCCGAGTTGGAGGCTCGAGGGTATCAAATGCTGCCCGACATAAAGAATAAGAAGCTCAAAATTTCATCACCTTGGGAGCTCAAAATTCAATCCAATAGCATGGAGATGTTAGAACTCAAAACTTTGGACTCGACATAGTGCTGAGATTTTAGAAGAAAACGATACATTGTTGGGTGAAACCGAGAGAGTTATTTAGTGTCACACATGATGGAAGAATGTATAGACCAAGCCATAAAAGTTGGGTTCGTGAGGACAAGGCAGCGAGTAAGTTATCTTGATCGTCTAAAGGAACTAAACACCGACATTTAAGGTCTGAGCTCAAGCATCTAATTCAAATGACGAATTATGTTTCCAAGTTGTTTTGGAGCCATCGAGTGAGAGGCCGAGTCGCTCCTCCTCAAGGTAAAAAGACACATTAGATGGTTGGGCTTGGTCGGGCTAAACAAATGAAGTGAGGCACAGTCGAGTTGCATTCATGAGGATTGAGCTTGGGGATCAACTCGATGCGGGTTTTGACAAGGATATAATGTAAAACCAAGGATATGGAATATTTTGAGCCCGAAGAAAAATGTATATGGGTGAGCTCGAGGTCATTAAGCTCATGACCGAATGATTCACCGGATTGAGAATAGAAGGCATGACATTGAATTAGACTATGGCATAGAGGCATATCCGCTTGCCAAATGAAAGAGAACCCAATGTTGTATTCAGATCATTACAGAATAATTCGGTATCGTCGTGCAAAGAAGGAAGGAATCTCTTCGGGCTTGACTAGACGAGGAATGCCGAGATGTTTTGGTAGTTAGGTGGTGGACAACTGATGATTAAATCCGTAGTTCGAATTCAAACCCAGGGGTCGAAGGATTTTATTGTTAACACATAGACTAAGTGCACATAGGTATCGAAATTGTCAAACTAGATAGAATGAAGGTGATGTTGTAGAGAATGCATGGAACTCATCATTGATTAGTGAGTCAGGCTTGTAGAGTTCATCTTTGTGGATATGTAGAGGAGCTCGTCATTAGTGAGCTGGTGGATGTATTATGAGGAATGAAGCTCACCTCGGGACATTGAATCAGGCATATCGACTGTGGGATAAATGTGGCATAGCTCGAATGTGGATGCAGAGGGACTTGGTACCCATTCTTGTAGATAGTAAAAATTTCATCAGTAGATCAGATTTCCTAGTGGGTAGCCAAGCTCGACTCTGATTCCAAAACTCGACGAGGATAGCCAAGGCCAAATAGCCGTAGTGTTGGAAGATCTCGTTCGGTCGGAAACACAGGGATGAGCGAAGTGAGTTGATTTTTCAGTTGGGAGTCATATTTCAAAGTTATCCATTTCAGGATTTTAGAGATTTTGGGATCAAAAAATGTTGAGCGAGTTGGATACTTTCGAAGCCCGAAACTCCGAAAATCCAAAATTTGGAGTTTCGGGTTTTTGGGAGTCAAAACACGTAAAATAGTTGGGTTTGTTGTACATGCAAGATCAAGTTGACCGATTCATCCCCGATTTGCAAGGTGAGTCACAGGTTTAACCGGGCATGGTGCAAGGCTTGTCATGAGCACGTGTCGATTTAAAGTGCGGAAGCTAATGCCGAGTCTTTGGCCGAGTTATTTAGGGGTATGTACGTGGCATAATGCTCAACCAATGCAAAGACAAGTGTGCCACGAGGCATGGAGTCATTAAGATAATTTCGGCAGGTACATTCAAGACAACGGCCATACACTTCGAGCTCAGCAAATGAAATGGTGGGTGGTCGTTAGATGTTGCAAAAGTAAAGCTCATTCGAGTTGTGACATAAGGTGGAAAACCAAAGCGTGGAGGAATAATTGTTTTATAGATCAATGTTCCACGTGGGGAGTGCACAATTTAAGCGAGCCATTTGGAGCTCGATGGCTATGAAAGAATTTGTAAGTGTAAATGCAAGGGTAGTCAAATTAAGATCTCGGTAAATGAAAATTGCAACGTTCCTTGGGAAGCGGTTAACCAAAACTCCAAAATGGGTGTTTTAAAAACATGAAGAAATTGCCATACAAAATAAATGGCTCATCTGGTTGAAAAGTGAAGAGCTCGTTGTGGAGGTAAAAGGGATAGCTCACTGTACCCACTCAATGGTGTTTGGCGGGCCAACTATTAGAGACAACACAAAAGACCCCCAATACAATTTTAAACTTGTGGATTCCACCAATAAAGCTTAGATAAAATGTAAAGGGGAATCTATAATGTGTTAAAATATTATTTTAATTAAATTATAAAAATTCAATATTTGAATTTATGAAGGTTGATGGAGTGCAATACCCTGGAGACCCTAAAAACTAAATTTGACTAAGAAGAGCACAACTTTCTTTCCGGTTGCGGTTTTTATAAAATTATAGTAGTTGGAACTGGGAGAAAGAGAGCTACATCATGGAGCTATCAAAATATGGATTTTCAGAGGATTTTCTTTCCAAAATTTCAGTTTCCTTCGTTCCAGTGAGTGGTGCCTCGAAATGTGGAGGTGTAATTAATTAAGCAAACATGGCCAACAATAGTGATTGATTATTCCCTACATTCTAGCCTAGATTATAGGACTTCTCCTTCTTTCTCTCACCACTTAGATAATTTCAATAAATGTAATGGGATGTTTATTATAGGGAGACACTTTTCAAGCTTCCCTCTCTTCACAAGCTAAGATGTTGTGAATTTGTAGGCTCTCAATCCTTTCTTCTCAAATTGTAATGGCAGCCTATGCCTTTTCCCTGATGTAATGATGCACTATGCAAGTGTTTGAAGTAATGGAAATTATGTTTTGTGATCAGTTATATGTCCTTTCATGATTTTGCTACTTCTATTTTCCTCTCTCATGTTTGTAGGTGAACTGTGCAACCAAGGTTTCTTTTGCAAGTTTTGGAGGTCATTGTGCTTATCAAGGAGTGAAGTATTGTATGTAAATTGGGTTTGTAATGCATGTTCATTCTTCCTCATGATCATCTCTCTTCATTGGCAAGATGGAATTTTTTCTAGCAAAACCCTTTCTTGGTGTATCATCGCTTCTAGTATAGGTTTTATTTCCTTGCAAATATCTCTCTCTAATCCCTTGGAATGTTAGTGTAGGTCTAGTTAGCCATTTACCTTACATTATGAGTAGTGTAGTGCCTAGTTTAGGAAGAGGAAGTCAGCCTTATCCAGAGGTTCACCTCAAGCCCAAGTCCCATAGATTGAGAGGTGATCCCATGTTTCCCAATCACACCGAATATCATGTTCACTTTCAGGCCATTCGGGGGGTGCAGTGATTTGGTGATAACACATAACATGAGATAAGAGATCAAAAATTAGATCAGGATCTTCCGTACATTCCACCGCATCTAGGATTTCTAGTACATAGTTCTCCTTTGTTGCTTCTCGTGGCTCATCTTTTTAAGTTTTTGAAGAATCTTCATTTTTAAGCTTAGGGAAACTATCTGAATGGATTACTTGATTAATTGAAGATTATTACATTCCACTACTTCTTTGTCAAGGGGATATTCACCTTTAATGACTTCAACACCATATATTTCATATTTTTCATCATGGAAAGAGTTTTCTTCTTCAAATGGCAAAGAAAATATTTCCATTTCATCATTGTATTCATCAACCATTGGATCGGGGAGGGAAGTTAGGATCTTCACCTTTATCTATTTCATTTTAACCATCCTTTGCACCAATTGAGCATCTTGAATTAGATTCATGCTTGTCTTGTAGATCCATAGCTTGCATCATGAGTTCGAGATCGATACCGTGGTCTTCTATCTCTTTCGCGGCTCTTAGAAATTCTTTCATAGAAAATTTTTTCAACCCTCTCACGGAGTTCATCAAAATATGATCTTGTCTCTTTAAGAGAATCTTCACCTATAAATGGGAATGAAAATATTTCCTCATCATGGGCACGTTTACAAACTAGTTTCTCCATTTGAGATTCACCAAGAACCATTTCCTCTTCTTCATAGCTCACATCTTCTAGAAACTCGATGCTACCCTCTTGCAGCTTAAACTTCCTCAATGCTTCTTCAAGTTCTATACCCCCGAGAAGCAATGGTTGGTCCTATCAAGATGGGAATATCCTCTTCCTCCTCATTCATTATGAAAATATTCATCCTCTTGCTATCTTGGTTCAAAATGTCACTTTATGATTTCTGATTTTTACACCTTGTACCTCATTTTCTTCTCCGAAACAACTTTTAGATATATCTTCCTTAATAGGAATGGTTTTAGAAGACCAATTCATTTGAATCTTTCCTCCCAAATCTTGAAAAAAATTCTACTTAACAACATTCCAAATGAAGTTGGAATATTTTCTACAAAGATCATCATTAAAACCTTCTTGTTTAGAAATTTGGCGAGGGCCACTTGTGCATCTTGTACCTTCCCAACAAGTGGGGCTTCTTTTGACTCTATAGAGTAACAAGAGCCACCGAGTGGAGTCATGTTGAGTTTGAGAGACTTGGTGACCTTTATAACAATTACATTGTCGAGAGGCACCAAAATCTCTTAGGAAATTATTCAATACATATTCTCCAACGAGAAGGGAGACATAGAAATGATCAAACTTATTGGTCTTGGATGCACTTAAAGAAAGCATGTTCTATGATGGAGGTGTAGGTGGGTTTTGTAGTATTCCTTTAGAACTAGGAGTTACACCATTGGGTGTTAAACTAGCACTCCTAATATATTGAACAAATCCATTGAATTTTTTGGGGTGAGTCAAGAAAATATTCGGTTTTGATAATATGCACTTTGGTTCTGTTAGAATATTCTACAAATTCAAAAGGAGCAAATTTGGACAAGGGGGATGAAGGGACTGATTTTGGAGTCGGGATAGGTTTAGAAGAAGGAGTAGATGTTTGGGGAATAGAGGTTATTTTAAAAGGTACATTAGAACCCGTAAAACAATAGATTTTACAGAAGTAGATTTAGATTTAGAACTAGAAGAAACATTGGAAGACTTACTTGTAATAATGGGTGACCTCGTGCTTTCTATAGGATCAGTTTTCTCCAATGTGGGCTCCATTAAAGATGGGAGTTGAGATCCTTGACTGATAATTTTTTTTGTGGAGTCACCACAGAAGGATCTTCAACCTTATTTTTATTTGCAACAGTGGAGGGAGATGTTCCTTTCTCATACTGAGAATAAGTGAATAGTCCACATGAGAAACTAGGTGCTTCTTCTTCGTCATCTCCATCATTTCTAGAATACTCATAGAATATGATTTTTTTATCATTCTTGAGTTCTTAAACCTCTAGGAAATTACAACCTTCATTTTCTTGTTCAATTTCCTCTTCATTTTCTTGACTCCTACAACTTGTATTGAGGTGGGGCCTCCAAGGAAAGCCTTTGGGGTGCTCCTACAATCTGAATTTTGTTGTTTCTTTAAGAATACACTTGTTCAAAAATTTCCCTCTTCAATGATGCCATTTCATTTACCAATTTCTACAAGACTGGATCCATTGTCTCATCAGTAGGATTCTGGGCTTTACCCTTTGATTGCTTCTTGATCTTTCCAGAGAGGATGAGATCATCATCGAGTTCAATGTCCATCCTTTACACTTCGTAATGTTCCTTGGTTGAACTCTTTATAGGAAAAATCCTACCTCGATTCTTGAGAATTTATGAAAAACCTCTTGATGATGTTTTCAGATGGTGAATATTCTTATGATATCCTATGGAGAAATTGGTTGAAACGAGCCACGAAGTCTCTCATAGTTTTTTTCTTCCTTCTTCATTTGTGCCAATTAAACAAGGAGATCCTGATAGTCCTTAGTAGATTTTAATCTTTCTTTAAACTTGGACTTGATATTATTTCAATGAGTGATTGATCTAGCGGGAAAGAGGTAGAACCATTCCTTTAATTGATTTTAGAGATTCCATGAATAATCTTTTGCAAACATCTTCATATTAGACTCCAATAATATCACATGATGTGGTGAAAGAGGCGATGTATTCTTCAATATTTTATGTGTCATCACCTTTGAATTTTGGAAAGTTCTTATGGGAACCTCTTGGTAGATTGTGAAGAGGTGGTTAGAGAGTGAGCGGCCCTGTATTTATTCCCTGTGGATTAATGGGATGATGTCTTTCTACTTCATCCAACATTGTTGTTTTTGTCTCTACTTTGGCTCTTTCTTCTACAAATTCTTTCTTGAATTCTTCTTCTAGTTTTTCTTCTTCCTCTAAGAAATCAATGCTCAATGGTGGTTGAAAAATGGGAGAATTTGAAGGGATTTTTCAAAGCCTCAAAATTGGAATCAATAACAACTCTCAACCTACTCAAACTGGGTATATCTTCCTTAAGCTAAATAGGAGAAAATTTTGTAACGAGAATATGAAAGGACACTGTGGAATGTGACAATTCAATTACATAAATCAACAATGTGCCTTTCAGCAATGGATTTTCTTGAACTATTTTTCCTTTGATTTTTTTGTTTATTGGATATTTCTTTTGTATTTTCTTGATCTTGTGATCATATTTTGGGTGCAGATTGTTGTCAAGTCTTCCCCATGATGGGTGCCAAAAACTACTGGTGAGAAAAAATTTTGAGGGAAAAATTGGTGGGTTTCTAGCCAACATCTCCGGGACTCTAGGTCCCTCTACTTGGGTGGTGTAACTCTACTTATTATGCTTGCATGAAATTGAAATTTTTGTGGCCTGACGATTGGGGATTCAAAAAGGGCACTCCACCGACCCTATAGCAAAATCTTATAGATAAATGCAAGAGAAGAATTTTCTAGGTGAACAAGAAATGGAGTGAGAAAAAGAGGGGGATTAATGTCGCAGATAGAAACAGATTCCTACAACCATTAACAAGAAAATTCCAACACACATATACTTAGAATAAAATAATTTCATAGATGGCAACAAGATGATTTAAGATCAATAACTCAAAGTTTATAAAATATCCTCATAAAAGGCATGAAACTCGTTTCTTCATTGATGCTTTTACAAAATTATGCATAGTTAGAAGTAGAAGAACATAGGGAAAGGAACTAGAAGAAATATTTATCTCCTTTATTTCTTCACAAGTAGTGATCTCTCATGAGTATACAAATTGAAGGCCATTAAGCAAGAGTATGTCATTACATTATATAGAATTTTAGAAGAATCCTCATTTGCCCCCTATGTGACTTTTTGTATGTCCTAAATGACATATGACCTTTCATGTTTCTAGGAATAACATTAACATTAAGTTCTCTTTTATCCATTAAGTGAAACTTACTACAATGTTTACTAAAGTCACATTTAAATGAATAGAATGAACATCATGATTTCTCACAATGAAGAATTAGAAAGGGGTTAGAGAAGAAGAGGAAGAAGGAGAGAAGAGAAGGAAGAAGGGGTGTTGAAGAAGATGATAAAAACTTCTTCCTTTGAAGAAGAACTTGCCAAAGATGATGTAGGGGCATCTCGAACCATGAAAAGAGTGTTTAGAAACATTGTTTCAAGACCTCCTGATGTGAGCTTAGGACAAACATAGGAAATTCTCACGATGATCTTCCTTGATTACTTGATTAAGGAATCTCCTTAGCTCATTGATCTCACCCTTACTGACTCACCTTGGCTCACCCAACTCACCGAGAGAGATGGTGATGGTTCCATCTCGATGTGCCTTGCGATGCTCTACTCTTCTCTTAAACAAATTGAAATAAATATGATGCTTCTAGGACCTCTATGAATTTTTTGTTCCTCTGTTTGAACCATGAAACCATCCCACAACCATGTGCGAGTCAAAAAGTAGAAAGATGAGTGAGAATGAGACCATCTGCAACTTTTTCCCTCAACACTGAAACTTTCTATTTTTAGAATATGAGGTCATGACCTACCATTTTGGGACCTATCACCACATTTTACCCCAACTTCCCCCTTTAAATCTTTCGGAACAATTCAACCTCTTTCGTTTACGAGACATTGCTATTATTAGCACATTTCTATTTTTAACAGGTTGTTTATTGGGGACTTGTTATTTTGGGAAAATTGTCATTTTTGACCTTACTCTCCATTCCACATCTTTCTTGATTCTCCTCAATGATCAATCTTTAAATTCAAGGGTACTTACTATTCATAGCATGTAGAAGAGTATGGAGAGTGTTATTTTTAGAACATGGAAAGAACGGCCTCGATTTTTGATGGGGGTGACATTTTTGATTTTTTTCACCGTCGTGATCTTGTGCTCCGGTTTTCAATGTGATTTACCCATTGGAAATATCAGAAATAAAAATCATTTTTTCCATGTCGAGCTCAAGCACGAAGCTTCTATGGTAGCCATTAATGAAATCATGGACATTTTTACAGCATTATTTTTTTGACCTCTGATTGCAATGAAATCAACTCCATTAGGATAGGTTTTTGTTTGTATTTTTATGTTTACAATTCCTTCTTCATTTGGATCACAAATTGATGAAAAATATTAGGAATGGAAGTTAGGGCACAAAATGGAGTTTTTATTATAGTTAATAATATAGAACATCATTCAATCTTATTTATTTTTCAGGTTGAAAAAGTTCATATGAGGAAGGTTTCCAAAATTTTCAAGAATATTCGACCACCGATTTGTGATATATGACCATTTCTTCATTTTTGGCTTTAGGGTTTCTCACAACACATAGTTCTTGTTTCTTGCTAAAAAAATATTCATTCTTCATGTTACAGAAGCAAGGAATGATGGAAAGACGATGATGAATATGTTTTAGGTTTGGTAGTAGCAACAATGGAGTATTAGAGGGAGAATCTAGTAGTTGGAGAAAACTTGTGCGTGCGTGAAGGAAGAAGCTAGTAGTAGTCAGACAATTAGAATTTTTACATATTTTTTTGTTTTGGAATGAGTCAAACTTTTGTGTACCAATTGAACTAATTTATTAGTTCATTTTGTGAAAAAATGTGCACTATAACCCTATTGGGCCACTTGGCGGAGTGTGATTGGCTATTGGGCTTGAGCAAAGGGCATAAAATAGCATTTTTTTGTCCACCGTGGTCTCATGTTGAATCGGGGCTTAGGAGGATGGGGGAACATTTTCTTGCACCTATTGCACAAAGGTTTAGTGAAACTATTGCAAAATGGTGCATATTATACTGATTGGGCCACTTGGTGGCACGTTATTAAAAAGAGATGGGGCTGGGAAATGAGGCCTAGGGGCTTATTTTGCAAGGAGCTTAAACTTGGTCATCTAGAGGGTCCAGGGTCTCAAATGAACAGGGGAAAAATTTTATTTCACCTATTGCACCAAATATTTTGTGAAATTTTTTCAAAAAAGTTTGCCACTCTCCCATTAGTTGGATTTCCAACACAAAAAAATGGGTAACTATTTGATATTTTCCTTATGGAGTGGCTTATCAGGATCATATCTGGAGCTTCTAGTGGAGTTTTTTGAAAAAAAAATATATGATCTTGACTGGAAATGGAATTATGAATCCAATGGTGGGGTTATAGATCCTGATACATCCATTTTATCCTTTAAAAATATATATTTTTTCTTTCTCCAAACTTGTTAATGAGAAAAACTTGATTTGGGACATATTGCACCAAGGTGTTGTGAAGAATATGATTCCACCATATTATATATCTCTAAATTAAATTTTTCACGATATCTTCTTTGACTCTTAACTCCTTTCGAAGCTCCCAAAATTTCTTCTCGAGATCAATAGTTAAATCTACGATATGCCTCCCTAATGAATTTAGGCCTTTCATTTTACTTCAAGGGGTTTGCACCAGCTTCAAGAAGATCAGAAAGTGGTCTTTCCCAAGCCTTCGAAAAGGCTTGTCTTGATGGATATTTCTGGGAAGCACTTGAAAAGACCTGGGTACCCATAAATAACCTATGGGAATAGTGAATCGGGGATTATGGTGATATGGAGGGCTCAGGGTGACCTCTGAGTAAAATTTTCGGGTAGGGTGTGGTTGTCATGCTCGGAAATTATGAATTTCCCTATTGTACATTTTCATGAAAACATTCTTTTAAGGATAGACCTGCAAAAGAAGAGAAAAAGAGTAGTCAAAGTTTTGTATATGAAAAATCTGAATAAAGTATGTAAAAGTGTGTAAAAAGGAAAGTGTGCACCTGATATGTGAGAGAGTAAAAGGTAGAAAAGTTTCATGTTGCTTGAAGTTTTCGATTTGAATGTTAAAGGCGAGGGTTTTGGGAAATCTCACGCCAAGAATGAGATTTATGGTACATCTCATGCCAAGTGCAAGTTTTTTTGGGCGATCTCATGCCAAAGAGAAAGTATTGGGGAGAGAGGTCTTGTTTTACTCTCCTTCCATGACTCTGCCCTATAAGCACCACTACAAATTGTATGTCCCCATTTGTTCTCAAGTAGTTTGAATTATTCTGATTGTACCGATTAAAGGAGATAGAATGCATTCTATTTTTGGAGGCCGGTGCATGATACCATAGAGTTAATTTATAAAGCTGTTGAATATTATTTTATACTAAGCAAATGATTATGTCTTACCCTAGGACATTAATACCCAAAGGAGGATAGGTGCACCAAGATGCTAGTATCTAGATCCGGACACGGTGTTTGCTTTGTGTTTTGGACCCAAGTCCAATTCTGGTTCGTTCGTGACTATGTTCATGTGCTTTTGTCGTACTTTGCTAATCGAATTTTATTTCTGAAGCTGTTATAGGGGTGATTTGTTCACCCAATGTATGCCCCCTCATTTTGGGTGAATTTGATGATACTAGGAGAATGTAGCCCAAAGGAGAGGACCTAATGTTATTTTAAATTGGATACATGTAGGGAGTAGGGGATGTACATGGTAGAAACCAAGGAACATACAAGCAAGAGAGGCTAGTAACATGTAGTAGTAGTAAAAGTAACTAGCATTTAAAAGAAGATAATGTAACAAACAAGTGTGAAAACAAGATCTAATGTGAAAAGTGGGTTTCAAACATGATACATCACTCATAATGTCACAATAAAATTAGAACCAAAGTGCCCAAAAGCATAAAATGATCACACAAGACATAGGGTGAAGCTCACAAAAATAGCATATAATACAAAACAAGATTAAAAGAAATGTATCGGATAACCGTAGTGGCATATAGTCTTGTAAAGAAAATGCTACCCATAAATCCCCTGTTAGCATGTTAGAAAGATAAATAGTATGTCAAGGCATGTATAAATCAATGAAAGGTAAAGTAACTGTAATAAGAAGTAGTGAAAAATGTAGCAATAGAACCTATGTAGTATGTGATAGTAAAGATCGTATATTTCCCTAGGAGACTCAAGTGGGATTAGTAAAAGGTATAGTGCCAAACATCATTATAGCATGTAAGAACTTGTAAGAGATCTACATTCACCTCAAAAGACCAAGTTAAGACGTAATTGTGTATATATATAATGAAATACTAAGAATCCGTCTAACATGGAAAATAAAGTATAACATGTGAATAGAATAAGTTAAAAAATAGATGCAACCAAGATATGCAAATGTAATGTATGAGTGTGATGGTATGATAAAAAAATGTGAAGATGATAGGAGCATTGTGCCCCCATTAGACATGTGCGAGATGAGGTTCATTTATAAATGATCCCTCAACAGCCAATAATGAACTAGAGTACAAGAGTGTGTCATCGGGTTATGTGTGTTGTGCGAATATATGTTAGAAAGATGCATCATAAATCATATAAAATTAAATGTGTAGATGATGTGAGGTTCATTTCAAAATTAGACCCTCAACAGTCAAGTATGAACTGTGGAAATAGAGTGCATCATAGGCTAATGATGGTACATTATGTGTACTAAAGGTGTAGGAGTGCCTAGGAATATTAGACATGATGCACAAAGCATGAAGAGTAAGAGTAGACACTAGAAACAACAGATAGTGCTAGAAGGGGAAGTTTAATGCCCCTAAGTGTGTATACACGACGTTTCTAGTAAATAGATATGATCATTGTGAGAAATAATATTTTAAGTAGTTAAAGTGCACTAAAGAATGTGTATTGTATATATGAAGTATTATATGTGTCATGAATAGAAGGATCCATAAGTAAGCATGAGCATCAAAGAATATATTGAGTATTATAGGAATGCGAGATAAATGTAGTAAGGTGTATCCATAATGTAGATATGAGAAAGTATTTTTAGAAATATTAACATGAATTACAAAGCATGAGTAATGTATAGATGTGTATGTTAATGATATGGATAGAATTTTTTTGATTAGAACATATGACTATGTGGGGAGAGTTCGATTCCCCCAAGTGTGTGAGTAATGGAGATCTATGTGATGACGTAAGAGAGACTATGCCATCTTTGGAAGAATTATAATAGGTATAATATTGTAAAATATACCAAAAAATAATGAGAACATGGTGAGGGCAAAACCCAATGGAGTCTAAGATCGAACTAGATGAATAAGAAGTGTTTAAGCAATAAAAATGTACCCATTAAGAGAAAATAGAATATGTGTAACATCATGTGTATTGGAAATAGTGTTTTTTTTTTTTTTTGCAAACATAAGGATCAATATGTGAGTCAAAGGATGTATAACATATGTAATTTTGGGATGCTCATCAGTAGTAATGAAAAGAAATAAGTGCAATTTGGGAATATTATAAGCAATAAAGAAGTATGAAATAGGCCCTATGATTACGAGAAAAATGTAGAAAGAGTGGAATGGAAGGCACCCATGAATGTAATGAGAGGTGTATCCATAGTAAATGAATCATTAATAGGATCATGAAAAGTGTGAGGATTAGGAATCATTGTAAAACCAACATACAATGTTCTAACTTGTAATGAGGAAGATGTGAAGATAGATGTAACCTTAGAAACACTAATCATATGATACATAAAAGCATATCAAGAGTGAGACACAATGAGATGAGTATCATGGGAACCAATAGAGAATTGATCATGTAAATCATCAATACTAGGGTGAATCCGAAGAGGAGAAGGATGTGCAATGTAGGTAATTTCATGAGCATCATGTGTAAGAGGAATATGATAAAGAGTAACAACATGAGGTGCATAATTTAAGATATAGTATCCATAGAATAAGATGTAGCAAGGGAATTGTGTGATATAACATGGGTATACATAATATGTAGCCAAGGGTGGACTAGAAAGATAGTATAGAGGGCATCATGAAGCATGACATGGCATAAAAATTAAGAGTGCAAGATCCCATAGTAAGGGGAAGAGATATTGTGCCCAACACTTGCTTAGGTATATTATCAAGGCAATTGATACAAAGATTATATGGATTAAGAGAGTAGTAGAAAGTTCTATTTTCTAGAGGAAGGACATAGTACATATGTTAATACTAGAGTTAGGATTAACTAGGACATGCTTAATGAGGAGATTATGAAGTTGGAATAGGATATACAATGGGGAAGCCATGAAATAAGCGGTAATGGGAATGTAAGGAATGGGTTCACAAAATGATTTAATTTAATTTGAATTAAATATATATTACAGAGTAACTTATTGCAACAATTTATGTAAAAATTATAAAATATAGTAAAGACACAAACAAAAATCATATAGTGTAAAAACCTAAGCAAGAAAGATAGATAATAAGGCATAGCTGATTTCGAGTGTACAAGAAGTGTTTTGGGCAAGTGAAATTGTAGAACATACTGCGAAAAACTTCGTAAATGCTTACTATAAATTCTGAAACTCCGTCACATAGATGGAAAAGGGTGCCCAATGTGGGAAAGAGGCACCAGGGAGTGCTGGTGATTGAACACGGATCTTTGGTGAGTGTATGAATTCACGAAACTAATTTTTACGTGTCACAAGGTCTTCACTTTGTTGGCTCTTTTTATCACCTAATATTATTTACCTGATCACCGAAAATACCTATAACCTACAAGAAAGAAGTTCATTGACACGTAATCGTAAACCACATCAAACCTAAAAATAAAAATGCATAATGGGGAGTCGTACTAACCCCAATGGTCATCCAAAGAGTGAACTTATGATGAGTATTGCACTACATCTCAGAATCCATGTAGTTCGTGTGTGTGTGTGTGTGTGTGTGTGTGTGTGTGTGTGTGTGTGTGTGTGTGTGTGTGTGTAGAAATGGTGCCCTAGGATGCCCTTGTGCAAGTTTCACAAATGATAATGTGCTAGATATAGAATGTAGAAATGTAATAGTATGTGTGGATGGAATATAATAGACTTCCCCTTCCTATGTTATGTATGTAGAAGTATGCAAAACTTGTCCCTTGAATGGATGCTAGATGAATTCCTTTTAAGTGTTTTAGTTCCTTTGGAATGCAAGCTTAGGTGATGATAGTAATGCTTAGTTCTTGTTCCTTTATTTTGAAAACATAACCATGTAATTATTTGATTCCCTTTTTTGAATTTTTAATTGACAACTGAAAGGTCGAAACATAAGTGAAAAATATTCCCAAAATATAAAATATACCCAAAAAGAGCGAGTAAGATAAGAAAGGGTTAGGGGTGCTTGTGAGGGACAAGAGCGCATGTGCATTGTTGTCCTAGCTGGGCATTGATGTTTGGATCCATAAAAGATAAATAAGTTAAGTTCGATGGGTTGTAGGGTGTGTAAGAACAAAAAGAAAATAAGAAATTAAGAAAAGATTCCAAAGATAGTTGTCAACCACTAGTTTTCATGCTTAGGAATCAGTGCATTAGTATGCTTTTGGACCTATAAATGTAGCCAAGTGCGTGATTTTATGTCTACAAATATGCTACTTGGGATAGAGATTGCAATATGTAGTAATTGGGGGTAGAATGTGGTTTTTTCTCTTAGCCAAAAAGAATAATCATAATTAACAGTCTCAAAGGGTAAATTTCCAAATTTGAGTTTCTAAATTTCCTCCCTTGAGTATGAAATTAAAAATTACATGATTAAATGAAAATACACCTAATTATGTATACACACTTTGTCTTTTCTCATGGTTATTTATCTAAATGTGTTGGTTTTTGGGATCCATGATGAAACATGCAACACATAGTGTAATTAATTCCCATACAAGAAATTGAACTATAACTCAATTATAAATGTAGAATTTTCACTTACATAAATTCAATGAAGACATGTGAAACATGGAAAGAGTGCACGTGTTTTTCATATGGAGATAAAATATTTGTGTTTCCTTACTTGTACTTGAATACTTGGATTTTTGCTACTAATTTTTTTGAATGATTAGGGGTGATTAGTCCCCAATTGTGTTGAATGAGAAACTAGAGTATTGGGTTCATGCAACCCAACACCAAATAGAAGATAGAGAGAAAAGAAGAAAGAGGTACTAATGCAACCTATGAAGGAAGAAGACCGTGTATCAAATATTTTATTAACTTTGATATATTCCCTTTTGAAATGAGGAGAGGAAAGAATTCCTATGGAGAACTTATCTACTTATATGTTTTCCATAACCCCAAGGGCCACATTGTTACAGAAGGATTTAGGCCTAATTTTTTGATATATAGACACAAGGTATAAAATATAATGTGTACCCCATTATCTTCTCATGTGTTGTACTGCTAAGAAATAATGTGTAGTATGCTAAAATATAATGTGTCACCATAATTGAGTATTGAAATAAAGGAGTGAAATATGCACACCCTTTATAAAGTGATGATAAATATGTCATATGAACTTGAGATTATGCCAAAAACATATATCCAAAATTGTGAATCTAAAACTCTAGAAATATTTGGTGTTTGTACCCATGCGGAAAAATCATATGGTATGGTTAGCATAGCTTGTATAGTCGACCATTTTAAATTTTAAATTTGGCGGGTATTCCAATGGTTTAGTGGCTTCCAAATATTTAACCTTTGTTCTATGGTCTTTTAAACAAGATCCACCTAACTCCATTATAAATAAGTTATCCAAATTAATCTAGGGGTTAATTTGGGATAATAGGTTCCTTGGCTCTTTTTCAACATCGGAATGTTTCCACTTATGATGTTACCACATATAGATACTAAAATACATATGGATACATGATGAGAAGTATGTATTTGTTAAATTATTTTAAATATTCTGAATCATTTCATATATTAAGATCAACAAAATAGATCTATTGCTGGGACAAAGTAATGACACACCCACATTTCAAATGGAAGTTCCTAGAATAGGCCTAGAAAAGTGACAATTGTCATCCACTGAATGGAATTTGAAAAGATATTAAATTTTTCATTTATATTGAAATACGTAATCATTCATAATGATGTGCTACTTCTTGCGATGTGATATTTAATATCCCTTTCATTATGGAAGGCATGCTACAACTAAAGGATAAATAAATAATAGAAGTTGTGTGCCATGTAGGACTCAAAATATTCAATTTTCGAGCAAGTGTCATCATGCTTTTTATTTTATAAATATTTTTATAAGTATAATTGTATAATCCTTCGCTTTGAAATATTTCAATATAAGGGTTTACAAATTAGGGTTAAGGGTTTCCATAATCCTTCTAAGCATGTCTAACTCTACTTCCATAGAATCCCAAAATACAACCCCAATCCCAAATGCCAAATTGATTAAAACCCATGGTTTTACTGATGAATATCATGATACTTATGATCATATAATTATAACAAGACACTCATATCTTAGAAACTTATCTAATAAAAAGGAAAATAAGATTTTGAATCCATTAGGTAAAGGTTGTGTAATATTTGGGATTGGATTGGGACACATGATGTTCCACAATGCTTTACCCTACCTTGAATTTGTCATGTTTTTTCCCATAATTACGATGATTTTTTTTTTGCAAATGGAAATGGAGAAGAAATTTTTTCCACTACAGATAATCTTGGCTTTGTGTTGGGGTTTGAATGTAAATAATTATGAACCATCTGCATAAACCTAGAAAAATTATTAACGATTACCATGCCACCACTCAAAATGCCGAAGATATTTTTTTGTAAAAATAAAAAAATGATGGAATAGTACCAAAAGGAAGCCTCCTTATACAATTGTGAAGTTTAAACTATGGATTAGGGATACCATTTCTATGCTAAAATTTTCTCATGGATTCGATAGCGATGAGCAAGTGGATGTAACCCTCCTCAAAATGGTATACAATATCCATTTTTTTACTCCAAATCGTGCATAAAAATTTGTTGAGAACATTGTTGAATCTAACCATAAATAATTCTTGACAACCAAATAATGTTTAGGCACTAATAAATTAGGGTTCAATACCTATTTGTGCTATTTATTTATATGACACTTTGTTGAATGGTTTGCAAGAAACAAGATTTCAATTTAGGCCTACAATGATGTTGAGGGCTAGCCAAAAGTGTTTTTTTCATTAACCGAGTGGACCCCAAGATAAGGATGTTTTATAATCTAAGGGACTACAATTAATTTTTGGACTACTTTTGGACTACACTTTATCAAGAAATTTTAAAAATTACAATGCTATTAGAGACAACACAAAAGACCCCCAATACAATTTTAAAACTTGTGGATTCCACCAATGAATCTTAGATAAAATGTAAGGGGGAATCTATAATGTATTAAAATATTATTTTAATTAAATGAGAAAAATTCAATATTTGAATTTATGAAGGCTAATGGAGTGCAATACCACTGGAGACCCTAAAAACTAAATTTTACTAAGAAGAGCACAACTTTCTTTCCGATTGCTGCTTTTTTATATAATTATAGTAGATGGAACTTGGAGAAAGAGAGCTACATCATGGAGCTATCAAAATATGGATTTTCAGAGGATTTTCTTTCCAAAATTTTAGTTTCCTTCGTCCAAGAGTGGTGCCTCGAAATGTGGAGGTGTAATTAATGAAGAAAACATAGCCAACAATAGTGATTGGACGATTATTCCCTACATTCTAGCCTAGATTATAGGACTTCTCCTTCTTTCTCTCACCACTTAGATAATTTCTATAAATATAATGGGATGTTTATTCTATGGAGACACTTTTCAAGCTTCCCTCTCTTAACAAGCTAAGATGTTGTGAATTTGTAGGCTCTCAAGCCTTTCTTCTCAAATTGTAATGGCAGTCTATGCCTTTTCCTTGATTTAATAATGCACTATAAAAGTGTTTGAAGTAATGTAGATTATGTTTTGTGATCAATTATATGCCCTTTCATGATTTTACTACTTCTATTTTCCTCTCTCATGTTTGTAGGTGAACCTGTGTAACCTGGGGTTTCTATTGCAAGTTTTGGCGGTCATTGTGTTTATCAAGGAGTGAATTAATATATGTAAATTGGGTTTGTAATGCACGTTCATTATTCCTCGTGATCATCTCTCTTCATCGGCAAGAAGGAATTTTTTCTAGCAAATCCCTTTCTTGGTGTATCATCGCTTCTAGTATAGGTTTTATTTCCTTGCAAATATCTCTCTCTAATCCCTTAAAATGTTAGTGTAGGTCTATTTAGCCATTTATCTTACATTATGAGTAGTGTAGTGCCTAATTTAGGAAGAGGAAGTCAGCCTTATCCGGAGGTTCACCTCAAGCCCAAGTCCCATAGATTGAGAGGTGATCCCATGTTTCCCAATCACACCGAATGTCATGTTCACTTTCGGGCCATTCGGAAGTGCAGATGATTTGGTGATAACACATAACATGAGATAAGAGATCAAAAATTAGATCAGGATCTTCCGTACATTCCACCACATCTAGGATTTCTTAAACATAGTTCTCCTTTGTTACTTCTTGTGGCTCATCTTTTAAGTTTTGAAGAATATTCATTTTTAAGCTTAGGAAATTATCGAAGGGATTACTTGATTAATTGAAGATTATTACATTCCACTACTTCTTTTCAAGGGGATCTTCACCTTTAATGACTTCAACACCCTCTATTTCAGATTTTTCATCATGGAAAGAGTCTTCTTCTTCAAATGGGAAAGAAAATAATTCCATTTCATCATTGTATTCATCAACCATTGGTTCAGGAGGGATGTTGGGTTCTTCACCTTGATCTATTTCATTGTGACCATCCTTTGCATCAATTGAGCATCTTGAATTAGATTCATGCTTGTCTTATAGATCCATAGCTTGCATCATTAGTTTGATACTGATCCTAAGGTCTTCTATCTCTTTCGCGGCTCTTAGAAATTCTTTCATAAAAAATTCTTTCAACCCTCTCACGGGTTCATCAAAATATGATCTTGTCTCTTTAAGATAATCTTCACCTATAAATGGGAATGAAAATATTTCCTCATCATGGGAACGTTTACAAACTAGTTTCTCCATTTGAGATTCACCAAGAACCATTTCCTCTTCTTCATAGCTCACATCTTCTAGAAACTCGATGCTACCCTCTTGCAGCTCAAACTTCCTCAATGCTTCTTCAAGTTCCATACCCCTCTGAGAAGGAATGCTTGGTCCTATCAAGATGGGAATATCCTCTTCCTCCTCATTCATTATGAAAATATTCATCCTCTTGCTATCTTGGTTCAAAATGTCACTTTATGATTTCTGATTTTTACACCTTGTACCTCATTTTCTTCTCCAAAAACAACTTTTATATATCTTCCTTAACAGGAATGGTTTTAGAAGACCAATTCATTTGAATCTTTCCTCCCAAATCTTGAAAAAAATTCTACTTAACAACATTCCAAATGAAGTTGGAATATTTTCTACCAAGATCATCATTGAAACCTTCTTGTTTAGAAATTTGGCAAGGGCCACCTGTGCATCTTTGACCTTCCCAACAAGTGGGACTTCTTTTGACTCCATGGAGTAAAAAGAGCCACCGAGTGGAGTCATGTTGAGTTTGAGAGACTTGGTGACCTTTATAACAATTACATTGTCAGAGGCACCAAAATCTATTATGAAATTATTCAATACATATTCTCCAATGAGAAGGGAGACATAGAAAGGATCAAACTTATTGGTCTTGGATGCACTCAAAGAAAGCATGTTCTATGATGGAGGTGTAGGTGGGTTTTGTAGTATTCCTTTAGAACTAGGAGTTACAACATTGGGTGTTAAACTACCACTCCTGATATATCAAAAAAATCCATTGAATTTTTTTGGGGTGAGTCGAAAATATTTGGTTTTGATAATATGCACTTTGGTTCTGTTAGCATATTCTACAAATTCAAAAGGAGCAAATGTGGACAAGGGGGATGAAGGGACTGATTTTGGAGTCGGGATAGGTTTGGAAGTAGGGGTAGATGTTTGGGGAATAGAGGGTATTTTAAAAGGTACATTAGGAACCTTTAAAGCAATAGATTTTACAGGAGTAGATTTAGATTTAGAACTAGAAGAAACATTCGAAGACTTACTTGGAATAATAGGCAACCTCGTGCTTTCTATAGGATCAGTTTTCTCTAATGTGGACTCCATACAAGATGGGAGTTGAGATACTTGACTGATAATTTTTTTGTGGAGTCACCACAGAAGGATCTTAAACCTTATTTTTATTTGTGATGTGGAGGAGATGTTCCTTTCTCATACTAAGAATGAGTGAATAGTGCACATGAGAAACTAGGTGCTTCTTCTTCGTCATCTCCATAATTTCGAATACTCATAGAATCTGATTTTTTTATCATTCTCAAGTTCTTAAACCTCTAGGAAACTAAAACCTTCATTTTCTTGTTCAATTTCTTTTTCATTTTCTTGACTTCTACAACTTGTATTGTGGTGGGGCATCAAGGAAAGCCTTCGGGGTGCTCCTGCAATTTGAATTTTGTTGTTTCTTTAAGAATACACTTGTTCAAAAATTTCCCTCTTAAATGATACCATTTCATTTACCAATTTCTACAAGACTGGATCCATTGTCTCATCAGTAGGATTTTGGGCTTTACCCTTTGATGGTTTCTTGATCTTTCCAGAGAGGATGAGATCATCATCAAGTTCAATGGCCATCCTTTACACTTCTGCAATGTTCCTTGGTTGAACTCTTTATACAAAAGATCCTACCTCGATGCTTGAGAATTTATGAAAAACCTCTTGATGATGTTTTCAGATGGTGAATATTCTTATGATATCCTATGGAGAAACCGTTTGAAACGAGCCATGAAGTCTCTCATAGTTTCATTTTCTTCCTTCTTCATTTGTGCCAATTAAACAAGGAGATCATGATATTCCTTTGGTAGATTTTAATCTTTCTTCAAACTTGGACTTGATATCATTTCAATGAGTGATTGATCTAGCGGGAAAGAGGTAGAACCATTCCTTTAATTGTTTTTAGAGATTCCTAGAATAATATTACGTAAACATCTTCATGTTAGACTCCAATAATATCACATGATGTGGTGAAAGAGGCGATGTATTCTTAAGGATTTTATGTGTCATCACCTTTGAATTTTGGCAAGTTCTTATAAGAACCTCTTGGTAGATCGTGAAGAGGTGGTTAAAGAGTGAGCGGCCCCTGTATTTATTCCCGTGGATTAATGGGATGATGTCTTTTCGCTTCATCCACCATTGTTGTTTTTGTTTCTACTTTGGCTCTTTCTTCTACAAATTATTTCTTGAATTCTTCTTCTAGTCTTTCTTCTTCCTCCAAGAAACCAATGCTCAACGGTGGTTGAAAAATGGGAGAATTTGAAGGGATTTTTCAAAGCCTCAAAATTGGAATAAACAACAACTCTCAACCACCTTTCGGCCTAGTATATCTTCCTTAAGCTAACTCAGAGAAAATTTTGTAACTAGAATATGAAAGGACATTGTGGAATGTGACAATTCACTTACATAAATCAACAATGTGCCTTTCAGCAATGGATTTCCTTGAACTCTTTTTCCTTTGATTTTTCCAAATTTTTGATTTTTTTTTGTTTTTGGATTTTTTTGTATTTTCTTGATCTTGTGATCATATGTTGGTTGTGAGATTGTTGTCAAGTCTTCCCATGGTGGGTGCCAAAACTATTGCCTAGAAAAAAATTTCGAGGGACAAATTGGTGGGTTTCTAGCCAACATCTCCAGGACTCTAGGTCCCTCTACTTGGGTGGTGTAACTCTACTTATTATGCTTTCATGAAATTGAAATTGTTGGTGACACAGCGATTGGGGATTCAAAAAGGACACTCCACGACCTCTCGTAGAGAAATCTTATAGATATATATAAGAGAAGAATTTTCTAAGTGAACAAGAAATGGAGTGAGAAAAAGAGGTGGATTAATGTCGCAGTAGAAAACCGATTCCTATAACCGTTAACAAGAAAATTCCAACACACATATACTTAGGAGAAAATAATTTCACATGAGATGGCAACAAGATGATTTAAGATCAAGAACTCAAAGTTTATAAAATATCCTCATTAAAAAGGCATGAAACTCCTTTCTTCATTAATGCTTTTACAAAATTATGCATAGTTAGAAGTAGAAGAACATAAGGAAAGGAACTAGAAGAAATATTTATCTTCTTTATTTCTTCACAAGTAGTGATCTCTCATGAGTATACAAATTGAAGACCATTAAACAAGAGTATGCCATTACATTATATAGAATTTCAGAAGAATCCTCATCTTCCCCCTATGTGACTTTTTGTATGTCCTAAATGACATATGACCTTTCATGTTCCTAGGAATAACATTAACATTAAGTTCTCTTTTATCCATTAAGTGAAACTTATTAGAATGTTTACTAAAGTCACATTTAATGAATAGGACGAACCTCATGATTGCTCACAATGAAGAATTAGAAAAGGGATAGAGAAGAGGAGGAAGAAGGACAGAAGAGACGGAAGAAGGGGTGTTGAAGATTATGATAAAAACTTCTTCCTTTGAAGAAGAACTTGCCAAAGATGATGTAGGGGCATCCGAACCATGAAAAGAGTGTTTAGAAACATTGTTTCAAGACCTCCTAATGTGATCTTAGGACAAACATGGAAAATGCTCACGATGATATTCCTTGATTACTTGATTAAGGAATCTCCTTAGCTCATTTATATCACCCTTATTGACTCACCTTAGCTCACCCAACTCACCGAGAGATGGTGATGGTTCCATCTGATGTGCCTTGCGATGCTCTACTCTTCTCTTAAACAAAATTGAAATAAATATGATGCTTATAGGACCTCGTGAATTTTTGTTCCTCTGTTTGAACCATGTGTAGAGTCAAAAAAGTAGAAAGATGAGTGAGAATGAGACCATCTGCAACTTTTTCGCCTCAACACTAAAACTTTATATTTTGCGAATATGAGGTCATGGCCTACCATTTTGGGACCTATCACCACATTTTACCCCAATTTCCCCTTTAAATCTTTAGGAACAATTCATCCTCTTTCGTTTATGAGACATTGCTATTTTTAGCACATTTCTATTTTTAACAAGTTGTTTTTTGGGGACTTGCTATTTTGGGAAAATTGTCATTTTTGACCTTACTCTCCATTTCACATCTTTCTTGATTCTCCTAGTGATCAAACTTGAAATTCAGGGGTACTTACTATTTATAGCATGTAGAAGAGTATGGAGAGTGTTATTTTTAGCATGTGGAAAGAATGGCCTCGGTTTGTGATGGGGTGACATTTTTCGATTTGTTTCACTTTGTCGTGATCTTGTGCTCTGGTTTTCAATGTTATTTACCCATTGGAAATATCGAAATAAAAATCATTTTTTCCATGTCGAGCTTTGGGCACGAAGCTTCTATGTTAGCCATTAATGAAGTCATGGAGATTTTTTATAGATTATTTTTTGACTCTCGATTGCAATGAAATCAACTCCATCGGGATAGGTTTTTTTTTGTATTTTTATGTTCACAATTCCTTCTTCATTTCATCCGTCGATTGATGAGAAATATTAGGAATGGAAGTTAGGGCACAAAATGGAATTTTTATTGTAGTTAATAATATAGGGAATAATTCAATCTTATTTATTTTTCAAAGTTGAAAAATTTCATATGAGGAAGGTTTGCCAAAATTTTCAAGAATATTTGACCACCGATTTGCGAGATATGATCATTTCTTCATTTTTGGCTTTAGGGTTTCTAGCAGCACATAGTTCTTGTTTCTTGCTAAAAAATATTCATTCTTCACGTTACAGAAGCAAGAAATGATGGAAAGACGATGATGAATATGTTTTAGGTTTTGTATAAGGTTGGTGGTAGTAGCAACAATGGATTATTAGAGGGAGAATCCAGCAGTTGGAGAAAACTTGTGCGTGCGTGAAGGAAGCAGTGCGACTAGTAGTAGCCAAACAAGAGGTTAGAATTTTTACATAATTTTTTGTTTTGGAATGAGTTAAACTTTTGTGTACCAATTGAACCAATTTATTGGTTCATTTTGTGAAAAAATGTGCACCCTAACCCTATTGGGCCACTTGGTGGAGTGTGATTGGCTATTGGGCTTGAGCAAAGGGCATAAAATAACATTTTTTTGTCCGCCGTGGTCTCATCTTTGAAGCTGGGGGCTTAGGAGGATGGGGGAACATTTTGTTGCACCTATTGCACCAAGGTTTGGTGAAAGTGGTGCAAAATGGTGCAAATTATCTGATTGGGCCACTTGGTGGCACGTTATTACACAAAGAGGGGGCTAGGAACTAAGGCCTGGGGCTTATTTTGCAAGGAGCTAAAACTTGGTCATCTAGAAGGTCAGTGGTCTCAAATTGAGAACAGGGGAAAAATTTTATTTCACCTATTGCACCAAATATTTTGTGAAATTTTTTCAAAAAAGTTTGCCACTCTCCCATTAGTTGGATTTCCAACCCAAAAAATGGCTAACTGTTTGAGATTTTCCTTATGGAGTGGCTTATCGGGATCATATCTGGAGCTTCTAGTGGAGTTTTTGAAAAAAATATGATCTTGACTGGAAATGGAATTATGAATCCAATGGTGGGGTTATCGAGATCCTAATACATCCATTTTATCCTTTAGAAATATTTTTCTTTCTTTCTCCAAGGTTGTTAATGAGAAAAACTTGATTGGGACATATTGCACCAAGGTGTTGTGAAGAATATGATTCCACCATATTATATATCTCTAAATTAAATTTTTGATGATATCTTTTTGAATCTTAACTCCTTTTGGAGCTCCCAAAATTGCTTCCCGAAGCTCAATAGTTAAATCTCGATATGCCTCCCTAATGAATTTAGGCCTTTCGTTTTACTTGAGGGTGTGCACCGGCTTCAAGAAGATCAAAAAGTGGTCTTTCCCAAGCCTTTGAAAAGGCTTATCTTGATGGATCTTTCCTAGGAAGCACTTGAAAGACCGGATACCCATAAATCACCTATGGGAATAGTGACTCGGGTATTATGGTGATATGGAGGGCTCTAGGTGACCTCTGAGTAAAATTTTCAGGTAGGGTGTGGTTATCATGCTTGGAAATTATGAATTTCCCTATTGTACATTTTCATGAAAACATTCTTATAAGGATAGACCTAAAAAAGAAGAGAAAAAGAGTATTCAAAGTTACGTATATGTAAAATCTAAATAAAGTGTGTACAAAGGAAAGTGTGCACCTAATATGTGAGTGAGTAAAAGGTAGAAAAGCTTCATGTTGCTTGAAGTTTTTGATTTGAATGTTAAAGGTGAGGGTTTTGGGAAATCTCACGCCAAGAATGAGATTTATGGGACATCTCATGCCAAGTGTGAGTTTTTTTGGGTGATCTCATGCCAAAGAGAAATTATTGGGGAGAGAGGTCTTGTTTTACTCTCCTTTCATGACTCGCCCTATAAGCACCACTACAAATTATATGTCCCCATTTGTTCCGAAGTAGTTTCGAATTATTCGATTGTACCGATTAAAGGAGATAGAATCCATTCTATTTTTGGAGGCCAGTGCATGATACTATAGAGTTACTCTATAAACTATTGAATATTATTTTATACTAAGCAAATGATTATGTCTTACCCTATGAAATTAACACCCAAAGGAGGATAGGTGCACCAAGATGCTAGTGTCTAGATCTGGACACCGGTGTTTGCTTTGTGTTTTGGACCCAAGTCCAATTCTAGGTCGTTCGATGATTTGTGTTCATGTGCTTTATATGTACTTTGCTAATCGAATTTTATTTCGACGAGCTGCTATAGGGGTGATTTGTTCACCCAATGTATGCCCCCCTCATTTTGGGTGAATGTGATGATACTAGGAGAATTTTGCCCAAAGGAGAGGACCTAATGTTATTTTAAATTGGATACATGTAGGGAGTAGGGGATGTACATGGTAGAAACCAAGGAACATACAAGCAGAGAGAGGCTAGTAACATGTATTAGTAGTAAACGTAACTAGCATTTAAAAGAAGATAATGTAACAAACAAGTGTGAAAACAAGATCTAATGTGAAAAGTGGGTTTCAAGCATGATACATCACTCATAATGTCACAATACAATCATAACCGAAGTGGCCAAAAGCATAAAATTATCGCACAAGACATAGGGTGAAGCTCATGAAAAAAATAGCATATAGTAGAAAACAAGATAAAAAAAATGTATCGAGATAACCATAGTGGCATATAGTCCTGTAAAGAAAATGCTACCCATAAATCACCCATTTGCATGTTAGAAAGATAAATAGTATGTCAAGACATGTATAAATCAATGAAAGGTAAAGTAAATGTAATAAAAAGTAGTGTAAAATGTAACAATAGAACCTATGTAGTATGTGATAGTAAAGATAGTATATTCCCTAGGAGACTTAGTGGGATTAGTAAAAGGTACATTGCCAAACATCATTATAGTATGTAATAACCTATAAGAGATCTACATTCACCTCAAAAGAAAGACCAAGTTAATATATATATATATATATATATATATATATATATATATATATATATATATATATATACTAAGAATCCGTCTAACATGGAAAATAAAGTATAACATGTGAATAGAGTAAGTTAAAAAAATAGATCCAACTTAGATATACGAGATGCAATGTATGAGTGTGATGGTATGATACAAAAATGTGAAGATGATAGGAGCAGCGTGCCCCCATTAGACATGTACGAGATGAGTTTCATTTATAAATGATCCCTCAACACCAATAATGAACTAGAGTACAAGAGTGTGTCATCGGGTTATGTGTGTTGTGTGAATATATGTTATAAAGATGCATCGAAAGCATATAAAATGAAATGTGTAGATGATATGAGGTTCATTTCAAAATTAGACCCTCAACATGCAAGTATGAACTATGGAAATAGAGTGCATCATAGGCTAATGATGGTACATTGTGTGTACTAAAGGTGTAGGAGTGCCTAGGAATATTAGACCTGATGCACAAAGCATGAAGAGTAAGAGTAGACACTAGAAACAATAGATAGTGCTAGAAGGGGAAGTTTAATGCCCCTAAGTGTGTATATAAGAAGTTTCTAGTAAATAGATATGATCATTGTGAGAAATAATATTTTAAGTAGTTAAAGTGCACTAAAGAATGTGTATTGTATATATAAAGTATTATATGTGTCATGAATAGAAGGATCCATAAGTAAGTATGAGTATCAAAGAACGTATTGAGTATTATAGGAATGCAGATAAATGTAGTAAGGTGTATCCATAACGTAGATATGAGAAAGTATTTTTAGAAATATTAACATGAATTGCAAAGCAAGAGTAATGTATAGATGTGTATGTGAATAATATGGATAGAAAACTTTTGATTAGAACATGTGACTATGAGGAGGGGAGAGTTCGATTCCCCCAAGTGTGTGAGTAATGGAGATCTATGTGATGATGTAAGAGAGACTATGTCATCTTTGGAAGAATTAGAATAGGTAAAATATTGTAAACTATACCAAAGAATAATGAGAACATGGTGAGGGAAAAACCCAATGGAGTCTAAGATCTGAATTGGATGAATAAGAAGTGTTTAAGCAATAAAAATGTACCCATTAAGAGAAAATAGAATATGTGTAACATCATGTGTATTGAAATAGTGTTTTTTTTTGCAAACATAAGGATCAATATGTGAGTCAAAGGATGTATAACATATGTAATTTTGGGATGCTCATCAGTAGTAATGAAAAGTAATAAGTGCAATTTGGGAATATTAGAAGTAATAAAGCAGTATGAACTAGCCCCTATGATTACGAGAAAAATGTAGAAAGAGTGGAATGGATGGCCCCCATGAATGTAATGAGAGGTGTATCCATATTCAATGAATCATGAATAGGATCATGAAAAGTGTGAGGATTAGGAATCCTTGGAAAACCAACATATAATGTTCTAACTTGTAATGAGGAAGATGCGAAGATCGATGTAACCTTAGAAAAACTAATCATATGATACATAGAAGCATATCAAGAGTGAGACACAATGGGAGGAGTATCATGGGTACCAATAGAGAATTGATCATGTAAATCATCGCACTAGGGTGCATCCGAAGAGGAGAAGGATGTGCAATGTAGGTAATTTCATGAGCATCATGTGTAAGAGGAATATTATAAGGAGTAACAACATTAGGTGCATAATTTACTATAATAGTATCCATAGAATAAGATGTAGCGAGGTCAAAGCATATAATTGTGTCCCACTTTTTTGTAGTTTTTGTACTTTCAGCAAACTATGTCTGACAACCAAAACATGACCAAACACATATAAAATGACCAAACATGCATTTTTAAGAGGCTATAAATACCAAGGTGCAGGGCATCCAAAATTTACCTGATTTTTTAAATTTTTATAGTATTTTTTAATTATTTATTTACTAGTCAGATTTTAAAATATTTATGGCCACAAAGTGGGACACACTTGTATGCTTTGACCCAAAGAAGGGAATTGTTTGATATAACATGGGTATACATAATATGTAACCAAGGGTGGACTAGAAAGATAGTATAGAGGGCATCATGAAGCATGACATGGCATAAAAATTAAGAGTGAAGATCCCATAGTAAGGGGAAGAAAGATTGTGCCCAACACTTACTTAGGTATATAATCAAGGTCACCGATACAAAGATTATATGGATTAAGAGAGTAGTAGAAAGTTCTATTTTCTAGAGAAAGGACATAGTGCATATGTTAATACTAGAGTTAGGATTAACTAGGACACACTTAATGAGGAGATTATGAAGTTGGAATAGGATATACAATGGGGAAGCCATGACATAACCGGTAATGGGAATGTAAGGAATGGGTTCACAAAATGATTTAATTTAATTTGAATTAAATATATATTACGAGTAATTTATTGCAACAATTGATGTAAAAATTATAAAATATAGTAAAGACACAAACAAAAATCATATAATGTAAAAACCTAAGCAAGAAAGATAGATAATAAGGCATAGCTGATTTCCGAGTGTACAAGAAGTGTTTTGGGCAAGTGAAAGTGTTGAACATCTGCGAAAAACTTCATAAATGCTTACTATAAATTCTGAAACTTAAGGCAGAGATGGACAAGGGTGCCCAATGTAGGAAAGAGGCACTGGGTGTTGGTGATTAAACCTGGATGGTAGTGAGTGTATGAATTCGCAGAAACTAATTTTTCTCGTGTCACAAGGTCTTTGTTGTTGGCTCTTTTTATCACCCGATATTATTTACTTGATCACTTTGAAAATACCTATAACCTGCAAGAAATAATTTCATCGACACATAATCGTAAACCACATCAAAACTAAAAATAAAAATGCATAATGGGGAGTCATACTAAACCCAATGGTCATCCAAAGAGTGAACTTATGACTGAGTATTGCACTACATCTCAGAATCCATGTAGTTCTTTTTGTGTGTGTGTAGAAATGGTGCCCTATGATGCCCTTGTGCATGTTTCACAAATGATAATGAGCTAGATATAGGATGTAGAAATGTAATAGTATGTGTGGATGGGATATAATAGACTTCCCCTTCCTATGTTGGGTATGTAGAAGTATGCAACTCTTGTCCCTTGAATGGATGCTAGATGAATTCCTTTTAAGTGTTTTATTTCCTTTGGAGTGCAAGCTTAGGTGATGCTAGTAATGCTTAGTTCTTGTTCCTTTATTTTGAAAAAATAACCATGTAATTATTTGATTCTCTTGTTTGAATTTTTAATTGACAACTAAAAGGCCGAAACATAAGTGAAAAATATTCCCAAAATATAAAAGATACCCAAAAAGAGCGAGTAAGATAAGAAAGGGTTATTGGCACTTGTGAGGGACAAGAGCACATGTGTATTGTTGTCCTAGTTGGGCGTTGATGTTTGGATCCATAAAAGATAAATAAGTTAAGTTCGATGGGTTGTAGGGTGTGTAAGAACAAAAAGAAAACAAGAAACTAAGAAAAGAGTCCAAAGATAGTTGTCAACCACTAGGTTTCATGCTTAGGAATCGGTGCAATAGTATGCTTTTGGACCTATAAATGTAGCCAAGTGCGTGATTTTATGTCTACAAATACGCTAGTTGGGATAGAGATTGCAATATGTAGTAATTAGGGGTAGAATGTGGTTTTTTTCTCTTAGCCAAAAAGAATAATCATAATTAACGGTCTCAAAGGGTAAATTTCCAAATTTGACTTTTTAAATTACCTCCCTTGAGTATGAAATTAAAAATTACATGATTAAATGAAAATACACCTAATTATGTATACACATTTTGTCTTTTCTCATGGTTATTTATCTAAATGTGTTGGTTTTTGCAGGATCCATGATGAAACATGCAACACATAGTGTAATTAATACCCATACTAGAAATTGAACTATAACATAATTATAAATGTAGAATTTTCACTTACATAAATTCAATGAAGACATGTGAAACATGGAAAGAGTGCACGTGTTTTTCATATGGAGATAAAATATTTGTGTTTCCTTACTTGTACTTGAATACTTGGATTTTTGCTACTAATTTTTTTGAATGATTAGGGTGATTAGTCCCCAATTGTGTTGAATGAGAAACTAGAGTATTGGGTTCTCGCAACCCAACACCAAATAGAAGATAGAGAGAAAAGAAGAAAGAGGTACTAATGCAACCTGTGAAGGAAGAAGACCATGTATCAAATATTTTATTAACTTTGATATAACCCTTTTAAAATGAGGAAAGGAAAGAATTCCTATGGCGAACTTATCTACTTATATGTTTTCCATAACCCTAAGGGACACATTGTTACGAAGGATTTAGGCCTAATGTTTGGATATATAGACATAAGGTATAAAAGATAATGTGTGCCCCATGATCTTCTCATGTGTCGTATTGCTAAGAAAGAATGTGTAGTATGCTGAAATATAATGTGTCACCATAATTGAGTATTGAAATAAAGGAGTGAAATATGCACACCCTTTATAAAGTGACGATAAATATGTCATATGAACTTGAGATTATGCCAAAAACATATATCCAAAATTGTGAATCTAAAACTCTAGAAATATTTGGTGTTTGTACCCATGCGGAAAAATCATATGGTATGGTTAGCATAGCTTTTATAGTTATGACCATTTTAAATTTTAAATTTGGCGGGTATTCCAAAGGTTTAGCAGGCTTCCAAATATTTAACCTTTGTTCTAAGGTCTTTTAAACAAGATCCACCTAACTCCATTATAAATAAGTTATCCAAATTAATCGGGGGTTAATTTGGGATAATAGGTTCCTTGACTCTTTTTCAACATTGGAATGTTTCCACTTATGATGTTACCACATATAGATACTAAAATACATATGGATACATGATGAGAAGTATGTATTTGTTAAATTATTTTAAATATTCGAATCATTCGATATATTAAGATCAACAAAATAGATCTATTCCGAGAAAAAGTAATGACACACCCACATTTCAAATGGAAGTTCCCAGAATAGGCCTAGAAAAGTGACAAATGTCATCCACTCGAATGGAATTTGAAAAGATAGTAAATTTTTCATTTATATTGAAATACGTAATCATTTATAATGATGTGCTACTTCTTGCAATGTGATATTTAATGTCCCTTTCATTATGGAAGGCATGCCGCAATCGAAGGATAAATAAATCATAGAAGTTGTGTGCCATGTAGCACTCAAAATATTCAATTTTATGAGTAAGTGTCATCATGCTTTTTATTCTTTAAATATTTTTATAAGTATAATTGTATAATCCTTCACTTTGAAATATTTCAATATAAGGGTTTACAAATCAGGGGTTAAGGGTTTCAATAATCCTTCTAAGCATGTCTAACTCTACTTCCATAGAATCCCAAAATACAACCCCAATCCCAAATTCCAAATTGATTAAAACCCATGGTTTTACTCGATGAATATCATGATACTTATGATCATATAATTATAACAAGACACTCATAGCTTAGAAACTTATCTAAGAAAAAGGAAAATAAGATTTTGAATCCATTAGGTAAAGTGTGTGTAATATTTGGGATTGGATTGGGACACATGATGTTCCACAATGCTTTACCCTACCTTGAATTTGTCATGCTTTTTCCCATAATTACGATGATTTTTTTTTTGCAAATGGAAATGGAGAAGAAATTTTTTCCACTACGAATAATCTTGGCTTTGTGTTGGGGTTTGAATGTAAATAATTAGGAACCATCTCGCATAAACCTAGAAAAATTATTAATGATTACCATGCCACCACTCAAAATGCCAAAGATATTTTTTTGTAAAAAATAAAAAAATGATGGAATAGTACCAAAAGGAAGCCTCCTTATACAATTGTGAAGTTTAAAGCGTGGATTAGGGATACCATTTCTATGCTAAATTTTTGTCATGGATTCGATAGCAAGAATGAGCAAGTGGATGTAACCCTCCTCAAAATTGTATATAATATCCATTTTTTTACTCCAACTCGTGCATACAAATTTGTTGAGAACATTGTTGAATCTATCCATAAATAATTCTTAACAACCAAATTATGTTCAAGAACTAATAAATTAGGGTTCAATACCTATTTGTGCTATTTATTTCTATGACACTTTGTTGAATGGTTTGCAAGAAACAAGTTTGCAATTTAGGCCTACAATGATGTTGAGGGCTAGCCAAAAGTGTTTTTGTCATTAACCGAGTGGACCCCCAAGATAAGGAATCAGGATGTTTTATAATCTAAGGGACTACAATTAATTTTTGGACTACTTTTGGACTACACTTTATCAAGAAATTTTTAAAAAGTACAATGCCTAGATTTCTTATGACCTGTAGAAATTTATTTCAACTGGGATTATAAATATAGTTATCTTCTTGGTACTTGATGGAGGAGTATAATGTGCTAAGGTTTTGTGAAATAGAGTACAACCTTACAAATTGCGTATGATGGAAAAGTGACATGTGAGCATGAGAATCTACAAGTAAATCTTCCTCACACCTGACCTCCCGAGGTCATGCCGAGACAACCAGTGGGGATGGAATATACAAGCTACAGACATACTAGTTGGGTAATCTTATGTCTTCAACATGCAATAATGGGATCTGTGAATCTAAGGCAAAGAAGGCCCTCCTAACCTGAATAGGTGTGATGGATCGTTTGGTGAGGATAGCTGCTCGAAGGCTCCAATCAATATCGAGCTCAGCCGAGATCCTATCTATAGGTTGATGAATATGTGGAAACTGACTGTGGGTGCTTCAGTATATATTTCCTGACAAGGTCATGAAAATGGTGGTAAAATGTGTAGTGGATTCTCTGGGGTTTTATGGATGATTCTCTGGTTTAGTCCAGAAATCCTTAGCTTGATTGGTTGCTATGTTTAATAATGAGAGTTGTGTGATAATGTCTGGTGGGAGTGGAGAGGACCTAAATACTAATGTTTGCAAACCAAAGCATCAACGTCAGATTGATTTGTAGGCCCGTTGGGTTGTGGGACTGTGGATCACAACCGTAAGTTCAGGTTGTTGTGGACCTCCTATGGTCATATGAAGAGTCAATCCCTAATTCTGAGTATCCAGTAGTCGTATGCCTTTTCGGCCTCTATGTTCAGAACTAGGAGTTGCATGCAATTTTCTCAGAATACCTTATAGGTGTTCTGGCAACTTGAATTCGTAAGCTAGTGTCTATGTCAATGAGGATATCTCCCACATCAGGCTGTGGGACTAGTGGGTCGCAACTGAATGTTTTCTCTCTTTCAAGTCCTTCTACAGTCATATGGATATCTATCAAGGCAGTCTATAATTTGGCTGATTTGACCAAGAACGTGTGTGCTTTGTCGTCTTCTATGTTTAATCCTCTCAGCTGTGTGCTAACTTCTTGTAGGTCTGATGTTGTTCGAGAAGACCTGAATTCTAAGATTTTGGTCTATGTCGGCTAGTGCTGCAGAAGATTTGGTTGAGGCATGATTGGCTCAAAAATGTATTCCCTGGGCTCTCTAGGTCCCGTGATTGTCATGCAAAAGATGATACAATTCTAACTAAAGCAAAGTAAACTGATTATGCAAGATATATTTACAAAGATACATATATTCCTCTATTTTTGTATTTTTGATAGAATATTTAACAGAATTAAAAGAACAACTATTTAATATATTCAAAAATGACAACTAGTCTAATAACAAAATTAAAACAAGCAAGGTAGCCTGGTATAGCTACTTGCCTGTGCAGTTGTGATTTTAACCTAAATAGCTAGATAACTGATTAACTTAAATTGAAAGACTCTCGATCCTACCTCAGAAGTGAGGAATGAATCATAGTTTCTCAGAAACTATCAATCCCCACAACTTCCCGGCAATATTGAAAGTGAATTTAACTGAAATGAAATAATTCACTACTCTATTTGATATGTTTTAACTAGAACTTTTGACAACTCAAACCTGGCATTTGCAAAACAAGTGGTGAATCTAGTCGTGTGTGATTTTGTCCCCTCAGTGTGATCTCCTCGTTCCTTCGTGTTCACGTGAATCCAGAAAAGTGTGTATATGCTAGCATCAACAGAAGAAGGTGTTCAAACAATGGCAGCTTTGGGTATAGACCAAATAAAATGCGAGTAGGATACAACAAGGAAAATTTTAGAAGCTATTTATAAAACTACCATTGTTCGAACACCTAAACTCTCTAATGGATTCCAAACTAAAGTATAGAATACAACAAGGAAAATTTTAGAAGATATTTATAAATTCAATGACATGGAATTGACATCCAAATAAATTCAAAACAAGATTGATTCCTCAATAAAGGCATCATATAGCATTTAAAAGTGTGTGATGCTAGTAAAAGAACATGAATTTATGAATAAGTGTCAAACAATGTTAAGGGAGATGCATTGAAAGGTACAATATTTCACAAATCTTGGTTTTCTAATGCATTTTGCAAAGACACACCAATTCATTAATAATGATGCATTCTAGAAGAACATGAAGGAAAAAATGATGTAAGAGAAGAGCCAAATTCCTGAGAAGGTAGATGATATAATATTTTTGGCTTCATTAAAGCATTGATAACATTGTCTGTAAGTTTGCATACAACAATAAAGGAAAGATCCACTCTCGTTATGAATTGCTACAAAATTTATATGTCAATCAATCGATGCACAACAAATTGTAATTCCAATAGATGAAGAGTGGAACATGTTATAAGAAGGAATAATTAAGAATTTTGAAAATTGTTCCATTTGTTGCACTTTTCAATTTTTTTCATACAAGGCATGTGTCAAGCAAGTTGAGTGAGGAATAATGTTATTTTTCATTTCAATACATAGTGGTTCACAAAAATGACAAACCTTTTATGTTAATTCTTTATAGGTGTATGAGAAACATAAGTGTTTTTAAAAAAAAAAAAATCTATTGTGAAGAATACAAATCAATGCTATGTATTTCAAGTTTCATTTTGAAGACTACAAATTGACACTATGTTTTTTTCAAAAGTACAAATAAGGAAAAAGAATCAAGATATTATCATAACAATGTACTAAATATTTGAATATATTATATGAACATCTATATCACATATCCCCGAATGGAAGCTTCCAATGTATTGATGGTGGATCATCTATATCATTTGTTTGACCAGTTTTCTAACTTTCACTTTGTTGACAAATAACTACTACAATAGGGTTGTCTATTGTATTTTTGGCATTGTTATCATCCCCTCTCTTTTTGTTAACCAACTTACATATTGTCAAAGTTGTGTCATAGGGAAAGTTATTCACTTTGTACCGTGATGTGTAAATTATCAAACAATTTTCCAAATTTTTGTCAAGCTTGTTTCATAATTTTGACTTTATAAAGGTCAAGGCACTAAAAATTATCTCATCTTCAACTAAACCTAAAATATTTGTTTGACATAGCTCAACCAATGATAAAATCTCAGACATGGTTTCCTGAAAAATAGTACTTAACCCAATTTTTCCATAATCGTATTATTGCTCCACACTCTAAAGGATTATCCAAACATTTGAATTTCTCAATCATTGTAGAGGTGAATTCATGGGATTTATCAATAAAAATATCCTTTCTTTAAATACCGGAATATTCCTTCCATTGATATTAACATGCTTACAAACATGTTGAATCAATGTAGTCAATCTCTTGTGGTAGTCTTCCTACAAATATCTTTCATTTTGGACACTATTCCAATATGTGGGATTTACTAAAGCCATTTCTTCAAGTAAATCATCCATACTAAAATGTCCCATTATTTCTTGTAGTAGGGAAACTACAATTTCTATTAACCTTACCCTTATCGATGATACAATGTTATCAAAGAGTATACCTGTGACATTTACCTTTTTAACCTTATTGGATACTATTTGAAATAGGTGCATTAGTATCTCATATCCACCTAAAAAGCACATACTTATTTAAAAATTTGAACCTCATAAAGCTACTTGCATTTTCAATATTTATGAAATCATTCCAATCATCAAACTTTAGACACGAAAAAGAAGTCTCATTGATAAACAATATTCTATTGTTAGACAAACACATTTCCTCAAACTAGAAAAATAAATAATATATATGGTTATTTCTTAGGTTTGTTTAATTAAATAGTGATTTTTATCTAACATGGTTAGGATACCACATTAACTGAAAGGAACAATAAAAATATTGTTCCAAGCCGCGATCTCATATTATAATAGCACACCACATTAGATTTGCAAAACATAAGAGCTAAAATACCATATATGGAAATCCATCGTAATCCATAATGCTAAATACATTACAATAGAATGACTTTTAATTATTCAATAAGAAAGATGTACATATAGGAGGAAGGAAGTGCAACTACTTCCTAAATCGGTGGTGAAGAACTCCCACTAACCGATCTTTTGGTAGTTAACTCCAAAAAGACTAGTAAGCTAACTCGACATAACTGAGAAGCTAACTCCACACAACTAGTACACCTAAGCAAGCTAACCCAACAAGTGTAGGGCTAACACAAGTGTAAGAATTATCCTAATAAATAAATAAAAGGATAAATAATAACCTACACTAACACCCTCCCGTAAGCATAGCTTAGGTGGGTGGAAAATAAGGTGGGTCCTGCAACAAGGCCTGATGAGGTACCCACGTACAACAACTAGGAAAATGGACACCACAAGGTACCCAAAACCAGTAATAACAAAGTAGAGGGTAAAATCCTGCTACAAGATATCCTCAGAAGCTCGACTCCAAAAACTTATACAATGCTAAAGAAGTGTGGTGCACACTATGGTTTGAATCCACTGCTCGATCATATAACTCAAAAACAACTGACACTAGGCTTCACCAGAATAGCTCCATGTAAGGAGACTGTCAATGGAGTGATGTCGAAAAATGAAAAACAAACACCAAACATAATTTGATCAACTGCTACAAATAGGTGTGCCACGATCCAAGAAAAACCAAGGCAACAAGGCAAGGACATGAGATCCAAATAAATAGGAGTGCCACAATCCAAGAAAAAGCCAAGGTAACAAGGAAAGGGTATGAAACTCGAAGAAGCAATATCAACACCACACCCTTCTATATTGCAGAATGGGTAGAGTGACACCACAGATCTGTATGAGTTGTCAAAATCAACTACTCGAATCTTGAAAAACTAACATTGGGATCCACTAGAATAGCTCCCCACAAGAGAGAGGCACCGTCAACATGCCAAAAAAGTGTCGAAAATACAAATCCAAAATATCTCAACAAATAATAGATATATAAATGTATACATCCATAGGTACAAGAATGCAATACCCAAAATTTTAGGATGTTGGGCTCAACCAAAAATACATCCACAAGTGATCACAACACCCTCCCGAATTTGGCACTTTATAATTGAGTGCATATAAATATTACAATGAGTAAAAGTAAATTTTAAATTTTAAATATATGTATAAAAATTTCACCAATGCGTAGATCTCGAAAAAATACACAATTTCAAAAAAAGATAACCTTAATCGAGCTACGGATCAAAAGTTATGAGCTCTACAAGGTTTTGCTATTAAAATAATATTTTAATGCTGATCTTTTTAAAAGGTACACGTGACACCCAAATTTCCAAAGGGTAAAAGAGTGCATCCACATGATACATGCTTGCGACCAAAGGATAAAATCCTGCTCCCAAAACCTAAATGTCCAGAGGGTAAATCATTGCATTCAAAGGGTACACGTTAATATCCAATGGATAAAAGAATGCACCCAGAGGGTACAGATCTGCATCCAGTGGATAAAAGACTACATCCAAAACTGAAATATCTAGAGGGTAAAAGAATGCATCTGGAAGGTATATGCTTATATCTAATGGATAAAAGAATGCACCCATAGGGTACGAGATCTACGTCCGGTGGATAAAAGATCGCATCCAAAACCGAAATACCTGAGAGGGTAAAAGAATGCATCATCTGGAAGGTGCATGCTTATATCCAATGGATAAAAGAATACATCTAGAGGGTACAGATCTGCGTCCAGTGGATAAAAGAATACATCCAAAACTAAAATATCCAGAGGGTAAAATAATGCATCCAGAAGGTACATGCTTATATCCAATGGATAAAAGAATGCATCCATAGGGTGATCTGCGTCCGAGTGGATAAAAGACTGCATCCAAAACCGAAATACCCGAGAGGTTACAAGAATGCATTTAGAAGGTACATGCTTATATCCAATGAATAAAAGAATGCACCTAGATTTAACTGTCTCAAAACATGGTCGAGATTACAATCGATTCTAGGGTTTTGGCACCTTCCAAATCCAATGTCGCACTCCGTTTTGCATAAAAATACATGCTACAAAAATTTCTAAAAAATTCCAAATACATGAAAATAATAAACCCTTGCTTGCAAATAAAAACTTACAGATGGATGTCTACATCATCTATAGCTCTGATACCATGAAAGGAATGATAAGAAGATTGTTCCAAGCCGTGATCTCAGATGATAATAACACACCACATTAGATTTGCAAAACATAAGAGCTAAAATACCATATATGGAAATCCATCATAATCCATAATGTTCAATACATTACAATAGAATGACTTTTAATTATTCAATAAGAAAGATGTACATATAGGAGGAGGGAAGTACAACTACTACCTAAATCAGTGGTGAAGAACTCCCACTAACTAATACTGGTAGTTAAGTTAACTCCAAAAGACTAGTAAGCTAACTCAACATAACTGAGAAGCTAACTCCACACAACTAGTACACCTAAGCAAGCTAACCCAACAAGTGTAGGGCTAACACAAGTGTAAGAATTATCCTAATAAATAAATAAAAGGATAAATAATAACCTACACTAACAACAACATCAACAATGTATCAAATCTTGAGCCTTATCCACTTCCACATGATTCGCCACATTACTCCCAATAAGGATTAATACTCATTGTACACCCTATGAACCAATTGATAAAATGAGATCTACCTAGTGTCGACATCTCATTAATAGTTTATGCCCATTTTCAGTCCTTTCGCAAAGATTTTGAATCACATGAACCTTTTAGGATTACAACATGAATTAAGCATTCACCTCTCAAATAAGGTTTTTAAATTTTTCTACAAGAGTTTAAATTTGTTGACTATTTTGTATGCTAGATTCATTCTATGAGCCATGTCATAATGAATGGAAATCATATAACGGAAATGAGATATTTGGATTCTTACATATAGATCATTATGATGAACTTGCATTAAAAATTTCCCATATGACCCAACACATACCAGATTTAATGCGATTGTAGACTCATACATGCCATCGATCTCCTTCAAACTTTTTATCATCAATTCGTAAAGGTTTTCAGCATTGGATTTCTCTCTCATCTTATGAATAGAAATTAATTGAGGTTGTCTCACATGATTCTCAATAGTATAAACATGATTAAAAACCCAAGAGTATTATCTATTATTGTAACCTCATCAATAGACAAAATCACATATTGTGTAGAATTAATTTTCTCTTTCAAGTCTTCTTTCTCAACCATAACTATGCATTTTTACCAATCCCAACCACTACTTCTAGACCATTGAGAATGATGAAAGTGTGGGACACCAAGAAAATATGACAAATTCTTTTGTTTAGGTAAATATGTTATAGGACGACCTCTTTTAGAATGTGAAAAATAATATCTAGTTGATCCATTTTACTTAAAAGCCTCTGTTTTGAATGAACTTGTTGATTTGAAAGGTAATTGTCCCTCCATTGTCTCGCAATTATTCTTTTAGTTCTCTTGTGCTACTCAAATTCTTTTTCATACCTAATATGTAAAAAATCATCCATAGTTTTCCATCTGGCAACATTCTTTAAAACATCGTCTACAGTTTACTTTTCATATATCTTTCCTATGTGCTTCTCAATAGTATCCAATTTAAGTTGCATTGTCTTGTCCCGGCCCAATTTCCAGCTATAGATTGTATATTTTCATTCTGTGGGAGGTTTAGAATAATTTTCATTTTCAATAGTAAATACTTAGAAACCCACTCTAACTTGAAACTCCTTCCCAAGTCCCATTTTCTTTCCATTCTCTTTCTTTCAAAAATAGGTGTCCTCTAAGTATTTGTCATCCTGGAATTTAAATTTCATTGAATACCATAAGTTTCAAATCCAACATTAAATTGTGTAGGTGATAACATCCTAACACTAGATTGGAAATGTAAATCATCCATTGATGCAGTTTCAACTTCATTCAATGGGATGTCTTCAAGGGGAGGAATTTCATTGTCATTGTCATTGACAACATCAGTCATCAAATCATCAATGAACTCATTCTGAGTTTCATTTCGAATGTAATCATTATCCTTTGATTTTGTTGGTCCCATCGAGAAGGATGGAATTCCTTACATGGTTTCTCAAAATAAGATGTTATTTTTTAATGTAAGTACCAAGAGGTGGTGGAATTGCTTTTTTCCAGAGGTTTCCTTTTTAGTTTCCATTTTCCTAAATCTTGTAAGGAAACTTTTGAGTTCAGTAGCGATGGGATGAAAATATACTAAGGAATTACAATGTTATGACAATTGTGATACCATAAAATCAAGAAGTTACATAAACAACTTACAAAAGCAGATAAAACAATACAAAATGATAGAAAATAGGTTTTAAATAGACTTACCTACACTAAGTTCTTGTAGAATGTAAACTATAATGTAGTAGCTAAAAAGATCTTGATTTATTTGATTTTTGTAAAAAAATTATAATATGCTGATTCACTAAATCCTTTTCTACTATTTCACAAATTCATAAATTGACAAATCAGAATAGATTAGAAAATTTGTTGAAATTTTCTTAGTGATTTTACAATCTATATATATATGGTGAATTTAATTAAAGTTGTTAAAAATTTCTGAAACATGTAGGTGAATGAGACCAAATGACTAAGAAGGTTCCATAAATTTCCTAGTGATCTAATAATATTTTAAAATCCCAACCTATCTATCACATAAGGATTCAATGAAAAATATACGTTGAGATTAGATATCCATTCGATAGTTGTATAGGAAAAATTATTATTTTTTGAAATTTTTGGTGAAACATGGTCACTTCCATGGTCCTAAAAATTCCAAATTCATATTGAATTCCTACTATTTTCAAAATCACAAATATTCATCTCTAAAAGTTTCCTGTAAATAAAAGCTAATAAAATGATTTAGAATTAGACTTAGGCGAAAATTAGTGTAGGGACATAAGTGACAAAATCAGATAGGAATGATGGGTGCTATTGTCCCACCTAGACATTTATTTCATGGGGAAACAAGTACAATACATGTTGAATATGTTCTCAATGACAATTTTTATCAAATTCCAGCAAAGCACACACTCGATTACATGTTACTACCCAATGCAACAAGAACAAAATTGGTGGAAAGTATCATACTTTGAGAAAGGGAAATAATTACTATTCTTTCTTAGTTTACATAGCTTGTATTAGTATCAAATAAGGAGTTGTACCTAGAGCATAAGTAGGATAGTGATATGCTTAGATAAAATGTGTCATCTATGGCTAGTTTCTATTGAGTTTGTGACCATTGGTAGTGGCATTTATTCACTGGGAAGCATTAGAGGATAGAGGGAAAATCCTATAGATATTCCAATACTCTTTCCCTTGGCAACATGATGCCTAAATCCTAAGTATAATTACATGGAACCTAAATCGTTAGTATATTTAAGCCGGTTTGGAAATTGATCACTATGACTCTTCCAACCATCTCCAACAAAATTATACACAAGAACAATTCTATCTCTTATCTCATGATGTGAAAGGGTATTCTATTATTGACTCACTTTTTTTTATACATACTTCTATATTGATTTATCCAAGTTAAATTTCAATTTCATATACAATGAGAATTGACTACACTTATCTTCATTTGTAGGTTTGTCCTTGTCCTAACAAAGGCAACACAAATGGAACAAGGAGTAATCTTAAGCACAAGAAGCTCAAACAAAGGCAATATCTATGTTGAAAAATTAGGAATCATTTTCATTATGCACATGAGGTCATCCCCAAGGTTTTAATCCCCTCTTGGATTCCATGATACATATCCTACGTTGTCCATTTAGCATGTTATCGGTTGTAATATCTTTCAACACATTATTAGTTATGACCTCTTTGGGTGCTTTAAAAGGTACACTCTTCCTATATAATTTATGTTATTGATGTAGACACCAAAATTTTGCATCACTACCCTCTTCACCCCATATTTGCTATCTTTCACCATGGTCACTCATTCAATTCTCCCCTTTCCTCTTAAATCCCATTTATTCGAATTTCCCACTTTCCTACATTATCCCATAATTTATTGTATTTCCCCATATCTTATTTTAATTCAATTTTAACCTCATTTAATTAATACATAATCATATTTATTATCCTAATCACATCCCATTTTGTAGACACAAAATCATGCACTTTAGGCATTATTTAGCCCATCTTTGTACTACTACTTAGAGGGTTCTCAAGTGAAGAAATTATTAATTAATCCCACATTTTGGCCATCTAATTTTTACCTTTTATTTCATCATTCCCACGTATTTTCCTATGCATACCCACTATTTTGTATTTTTCTAGTCATTTTAGCTTGAAACAGGCACTCAGTGCATCTTTGGGGCACCCCGAGGCACCCTCGTCCCACCTAGGGTTCCCGGTCCATTTTCTTCTTTCCCGCCTCTTTTATGGCCTCTTTTTATCTTCTTCCTAGTCAGCCATGTTGGGGTTAGTTATGAAATTAGAGCAAGAGAACCCTATAAATATAAAGTTATGAGACCATAATGAGGGTCCTAGTGTCACATACTACTATCACTCCATATAGAGTTACATCCATTGCATCACTTGCATCCACATAATGACATGCATCGAGGTAAGGAGATCTCGCATCAACACACATAGCATAGGGGTAGGGATTGTATTTTATTTCATGAACACATGATATTACATTTTCTATAGTTATTATTGCTCGCTAATTCATAAAGTGTGAATGGCACAAGAGCACCTAGGGCATGACATGTACACACACACACACACCAAAACTACATTTGGGTCCGAAATGTAGTGCAATGCTCAGATTAGTAAGCCCATTGTTGTGGTAGTAGGGTCATCCGGTCCATTCATTTTTCATATTTTAGTTTTAGGTTTTGATACTTCTTTGTATTTTACAGGTCATTCCTTCATCTTGCATTATTTCACACACTCAAAGACATGATTCGCGGATCTAGTGCAATAAACAGAGATAATTTCAGGGCATCTTGTGACACTACTGAAACCAAATTCGAGCATTTACAAAGACTAGGGTTCCCTGAGGTGCCCTTATACCTTCATGGATGCTACAGTCTCCTCATATTTAACCATTATGGGACCTTTGTGTGATCGTTTCTTGCTTCCATAATTTACTGGTCACACCTATGGCCACTGCGACGACCTCTAGCAATCGATAAATCCTTTCCTTTTACATCCTTATACATTTAATGTTTTATTTCATTAGATATAATTATTTAAAGTCATTTCCATACTGTCTTAGCATATCTTACAATGTTTTAGTCCTCTTATATTAGATTAACTAGTTTGTTATACTTCCCATAGTTTAGTTCAATTTTAGTTAATCATTTTGGTGAACCCAACGTCTCATCATGGGTAAGAATAATAGGAAATGCACTTCTCCTAAGTCTCCAATTACTCTACAATTTGATATCTCGTGGCCATGCTTTTTGACACTCCTACTGCTCCTTCTTGCTATAGACCTTTCCCTTCATTCATTCAACTTCCATCTTCTGATATGGATCCTAGAGCTATCGATGTTGTTGTTTCTACTTATTTGTGCACTTTTGATCCCGATACTTTAGCACAACTTGTCGCAAAAATATAAGCTCTTCCTCCTAACCCCATAGTCAAACCTTCTACCATTTGCGCGGGGATAAGAACTTACCTCCGTCGGCACTCCAAACCTGTGAAAGGGGCATTCAAAATGAGTCAAAACACTATATATATATATATATATATATAATGGGCTCATTTTCCTATTCATTTGCACGTGTTGATTTGATAGTTTTTGAGCTCTGGGACCCACGGTGACGGTTTTCGACGAGATTATAGTCAAAACATTCATGGTGAGATAGCGATCATGCCTCCGAGAGCGGAACGTCGACTGCAAGATCTCAAGTTAGTTCTTCTTGATTTACCGTTTTTGCACCCAAAATGTTAAAATGTCGAAATATTTGTCTTGGGGGGGTCATTTTTAGAAATGCTAGTGTTAATAGGGTCACTTAGGGGGGGCACCTAATGGGTAGGCTTTTGTTTTAGTTAAAATGGTCAATTTTTGTGTTTTTGAGCATTTTTAGGGCACATGACCCATTTGAACTCGCGGGACAAGACCACCGCCCTGAGTAGGGCAGCGGTTATGGGACCGCCGCCTTAGAAGGTGGTGGTTATGGAACCACCGCCCTGCACAGGTGGCGGTCCATTACAGAGTGTCAAAACAACACTTTACTTAACTTGTTTTTGCATTTTTAGCATTCTTGCATGTTCTTAATAGTTTTTCCAATGTAATTTTGATACTAACTTACTCCTTTTTATGTTTTTTTGGGTGTATGCAGAAGAAGGAGGAGTACATTAGATGGAGCTAGGAGAGGGAGTGTGATTGGCTCTCGGCAGTGTTGGAGGCACTCTCCCAGGAAGAGCGGGATACTCTCCAGAGGGCTGGTATATGGAGGATTGCACAGGCTCCTCATGTTACACTGTCACAATCACATATTGTGTGACTTGTTCTCATATTGGGATGCGGATCGAGAACACCTTCCGATTGCCAGGAGTTAGGGGTGAGTGGTCTATCACCCTGGAGGATGTTTACCATATATTGGGGTTCCGATCCTTGGGTGGCAACTGTCTCTTAAGACAGTTGTATCTAGATCACAGGTGGTTCAATGGGCCACCTACATGGGAGATGCGGTTGTATCGATGGGGTCGAAGAAGGGCGTGAGGATCCACTCTATTATTGAGTCAGACATTCCCTTGCTCTGCAAGGCCATCATGGGCATCCTTGCATCTAGACTGATTGGGGATAAGGGAGGGGACACCCTCTTATATTGTTGGGCCCCATTATTGCATAGATTGAGGGCCATGGACGTGTCTACACTTGGGAGCAGATATCCTCGGGACTACCTATCATGACTTATACAGGGTAGTCTGTTTATAGGGACGATTCACTGAGCCATCCGACTCTTGTCATGAGTTGGGTGTATGAGCACATTATCCCATATGGGAGAGGTGTAGAGGTGGAGGATCCCGAGGCTATCAGGGTAGTGAGGTGGATGAGGATGATAGTTCTCAGAGCACCCCACCACCAAATTAGTGGTTTCCTTAACTATCGTAGAAATGGATGCCACTCCTTATCAAGTCATGGCATGGGTATGGGGAGAGGAGACCATTACATTGATTACCTGCCAAACCACCAGCCAGTTGATAGACAGGGCGGGAAGTTGGAGATACACCCCTTTGACAGAGTTCCATAGTAGTTTGGCCTCCCCTATAGTGACATGCTTCCTCCGGTGGTGCCAGTGTATAGATCTATCCACGAGGCTCGGGGAGGTCCTAGAGGCTGGGGTTGGACTATTGTTATGCCCGGTACTCCTATTGCAGCCAGGAGGGTGGTACGTGCATGAGGGAGAGTTGGTGCTCCTCAGGCACCCTTACTTCAGATTGCTTCCGGTCCCACTCATAGCAGTGATGAGCCCATTGACATGGACTCCAAGTCTAAGGAGTTCACTAGGGGAGAGACCGAGGAGGAGACAGAGGACATGGAGATCAGTGAGATGGGTAGGGGGGATGAGAGTGATCCTGAGTGGCATGACACCCAAGAGATCCTACAGGCCGAGAGGGCTAGAGCAAAGCATAGAGAGGGTGACTCTGGTTTTAGAGGAGTTACTCTCTCAGGACCTAGGTGGAGATGGTGAGTCTGTTATGGGCCGTCACATTGCCCTAGACGTGGGCGAGGGGCACTAGTCAATGGCGGCGTTAGTGGCGGGCGTGGATCCTAGAGATCCTTCTTGGAGGCTTGGTGATCCTAGTGAGTTGTCACTCTTCTCCTAACATTTGTTTTAGTTAGACTCATCTTAGTTTGTTATTTCCTTTTGTTTTGTTTACTCTTGGTTTTATCCTTGATTGTTTTCTAACTTGTTTTATCCTCTATTGCAGTGATCTGCTGATGAGTGGTGAGACTTGATTCATCGAGTATGCACAGATACCCTACTTCTCCCCTCAGAGAAGACCCATGCTGAGCTTTCCATGGATGTGGGGGAGCCTTCAGCAGCTGGTAGGCATACTAATGTTTTTACCTCTGTCTGGCATGCGGCAAAGATCATGACCTCTCTCCACGTGGAGGTAGCTGGATACAGGATAGCCGAGCATTTGATGAGGAGTCATTCCCATAGTGAGACAACAGCTACTAGTCATGACCGCGAGCCCTCGGTGCATTTAGAGTGTCAGCGTAGCCAGGAGTCCTAGACGTGGTCGTGTGCCTTCTGAGGGATCCCATAGGGATTGAGAGGCCACTTGGCTCTTTTTGTAGTGACTCTTGCTAGATTGTTTATACGAGCATTTTGTATTTTCCAGGCTCATTGAGCATTTTGACCATGCCTAGTGCATGATGGCATTGTACATGAAACCTGATTATATATATATATATATATATATATATATATATATATATATATATATATATATATATATATACCTCTTTTTGGATCTAGATCTCTTTATACCTAGAGTTTTGTGATTCATTTCCACATGTATACTAGATGTTTATTAGAATTTTTGTTTTTATATGCTTTTCAGAATGTATGCAATGGAGAACAAATGTCACAAATGTTTTCTTTTTGTATTTCATGATGCTGATGTATGATGACACAGACACCATGTGATCTTGAACTTTAGTTTCTATAAGCAATTTTCGATACTTCATATTGTTTTGACAAAATGTGATGATGAGCTGGTATGATGAGCAGATGAACTTTCCCCACTCCTAACTCCACGCAACTAGTAATATGCGAGGGCTCACCACTGAGAGCTAGAAAGGGCACAAGCTATGAGGTGTGTTGAAATGGTAATGATGAGAGATAGACAAAGAGTTGGTGGAACCAAATTAGGACGCTACAAACCTATCCTACTCAAGTGACTCCATAGTTTAGAATGTGACTTGCTTTGTAGTTTATCTAGACTTAGATCCATAGATGGCCACTTGGTTGACAAAATCTGGTTTTCAGGGTTTTGAACTCTCTTGGAATTTTGGACATCTGATTCATTTGTTTTTGACTCAAGATTTCAAAGGTTTGTTTGAACTATTTGCTTATGACCTTCAATGTTTACTATCAAGAGGACCCCCTACACCTTGCCCCATGCTACTAGTAGGAAGCACGGGCTTATCACCATGGACAAGGCATAGGCGAGTAAAGGCATTTCCATCCTTTCCCAACCCTACGTCACTAGTAAGAGATGCAAGCTCAACACCGAAGGTTGGTAGGGCAAGGAAATGTGTAAAAGTAAAATTTTCTGTTTGATTTATATTTGACTTACTTATTTGAGAAAAATGTCAGAATGTTCTCATTTCCAAAGAGATATATATACTGGGATAGATGTGACACCATGAAGCTTCTAGAATAGACCATAGGCAAGACACCTATCCTAGGAAGAAACCAAAAGTGAGAACAAGCATGCAGGCCTTGGTATGGCTACCGTTAAGACTTTGTCATATCTTGCTTTAATTGATGAAATGATTTTGAAACAGTTGATGATGTTATGAAAATGAAGAAGTATGATTTGAATGCTTCTGCCAATACTATCAGAAGTTTGTAATGAATTGCTTAAGAATAAGTTCCTTGATCACAAAATTTTACGAAACGAGTGAACAAAATGAACCTAACTAAATGAATATGTAATGTAGATATAATTATACAAATAGTGCTGATGCTTCATGCATAAAACCAGTTTAAGATGCAAGGAATTGACTGATTCATTGAATTCCTCACCCTCCAGTGTGCATAAGAGATATGCACCATTTCCATAGTCTTTCATGACTTGATATGGGCCCAACCATTTGGGCCAGAACTTTCTTCCTTCGCCGGTTTTCTTATCGATCCGAGCTGTCTAGTCTTACAACTAGATCTCCTTCATGTATTTCTCACTCATAGAATTTTTTATTGTACTTCTGGCACATCCGGTCAGCATAGGCTCTATGTTGTTGTTTGGCATTTAACTTGGCCTCATCTAGGATTTTGAGTTGAAAGAGGCGTGCCTCCCTATAAGCTTCTTCGTCCAAAATCCCTTGTAATGAGATGTGGAGACTAGGTATTTCAACCTCAAGTGGGAGAATTACTTCTACCCCGAATACTAGTGAGAAAGGAGTTGCTCCTGTTGGTGTTCTTATTGAGGTTTGATGGGCCCACAAGGCCGGATATAGTTTTAAATGCCAATCTCGCTTGTTCTCCTTGACCGTTTTGAGGAGAATAGCTTTCAATGTTTTGTTTGTCACTTCGGCCTGCCCATTGGCTTGGGGGTAATAAAGAGAGGCCGTATGATGGTTTATTTTAAATTTACTACATAACTCACAGACCTCATCATTCTTAAAGGATGTGCCATTATCTGAGATAATGACTTGTGGGACACTGCACCTGTAAATGATCTGGTTCAAGATGAACTTGGCGATCACGGCACCTGGTACAGTGGTAAGAGGCATGGCCTCTACCCATTTGGTAAAATATTATGTGGCCGTGATTATAAAGTTATGGCCATCTATTGACAAGGGAGAGAATTTCCCTATCAAATCTAGGCCCCGTGTAGAAAAGGGCCATGGAGTCGTGATTGGTTGCAGAGCTTGTGCGTTGGCATGTGAATCTCGTGAGAGAATTCTTTGCATTTATGGCATCTGCAAGCACAAATTCCACTGTGTTGTGTTCTAGAGTGGGCCAGAAATAGCCCATCGATGTATTTTGTGGGTAGTGGCATGACCACCAAAATGGCCTCCACATATTCCACTGTGAGATTCGTAAAGAATATTTTTGGATTCTTCTGTGTCAACACACCTTAGAAGCATTCCATTGAAAGCTTTGCGATAGAGCACTTGTTCTATAATAACATATTTAGCTATGATAATGCATAACTACCTTCTTTGCTATGGCGTGGCACCTTTTGGATACGTATGGTCCATGATAAAATTGATAATATCAGTATACCAAGGACATACAGAGATGGGAGGTCTGGTTTTGATGTAATATATGCATTCATTAGGAAAGTCAAGGTCTACCAGATTGCCTCCGTCTAACGGGTTGTCGGCTAACCAATCTGCAATGATTTTTCCCTTAATGGATTTTTGGTTTATAAATGTTAATTCAAATTCACCCATTAAGGTTATGAAACGTCCAACCTTTTTAGACAAGGACCCTTGCATGAGGAATGTCCGTAAATGGTCCATTTTTACAATGACCCTTGTTTCTTGATTTAACATGTAATGTCTTAAACATTTTGTGGTGAAGACTATGGCAAGGCATTCTCTTTCTACCTACGTATAACGCGTTTCATAATCGAGAAACGTTCGGCTAATAAAGTAGACTACACATTCTTGTTTATCATCGTCTTCTTGAGCCAACATGTAGGCTAATGAGACATTCGTAGCTCATGAATACAAGATTAGAGGGTGATCCGGTCTAGGAGGCATTAGCGTGGGAGGAGATAGTAAGAAGTGTTTAACTACTTGAAGGCCTCATGGCATTCTTTTGTCCAAATAATGCAGCAATCCTTTTTCAACAAATTATTGATCGGATGAACAACAAAACTTAAGTCCAGGAATGAATCTTTGGATTGCACCGAGTTTTCCAAGAAATGATCTGATACCAGAGTCATCTGATGGTGGAATCATTTCAAGAACAACCTGGATTTTGGCTGGGTCAACATCAATCCCTCATGATGATATGATGTAACCCAAGAGTTTTCCTCCTGTCATGCCAAATACACATTTCTCTGGGTTTAGTGTGACTCCATATTCAATCAATCATGAGAGAATGATGCAGAGCACTTCAGGTGATCACAACACTTCTTGGCCTTGGCCAACAAGTCATCTACGTAGGACTCCACAATCTTATGAATAAGATCATGAAATATGTATGTCATTTCCCAGCTGGTATGTAGCGCCAACATTTTTGAGACCGAATGGCATAACAGTGTAGCAATAAGTTCCCCAAGGAGTTATAAATGTGGTTTTGGCTTGGTCTTGTTCAGATATTTTGATTTGATTATATCCTGAGAACCCATCCATGAGAGATAAAAGCTCAAATCCAGTTGTTGCGTCAATGATGATGTCAATGGATGGTAATGGGAAATCGTCCTTGGGGCAAGCTTTATTAATGTCCCAGGAAGTCTATGCAAATGCATATTTTCCCATTCTTCTTGAGAATGGGGATGATATTAGATACCCATTGTGAATAATCGACTGGTTTGATGAATCCTACTTGGAGAAGCTTCATCACCTCTTCTTTTACCATGAGAGCTACTTTTGGTTTCATTGGTCTTGATTTTTGTTTAATTGGCTTTGCATCTGGTTTGGTGACAAGATTATGTACTGCGATGTGTGGTGTAATTCTGTCATTTCTTTATAATTAAATGCGAAATCCTTTTGATGTTCTTTGAGAATTTGAGTGTGTATTTCTATTTCTTCTAGAGTTAGCGAAGATCCTAGTTTCAAGATCTTTGGTTCTTCCTCCGTTCCAATATTTATATCAATCGTTCCTTCGATTAAAGAAGCATTACCTTCTTCAAATTCAGGGGGCTGGAGGTAGTTCCAAATCTTCTCCATTCTCTATCTCATAAATATCAAGATTATTTTACTGGGGAGCTCTGCCATGGGATTTCCAAAGTAGGAAGATGAGTGCGGGATTAAGGAAAAATCTACTACGTGATGTGTGAGGTGTAGCTTTGCATAGGCATTTAGGTAGTCAAGAGTGACTCTATCACTGTCAATATGATCTAAGATAGAAGATTCTTTCTCAGCTATATGTGTTAGAAGAGGGTTTGTTGATATTTTCTTCACCAATGGTTCAGTACAAAGTGATACCATGAAATGTGTATCTTCCAATTCACTGCTTGGAGTGAAACGTGAAGCTGAGGTTGCTATTGAATCTGCGAGAAGGTTTTGTTCTCATGGGATTGCTTCAATAGATATGAAGTTGAATTCTTTGCTTAGATCTAATACTACTTGTTTTATAGAGCTGTAAGTGCTCAGCTCTAGTCTCATATACTTCAGAGACTTGGTTTGCGACTAGCTGCGAGTCTCCTAATACTCTAACATTATCGACACCGATCCTTTTGGCTATGATGAGGCCAAGGAGGAGAGCTTCATATTCAGCCCCATTGTTTGTACATTCAAAGTTTAACTTAAAGGCAAAAGGTAGAATCCTTCCCTCAGGTGAAGTGAAGATCACACTGCCCTCGGTTCCATAATGACATCTAGCTCCATCAAAGTGGAGAGTCCAATATTTACTAGGAAAAATGGATGTTGGGACATTTGTTACATCTATTTCTTCTGCTTTGGTTACTTCTACCATGCAAACTTCCTCTGCTGGAAGGGAACCAACTCCTAAGGTGCATCCCATACCTATGGAATCAAATGGTAGGAGAATTGGTAGATCTTGCTCCAGTAATTCGACAATTTTTGTGGTAGTCCCTAACGATACCATTTCTACAATGTTAGCCTCATTTTTAGCATTGGGATGCCCTTGACTAGGTTCGTAATTTCTAGTTCTGTTGTAGGTATCAAATTTTCTTCCGGTTTTGAGTCAATTGGTTTGTTAAGTTGGTTTGTTGGGAGTTCAAACTCAGAGTGAATGCCTGGCCTTTTCTTCAGGTCTGCTAGGTGTATATCAAATGGTTTTGGGTCACCTTTTGCTATGAATATCTTTCCTAGGTGCAAGAATCTTATTTCCTGGAATAACGTAGAAGGGATTGCCTTCATGCGATGTATCCATGGTCACCCGAGGATCATATTATAGTTGGTTTCCCAATCTATGATATAAAACTTGGTGAGGATCGTCTTGGGTCCTAAGGTCACTTGTAGTATTATAGTCCCAATTGAAGTAGCCTTGAGGCTATCATAACCTCTTAGCGTATTTCGTGTCGTGGAACAGTTTGTTTCTCCATATCCTAGCTTTTGAAGAAAATAGAAGGGGACTATATTAACTGCTGCCCCATCGTCAACCATTGCGTGTTTAACATAATTATTGTAAACCCACACTTGTAAATGTAAGGCTGGATCGCCTCTACGTGTAATTTCAGCCTCTGTTGGAATTTTGTTTATGTCAAATATAAACTCAGTATCCCTATCTGGCTGCCATGGAGGGTGGATATCAAAGTCTATATGGTTTACCTATGTTTCGGAAGGTGGATTGATGTTAATTAAGTGACCAAGACCTAATGCTTCTAAAAGAGAAGCCCTATGGGCGGGAGATTTTTTCAACAAATCCAAAAAGGAGATGTGAGAGAAGGTCTTCGTTAAGTCATTAATTAGATCATAAGCACCTATGGGTTTCATTAATGTTTGTTGACTGTTATCTGGTTCTAGTGGATAACTTGGATTTGGTTGAGAAGAATATTCTCGTGTTCTTGTTATGGCTTCTACGTGCAGCTCAGTATCTAACTCCACTAGACCAACTATCTTGGTTCATGGTTGAGTTCCTAGTTGAGGTGCGATGGGTGGATTTAGTGAAGTTGAGGCTTCATGATCGTTATTTCCTACCATTACACCCTTGTTCATCCCATTTGGATTTAATTTATTGTTGTTATTGTGATTTGGGAGTGGATCATTAAAGATCTTGAGGGGTGCGTTTTGAGGGGAGACTGCTCCCGTGAAAGTGTTTGGCGTGGGTGTCACAGAATCTGTTAAGAACATGTCTATGAAGAGTTGTCTTTGTTCTTCTGGAAAACGTTGCATGAACTTATTGTAATCACAAAGCAAGTCCTAGTGTCATGGCCTCAAATTTTGTGGAAACCACAATACGAGTTGGGATTATAGCTCCTAGGTTGTTGGTTTGGAACGTGTTGTGGTCCAAAACTTTGATTAAACTGTTGAGTATTAGGATTAAAGTTTTGAGTTTGTTGCCTTTGGTTTTGGTTTTGATATCCAGTTGAATTTTGACTTGGACCCTGTGTCTGGATTTTCCATTGTTGTTGTTGTTGTGGTGGTGGACGATTAAAATCCACCGCATTGATTGTCAGAGTAAAGTTGTTATTTCGTTGATTGTTAACTGGTGGTGGAATGTTTACAACATTTGCTCTTTTAGCTTGGTCAGTAACTCCATCTATTGTTACTCCGTAATTTTTGTTAAGGATTTTAGGTCCTTGATTGGCATTTGTTGTATTAGGATAGGTCGTAGTGTTTTGATTGGGGATGATTAATCTCCCGTTTGTTCCATATGTCTTACAACCACTATCTATTGCAGCTTGATCTATTCGAAGAGTGCTCTCGAGCACTTCATCATAAGTTCTTAATGGGAACTTGGACTTCTTCCTTTATCTCTCTATTGAGAGAATGAAAGAATAAATCACATAGTTCCATCTGATCCATGTTTGGAGCACTCACTGAAGAATAGAGGATTGTACGCCATCTTTGGATGAAATGAGCAATAGATTCATTGTGTTCTTGCTTAATATGCAAGAATTCCCTGATCCCTATTCTCAACAACTTGTTCATGTCAAAAGCCTTGATGAATTCTGACATGAGTTGTTTAAATGAATGTATGGAGGCTTCAAGTATTCTGTAGTACCAATTGAGGGCAATACCCTCTAAATTTTTGGGGAATATTTTAGCAACAACCCCATCCCAAGGGAGCAGCTCTCGAATGGCTGTGGCATAGGCCTTGATATGTGCATTCGGATCTCCCTCCCCTTTGTACTTGGGTAAATCGGGAAGAGGTCTTGGAAGCATGATGCTTCATATAGTGAAGTCTAGGGGTTCTTTCAAGTATTCTGAGTAAGTCCCTATCACATAGGTTTCGACCATTGATGGTGCCTATTGAGGGGGTGGAGGTGGAACGGGTTGTTGATACGGCATAGCATATGTATTTGCAGGGACATAAGGAAATCCCTGTGGTTGAGTGAACATGCCGGGAGTAGAGAACATGTCTCCCTGTGGTGATTTTGAATACATGTTTAAGTATGGAGGAGCATTGCTCTGGTATAGGTTGTTTGGTGCTAAGCTGGGAGGTATCATATTTTCAGCTGGAGCGGCGTTTGAAAATGTGGTTCTAGTTGGCGTTTGCTGTGAATATTGAGGAGGCATGCCCAACGTGCTTGTTCCTGTGAGGAGGTCTACTTGGTTGGGATGATGTGGAGGATTGGAAGTTCCTGCTTGCATGAACTGTGGATTTTGATTTCTTGGGAAAGTTCTAACCCTCTGACCTTTTCAACTAAGGCTGAGATGACCTCTATTGGTGAAGACGCGGTATTTTTCCTTAGTGGCGGTTGTTGTATACCTTGAGGTTGTATAGGCACGTGGTACCCTGCTATGAATTGATCATTACCCTGCCAAGCTTCACTGAGGGAATTTCCCATAGGTGGAGGGATGGGGGTGTTTTCTTGGAACGAGACCTCGGGTTGTGTTTGCAAACCTCCTATAGGTGGGTACATAATTTGAGAGCATTGTTCACTCCTAGCATAACATGCTAAATATTCCTCATCTAGAAATAGATATGGATCTGAATGTCTACTGATTTGTGGTCTGAGTAACATTCGAGGAGATGACCAGATTCTCCAGTGAGTGTCATGTTGTTTGAACCTGAAGGCTCTGGTTGTTGCGTTTGAGTGAGCTGATCCAACTCCTCTATTTGGAAAGAAGAACTAAATCTAGTCCTTTGAGGTGGAGTTTGTGTTGACAATTGGTTAGCTGAATAATTGTCACCCCATGTTGAAAGCGAGGGTGATGGTTGTCTATTTAATTGATCATAGTATGCTTCAAGACCTAGGAGAGGTCTGCCATATGTGTCATATCCCGACATATTCGGGGGGTATATAAATACCGAAAAATAATGGGAAGAAGCGAAGGTGGAAGAAAGAAAGTGGAACACTTGAACGAAAATGAAAATGTGAAAGTGAAGCAGTTGTTCCTTTCACGTCGGGTTCACCAATTTTGTTTGGTGAAGCTGATGTGAAGGCTAATGAGGTAGAGAAGATGAAACAGTTGTTTTTTCACGTTGGGTTCACCAATTTTGTACGATGGAAAAGTGACATGCAAGCATGCGAATCTACAAGTAACTCTTCCTCACACTCGACCTCCTGAGGTCGTGCCGAGACATGCCGATGGGGATGGAATATACAGGCTACTGAAAGAAAAGTTTGATCTCTTTCAAGTCCTCCTATAGTCATATGGATATCTATCAAGGTAGTCTATAATTTGGCTGATTTGACCGTAACGTGTGTGCTTTGTCGTCTTCTAAGTTTGATCTCTTTCTTGTAGGTCGATGTTGTTCGGAAGACCTGAATTCTGAGATTTTGGTCTATGTCGGCTAGTGCTGCGGGAATATTTGGTTGAGGCACGATTGGCTCAAAAACGTATTCCCTGGGCTCTCTAGGTCCCGTGATTTTCATGCAAAAGATGATACAATTCTAACTAAAGAAAAGTAAACTGATTATGCAAGATATATTTACAAAGCATACATATATTCCTCTATTTTTTTAATTTTTGATAGAATATTTAATAGAATTAAAAGAACAACTATTTAATATATTCAGAAAATGACAACTAGTCTAATAACAAAATTAAAACAAGCAAGGTAGCCTGGTATAGCTACTTGCCTGTGTAGTTGTGATTTTAACCTAAATAGCTAGATAACTGATTAAATTAAATTGAAAGACTCTCGATCCTACCTCAAAAGTGAGGAATGAATCATAGTTTCTTAGAAACTATCAATCCCCATAGCTTCAGTGCAATATCGAAAGTGAATTTAACTGAAATGAAATAATTCACTACTCTATTTGATATGTTTTAACTAGAAATTTTGACAACTCAAACCTAGCATTTATAGAATAGTGGCGAATCCAGTCATGTGTGATTTTGTCCCCTCAGTGTGATCTCCTCATTCCTTTGTGTTCACATGAATCCAGAAAAGTGTGTATATGCTAGCATCAACAGAAGAAGGTGTTCGAACAATGGCAGCTTTGGGTATAGACCGAATACAATGCGAGTAGGAGAGGGATAACACAAGTGACAGAGCTTGGCTTATGCAATTCCTAGCGGGATCTATTGCGGGAATATAACACAAGTGTACCGAGAGATTCTAGACACTACTTCCTATGAAGAACACAACCTGCAACTCTAATGGATTCCAAATTGAAATAAAACTACCTTACTCTAACTGATTGTATGAAACAACAATGAAACTAAAACAAGAAGATCACGTGGCCTCTAAATAGCAGAAGAAAACTAGCATGGATGCAAAACATGAAACCAAATGAATTCTAAACAAGAAACTGAAAGACTAAACAATAGAATTGAGAAGGTGAGGGGCCATTTGTTTGAAAACAAACCAACTATTTATAGAATTCCCATTCACCAAAGGGTAACTTGGAATGGAACTCTTTTACCATTAAACAATGGAGAAACACTATTACAGGGAACCAAAAACATAAATACAAGCTAAGGCGGTTGAGAAAAGCTAGTAAATGTTGAAAATTCATGCAAGTCGCAATCAAAGGAACGTGTTGGAGAATGCGTGAAGGACCGCCTGCCCTAAGCAGGGCGGTGGTTATAGGACCCGCCCATAGCTGGCGGGCGGCGATCACGAGACCACTACCCTAGCAAGGTGGTGGTTTCAGAATGAAGGTCAAAAATCCAAGAAAATGGGGGCAAGGGATAAAACAAAGCACAAGGAACTTGGATAAAGCATTTGGGATGCTAACATATACTTCGCAAGCTTCTCTAGATCCCGAACACCTTATGAGGTGACCTGTATCATCATTGGGGCATGTGTAACATCATTCGATGGTGCAGTACCCTACAATTTTGGGTATGTATGTAATTACCAATACATGTGTCGAGAGGTTTTTTTCCTTGGAACATATACGGGTGATGGAAAGCACAAATAGGTTGTATTTTGTTACTCAAAGAAAAGAGGGTCATACTTGCTTCCTTACCATTTTCATGTGGAGGGTTCACATTTGAGAGAAAATAATTCAATGTGGCACATGAAATTTTACAAATTTTAATGTTTGATGTTGAATCTCGGTAGTCATATGGCCCATATGAGGTGATTAAAGAAAGGGTAGTGGAGAAAAACAAATCTTCCACAAAAATTCAACATGAAAGTAAATCCTGCTAGAAAATGTGAAAAACACAAAACTCTTGGGATGACGTAAAAAAGTAATGGATGAAATTTCTATTGAGAAAGGAATTAGTTTTCAAGAGTTATCAACAAAAATTTTGGGATTACATTCATAGAAAGAGGCGAGAGGCATTTCAATATGACAATTTTAATGCAAAAGATGATAAAAATCCCTTTTTCTAAAAACATGCCAAAGCATCTATATATTTATTTATGAGATAAAAATTGGACAAGGTCAAAAATAAATTCCTTTTAGTCTATGAGGTGGGACCTAAGTGATCCAAAAGTTGTTTTAGAGTACGATTCTATTCAGAAGATGTAATTTTTATTAGATTATGGAATGGAGCGTATCTATAGAGGAAAATAATGATGAGTAGTCGACTCTTAGGAGGAATTACACACTCCCATTTCTGGGGGATATAACTATATAAACCAATTATGAATGAAAACATGAAATGAACATATACTATAGGGGAAATTATAGCCAAAAAGATTATTTTTATTGGTGGTGGTTTGGGTTCAACATGATAAGACATTTGGCTACCACCAGAGGTAAATCCTAGATGAGGTTTCGAAAGGTTAGGCATTAGAGATTTAGAGAAAGAACCACTACATACAACATGTTCTACTCCAATCCATTGTTCTACGGAGTCAAATCCTCAACATATGTTTTAGCCATAAGTTGAAAATTTAAGAGGAGGAGTTGGTAGTGAATATGTTAGTATTAGTATTGTTGGTGGTTGTAGTGATGGTAGTAGTAGTGGTTAGAAATTACCACAACAATATATTATTCTAAAGAGGCCAATATAGACAGTTCATATTGGCCAACAAGGACCCAAGAAGAGGCAAAAGATAGAGACATATACAATTAATCTTACACAAGGTAGCATTACCTCAAGGAAATTAATTATAGAAGGTAGTGCCACCCCTCAAAAAATTGCTAATCCACGGGAAAGTCCCCAAAATTTCAATTACTCCTTCTCCATTTAAGCAGTTCATTCCTCCAAACACCTCAGGTTTTGATTACCAAGTAGATTTTTCCCACAAATTAGAAACAGATGAAAGAAACAAGAAGTAAATGCTACTAACTACTGTAATTTCAGATCCTTCCACAATTAGGGTATTTCCTACATATAACCTAGACACATATAGTATGGAATACATGTATGTTGTAACAAAATTTGAATAAACCAAGCGATCAAATGATTTGGAGTGAATACGATGTAACCACCCTTCAAATGGATTTTACTAGAACAAAATCTCGTGAAAAAATAATTGTATTAAAAAGGAACAATGATTTGGTATACATAGCATTATTAAAAGAAAACAAAAGAGAACAAGTTGAAAAATAAAATTCAAAATTTAGAGTAAGACCTAGAAAATGAGAAAGAAAACATAAAATTGGTAGTTAATAAGACCGGTGAGTTGGAAAAGAGGATAAAATCATTTTCCTCTATGGATACAATCATTGTGAATGAATAATCACATGTGGAACTGGAAGAAATGAAGAAAAAGTTACAAGAAATGACACATAATTATAATAGATTAGAACAAAGGATCGGAGAATTCCAAGAGGATTTGAAGACAGAGAAATAAAAACACAAAAAATGGGATCATAGCCTAGAGGAAGAAAGAAAATTCAAGGATAGATTGCATAAGGAAGAGAGATAGAGAGAAATGAAATATTGCAAAAGGAGTTTATGAAACTACAAAAGGAAATACAATATTCCAACACCAAACTATTTGAATTTTATAAAAATACAATGACTAATATGATGGATAATGTTTGGGGAAATAAACAAAAAAATTGATGATTTGATTAGATTATTTGAATTCATGGATGATCTGCGGGGAATCTACGATAAGATCCACAAATACATAAGCGATAGCGAGAATGGTGATGGGTTCAAGAGAGGATACAACAAGGAAAATTTTAGAAGCTATTTATAAATTCAATGACATGGAATTGACATCCAAATAAATTCAAAAAAAGATTGATTCCTCAATAAAGGCATCATATAGCATTTAAAATTGTGTGATGCTAGTAAAAGAACATAAATTTATGAATAAGTTTCAAACAATGTTAAGGGAGATGCATTGAAAGGTACAATATCTCACAAATCTTGTTTTTCTAATGCCTTTTGTAAAGACACGCCAATTCATTAATAATGATGCATTCTAGAAGAACATGAAGGAAAAAATGATGTAAGAGAAGAGCCAAATTCACGAGAAGGTAGATGATATAATTTTTTTGGCTTCATTAAAGCATTGATAACATTGTGCGTAAGTTTGCATACAACAATAAAGGAAAGATACACTTTCAGTTATGAATTGCTAACAAAGTTATATGTCAATCACTCGATGTACAACAAATTGTAATTCCAATAGATGAAGAGTGGAACATGTTACATAAGACGAAATAATTAATAATTTTGAAAAATGTTCCATTTGTTGCACTTTTCAATTTTTTTCATACAAGGCATGTCTCAAGCAAGTTGAGTGAGGAATAATGTTATTTTTCATTTCAATACATAGTGGTTCACAAAAATGACAAACCTTTTATGTTAATTCTTTATAGGTGTATGAGAAACATAAGTGTTTTTTTAAAAATGGTTTTCTATTGTGAAGAATACAAATCAATGCAATGTATTTCAAGTTTCATTCTGAAGACTACAAATCGACACTGTGTTTTTTTAAAAAATACAAATAAGGAAAAAGATATTATCATAACAATGTACTAAATATTTGAATATATTATATGAACATCTATATCACATATCCCGAATGGAAGCTTCAATGTATTGATGGTGGATCATCTCTATCATTTTCTTGACCAGTTTTCTAACTTTCACTTTGTTGATATTCAACTACTCTGATAGGATTTGTCTCTTGTATTTGTGGCATTGTTATCATCCCATCTCTTTTCATTAACCGACTTACATATTGTCAAAGTTGTGTCATAGGAAAGTTATTCACTTTTTACCGTGATGTGTAACTTATCAAACACTTTTCTAAATTTTTATCAAGCATGTTTCATAATTTTGACCTTATAAAGTTCAAGGCACTGAAAATTATCTCATCTTCAACTAAACCCAAAATATTTGTTTTACATATCTCAACCAATGATAAAATCTCGGACATGGTTTATTGAAAAATAGTACTTAACCCAATTTTCTCCATAATCGTATTATTGCTCCACACTCTAAGCGATTATCCAAACATTTGAATTTCCCAATCATTATAGAGGTGAATTCATGGGATTTATCAATCAAAATATCCTTTCTTTAAATACGGAATATGCATTCCATTGATATTAACATGCTTAAAAACATGTTGAATCAATGTAGTCAATCTCTTGTGGTAGTCTTCCTACAAATATCTTTCATTTTGGACACTATTCCAATAGGTGGGATTTACTAAAGCCATTTCTTCAAGTAAAGCATCCATATTAAAACGTTCCCTTATTTCTTGTAGTAGGGAAACTACAAATTCTATTAACCTTACCCTTATCGATGATACTGATGTTATCAAAGAGTATCCTGTGACATTTACGTTCTCAACCTTATTGGATACTATTTGAAATAGGTGCATTAGTATTTCATATCCACGTAAGAAAGCACATACTTATCCAACAAATTTGAACCTCATAAAGCTACTTGCATTTTCAATATTTATGAAATTATTCCAATCATCAAACTTTAGACCTGAAAAATAAGTCTCATTGATAAACAATATTCTATTGTTTGACAAACACATTTCCTCAAACTAGAAAAATAAATTATATATATAGTTATTTCTTAGGCTTGTTTAATTAAACAATGATTTTTATCTAACATGGTTATTTCCTCAAACTATTTTATATGCTAGATTCATTTTATGAGCCATGTCACAATGAATGGAAATCATATAACGAAAATGAGATATTTGGATTCTTACATATCGATCATTATGATGAACTTGCATTAAAAATTTCCCATATGCCCCAACACATACCAGATTTAATATGATTGTAGACTCATCCATGCCATCGATGTCCTTCAAACTTTTTATCATCAATTCGAAAGGTTTTTAGCATTGGATTTCTCTCTCATCTTGTGAATAGAAAGTAATTGAGGTTGTCTCACATGATTCTCAATAGTATAAACATGATTACAAACCCAAGATTATTATCTCCTGTTGTAACCTCATCAATAGACAAAAACACATATCGCAAGAATTAATTTTCTCTTTCAAGTATTCTTTCTCAACCATAACTATGCATTTTTACCAATCCCAACCACTACTTCGGACCATTGAGAATGATGAAAGTGTGGGACACCAAGAAAATATGACAAATTATTATTTTTAGGTAAATATGTTATAGGGACGACCTCTTTTCAGAATGTGAAAAATAGTATCTAGTTGATCCATTTTACTTAAAAGCCTGTTTTGAATGAACTTGTTGATTTGAAAGGTAATTGTCCCTCAATTGTCTGCAATTATTCTTTCAGTTCTCTTGTGCTTTACTCAAATTCTTTTTCATACCTAATATGTAAAAAATCATCCATAGTTTTCCATCGGCAACAATCTTTACAACATTGTCTATAGTTTACTTTTCATATATCTTTCCTATGTGCTTCTCAATAGTCTCAATTTAAGTTTTGTTGTCTTTTCCCTACCTAATTTCTAGCTCTAGATTGTATATTTTCATTCTTTGGGAGGTTTAGAATAATTTTCATTTTAAATAGTAAATACTTAGAAACCCACTCTAACTTGAAACTCCTTCCCAAGTCCCATTTTCTTTCCTTTCTCTTTCTTCCAAAAATAGGTGTCCTCTAAGTATTTGTCATGCTGGAATTTAAATTTCATTGAACACCTTAAGTTTCAAATCCAACATTAAATTGTGTAGGTGATAACATCCTAACACTAGAGTGGAAATGTAAATCATCCATTGATGCAGTTTCAACTTCATTCAATGGGATGTCTTCAAGGGGAGGAATTTCATTGTCATTGTTATTGAAAACATCAGTCATCAAATCATCAATGAACTCATTCTTAGTTTCATTTCGAATGGAATCATTATCCTTTGATTTTGTTGGTCCTACTGGAGAAGGATGGAATTCCTTACGTGGTTTCTCAAAATAAGATGTTATTTTTTAATGTAAGTACTAAGAGTTGGTGGAATTGCTTTTTTCCAGAGGTTTCCTTTTTAGTTTCCATTTTCTGAATCTTGTAAGGAAAATTTTGATTTAGTAGTGATGGGATGAAAATATACTAAGGAATTACAATGTTATGACACTTGTGATACCGTAAAATCAAGAAGTTACATAAACAACTTATAAAAGTAGATAAAACAATACAAAATGATAGAAAATAGGTTTTAAATAGACTTACCTACACTAAGTTCTTGTAGAATGTAAAGCTGTAATGTAGTAGCTAAAAAGATCTTGATTTATTTGATTTTTGTAAGAAAATTATAATATTACGATTCACTAAATCTTTTTACTATTTCAAAAATTCATAAATTGACAAATCAGAATAGATTAGAAAAATCGTTGAACTTTGCATAGTGAATTTACAATCTATATATATATGGTGATTTAATTAAAGTTGTTAAAAAAATTTGAAACATGTCGGCGAATGAGACCAAATGGCCAAGAAGGTTCCATATATTTCTGGCGATCAATAATATTTTAAAATCCCAACCTATCTATCACACAAGGATTCAATGAAAAATATATGTTGGGATTAGATATCCATTCGATAGTCGCATGGGACAAATTATTATTTTTGAAATGTTTTGGCGAAACATGGTCACTTCCATGGTTCTAAAAATTCCAAATTCATATTGAATTCCTACTATTTTCGAAATTACAAATAATTTTCACTAAAAGTTTCCTATGCAAATAAGAGCTAATAAAATGATTTAGAATTAGACTTAGGCCAAAATTAGTGTAGGGACATAAGTGACAAAATCATATATAGGAATGGTGGGTGCTTATTGTCCCACCTAGACATTTATTTCATGGGGGAAACAAGTACAATACATGTTGAATATGTTCTCAATGACAATTTTTATCAAATTCGACACACACTCGATTCTGAGTTCTACCCAATATATCAAGAACAAAATTGGTGGAAAGTATCATACTTTGAGAAAGGGAAATAATTACTATTCTTTTTCAGTTTACATAGTTTATCGGTATCAAAAAAGGAGTTGTACAGAGAATATGTAGGATAGTGATATGCTTAGATAAAATGTGTCATCTGTGGCTAGTTTCTATTGGGTTTGTGACCATTGGTAGTGGCATTTATTAACGGGAAGAATCAGAGGATAGAGGGAAAATCCTATAGATATCCCAATACTCTTTCCCTTGGCAACATGATGCCTAAATCCTAAGTATAATGACATGGAACCTAAATCGTTAGTATATTTAAACCAGTTTGGGAATTGATCACTATTGACTCTTCCAACCATCTCCAAGAAAAATACAAACAAGAACAATTATATCTCTTATCTCATGATGTGAAAGGGTATTCTACTATTGATTCAATTTTTTTCATACATACTTCTATATTGATTTATCCAAGTTAAATTTCAATTTCATAGACAATGAGAATTGACTACACTTATCTTCATTTGTAGGTTTGTCCTTGTCCTAACAAAGGCAACACAAATGGAACAAGGAGTAATCTTAAGCACAAGAAGCTCAAACAAAGGCAATATCTAGGTTACAAACTTAGTAATCATTTCTATTATGCACATGAGGTCACCCCAAGGTTTTAATCCCCTCTTGGATTCCATGATACATATCCTACTGATGTTTATTTAGCATGTTATCGGTTGTAATATCTTTCAACACATTATTAGTTATGACCTCTTTGGATGCTTAAAAGGTACGCTCTTCCTATATAATTTATGTTATTGATGTAGACACCAAAATTTTGCATCACTACCCTCTTCACCCCACATTTTCTATCTTTCACCATGGTCACTCATTCGATTTTCCCCTTTCCCTCTTAAATCCCATTTATTCGAATTTCCCACTTTCCTACATTATCCCATCATTTATTGTATTTCCATATCTTATTTGAATTCAATTTTAACCCCATTTAATTAATCCATAATCATATTTATTATCCTAATCACATCCCATTTTGTAGACACAAAATCATGCACTTTAGGCATTATTTAGCCTGATCTTGTACTACTATTTAGAGGGTTCTCAAGTGAAGAAATTATTAATTAATCCCACATTTTGGCCATCTTATTTTTACCTTTTATTTCATCATTCCCACGTATTTCCTATGCATACCCACTATTTTGTATTTTTTCAGTCATTTTAGCTCAAGCAGGGCACTCGAGGCCTATCTTGGGGCACCCAGAGGCACCCTCGTCCCACCTAGGGTTCCCGGTCCATTTTCTTCTTTCCTACCTCTTTTTGGGCCTCTTTTTATCTTCTTCATAGTCAGCCATGTTGGGGTTAGTTATGAAATTAGAGCAAGAGAACCCTATAAATATAAAGTTACAAGACCATAATGAGGGTCCTAGCGTCACATAGTACTATCACTCCATATAGAGTTGCATCCATTGCATCACTAGCATCCACATAATGACATGCACCTGAGGTAAGGAGATCTACATCAACACACATAGCATAGGGGTAGGGATTTTATTTTATTTCATGAACACATGACATTACATTTTCTCTATTTATTATTGCTCGTTAATTCATAAAGTGTGAATGCCACAAGAGCACCTAGGGCATGACATGTACACACACACACACACACACACACACACACACACACACACACACACACACCAAAACTACATTTGGGTCTGAAATGTAGTGCAATGCTCAAATTAGTAAGCCCATTGTTGTGGCGGTGAGGTCGATCCACCCATTCATTTTGCATATTTTATTTTTAGGGTTTTGATACTTCTTTGTATTTTACAGGTCATTCCTTCATCTTGCATTATTTCACACACTCGGCGCGATTTGACAGATCCAATGCAACAAACGAAACAATTTTAGGGCATCTTGACACACTATTGAAATCAAATTACGAGCATTTATAGAGACTAGGGTGCCCGGGGTGCCCTTGTACCTTCATGGGTGCTACAGGTCTCCTCATATCCGACCATTATGGGACCTTTGTGTGATCGTTATTGCTTCCATAATTTATATTCAAACCTATGGCCACCTACGACGACCTCAAGCAATCAGATAAGTCATTTCCTTTTACATCCTTATACATTTAAGGTTTTATTTAATTAGATATAATTATTTAAAGTCATTTCCATACTTTCTTATCATAGCTTACAACGCTTTAGTCCTCCTATATTAGATTAACTAGTTTGTTATACTTCCCATAGTTTAGTTCAATTTTAGTTCATCATTTTGGTGAACCCAACGTCCTATCATGGGTAAGAATAATAGGAAATGGAATTCTCCTAAGTCTCCAATTACTCTACAATTTGATATCTGTGGTCATGCTTTTTTGACAATCCTATTGCTCCTTCTTGCTATAGACCTTTCCCTTCATTCATTCAACTTCCATCTTATGATATGGATCCTAGAGCTATCGATGTTGTTGTTTCTGCTTATTTGTGCACTTTTGATCCACGATACTTTAGCACAACTTGTCGCAAAAATATAATCTCTTCCTCCTAACCCCATAGCCACACCTTCTACCATTCATGAACCACAAGATCATTTCCACTTGTTTGTTACTTCTTTAGTGTTTTGCATAGATGGTTCTATCGATGCCATAGTGGATCCTACTTCTCCATCTTGTACGGTTGAATCTCAATCTCTCAAAGTTCCACATGACCTAGTTCCTACTATTTGTATAATTGATAAGATCCCTTCGACTCGTCATTTACTCCCGATACTATCAATTATATGGTACTCCATCTGAGAACCTACTCCACACTACTCTCTTGCTTTACCACTCTCTACACCACATCCCCTTATAGACAATCTACCACTTGAGGGTGCCATTCAGGTGATCAACGCAATATCTTCCTCTTTGCCTACCGATATTACTACTATTATTCCATATCAGGAACCTTTACAATACATGGATGTTGTTCCATCATACACGCCAACATCACCCTCTTTAGTGTGTTCACCATTCACTTGCACCCTCTTCATGAATAATTCTTATTGGGAGCACATACCACTCGACACTTCATGTATGACCATTGTATGTTCACATGATGGTCTCTCCCAAATTGGTTTTAACTTTGTAGACCTCCATCCTCCTTTATGCAATTCACATTTGTATCATGGATCCGTTATTCTTATTGTTGCCTATGGCTCTGCGTGTTTTCCATCTTGTAGTTCATCTTGCACGTTATCATACCACTTCTTTGCTTACTCTTGGAAAATCTTGGTTAGATTATATCGGTGGCACTCTAGATCCTAATCATATTGATATAGCATTTCCCATGCCATTTGGCATTGTGTGCATTTTTGTATTTCCTTCCTTTGTTATTCACCTAACTTCACTATTTGGTATGCTCAAGGTTTTCCTTTACCTCCCTTTATGGATGAACAATACACCATGGTCATGTATATCTTACGCACTCATGGTTATTTGGATGACCTACCACATACCACTACTTATCAAGTTTCCACGCCATCCCATACAATTTTGACAATAATGTTGATGACCTTTTAGATGATCTTACTTTTCCTTTATCTCCTTGCAATAGCACTAATCCATCACCACCTCAACTATGCCCTATATCCACCCATTTAGTCGATGAATTCCACCTTCGCATTCATCCATCTAATACACACCTATTGGATTCCATACACGCATTGCAAACTCAGTGTCAGTCAATGGAAGTCATGATTACATCTCTCATTGTTGAAGTTGAGAAACTTAAGGTTGTTTCTCGATCTCATGTTGGTACTCATGATCCACCTCATACTCCATCTACCTCCATTGTGTGCCCTCGTTGACCCTCCAAGTACACCATTACCTCCACCTCTCATCTTTCACTCTAACTCTACGACATAATATGTTTTTGTTTAGCTCCTTAATCATAAATGATTACTCTACCACCTAATCATCGTTATCCTCCTTCTCAATGAGTACACTACCACGATCATCCATATTACCACTATCATCGAATCCTGGACATCATACCAATGGTATTTGTTCTTTTCATGCCTAATTACAAATCTTGAACAACTAGTAATTTTTTTCTTTGATGTGTAACCGTATCCTATTCACCATCCAACCCATTAGGCTCATTCATCACGTAAGTATTTAGTTAGTACTACTCAAGTGCCTTCTCAAAGCAACAAATTTTTGCACATAGTTCATTGTCTCCCCCACTTCGAACTCAATGCTACAGCATGTTCCTACATCCCACTCTTCCTCATTCATTCATTCTTCATGCGCATATAGATTCCATTCACCAACACCACGTTTATCTACTATATTACCACTATTAGATCGTGGCCCTCCACTTACACTATCATAGGCATCAGTTGAGGGACCCTCGTCCTTCACCCTCATTGGTTAGTTCATTCATATTTCCTTGGGGGCATGTCATCTCCTTTCCTCTCCCCATTCTCATCATCACATCATCATATTTCATCCTTATTTCCTATCAACATAGCATATCACCCATCATAGCATTGTCATTACCCGATGACACACTTGTGCTTTGCTTCACACTTGATTATTGAGGGATTACCATTACACTGAACCCTACACACCACATCATAGACAATAGATATTACATTTCATCCTACATTACATTTCTTGCACCATTCATTCTACCTCTAATTCTACATTATCCTAGCCCGCATCTATGCATTACATTTATGATGGTACGTACACACTTAGTCACACTATACATTACACATTTTCTTATCATATGTTTTCTATATACTATAACAATCTTCATTACCTATGAGTCTTGTTTTACATTTCATCCCTACATTCTACATTTTCCTAGTCCTTTCCCTACATACCACATACATTATTAGGCTATCCATGCATAGCCTCTACATAACATTGTCACACCTGTGATTTTCCATATACATCCTACATACTATGCTAGATTACATTACATATGGGTTTATATTTCCATTTAATCGTTACATATTCCATTTCTATTTACACATATTATTACACTTTACACATTACACATCCTACACACCCTACACATCCTATATTACATTTCCCACACACTGTACATTTACACACCATATTCATCACTTGTTTTTTTATACTACGTAGTCTTCTACACATTTTCATCAGCACCCTATGACACACTTTAGTTCCTCGATCCATACTCGACTACCGAGGGTTTACCAATCAAATTAACCTTACAATCACCATGCGACATTTCCCATATTAGTGACATACACCTTAGGTTAAATTGTCACCTATACTATCATCTTATAGTGGTATACACCTTAGGTTACATCACCACTCCCTTATTATTCATCTCTTCGTGGCATATGCCTTAAGCGAAATCGTCACACATTCTATCATTTTGTAGTGGAATACACCTTAGGCTACATCACCACTCCCTCCTTCTATCTTGTAGTGATATACGCTTTAGGCTAAATCGTCACATATTTCCCTTCATCATGTAGTGATATACGCTTAGGGATAAATCGTCACTCATTTATTCAATAAGTAGTGGTATATGTTTAGGCTATAGGGTCCACACACATCTCTACACATGTCGCATTTCATCATCATTACATATACACACTCACCACAATGCACTAGACACAACTAACACTACTCGATCAATTCCCGATCACACACTCTCATTTATGGTTCATTCTTGATTTGTTGAGGGAAAAAAATGAACCTCATTGCATACACTTTCATCTAATCGAGGGCCACATTTCTCATATCATTCCATCTTGCATTCCATTCCATCCATCCACAACATACTACATTATCTTGGGGGCATTTAATTTTGCTTACTAATGTTTTGCATGATCACTTTACTACACATGTTATATTGCTTTCTTATATGTCATTATCATACACACATGCGTGTTCATGAATTTTTTTAGTGTGATCACGAGACACGGGACTTTTACAAGTGGTATGGATGCTCACCTTCTACCCTTCCTATACTGGTTCGTTGGGGACATCCACATTCATCTTATCCAAGTGTTATTGTTTCATTTTGTACTTAACATCTTATATTACTTGCTCATACACGCTTTGACATATTGGTTATTGCTCTAATATGCTAATAGGTGTTCCATGTGTAGCACTTGTTTTGCAGGATTATACATCTCCATGACTCCTTGTTTATTTATTTCTAGTTTTTACGCCACTATTTGCCGTTTTATGCAAGCTTTTCCCTTTGCTTGTGTGCACACTTTCTTGTTTTTTACGGCCATGATGGCCTTGCATGTCTTACATCATCATGAGTGATGTCGCATGTTTGCAACCCACTTTGTGTAGTCTATTTGTTTTCTTGCATGTTTACACTACTTTGTTTGGTAGTTACTACATTGTCTGTGTATTTTACACTTGTCTTATTGCATGCATGTGTTTTCGGACTAACACTTGTTTTGGATAGTGATCCCCTTTTTTGTGCGCCTTGGTTTCTACCAAGTTCTTTCCCTTCCCCCTCTAAGGCGAGTTCTATAGGTCATAGTGTGGTAGGTCCTCTTTTGGGGCCGCATTCTCCTTTAAGCGACATCGCATGCACCCATAAAAAGGGGGCATCATTGAGGGTTTTACATACTAACACAACATATTTACACCGGTTCATTATAGTGAACTTTTTACCCTTGGCATTGTGGGTTTACATATAGTGAGTGAGTTCAAACCAATCTACAAACTCCATACACAACAACCTCTATAGAACATGGTGTCCTTTGGCATTTTGCTAGGCAGTTACAAGCTTGGAGGTTACAATGGGTGTGCCTCCATACACTACTTTGTCCAGTGGTGTAAAATCACCCAAAAAATCAGGACAATATAGATACCTCTTCACACATTTCAGCAGAATCTGTTAAAGGTTGGAGGACATAGAGCATTTCCTCCTATACTATTTCAACCGAGGTAGAATGAGATCACCCAAAAAACTTGTGATGGTACATGATATCCTTCTACACCTTTTCTCTCGACATGGATCAGGTGAAAATGTTCCATTTACACTTTTCTTTTCGTATATTTTACATTTTCATACTTTACACATTTCTATACACATGCGTATTTTACAAAGCATTTTACATAAATACATATTTGACTACTTCATTGTTTTCTCCTTGCAGTCCGGCCATATGAGAAAGAAAGAGTCAAATTGGGGACAACAACAACAAGGAAAATGAAGAAGACAATGACAACGACAACATGCCACAACATAACTTGCCTTTACTAACCATGTAGGTACACTACACACCATAGCAGCATGATTACACACGCGCGTTTCGCCCTAGGTCCACTCTCATCACGTTTTATGCACATTTTTCATCTTTAGAATCCACACTCCACTTTTTTTTTCATTTCATGCTTGATTCTAGTCCATCAATACGTCTCTTCTACACTCTACATAGATATCAGGTACGCATCTCTATCTACTTTATGTTACCAAACGTTCCACTCACCAACATAAAGTGGGGGGAAAATGTAGACAAAAAATCATGGACTTTGCATATTTTATATTTATGGTTTTGATACTTCTTTTTGTTTTACAAGTCATTCCTTCATCTTACATTATTTCACACACTCGGCATAGTTTGGAAGATCGGGTGTGATAAACAAAGAGAATTTCAAGGCATCTTCTGCAACACTTTCAAAACTAGATTATGAGAATTTCCAGAGACCAGGGCACCTATTCTATAGATTAGGGTACCTGGGCACCTCACTACCTTCCTAAAGCTCTGGTCTCCTCAAATCTTTGAGATTTGACCATTACTGAGACCTTAGAGTGATCATTACTACTTCCAGAATTTCTGATCGGACATGTGGCCACCTATGGTAGTCTCCAACAATCGTTAAGTCTTTTCCTTTTACATTCTTACACATTTAGGGTTTTATTTCATTAGATATAATTATTTTAAGTCATTTCCATACTTTCTTAGCATAGCTTACAACATTTTTGTCCTTTTATATTAGATTAACTAGTTTTTATACTTCCCATAGTTTAGTTCAATTTTAGTTAATCACACTTATCATCCCTAAACATATTCATTAACCTCTTATATCCTCCCTAAGCACCCCATTTATCATCTCTAGGTTCTCACCTACCATCATTTAATATTTTCCTATCATTTATCCTCCATATATGCTCCATTTTATCCTCCCTATGCCTTCATTAAATTATTTCATATTTCCTATGCATTTATTTAATATTTTCTTACATCTGACCTACCTTTATTAAATGTTTTCCTATCCTCCACATCCATCCAATCATCCTATAAATACACCCATACCCCCTCCTTCTTAGAGAGGGAGAGATCGAAGGATGTAATTTGGAGATCAGAAGAGGGAATTCTTTGAGAGCTTAAGGTATTCTTGTGGATTTTTTGTGTTTACTTCTCATCTTCAGTCCAGTCGCCGTTGACTTAGCCCAATCACCATCGACCCTATCTCGAGTTATCAAATCTATCCATTCTCTCGCATCCTTTATGTTTCCATAAATTTCCCATATTGGATCTAGATCTAGTATATTTTATTGGTTTCTGTCTTGAAATCTAGATCTAGCCAGATCTAGCCACATAAGAGCTTACGTTTTGTTTTGTAGGTTCCTCTCATCCAACCCTAGTCACCGTCAACTAGTAATTTATAGTCCTAGGTTGCCATCGACCCAGTCAAGTATGGTTTATTTTATGTAAATTTATATTAGATCTACTTCTATTATCTTAGATCCATTTTTTCGTTTCTATTATCTCATATTATGCATTTTATATCAGATGCATATCTATTTACTTTACCTTCTTTTATCAACACTGAGAGGATGACATCTATGTAATAAATTTTACACTTCTTTGAGCCAACTTAGTGGGCAACCCCCATCTACCATCTAATCCATTTTCTTTCTAGTCATCTTTATTGTGCAGATTATCGAGCTTGCAGCAAGGAGGAGCTATCTTTGCGCTTTGTCCACATCATCATCGTCATCTTGAGGTACCTTAAACCCTTGCATATTTTGAGTTACTTATTTCTTTTAGTACTATTTCAATAACCTTAATTGGAAGAGGAAATTTTGTCAACATTCTATCATGCCGATTAGTGGGACCACCCTTTTAGGTGAGTCTCTTACATTTCATTCATTTTCCATATTTCTTCTATTTTCCACTAACATTGTAGGTAGAGGCTTTGATTTTTCTTGTTCATGTTGGGATTTAGATTGTATGGATTTTAATCTTCATTTTATTCATCATAAAGATCAAATAAAAAGGAAAAAATAAAACCAAGTATTCCTCCTTTTGTCTTAGTTTCTCCTTCTTGCATCGCATTTTCTCTCCTTGTGTGTTTTTCTCATCGAACCTCCACATTTGGTTTTGGGATTAAAACAAACCTCTTACATTATTTCTTGAAAACATAATATAAGTATGGGTTTAATTGGTTGCATTTCACACTTCTTCACACACATACAAACAAACTCATCAAATTTAAACATCAAAATAAACCCATACCAAGGTGGACCGATTGGTATTTGATCACCTAATAGGAAAATTGTCATGGTGTTCGGATGCATTATAAATTCTCAGCACAAACTTGGGCCTCACTTACCTTTGGGTATATTGAGGAAAACATATCCATAACTACCCAAAACAAGCCTTAGATGAACATCTCTTAGGTACTCTCATTATCCACCTTTTATTTTTCTCATATTTCCTAATTAATCATGTTGTTTCTTGATTTGTTTGTTAAAAATTTCATAAACATATTTATTCTCATGTCATGCCTATTAATACCCTTTCTTAAGAGAAGATGATGCAACAATATAATATATCCAATGAAATTCCTTCCTAGAATGACCTTGAGACCTCGCCTTGGGTCTCCCAACCTTGTGTTTCCATGGCCTCTCAACGTTTTGAAGACTATGTCATCCAAATTGATTCCCATTTGTAAACTAATTCTCATATCTCTCATCAGTCTCTTTCCCTTGATTGGTCACACCGTCATCTCGTGCTCCTTTAGAAACTCTTAGGCCTCCTTCTATCCCCATTTATGCCTTCGTATTTTGTATCTATCCCATATCTCTCAATCCTATCAATCCACTCAATTGGTGGATCTTATTCCACCCCTATCACTTTATATCAACAGTATCCCTAATTCATCGATATTATCACTAGAATTCCTATCCAACCATCCCAATCTACTAACATTTATACTTCTCATGTGCCTCAACAATCAAATATTTCCATCCAATCCCAACCATCCTATCATGTTCCTACTTTCCAACATCACATATTCCCCCAACCAACTCAATCTCCACCCCTTAATTATATCCCCTCTTATCAAACATTCCCTTCAAATTTAACATACCCCTAAGCTTATTTACATCTAAGATTATTTACATCCTTATCCATCCACTTCTCATGTTGTGCAGCCACAACCATCTACCTCTTATGTGGTGCCTTCACACGAAACTTTTAGACCATCTTCTAATTATACCCCCTTGAGGGGAATCTTACAGTTCGATCTTGATAAGTTGATGGTGGTTCACCTTATCACACTTCCTCTCATCCGACCTATTGACAACTCACACCCCAAACCCACTTGGTATCATGAGGGTCACTATTGTAAATATCATCAAGTCATGGGACCAACATCAAAAAAATTCATTCTTTTAAAGATCTCATTCAAAAATTATGAATAAGGGGATCTCCAAATAGACAATTCTATCTCATCTCTTAGCCAACCCCTTTACATCTTCAAACACCCTTTCCTAATCCACCATTGAAAAATAAATTTCCACTTTCCACATCTTACAAATTTAATTCTTATGTAGTTGATACTATACATCAAACACCTTCATTCTTACCTATCTAATCTACCTCATCATCTACCCCTACCTTAGACATTGTGCCTATGAATTCTTCAATATATACCCCCATATCTACATCAACCATATCCATGACTACCACACCTATCACATTAAATTCTAACACTTTTTATACATCTACATTTATTCCTAACCTTACCACATCCACATTGACTTTAACTATACCTACCACTTCATCCACATCTATCATGCCCCAACCTATCATATCTAACCCCTTATCCACATCTACATCAAACACACCTATCACTACATCACTTACATCCCTAAACATCCCAATTATACCCACCTCCCTATCAATCCCAACTACCTCTATATCTACCACATCAACAAATTCACTTACGTCTACCTTGAAATCTTCATCACATATACCTACATCTTTTCCCATGGCCACATCACCTATTTTATCCCAATATTCTACACTTAATCCTTCAACATCTACCATTTCCACATCTATACCTACTACCACACCAATCACATCTTCTCGATTTGAAAACATATCAATGCTACCCTTGAAACATTTATGAAACAAACACCCCCACCTAAGACAAACACAAAGGGTATTTGTGTCTCCTCTACAAAACCAATTGTTTCTATATTTACTAATCCAAAACCTATACAAACCACATCACACATAAACCTCATTAATCACATCATACAAACACCTTTTTCTCTATAAATATCCACCCCTACACCACAATATTTAGATCCTCCATTTCACATTATTACCATCCATGTAAAGGGTAAACCTTATCAATCAAAACCTAAGACTCTTGGTAAGCATCCCCAAAGGTCTCTTATGCATCCTCATAAGAAGTTAGATCTTACCTCTCCTCAGCAATCCAATGTCACAAAATCCATCCTAGGAGCACCCCCATCTATTTTAGGGCCAGGTCCTTCATCTAATACATCTCCCAATGATCAATACAAATCCAAAGAATCTAATCCTCCTCATCCCAAATTTGTTTCATATTCTAAGACATCAAATTTACCCATCCAATGTAAATTCACTCCTTCCCTAAATCCAAGTCAAAATATCATTCCAAAACCTAAGAGATCTATCTTTCTCCTAACACTTCAATTGGGTCATATATGTAGATACCCTTTGATATTTAATTTAAATATCTAACATCATGCTTCCTCATATTAAATATTTTAATCCTCATAGTAAGAAACCATCATGGTTTGATCCCAATCTCATTTGCACCTATCATCGTACCCTAGGTCATGACATTGAGCATTGTAAGGCCCTCCAAACCATCATCTATGATCTTATTGAGGAAAATGAATCTCTCATCCAAGGGGATATTCCTTCTCCATCCACCACAACCAATCCAATTCCTATTTCTACATCCCCATCCATCGAATTTTTTAAGTCTCCTCCTTCATCCACATCATTCCTCCTAAAGAGGGTCCTCCCTTGTTCATCAATATTGTTTGTCTTGCCAATCACCCCTATGATCCCCAACCATCTATCTAATCCAAATCCAAATTTATCATCAACATTCCTTCTAATGATCCCATCTAATCTCCTTTGACATCCACTAGCTCATCTATATCTAAGTTGCCCAATGTAATATAGTCTCTTTAACTAGGGAGAATATTCCCATCGTTATTGATCCTCTCACATATTTTTCCTCATACACACATCTTATCCACATCAATTCATCTCCCTATCCATCCAAAATAATCCCTTAATTTTGGGGACTTCACTTTACGATCGATGTATCATTATATTAATTCATCTTCATTCTTGACATTGTCTTATTTACCTCATCCAATATTATCAAACCCATCTCATCCGATCTCATCCAATTTATTGTCTCATCTTAGACAACAATATATCTATCATCTCATCTCATCCTAAGTCCACATTTGTGGCCATATTTGTGCCTTTTTTGGGGCACCATATTTTCATCAAAATCCACCTTTGTGACCATACTTGTGCCTCTTTTAGAGCACCATATTTTTCATCCTAAGTGCACCTTTGTGGCCGTATTTGTGCCTCTTTTGGGGCAGAATATTTTCATCAAAGTCCACCTCTGTGGCCATAGTTGTACCTCTTTTGGGGCACCATATTTTTCATTATAAGTCCACCTTTGTGGCCATATTTTTGCATCTTTTGGGGAACTATCATTTTCATCCTAAGTCTACCTTTATGGCCATATCTTTTCCTCTTTTAGGGAACCATATTTTCATCAAAGTCCAACTTTGTGGCCATATTTGTGCCTCTTTTGGGGCACCATATTTTTAATCCTAAGTCCACCTTTGTGGCCATATTTGTGCCTCTTTTGGGGCACCATCTTTTTCATCTTAAGTCCACCTTTGTGGCCATATTTGTGCCTCTTTTAGGGAACCATATTTTCATCGAAGTCCACCTTTGTGGCCATATTTGTGCCTCTTTTAGGGAACCATATTTTCATCAAATTCCACCTTTGTGGCCATATTTTTGCCTCTCTCATGGCACCATATTTTCATCCAAAGTCCACCTTTGTGGCCATATTTGTTCCCCTCTTGGGGGCACCATATTTTCAACATAAGTCCACCTTTTATGGCCATACTTATGCCTCTCTCACGACACCATATTTTCATCCGAGTCCACATTTTTTGACATATTTGTGCCCCTCTTGGGGGCACCATATTTTCATCATAAGTCCAATTTTTTTGGTCATATTTTTTCCCTTCTTGGGGACACCATTTTTGCTCACCCAAATTCCACCTTTGTGGCCATTTTTTTTTATCTGGGTACCATATTTTCATCCTAAGCCTACTTTTGTTTCCATATATTCATCTCGAAAGGGACACATTTTCTTCACTTCCTCAAGGGTAGAACATAGCTTTTATCTTTTCTCATCTATCTCATTGTATCCTATCTTTTGTAAGCTATCAGTTTATCCTATCATGACTTTAATGTTGGTGACCTCGTCCTTAAAATAAAATCAAAATGTCACTATTGTAGAAAGGAGACAACGTGGGAATTTTCCCCTAAATAGATTGGACCTTACATTATCATGTATAAGTATGGGGGGAGCCTATCGTTTGGCCTCTCTTGATGGTAAACCAGAAGTGGAACCACTTAACACATTGCACTTACGACCATTCTACTTTTAGCATACCTACTAGTGAGCACTTAGTCATATCCTTATATAATTTCTCCATCATTAGCCTCTTCCATCTATCATTGTAATGGTTTGGAATTATGTGGTCTACCATCAATTTCCTAGACATGACCTTAAATATGGGCACCATGGCTCTGTCCATAGCATTTTCCTTATGGATATGTTCTCCCTCTTTGGTGAGAACTTTGTGATCATTACATTCATCACCCTCTTGTTTACCTCTTGGAACCATGCTAAGGGTCCTAAAGGTGTCTCTTGTACATCCATTATCCCCTCCTAAGTGGTATACCTAGCTATTTCTAGCTCTTCCCCATGTTAAATTCAAAATTCATAGAATCTCCTATCAAAATTAAATGTTATCAAAAATCAACTTGCTCCCTCGAAGGACATCTGTTCATGTAAAAAAAATCAAATAAATGTTTTGATCCTCGAAGTACAACTATCATATATATCATTTTTCCATTAAAAAACATCTATGTATAAAGTATACCATACCCTTGAAGGATGGATACTCTCTTGTATCATGGAAGAAAGGGATTCCCGCATTGATCAACCTTTTATTATATTAACATCCTAAGAAATCTTCCCGCATTGATAAGCTTTCTCATAGAAAACTTCCGCATTGATTAGTTTGTTCTCTTTCCCCTACCCATAGTTGTGAATATGACCTAGGGAAATCCACTTATGGAGAACCCTCTTCCTGCGTACAAGTTATATCTAAACCCCTTTTTCGTGTTGACATTAGGTTTATAAGCTCACTCATCCATCTTTCCCCCTTGATCTTTGGAATAACTATTGTTGGTTATGTGTTAACACTTTCTTTGGCCGCATATGCATTGCATTACCGAGATTCATGTCTTATTTACTTCTAATGAAATTAGTGGCATTATTTCCTCGTGCATTCCTTGATATGATGTAGTATCGTTTGAAATATTTGGTCACCATCTAAAGAGTCGTATTCCTTTTCTTTTATCTAATCTAATCCTCTATCTTCCATTCCCTATCTATTATCCTAACATCAATTCTACATCATATGATCCATCATTTCATCTATGTGTGACTTATCTTATCTCATCCAATCTGACATCTTATCTAATCTTATCGATCTATCTTATCTTATCCATCTAGTTTGATCAATATCTATTATCTCATCTCATCCAATATATTGTCTCATCCATCATCCTATCACACCTTATCTATCTCATCCAATCTTATCCAATCTATCTCATCTTAAGTCCACTTTTGTGGACATATTTGTGTTCCCTCTCGAGGAATCATATTTCACATTTTCCTATCCCCCCTTTTGCCATATTTTTTGTCCTTTTTTGGGGCACCATTATTTTCATCATCATCCTCATCCTGTTTGGATGCATATTCTTCACTGATTCCTTATGTATGAAGGATTTTGTATTATTTTCACATTTGGTTGCACATAATTTTGATGTGTGCCTATCCCCATTGGTTCTCATGACTTACATCCTTTTGAATTTTTTTCCCATTTGATTCCATCCATTTCATAGTGATTTTATCACACTCGTTGGTCTATAGGACATTGTCACCATCTCCATTGAGAGTGCCCTTTGTTCCTACCAAGTGATATCGAATCACCACCATGTTTTCATTTTTTTAAATCCTTCTTTCTTGGGGCATCTTCCATTATCCCCTCATCTTCTTTTCTCATCATTTCCATCCTTCTCATCTATCTATTTCAAACTCATCATAAATTCCCCTTCATGTCATAGAGCCCTAATTTGAGGGGGGTCACCTCATCAATACTTCTTCATCCTTCATCTTAATTCTTCATCTCTCATCATTTTTGTTCTATGGCTTGTTTGCACAAAGAACATGACAAAAAGGGGAAACTTTAGACACCAAAATTTGGTATCACTACCCTCTTCACCCCGCATTCGCTATACTTCACCATGGTCACTCATTCAAATTTCCCTTTCCCTCTTGAATCTCATTTATTCAAATTTCCCACTTTCTTAAATTATCCCATCATTTATTTTATTTCCCCATAATTTATTTTAATTCACCGCTAATCCCATTTAATTAATCCCTAATCATATTTATTATCCTAATCACATCCCATTTATTATCCCTAAACATATTTATTAACCTCTTTTATCCTCCCTAAGCACCCCATTTATCATCTCTAGGTTCTCACCTACCCTCATTTAATATTTTCCTATCATTTATCCTCCCTATATGCTCCATTTTATCCTCCCTAGGCCTTCATTTAATAATTTCATCTTCCTTATGCATTTATTTAACATTTTCCTACCTCCCATCTACCTTTATTAAATGTTTTCCTATCCTTCATAACCATCCACCCATCCTATAAATACATCCATACCCCTACTTCTTAGAGGGAGAGAGATCGAAGGATGTAATTTAGAGATCGAAGAGGGAATTCTTTAAGAGCTAATAAGGTCTTCCTATGGATTTATTGTGTTTACTTCTCTTCGCATGCCTAGTCACCTTCGAATTAGCTCAATCACCATGGACCCTATCTCGAGTTATCAAATCTATATATTCTCTCACATCCTTTCTGTTTCAAAACTTTCCCATATCGATCCAGATCCAATCTATTTTACCGGTTTCTATGTTCGAGATCTAGCCACATAAGAGCTTGTAGGTATCTTTTGCAGGTTCCTCTCATCTAACCCTAGTCGTCATTGACTGGTCATTTATAGTCCTAGGTCATCATCGACCCAGTCAGGTATGATTTATTTTATGTCAATTTAGATCAGATCTACTTCTATTATCTTAGATCCATCTTTTCAATTTTTGTATCTGAGATTCTGCATTTTATATCAGATCCATATCCATTTACTTTATCTTCTTTTATCAACATGGGGGTTGACATCCACATAAGGAATTTTACACTTCTTGGAACCAACTTATTTGGGAAACCCCCCATCTACCATCTAATCCATTTTTTTCTAGTCATCTTTGTTGTGTAGATTATCGAGCTTGCAACAAGCATGATCTATCTTTTGCCCATCCTTATCATCATCGTCATCTCAAGGTACCTTAAACCATTGAATATTTTAAGATATTTATTTTAGTGCTAGTTCACTAACCTAAATAGGAAGAGGAAATTTGGTCAACATTTCTTTGCTTTGGTGGGACCACACTTTTAGGTGATTCTCTTGCATTTCATTCATTTTCCATATTTCTTCTATTTTCCACTAGCATTGCATATAGATGCTTTGATTACACTTGTTCATGTTTGGATTTTAGATTTCTTGGATTATAATCTTCGCTTGATTCATCTTGAAGATCAAATAAAAATGAAAAATGAAAACCAGGTATTCCTACTTTTTCTTAGTTTCTCCTTCTTGTATCGCATTTTCTCTTCCTTGTGTGTTTTTCTCATCAAACCTCCACATTTGGTATTGGGCTTAAAACGAACCTCGTGCATTCTTGCTTGAAAATATAGCATAATTAGGGGTTTAATTGGTTGCATTTCACACTTATTCAAACACATCCAAACACACTCATTAAATTTACACATCAAAACAATCCCATACTAGGTGGACCTAATTGGGATTTGATCACCCAATAGGAAATTCATCGTGGTGTTCAGGCTGTGTTATAAATCATGTATAGACTTGGGCTTCATGTACCTTCGGGTATATGGAGGACTCTATAACCATAACTACCCGAAACTAGCCTTAGATGTCCATCTCTTAGGTACCCTCATTATCCACCTTTTATTTTTCTCACATTTCCTAATTAATCATGTTATTGCTTCATTTTTTTGTTAGAAAATTTCATAAACATATATTTTCCCATTTCATGCCTATTAATACCCTTTCTCAAGAGGAGAAAATGCAGCAATATAATATGTCTAATGATATTCCTTCCTCAAACTTCCTTGAGACATTGATTTGGGTCTCCCAACCTTGTGTTTCCACGTCCTCTCAACTTTTTGAAGACCATGTCATACAAATTGATCCCCCTTTTGAAACCAATTCTCTTATATCTCATCAGTCTATTTCCCTCGACAGTCACACCTCCATCTCCTGCTCCTTTAGAAACTCTTTGGCCTCCTTCTAGCCCCATTTATGATTTCCTATTTCGTAGATCTCCCACGATCTCTCAATCCTATCAATCCACTCAATTGGTGGATCTTATTCCACCCCCATCACCTCATATCAACACTATCCCTACTTCATCGATATTATCACTAGAATTCCTATCCAACCATCCCAATCTACTAACATTCCTACTTCTCATGTGCCTCAACAATCAAATATTTCCATCCAATCCCAACCGTCCTATCATGTTCCTACTTTCCAACATCACATGTTCCCCCAACCAACTCAATCTCCACCCCTTAATTATATCCCCTCTTATCAAACATTCCCTTCAACTTTAACATACCCCCAAGATTCTTTACATCCTTATCCATCCACTTCTCATGTTGTGTAGCCACAACCATCTACCTCTTATGTGGTGCCTTCACACGAAAATTTTAGACCATCTTATAATTATACCCCCTTGGGGAATATTAAAGTTTTATCTTTGATAAATTAATGGTGGTTCACCTTATCACACTTCCTCCCATCCAACCTATTGAGAACTCACACCCCAAAACCCATGTGGTATCATGAGGGTCATTATTGTAAATATCATCGAGTCATGGGTCACAACATCAAAAAGTGTCGTTATTTTAAAGATCACATTCAACAACTTATAAATCAGGGGGATCTCCAAATAGATAATTATGTCTCATCTCTTAGCCAACCCCTTGACATCTTCAAACACCCCTTTCCTAATCCACCATCAAAAATCAATTTCCACCTTCCACATCTTACAAATTTAACCCTTATTCAGTCAATACTATACATCAAATTGTCACCTTCCATATTTTACCTTCCGGACTTTTTGGATAGTGCACCAATCAAATTATTCTTAAGGGGGTTTTGCGAAACTCGCTTATGTAGCTTATTTTTCCCTTAATCCATTTTGATGATAATTATAGGCCAAAATGAGTCACATAGATGCCACATATTTATGTTAAATTAATTAGTTAAATTACAAAAAATTATTCCAAAATACAATTTTTAATTACCTTTCTAAAAATATACTTCTCATTTTTTTAAATATGCTTTACTATTTTATTTATTTTTTCCAATGTATGGTATTTTATAACAACTAGTAGTACACTTTCAACACAATTGAAAAATATTACAATACATAAAAAAAATTGAATTTTTTTATAATTATTTGAAGTCTTCTTCATACTTATGAAAAGAAATCAATTTCGATATAAATATGGAAATATATTGTCATAAACATATATACGCCCTAATCAAAATATCTTCACTAAAAAATTAATTAAAAATATATATAATTTTTTTCAGAATGCAATATTTGAATCAAAACATGTATCTAAAATTTCATGGTGAAAAAATAATTTTTCATTAAAAAAACACGACGTCAACACATTGTTTCTCTAGTACAAAATAAGAAAGAAAATATCAAATTAATTAAGAAAAGGATCATTTTTTTTCTAAAAATTTTAAAATATATATACATGTATTCTACACTCTAATCACAACATTTTGTTAGTTCATGGAATTTCATAAATGTGTATGGTTTTATGGCAATAGCCTCTGGAATTTCAATGAAACTAAAAAAATCATGTTTATAAAGGTACAACAATGACAAAAAAGTGGGACACACTTATATGATTTCACCCAAACATAAAGGGTATTCATGTCTCCTCTACAAAACCAACTATTTTAACATTAACCAATCCAAAACCCACATAATCCACATCTCACATATACCTCACTAATCTCATCATACAAAAACCTCTTTCTCCATCAATATTCACCCCTACACCACAATCTTCGATCCTCTAGTAGATATTATTATCATCCCTGCCAAGGGTACACATTCTCAATAAAAACTTAAGACTCTTGGTAAGAATCACCAAAGGTATCTTATACATCCTCGTAAGAATTCAGATCTTACCTCTCCTTGGAAATCCAATGTCACAAAATCCATTCTAGGAGCACCCCCATCTATTTTAGGTCCAGTCCTTCATCTAAGACATCTCCCAACAATCAATCCAAATCCAAACAATCTAATCCTCCTCCTAAATTTGATTCATCTTCTAAGACATCTAATTTACCCCTCCAATATACATCCACTCCTTCCCCTAAATCCAAGTCAAAATATCCTATCAAAACCCACAAGAGATATCTTCCTCCCAACACTTCAATCAGGTCCTACACAGATACCCTTTGACATTTAATTTGAATATTTGCCATCATGCTTCCTCCTATTAAATATTTTGATCCTCATAGTAATAAACCATCATGGTTTGATCCCAATCTCATTTGCACCTATCATCGTACCTCAAGTCATGACATTGAGCATTGTAAGGCCCTCCAAACCATCATCTATGATCTTATTGAGGATAATGAATCTCTCATCCAAGAGGATCTTCTTTCTCCATCCACCATAACCAATCCAATTCCTATTTCTACATCCCCATCCATTGAATTTTCTAAGTCTCTTCCTTCATCCACATCATCCCTTATCATCTCTCCTCTGCATATCATTCCTCCTAAAGAGGGTCCTCCCTTGTTCATCAATATTATTTTTCTTTTCAATCACCCCTATGATCCCCAACCATATATCCAATCCAAATCCAAATTTATCATCAACATTCCTTCTAACAATCCCATCCAATCTCCTTTGACATCCACTAGCTCATCTACATCTAAGTTGCCTAATGTAATATAGTCTCTTTTGTTGGGGAACATCTTCCTCTAGTTATTGATCCTCTCACATCTTTTTCCTCATCCACACATATTATCCACATCAATTCATCCCCTATCCATCCAAAAAAATCCCTTGATGTTGGGGACTTCACTTTTCGATTGGTGTACCATTAGGTTAATTCCTCTTCATTGTTGACATTGTCTTATTTACCTCATCCAATATTATTAAACCCATCTCATCCAATCTCATCTAGTTTATTGTCTCATCTTAGCCAACCAATCTATCTATCATCTCATCTCATAATAAGTCCACATTTGTAGCCATATTTGTGCCTCTTTTGGGGAACTATCGTTTTCATCCTAAGTCTACCTTTAAGCAATATTTTTTCCTCTTTTAGGGCACCATATTTTCATGAAATTCCAACTTTCTAGTCATATTTGTGTCTCTTTTTTGGGGCACCATATTTTTCATCCTAAGTCCACCTTTGTGGTAATATTTTTCCTCTTTTGGGGCACCATATTTTTCATCTTATGTCCACCTTTGTGGCCATATTTGTGACTCTTTTAGGGAACTGTATTTTCATCAAAGTCCACCTTTATGGCCATATTTGTGCCTCTTTTAGGGAACCACATTTTCATCAAAGTCCACCTTTGTGGCCATATTTTTGCCTCTCGGGAACCATATTTTCATCCAAAGTCCACTTTTGTGGCCATATTTGTACCCCTTTTGGGTGCACCATATTTTCATCATAAGTCCACCATTTGTGGTTATACTTGTGCCTCTCTCGAGGCACCTTATTTTTATCTAAATTCCACCTTTGTGGCCTTATTTTTTCCCTCTTGGGGGCACCATATTTTCATCATAAGTCCACTTTTGTGGCCATATTTGTGCCCTTAATGGGGATTCCATTTTTCTCATCCAAATTCCACCTTTGTGGTCATGTTTTTCCTTCTCGGGGCACCATATTTTCATCCTAAGCCCACTTTTGTGGCCATATATTCATCTCATTAGGGATGCATATTTTATTCACTTCCTCAAGGGTAGCACATAGATTTTATATTCACTCATCTATCTCATCATATCCCATCTTTTGCAAGTTTTCAGTCTATCCTATCGTGACTTTAATGTTGGTGACCTCATCCTTAAAATAAAATCGAACGTTACTAGAAAGGAGAAAACGTTGAATTTTTTTCCCCAACTAGATTGGACCTTACATTATCATGCATAAGTACGGGTTGGCAGCCTATCGCTTTACTCCTTGATGGTAAACCATAAGTGGAACCACTTAACACATTGCATTTTTGACCATTCTATTGTTAGCATACCTACAAGTGAACACTTAGTCATATCCTTAAATCATTCCTCCATCATTAGCCTCTTCCATCTATTATTGTAATGGTTTGGAATTATGTGGTGTACCATCACTTTCCTAGGCATGACCTTAAATATGGGCACCATGGCTCTGTCCATAGAATTTCCCTTATGGATATATTATCCCTATTTTGTGAGAACTTTGTGATCATTACATTCATCACCCTCTTGTTTACCTCTTGGAACCATGCTAAGGGTCCTAAAGGTGTCGCTTGTACATCCATTATCCCCTCCTAAGTGGTCTACCTAGCTATTCCCAACTCTTCCCCATGTAAAAGTCAAAATTCATGGATGATCCTATCAAAATTCAAAGTTATCAAAAATAGACTGCTCCCTTGAAGGACAATTATTCATGTAAAAAAATCAAATAAATAGACGAATCCCTGGAAGGATGGCTATCATGTATATTATTCTTTCCATTGAAATCATCTATGTATAAAGTATACCATACCCTAGAACGATGGATACTCTCTTGTATCATGGGAGCAAAGGACTTTTTTTGCATTGATCAGCCTTCTATTATATTAGTATCCTAAAAATCTTCCCACATTGATTAATTTTCTTATAGCAAAATTCTCGCATTGATCAATTTTCTCTCTTTCCCCTACCCAAAGCTGGGGCATATAAACTAGGGAAATCCACTTGTGGAGAACCCTCTTCTTGCGTACAAGTTACATCTAAACCCCTTTTTCATGTCAACATTAGGTTTATAAGTTCACTCATCCATCTTTCCCCTTGATCTTTGGAATAACTAACTATCATTGGTTATGTATTGACATTGTCTTTGGCTGCATGTGCATTGCATTATCAGTATCCCTTTTTATTTACCTCCAATGCAGTTGGTGGCATTGTTTCCTTGTGCATTCCTTGATATGACGTAGTATCATTTGTACCCTTTGGTCACCATCTATCGAGTCATGTTCCTTTTCTTATATCTAATCTAAGCCTTTATCTTACATTCCCTATCTATTATTCTAACATCAATTCTACATCATATGATCCATCATTTCATCTATGTGTGACTTATCTTATCTCATCCAATCTGACATATTATCTAATCTTATCAATCTATCTTATCTTATCCATCTAGTTTGATCAATATTTATTATCTCATCTCATCCAATATATTATCTCATCCATCATTATATCACACCTAATCTATCTCATCCAATATTATCCAATCTATCTCATCTTAAGTCCACTTTTGTGGCCATCTTTGTGTTCCCTCTCGGGGCATCATATCTCACATTTTCCTATCTCACCTTTTTGGCCATATTTGTGTCCTTTACTAGGGCACCATTATTTTCATCATCATCCTCGTCCTGTTTGGATGCATATTCTTCATTGATTCCTCGTGTATGAAGGATTTTGTATTATTTTCACATTTGGTTGCGCATAATTTTGATGTGTTCCTATCACCCATTGGTGCCCACAACTTGCATACTTTTGAGTGGTTTCCCATTGGATTCCCTCCATTTCACAGTGATTTTCACCCGCTCATTGCTCCGTAGGACATTTCCACCATCTCAATTGAAACTATCCTTTTTCCCATACTCGAAGTGATATCGAAATCACCGCCATGTTTTAATCTTTTTGTTTGAATCCCTCTTTCCTAGGGCATCTTCCATTATCCCCTCTTCTCCTTTTCTCATCCTTATCATCTATCTCTTTCAAACTTGTCATTGATTTCCCTTTATTTCATCGATCCCTAGTTTGAGGGGGCACCTCATCAATCCTTCGTCATCCTTCATCTTAATTCTTCATCTCTCATTGTTTTTGTCCCATGGATTTCTTGCGCAAACCACATGACAAAAAGAGGCAAATGTAGAAACCAAAATTTAGTATCACTACCCACTTCAACCCACTTTCGCTATCTTTCACCATGGTCACTCATTTGAATTTCCCCTTTCCCTCTTAAATCCCATTTATTCAAATTTCTCACTTTCCTACATTATCCCATCATTTTTTTCCATGATTTATTTTAATTCACCGCTAATCCTATTTAATTAATCCATAATCATATTTATTATCCTAATCACATCCCATTTATTATCCCTAAATGTATTTATTAACCTATTTATCCTCTCTATATGCTCCATTTTATCCTCTCTAGGCCTTTATTAAATAATTTCATCTTCCCTATGCATTTATTTAATATTTTCCTACCTCCCACCTACCTTTATTAAATGTTTTCCTATCCTCCACATCCATCCACTTATCCTATAAATACGTACATACCCCCTCTTTCTCTAGAGGGAGAGAGATTGAAGGATGCAATTTGAAGATTAGAAGATAGAATTATTTGAGAGCTTAAGGTCTTCTTGTGGATTTTTTGTGTTTACTTCTCATCTTCAAGCCTAGTCACCATCGACTTAGCCCAATCTCCGTCGACCCTATCTTGAGTTATCAAATTTATCCATTCTCTCACATCCTTTTTGTTTCCACAGTATTTCCCATATTAGATCCAAATCCAATCTATTTTCTGGTTTCTATCCTCGGATCTAGATCTAGCCACAAAAGAGATTGTAGGTCTATTTTGCGGAGTTCCTCTCATCTATCCCTAGTTGATATCGACTAGCCATTTATAGTCCTAGTTCTTCATCGACCCGCTTAGGTATGGTTTATTTTATGTCAATTTAGATCAGATCTAATTCTATTATCTTAGATCCATCTTTTCAGTTTTTGTTATCTCAGATTATGTATTTTATATTAAATCCATATCTATTTCCTTTATCTTCTTTTATCAAGATGGGGGTTAACATCCACATAAGGAATTTTACACTTCTTAGAACTAACTTAGTTAGGAAACCCCCACCATCTACCATCTAATCCATTTTCGTTTTGGTCGTATTTGTTGTGTAGATTATCGAGCTTGCAACAATGAGGAGCTATCTCTATGCATGTCCACATCATCATTATCATCTCGAGGTACATTAAATCCTTGCAGATTTTGAGTTACTTATTTATTTTAGTACTAGTTCACTAACTGAACAAGAAGAGGAAATTTGGTCAACAATTGAATACTCATTCAACAACATAAAGTGACAGAAAATGTAGACACGAAATCGACAATTTTAGTATTACATCATGCATCTAGTATGTCATTATATGTGTGATTTCTAAACAAGAACACTATACATTAATAGCACTTGTTTTTATTTACATTTATATTATTTTATCTTTCTATAATATTGTCTTTTTTCCTAGAACTATCCCTTTGCTTTTGAACATTGCATAACATGTGACCCAAAACATCATTTTTGTCTTATCTTTATATCCTCCAGACACTAGTTTGCAATAGAGATAGGAGCGCTCTGTATTATTGTCCCCTCTGGATGCTTCTTTCCTTTTCCCCTCTTTTCTCAAATTTAAAATGCCACATCGACTATCAAAATTCAAACAATGGAATTTCATACACACACACACGGACATACATACATGACCTAATAACTATTATTATGGGTTGGGAAATTTGGGCTATTACTTCCTATCAATCATTTGGGAAAGAAAGAAACATTCAAGAACTACATTTGGGTTGCATCATTCATTGTATAGGAGGCCCAAAATTTTCTGAATTCCATCTCAAACATTTATCCTGGGGGAAATTAGTTGTAGCCCACTATCTTGGTGCAACTAACACAAGGGAAACCTATTTTCAAGTGAAACATCTCTCTCTCTCTCTCTCTCTCTCTCTCTCTCTCTCTCTCTCTCTCTCTCTCTCTCTCTCTCTCTCTCTCTCTCTCTCTCTCTCTCTCTCTCTCTCTCTCTCTCTCTCTCTCTCTCTCTCTCTCTCTCTCTCTCTCTCTCTCTCTCTCTCTCTCTCTCGTGCATGAACACACACTCTCTCTCTCTCTGCATGAAGCGCGTGAATTATTACATTGATTCTGAAATGTATTACAACACTCAATGAAAATCACATTGGGGTGACTATCGAGGTCATCCCGACTCAAGCATATACATTATTTATTCTATATAACGTGTGTTTGAGCCTTGTACTATAGGCAGCTAGGTTTTTTTCATGAGTAGGCACAATATTGAAATACTACAATGAATTAAAATTGAAAAAGAGCAAAGTAAAGATGAACTTATCGAGACATCGAAAAGATCAGCTCCAGATATTTTACTAGGACACTAGTGCCTAATTCAAACACTAGAACTTGGGACGGTCATGTCCTCTTTTGGGTGGTTCTGTCCAAAATAATTTCAAATATTTATTCTCCTGAAAAATCTTATCCAACTTAGATCCAACATGTTTCATTATTATCCCAGCCAAGAATCATCTTAAATAGTAAGTTACAAGCTAAATCACTCTTATCCTCTCATTACTTGCATTTTCTTGATAAATTACATGTAAGATCTTATTTATTTCAGATACATCCATTTGATTTCATTCCTCTAATAAAATTTAAATTCTATTAAATCACCAATGGATTATTAGACCTAGTTTCATGTGTTTTGGAACCTAAAACTATTAACCATAAAAGGAATTTGATTAAATTCTTTTCCCAAAGTAATTATATTTATGTATTCATTTACTTATCCATAACTACTTCCTTGAGAAACATACTTGTTGGATGTATTATTATACAATGGGGATACCATGTTCTACTTGTATGAATGCATGTGGTAGTGGTTGTATGAATTATTATTCATGATCTTCTAAGTTGTTATATTTAGTAATGGATTCCTTTATCTCCCACCCTCATTAAAGGGGAGGACCACCTCAATTAGGGAGGTGTGTACATGGGACTCTATGGTCTTTGACTGGAGGTTAAAAACCTAAATGATGCTCTCTCTAAAAGTTTCATAGCTACTATACCAGCTACCTACTTATAGATTCACATGATTATTGCACTTTTATTAATTACACTTGTATATCATGATTATTCTTATATTTATCTCTTTATGGAAACCTATTGACATATGCATTAGCCAATGGTGTAGAATATTTCTTCCCACAATTGAATTATAGATGGAATATGGAACTCTTAATATTAGTGTACTTTTAGCTACTCTTTTTATGCACATTCTTAATGGGTAGTGTGTTTACTTCAATTGTAGTTTGTTGATATGGAAAATTAATGAATATTTTTGCATCATCTTTTGGATTATATATTTTACATATTTTAATAATAAAGAATTAAATCACTCATATAATAAAATGCAGTCATATTTCACTTGAAATGTTATAAGTGTAAATACTTACGAAAGATTTGTTCCTATAAAGGGACGCATTCAAATATCACTCACACCCATAAGGGTATGTACCTAGGTCATGCTACTTATTACTACAAACATTTAGTGTATTAATAATACTTAATTTTGCTCTTCTAGTAATTAGTTTTTTTTTATCATAGAATATCATGCTCATAATTGTTTGCAAAATTTACACAAATTTAAAAATGTAGATTTCCTTGGGTATTATAACCACCTCCTAGTAACATCAATTATATTCCTTTCAGCTTTTTCAGATTTTATAATACTATTATGGGCACCGAACAACTTATGTTTTTTACAAATAAATAATGTTTTCATGTATATTCCTAGGCATAATCAAATTTTTCTTGTATCTTTAAGAAAATTATTTTTATGTTTATCGTATGTGTCCATTTACTTTTATATTTATGTGGACACAGAGAGGAATGAACATGATTATATGTATGAATTAGGTGTAATGTGAATTTGTTTTTACTTTGATGGTCCTTAACACCTCTATCTTCCTCGCTTAGGTATTATCATTCCTCCCTGCATATTTTACATGTTTTAGACCCCCTTTTTAGATCATTCATACACTCCTAAGGCATGTCTAAAGTATTGGGACACTTACGGAAGAAAATACATCATCAACTATTTTGGCTCACCATCCATCATTCCTTGTTCCCATCTTGTTCATTTTTTTAGTTAGGTGTATGATGGGACAATGCATGGGGCTTACATTGAATTCAATTTATCTATAATTAAGCATTCCATATGCATTCTAGGTAATTGAGGATCTATAAATAAATTTAGAAATCTAGGAATCCATAGAGAATTCAAACATTCATACACAAATAATCAAGTAACTATAATCATTTTAAAGAATTAGATGAAGAATTCATTAGGGAATTCCTTTAAATGTATTGATTTATGTTTAGAAACATACAACTCCTCGCTATTTTGCATGTCATTATATTTTCTCCAATATTTGAGGTTTTGTTTCCACTTTTGTACCATCAAGTGACTTGACAAACATTAGGAAAGTTTTACTATTCTCTTATTACCCCAAGTCCCAAAATATATATTTTTCTTATTGTTGCTACTTAGGAAAGCATCAATTGTTTATATTTTTGGGTGGTGGAATGAAATCATAAGAATATTATTGATGTTTGTAAAGATAATAACCACACGAGTGCAATCATCAAATAAGTTTGTACCTATTGGCATTTTTTTCCAAAGCATGTGGAATCATGCTCAATGCTCCACAAAATACTTTGGAATAAGTTTGTACATGTTTATCACAATAAATGCATATTTTGATTGAAATATCTAGATGACTACCACCACCATATATATATTTTGATCTTAGAATCTTAATGTTTATCATGATATCAGTATGCTATTTAAGATACACTTTGACTTGAAACTATTAATCAAAAAAGGAATTTGATTAACTTTTTTTCCCAAATTAATGATATTTAAGTATTAATTTATTCATCCATAGTAATTCTTTGAGTCAATGCTTGTTGGAAAAAATAGTATAAAATGGGGATCTTGTTCTACTTATTTGAATGTATGTGGTAGTGGTTGTATGTATGATTGTTCAAGCTCCTCTAAGTTACATTTAGTAGTGGATTCCTTTATTTCCCACCCTCATTAAAGGGGACAAACATACTCAATTAGGGTGTGTGTAGGGACTCTATTGTATTTGACTGGAGGTTAAACAATCAAATGATGCCCTCTCTAAAATTATATACCTATTGTAAAGCTACCTACTTAAAGATTCACATGATTATTGCACTTTTATTGATTACACTTTATAGATCATAATAATTCTTATATTTATTTCTTTATGGAAACTTTTGGCATATACATTAGCCGGTGAGGCAGAATATTGCTCCCCACAATTGAATTATAGATGGAATATGCAACTCTTAATATTATTGTACTTTAAACTACTATTTGTATGTAGATTCTTTATGGATAGTGTGGTTACTTCAATAGTAGTTTGTTGATTTATGAATATTCTTGTACCCTAGTTTGGATTATGTACATATTTGAATTAATATCAATGGAATGGAAAACTTGATATAATTTTATTTATTTATATATCATATAATATCTATTTAAATGTTGAGTGTAAATGGAACTCGAATGAAAGTCAGAACTATTATCTCGTTTTATCTTGTTTTTATTTGTGTTTGATTAGTTATAAAAATTTAGCCCTCATAAAGCTATGTGAGTAATGAACTTTGCATTCTCTAACATCCTATTTCGATTATGTGTCAATTTTTCCTTATATTTTTCAAGATATGTTTGGTCTGGTTCTTACATCCTCATATGCTTACTTCAAATGGTTATCCCATATCTTAAAAGAGGGGTATGTATTTTCCTCATTTTAATAATAAAGACTTCACTCGCTCCTATAATAGAATGCATTCATATTTCACTTGAAATGTTATAAGTGTAGATACTCGTGAGAAAGATTTGGTCCTATAAAAGAGGACAATTGAATTTCAATCACGCCCATAAGGGTATATACCTTGGTCATGCTACCTATTACTACAAATACTTAGTGTATTCATAATATTTATTATTTTTTAATAGTAATTAATTTTTTTGTCACAAAATATTATACTCAAAATTGTTTGTAGAATTTACATAGATTTAAAAATGTGGCTTTCCATGGGTACTATAACCACCACCTAGTAACATTAGGTATATCCCTATCAAATTTCAGATTTCATCATATTATTATGGGCATTGAACCATTTATGTTTTTCTAAAATAAATAATATTTTTATGCATATTTCTAGGCACAATGAATTTTTTCTTGGATCTTTAAGAAAATCACTTTTTTATATTTATAGTATGTATCCATTTATTATTTAGTTATAGAGAGAGATGAATGAACATGATTATATGTGTGAATTACCTGTGTAATAAGAATGTTTTTTGACTTTTGATGATCCTTAACACCTCTATCTTCCTTGCTCAAGTATCAACATTCCTCCCTACATATTGTCCATGTTTTAGACCCTTTTTCTTGATAGTTCCTATGCTCCTAGGGCATGTCTAGAGCATTGTGACACTTTTGGAAGACATTACATTGTCAACTCTTTTGGCTCGCCTTCCATCATTCCTTGTTCCCACCTTTTTCACTTTTTTACATTAGATATACATTAGGCCGACATATGGGGCTTACTTCGAGTTCAATTTCTTTACAATTAAGCATGCCACATGCATTCTAAGTCATTGAAGATCTAGAAATACATTTAGAAATTTAATTATTAAAGGAGAATTCAAACATTTATACACAAATGATCAAGCAACTACAAGCATTCTAAAAAAAAGATGAAACATTCATTAAGGCATTTTTGAAATACATTGATTTATGTTTGGAAACATACCACAACTCACTAGTTTGCACGCCATTGGATTTTCTCCAATATTTGAGGTTTGTTTCACTATTTTTACTATCAAATGGCTTGAAAAACATTATGAAATTTCTTCTCTTATTGCCATGCAAGCCCCCAAATGTAATTTTTTCGCTATTGTTGCTACTTAGGAAAGCAACATCGTTTTGTGGGTGATAGAATGAAAGCATAAAAATCTTATTGAGGTTTTTAAAAATAAGAACTATATGAGTGCAATCCTAAAAAGAGATTATATACTTGTTGGAATTTCTTTCCCAAAGCATATGCTCCATACACCACAAAACACTTTGAAAGAAGTTTCTACATTTCTCACAATTAATACATATTTCAGATCTAGATGACTACCACCACCATATACATATTTCAATGATAAAATATTAACATTTATCATAAAATCTTATACTATTTAAAATATACTTTGACACCTCACATATCACCAATTTTTTCTAGTTATAAAATGATTTAATTCAATTTAATTTACAATTTTACAAATATTTGTATAGCAATTTAATCGAATTTATTAAACCCATTAATTGTACTCACGCGCATGCATATCAAAACTCTCAACAAATCATTGGTGTTTGGCCGACATTTTACATTGTTTGGATTCCCACCCAAAAGACACAACCGCTACGCTTGGTATAAATATATAAAGCTTTTTCAGAATAGAGACATAAGCATATAACGAACCAAGCACCACCTCTGCGGGAGTTTTGTGGATCCATTATTTATTTATTTTGTTGGAGTTCATCAATAAATTCGTTGTGTTGCATTCGCTTTGAAAGGAAGGAAAATTTCTACTCGGTTAATCAATACAAGAACTGCACCTTACTGTTTTGTTTTGCGGTAAAAATGGGATCACAACAATCAGAGAATACTATTCCCGCAGCTTCTGTGGTATGTATTGTCACTATAAATTATTTTTTATACCATCATACACATCAGTGGACTACAATCTATTTAATAACCAATCAGAAAGATACAAATCATACTAAATTGATGATTCTTTTCGTAAATGGCAGGTTGCAAACGCATTCGTAGAACAATATTACACTGTTCTAAATACGTGTCCAGATTTGTTGTATAAGTTTTACAATGAGTCCAGCTCCATTAGTCGCCCTGAACCTGATGGCCAAATGAAATGCATAAAAACAATAGAAGTAATCAAACTATTGATCATCTTTTCAAGAAAAATGTTGGTTTCTGTAGTCCATTTTGCAATTTGATCGTTACATGATTCTTTTGTTACATGCAGGCTATTAAAGATATGATGATGTCTCTATATAATGGAGAAACTCTATATAATGGAGAAACTAAGGCAGAGATAATGGCTGTGGATTCTCAAGAATCCCCAACCATACATATATTGTTCTGGTAAACGGGGTCATAACAGGCCAGAACAATTTGGCAAGAAAATTTGCACAGGCGTTCTTCCTGGCACCACAGGAGAACGGCTTTTTTGTTTTAAATGATATATTTCAGTATTTGGACAATTCAAGAACAGTCACTTTGGAGGCAGGTAGTAATATGTCTACGCCAATCACTATTTTTTTTAATTTTTTGTTATGGATTTTGTAATTGGAAGGGGATTGCTTCTTCTAAGTTTGAATTATTTGCGGGTATTCAGTAAAATGAAGAGTCTGTTTCTTTGTTATTATGATTTTTCTGATCCTCTGCAGAGCCAGTTCTTGCACGAGCCTCTGAATCGAAGATGCAAGAACACGGTACTCAGTTTTTTTTAATTTTTGTATATTTAATACTTTCTGGTATGAATATTGTAATTGGAGGGGGATCGCTTCTTCTAAGTTTGAATTATTTGCGGATATTCAGTAAAATGAAGAGTCTGCTTCTTGTTATTATGATTTTTTTGACTATCCCTGTCAATGCATAGCAGAGCCAGTTCTTGCAGAAGCCTCTGAATCGAAGGTGGATGAACAGGGTACTCGCTTTTTTTTTAAATTTTGTATATTTAATATTTTTTGTTATGGATTTTGTAATTGGAGGGGGATTGCTTCTTCTAAGTTTGAATTATTTTAGGATATTGAGTAAATTGAAGAGTCTGCTTCTTGTTATTATGATTTTCAGATCCTCTCTGTCATTGCATAGCTGACCCAGTTCCTGAACAAGCCTCTACGAATGGAAGGTGGAAGAACAAGGTACTTGATTTTTTTATTTTATTTTTTTGTATATTTATTACTTTTTGGTATGGATTTTGCGATTGAAGGGGATTGCTTCTTCTATGTTTGAATTATTAAAATGAAGAGTCTGCTTCTTGTTATTATGATTTTTCTGATCCTCCTTATCAATGCATAGCAAACCAGTTCCTGCACAAACCTCTGAATCGATGGTGGAAGAACATGGTATTCAATTTTATTTTTTATTTTTCTATATTTAATACTTTTTGGTATGGATTTTGTAATTGGAGGGGGTTGCGTCTTCTAAGTTTGAATTGTTTTAAGATATTCAGTAAAATGAAGAGTTTGCTTCTTGTTATTATGATTTTCTAGATCCTCTCTGTCATTGCATAGCAGACCCGGTTCTGAACAAGCCTCCGAATGGAAGGTGGAAGAACAAGGTACTTGATTTTTCTTTTAATTTTTGTATATTTATTACTTTTTGGCGTGGATTTTGCAATTGGAGGGGGATTTCATCTTCTATGTTTGAATTATTAAAATGAAGAGTTTGCTTCTTGTTGTTGTGATTTTTCTGATCCTCCTTGTCAATGCATAACAGAACCAGTTCCTGCACGAACCTCGAATCGATGGTGGAAGAACAGGGTATTCAATTTTTTTATTTTTCTATATTTAATACTTTTGGTATGGATTTTGTAATTAGAGGGGGATTGCTTCTTCTAAGTTTGATTTTTAAAGATATTCAGTAAAATGAAGAGTTTGCTTCTTGTTATTATGATTTTTCTAATCCTCCCTATCATTGAATAGCAGATCCAGCTCCCTGAACGAGCCTCTGAATCGAAGGTGGAAGAACAGGGTACTCATTTTTTTGTTTTTGTATATTTAATACTTTTTGGTATGGATTTTACAATTGAGGGGGATTGCTTCTTCTACATTTGAATTATTAAAATGAAGAGTTTGCTTCTTGTTATTATGATTTTTCTGATCCTCCTTGTCAATGCATAGCAGAGCCAGTTCCTGCGCAAACTTCTGAATTGAAAGTGGAAGAACAAGGTATTCAATTTTTATTTTTATTTTTATTTTTATTTTTGTATATTTAATACTTTTGGTATGGATTTTGTAATTGGGGGATTGCTTCTTCTAAGTTTGAATTATTTGCGGATATTCAGTAAAATGAAGTATGCTTCTTGTTTCTTTGATTTTTTTATCCTCCATGTAAATGCATAGCAGAGCCAATTCCTGCACAAGCCTCTGAATCGAAGGTGGAAGAACAGGATATTCAAGTTGTTCAGAATGAAATCCAACCTGATACTATTGAAGTACCAGTTTTGTCATTAGAAGAAACTACGAATAAAAGTTTTTATCCGCTGTAAGTATAACTGTTCTTTTAAATTCTTGACTGGACTCAAACCCCTGAAAGGGTTAGGAATTTAAATGGAGGGATCCATGCTAGGCTAAAGTTAGTATTTTATTTTATTTTATTATAGGAAATCACTAGTGAACAAATTTCCCCTTATTTAGAAAGTTGGTTAGCAGTCAGAGGGTATTATTATATAGGTAACAATATATTATTAAGTTAAGAGCTGTCCAAAATATGAATATGGGTGATCGATTATGTGCAGTTTAAATATCAAATATGTTTGTAAGGTTGATCGGTCAATTGATTTTTTTATTTTATTTTTTCAAAACACACAAAGTTTACATCTAATTTTGTTATTGTTCTGTGAATTATACATGTTAAGCTTTTGAAAGGAAATTCACAACGTATTCCATCAAGCAACCATTGTGACGAAATTTCCAATTAGTACTAGACCTAGAAGAAACTCACAAGAAACTTCTAAATCCTTGGGCGTGCCTAATAAGGGCGAAAAGCACCAGTTATTGCAATTACGCTCATTTGTAGCTCGATTGAATTTTTTTCTTGTACTTGACAACATAATGGCTTCATATGATATTTTTTGTTCTTAATATGTCTCTAACTATGCCATTGTAAGTGCCATCCAGTGATGGGTGCTCAATATTCATCAATAATTTGCCTTTCAATGCCACACCTCCTATGTTGGATCAAGAGTTCAAAAATTTTGGTCCCATTAGGCAAGGTGGCATTCAAGTTAGAAGTAACAGGTATGTGATTCTATTCATATTTATAATAATTTTTCATTATAGATCCCAACTATTTTTTCTAATACTTCACAAAAATTGTCATACAAACTACAACAATCTGTTATGGATTTCTTGAGTTTGAGTCATTAACTTCGGCAAGAGAATGCTTTGAAGGTATAAAAACAAGTTTTATTTGGTGATGTTATGATAATTTGTCTTTTATAATGTATTATGGAACTATTTCAAATGGCAACCAATTTAACATCAATCTTTCTTTATTTCTACTTCCACTTTGTAATTATTTAATCCATATTTTCTTTAATGAGCATCTCCAATTACCATTTTTGGACGTAAGGTATATATTGAGGAGAAGAGGTCGACTCGGCCCTTTGGGTATGTTACAATTCATTTTTTCAAGGCAAGATTCATGGGGACATTATTCTAACTTTTTTTATTTCCATAACTTTTATTTTATTATTTTAATGCTAACATGTATTTTATATTCACTAAATAAAAATATATACGTTTTGAAAAATTAATTTATGGTAGTGTTTATTTTGCAGGGGAAAGAGTAACTTTTCAAATGATGAGATAAAAGAAAGTCCAAGTGAAGACCTTGGTACATAACAAAGAAATAATCAAATTGGCAATGTTGGTATAATTGGGCCCCACAATAAATCATTATTTTTAAATAGAAAATATTAGAATAAAAATGTATTTATTAAAATTCATTTATATTTATAATTTTATAATTTTTTTGAATATTTTTGTAGTTTTTTGGATTCATAATAATTGAATTATGGAATCTAATTAATTTAAAATTTATTTTAGTATAATTAATTATTTAATATTTTTGGGAAGTTATTATAGGTTATATTTTTAATATTAAAATAAATAGTTTTGAATTATTTATTTAAATTTATAATATAAAATTTATTATCTTATGATAAACAAGGTTTATTATTGTTTTGGTTTGTATAGTTTATTATGGCAAGGGCATGTAATGTATATTTTTATAATTTATTTAAAAATTATTTACTATTATTTATTTGTTAATATGATATGGATAAAGTTTTGAATTTCCTCTTGTTTCTAAGGACTTTTCAAATACTCTTCATTTTGTTAATGTTTTTTCATATTTCACAATATATTGTTTTTCTAATATCTTTTCTATTTTTTATAATGTTATTGAGTATTCTATTTATGTACATATTTGTAATGGTTGTAACCGTTCTATTCTCGTAATAATCTTGGATCCCACTTATCTCTCAATTTTAAAAATTGTTAACATTTGTTTTTAATTTCAAAATAGTATCGATTTCACATACCTAATGCTTCGAGTTACTAGCATTCCTTCAAAATTTAATAGTTTTCTTTTTCTTTCTTTATTTTTTATTTTTTAGAAATTTATATTCCAATTTATATCAATTACATATATAAAATAAAATTGAATTCAAATATTTGTTTGAAAAGTTAAATAAGAGAGTTATAATTGAACCATTTGTCACATAAATTTCAAACATATCTTTTTCAATGAATCAAAAAGAGCTTTAAAAAATATTGTTTTCTTGTGACAATGTGGTTGGATGATTCATATAGAGAACAAAAAAATAAAATTACAAATATAATACTATTATTTGATCTCTATCTAGTTTTAAATCTTAGATCCACACACTATTTTTTTAATTTATTTTTAAAAATTTATTATATAAATGTCACAAAGTTGGAACGCCATACAAATATTCAACTTCATTTTTTAATATATTTAAATTGACTCACTTGTATTATTCTGCCCTTTCAATTTCTATCCATACATTATTGGTGACAAATTTCTATAGAATTTTGTTTGATACATTTTTTTGTCACATATTATTTCATAGAAGATTTTACAAGCTTTATTTTTACAACCAAAATTTGATAATATTTAATTTAATAAATTTTATTTTGTAACCAAAAATTCTCAAAGAGTTTTTATTTGACACATACTTTTTCTTGCATATTTTTTCATAAAAATTTTTGCAAATCTTATTTTTGCAAAAATCGGAATTTGATAATCATTAAAACAACCAAGCCAAATCATCTTGCTTTATAATTTTGGTCACTTTTTATAAACTTACGTGTGGTGCTTTTAGTCAGATGAAAATGTATTTGAGACCTTTAAGACAACATTCTAAATCAATACAGTTGTGTATTGCAAAATACTATTAAAATATAGAAGAATTTTTCTAAAATTGAAAGATCTGTTATTTTTAAATAAAATAAGAGAATTTCAATGTTGCATAAAGAAATCCCCAAAGAGTTTTTTTAAATTTAATACATACTTCCTCTTGTATATTTCTTCATAGAATATTATCTTTGTTGATGTCTACTTGATCAAAACCGTATAGCTTTGCTGCTTCTAGTTATTTTTAGTATAAAAGTAAAATGTTAAGCTATTTATATGCATTCAAATATGGGAGTGATAAACGTATACATCTCTATTAAACTGCATATCCGTGTGGAATTTACCATGTTAATTTTTTTGTTATCATTTAAGGAAAATAACGAGGACGATGCTATCATCATCGAATAAAGTTTGAATGAGCAACCTAATCGGTTTGATTGACTAAAGGATTAACTTTGATGTGGAAAACTCAATCCAACCAATCAAGTAATATAGATCTCAATATAATTGTTTGAATAATAATAAATGTACATTGGGAAAATTTATTATTATTGATTTATTATTTATTCATTAAAACTTCTATTTTCTATTAAATTTTAATAGAAAAGGTGTAATAAAAAAGTATTAACTATAATTTTCCGACAATGAATTTTGCTACCTTAGGACCGTTATAGTTACGGCCGCCGTTCACCGGGGCTTCGGTCGCTAGCTTACCTGTCATCAGGTCACCAACTTCCTTAACCTTCCGGCACTGGGCAGGCGTCAGCCTCCATACATGGTCTTACAACTTTGCGGAGACCTGTGTTTTTGGTAAACAGTCGCCCGGGCCTGGTCACTGCGACCTCCTTGGAGGCACCCCCTCTTCATAATATTCGCCCCTCTATTCTTAATATCCGCCCCTCTATTCTTACTTAATATAGATGGGATAGGCGGGCATAGAGAAGAGAGCCAGGTAGCGCGAGACGAGACGAGATATATGTCCAATAAATAATATTTTAATATAAAATTGGTATTGTATGTTTACATACTAACTCTTTATATTCTGAAAGTATTTATTAAATTATATAGGTTTCAAACTTATGTTTGAAACCTATATAAAACATACAATAAAAATTAAAGATGTAAATAACAATTTTTGATAGAATTTTAAGTAATAAAAATTATCTTTTATTATGATGATAGTCATTGTAATGCCTATGGAAATCAAGGAGGTAGCTATTGATTTTAATATTGTGAGGTTCATAAAAAATGTCTAACTTGAATTTGACATCTATTTAAATATCATATGATAATTTTTCTTATTATTTAGATAATATTGTTTAAAAATCATGATAGTATAGTTAAATATAGACCATCCATAAAAAATACATTTAAGATATATATAATATATATATTCGAACATTTGAATATGTAATAAGTTCAATTTTTCTAGTCATTTCTATTTTTAACATTCACAATCCACAATGTGAATTGTCATATGTTTTTAATTTATATTTATGTTACAATTACTTGAATTATGAGAATGTCATAATCATCTATGTTGTTGAAATTAGAGATTAGTACAATATTAAAATTGTGTTCACCATAATTTAATAGTTCCACATAATAATTGCAAGTGGAATATATACAATATAATCTAAAATTTGATCATTAATATCCCTTTTAAAATAAATTCTTTGTTTATGAATTAACTGTAATTGCTTTGAATAAGAGTTAATTGAAGCAACAAAACCCTCATTGGCTTTTGGCTTTTTCTGAAATATATTTTCTAAAACTAAAATTTGATGGTACCTCTAGGAGGAACCTTGAGTCCCTAGGATTGGTTACGTCATAAAAGATAACTAAGGATATTTAATTTGATTTGGTTCACTTTTAGTTATCCTTTGTCACTAATAATAATGTAGAATTTATGGATATAGTTAATGGTCTTCAAATGGAACATAATTGCAGTATTGATAAATTAATCATTGAAGGGGAATCTCTTGTTATGGTTCAAGATATAAAATATGGAAACTCAAAATATTCTTAGTCATGCTCATCATCTATTCCAAAGATTCTAAAAATTCAATATTGTTATTGTGAGTCCAACAAAGTGGTTAACCTTCTTTCCAACTATGGGGATAATCAAATTGAAAACATAATGGTCAATGATATTCACTCGCGATGACAGGGATTTTGGGATCTTATTTCCTTCTAAATTTCCCTTCCTCATAAGCATCCATTCTTATTTCGTTAGATTTTTTCTATCTCCCAATGCCTCTTTGGATCCTTCTTTTCCACATCAATTCTCCATGTTGGTATGGTTATCGTGATTTAAAATGGGTTGCAGTCAATTTGTTAAGGTGATAAATGACATTGGGTACATCCCGATTAGGTGGGTGCATAAATTTTTGACCCATTTAGTGACATTTGGTGATTATTTTTGACACGGAAGTATAATTGTGAAGGCCATAACTTTGGATATGAGTGTTGGATTGTCTTGAAATTTTCCAAGGTGGTAGATTATAAATAGTATTATGTTGTATCCACCCTTTCCTAAAAGGTTGTTCCTAATTTGACATATTTTTGGGGCCGGATTCCTTTATCTAGTGGTCTAAAATTGGCTCCAACGTTTTTGTTTGTTTTTTATTAGGACTTAAAGTTTAAATAATGTTTTCCACGCGTTTTATAGAATAAGACGAAATTTTGTGTGAGCCTTAATTCATGAAGGCATATTTGGTACGTAAATTTGGGGCCCATCCGAGGTGTTTTGCTAGTAGGTAATTTTTGGCATTTTAGGGTTTTTAGAGCTAATGTGAAATAAAAGGAATATTGTAATGATGTAAAAAAATTAGTGTGGATTCGGAATGAGAAGAAAGCTATTTTGAAGCTTCTAGTTTATTTGCAAATTGTTTGTGTGTGTTTTGGAGGTATTTTAACCTCTTGCAATTGGATCCACATCAATTGGTATCAAAGCAGGATTTTGATCTTGCGGGAACAATTAAGGTAATATATATTACATTTTTCAATATAATTTATTGCCTCTATTGATATAAACATGGTGGGGAGGTTATGCCCAAATGAATAGGTATATGCAGGAGCTACAGAGATAAGTTGTTGAGCTCACATGAGAAGTTACCCGCCTTAGAAGGAGACATGTAAATGGGGATGTAGACCTAGATAGTGATACTAAAGAAGTACCTACATTAATGAATGAAGGAGAAAATGAAGAAGAAACTGAGAGAGATGAAGAAACCTTGAATGAAGAAACTATAACGCGTATGTGTTTCATATTCAAAGTTAAAAGTATAAGATTTCTTTTATTATTTCTTATACTTTAAATTTATTTTAGTAAATATAAGAAGTTAGGGTCACTCGCTTTTTGATGGAAGTGGTCCTATAGCTCAAATAGTTATATTCTAAAAGATAGTTTTTTCAAAATCTAATATGGTCATTACTTACTCATTTTTAGGATGTCAAAGAAAGGATCGAAAACTTTCAGGGCATATATATATAGTCAGTCTTTGTTTTGGGAAAGCATATAGTCGTTTTGTAGGTTTTTTAACATTCTGGCTTAGATTTTGGCCCTACCATTACTTGAATTGGTACTAATTTTTTAAAAATTCCATAATTCACTTTCGTGACCATGAATCAACTTTATGATGCTTATTTACTTCTTACTAAAATGAGACCCTCGCTTTGTAGATAGAAGATTGCTCCTTGAATGGGATTACTATCCTATGGCCAAAATGAGGTGATTGTAATATGTCTCCTCCTTAAGGTCTGATCACACTACTAGGTGTCAAATGATTTTTGTGAATAGTACCAAGTGAATTGCATCAAGTGAACTCAGATGATTGCTCATTCTTAGAAACATGGTGCTCCATATAAAGATCATCCCCTCACCTTTCCTGGCTCTAAAATCATCCTTTCATGGAATCAAATTCACAATTCTCATACATGTTTTTTCTCATATGTATCTCATGGAGACAAACGATGCCTTAATACTTCACACATGATGGTCCTTGATACCTCGGTGGCATGACTAGCTCATTTTAGCTTGTTCTTTGGAGAGATTTGGGTACAATGATAGAGTCAGGATATGATGATCATTAAGTCACTCCTTGAGATCCACATTTCACCTTTGAACATGATGAATCCTTCACAATTCAATTTATTGACCAAGATGACACCTGGGTGTAAGCATGCTTATGGTACATGGACACCTTTTTTCTCAAGTTGTTCCTCATGGAAATGGGTTTCCTCCTCCAGATAGGGATGAATCCTTGAATTAAATTTGAGGATGAGTTACATTTTCTTGACCTTCATACTTCATTGAAACACTAAAAATCACATTTTACGATCAATGAAACTATTCTAAAAATCTAATTCTACCTACAACTCAAAATTTAGGTCCTATTTCATTTTGAACTAGGACGGGTAATTATGCAGAGTTTTGCAGTACCTAAAGAAACATTTAAGCCTTGAATCAATGTTGATTATTCCACCTTGTAGAGTATTATAATAGCCTTCTAATTCCTATTTTGTTTCATCCTAACTCTTTCCATAACTCCTGGAATCATCCAAAGAAGTCATCTTTCATCGTTTTAGCTTTCATTCCCTGCACTGAAAAACCCGATCTTAAACAAATTGATCTGAATGAAATTTTATTTCCTAAAATTTCCTAAATTTACTTAGACATCTTCAATTCTCTCTGAAATCACCCTTAGATGCTTTATATTTTCTCTAAAAACTTCTTAAGGGTGTTCAATTAGCTACAAAATGGCCAAAAATGGCATTTTTAGGCCTTTGAAGGAAGCAATTTCTCATCAAAACTAAATGAGTTAATAAATCACATTCTAAACACTATTCCCTACTCATTGAAATGTACTAAATGATCTTATTAGGACTTTCCTTTGAGCTAGGGTAAAGGTTGAACTTATGACAAGTTGGCCAGATGATATAGAGTACCCTGCAATCCTCTTTATATAACTTCAACTCAAAATACAACTTCCCCAATTCAACTTTCTCCTTTTCCCTTATTTCAAGTAGGTCTAGTTAGGGTTTGAAATAAAAATTAAGGGTTTAATGGATTACCACTTTTTTCATCCTTACATCCACCTTTCAACACACCCATACACCTTACTCAAGCACACCTCAATGCTCCATTACTCATTTATCCATCATTTTGCTAGATTTTTAACTTTTGGATTTTTAAGACTCCTTGTTTTCTCAAGCTCTAACAATCTTCTCAAATTTGTTTTTCACCTTCACATTAAATTTTAATCAATCTCCTTTCACTCATCTCATTGTGTTTACCCCTCTCCTAATCACTAATGTAAATCACTCAACTCTTCCTCTTTCACTTAAGGCTTTTCATACAAACCCTTACTCTCTCTAGGATTCTTTATGGAATTGTGCAGGACGATCAATAGGTCTTCTTGATTAAATTTGTATAAGGATTTCCCTTGTTCCTTAATGATTCAAAACATTCTAACACCACTCCCTTAATGATAGATATAAATTCCTTATGATTTTATTTCCTAAGACAACTATTTCTGAAGGTTGGTCTTGATAGTCACAAGAAATAAGCATGATTGTACATTTCTCCCTTTACCTACTAACCACTCAATACTTTATCCTTATGCCTTGATTTTATGAGTCCTTAATGCCCTTAGGCCTTCCTCCAACTTGTCAGAGGCTCCACCAACTTCAAACAAATGGAATAAAGACTATTTTTCTAAAAGTACATCTTTCCTAGCCCTCAAACTAGGCATTAACATTGTTAGACTATATTTGCACATTCCTTTGCTTTTATTCTTATTCCAACATGTACTAGGGATTTTGAAACTCTTTGTCTTCTTATTACCTTCCTCCACACTTATCAAGGACTCTACAAGGCATAATTATTAACTTTTATAATGAATGTTCTACTCTAGGCCCTTAAGATTGGGCACACATAATTAGGATTGTGTTCACACAAATTTAATTTAAGAAATCCTCCTTTAGATGGCTTATTACCTTTTCTTGACTTTTGCAACACCAATTCCTTGTGATCAATTCCCTAAAATAGACTCAAGGATTCCATTGAATCATTATGTTCATGCTACATACTACTAAACTTCTAAAACATGGTATAGTATGGTGTGAGTAAGTCTTTCTATCTATTTTCCATTCCCTAGACATTGTGAGGGTTCCATGAAGCCTTGAACACCATTATAGATAAGAAGAAAATCCAAAACAAGATATTTACACATGAAAATGCTTTACAAAATAGTCTCTAACCTCCAAATCTGATATCTCGGTCTAAGAGGACTGTGTCACTTAACACCTAAGCCTATAACATACCTAGAGCTAGTTCAAATATTCAAATTATACATTTGGAGGGAAACTCCCTATTATTTCCTATGGATTCCAAATGGACTAGTACAAGCTATGACCATCTCAAGTGGACCCAAGATACCCCTAGTCACCTAAGAAATCCAAATTTGATTATTAACAAAATGTTCCTGCATCACTAGAGGAAGGATGCACAATGACTTAGAAGCCTTATTTTCAATTAAGGGCTTAGTTTTCATGCTTCAAAATTTTCAATTTCCATGCTAGTTATTTTGGCCATTCTAGAGCTATTAAAACACCCTTCATGAGAGTTTAGGAAAGATATTAAGCATATCACCAGGGGAATCTTGGAAGTGTTGAAGGTAATAGAGAAATATTTAGGAAAGTTTTGATCATTCAAGGACTATTTGCTCAACATCGGGTTTTCTAGGTGCATGGAACAAACACTCTAATAGTGAAACCTAACTTCTCTGGAAGATTCCAAGAGCTCTGTAAGGAGTTAGAAGGAAAAAAATAGGAATTGGAAAGATAAGTAAATCCTCTACATGTTGAAGTCATCCACTTTTCTCTAATACTTGAAGGTGTCATGAAGAATTTAAAAATAGTGAAGCTGCCCATTTTGTTTCCAAACCAACACTTCACCAATGCAACACTTCATGACACCAAAACAAGGAACTACCAATCAAACTTCATGCTTCTTGATGATTGACACCTCATGTTGACTCTATTCCACCTAGACACCCTTTGTTATCAATACAACTTGACATCAATGACAACACCAATGACATTATGTCCAACACATGTGTTTTGATTTGTTATGTATTATAAGGAATTTCATGAGTGCATATATTTGAGTAGCTATTGTTTCCTTTGAGAGTTGTGAGGTTTGTAAAATCTAATTTTGACACATCTAATACTCCTACAAATGTCAAGTAAACAATCCAAAAGGCCCCAAAACCTAAAAATGACTATATTCGTTGCCAAAATAGACATCAATTGTTAAATTTAAATGCTAAAATATTTAGGATGAATGTTGAAATCCTGAAAATTATGTATGTATTGACCAGATTAGATTATAAAAAGCTATCTCCTAAATTGTGACTCATAGAGTTGTGAGACTAGTTCCATAAGGTACAGAGTGACTCTAAACATTTATTTTTATAAATATAAGCATACCAAAAACACATATATCACTTATACTCCACGGAACATGTATAAATTCCCCTTATTATGCCCCCAAACCAAGAATTTATAGGCTTGGTATTGCTTTGGTTTCTCAAACCTACACCTTAGACCTGCAACAAAACAACAACCTATGTGTTTTTGACAAAATATGTAAAAAATCACCTTCCACCATGTTAAATCTTACAAAAACGGGTTCTATTTTTCTTAATTTGCCTACAATGTCAAGAAAACTATCCTCTTTCTAAATATGTACTTTTTATATTTTTCTGACTATTCTAAGGTTTCCATTTATATTTATTTCAAACTATGTTTTTTATACCTCTATTTTTAGTGATTGTAAACACTTATCTTTTGTCATATATCTTTTTTTTGACTCATCGAAATTGAATAAAAAAACTTTAGGCCCAAACTAGGACTAATTCTATACATATTTTTAAAAAAATAATTTTCAATATCTTTGAGATAGCTAGGGGGCACAATGAGCTTTGCTATTTTTCAAAATAAAAATTTTGTACTAGAAAAATCATAAAAAAATACTCGCTAAATTTTTTTAAAAATCCAATCCCAAACTAGATTCTCCTATCTATCTTTCTACCAAAGGGTTTTCAAACATACTAAATAATACTAAAAATGGTAGGGGCACAAAAGACTGTCTACTATGTTTTTTAACAAAAATAGGAGCACTTTTTGGTACTTTAGTTACTTGACCCACTTAAACTTAACCATTTAAAAAAAAAAAAAAGAGCTTAGAAATAAGACTCAAAATGCTATGATTCATGTTCTTATAACATCTTCCAATTTTGAGTGTAAATATTTCAAATAACTCATAGAAGTTGAAGATTTTTATTTTTCGGATAAATGGGTCCACTTAAGACTCCCTTTGGCCCCCATATTGGTGCACTTGCCCAGAAGATGTGTTAAGAGAGGGCCATCATCATCACCTATGAGAGACATAGGTAGATTTGATTCTACAAAAGGTGAATCCTCTAACGCAGTGAAGGGCATGAATAATTTGGTCAAAGTTGTATTAAATACCAAAGAGGTAGGGGATTTTAGAGGGGAAGAGTTTATAATGGAGGATGGGGTTGGAATAGCCCCCAAAGGAAATATACATATTTTCGATGTGGTGAAGAAGGGAATAGAGTTTTTGAATGTCCACACTATCCTACACATGATAGATGGTAAGGATAACAACCACAAGTAAATCTAGTTGAAGATAAAGAGGAAGAAGAAATAGAGGTTATTGCAGACTTGGGTGAAACCCTCATGATAAGGAGGAGGATGATTGTCCCAAAGAAGGATAAAGAAAAGGATGGTGATGGTGTTGATTCTTGGTTGTGGAAAAATATCTTTTGAATAAGATGCACCTCTGAGGGAAAGGTATGTGAAATTATTATTGATGGTGGTTGTTGTGAAAATATGGTCTTAACTATGATGTTGATAAACACGGTCTAAAATGTGAGAAAACCCATATCCTTATCGTATATCATGGTTCAATAAGGGGAACGAGCTAACCATAGATAAAGTATGATTTGTAATGTTTTTGATTAGGAATATCTATAAGGATGGGGTGTGATGTGATGTTATCCCAATGGATGCATCTCATATATTACTAGGGAGGCCTTGGCAATATGATAGAAAGGTTACACATAATGGAGGGAAAAATACATATACTTTTTGGTGGGATGGTGTAAAGGTGGTCTTATTACCCTTTAAGGAAGAAGAGAAGAGTGAGGGGTTGTTGGCTACAAAAGAGTTTGTTACGTAAATGGAACTAGTTCGCTAGTGTTATGCATTGATGTCAAAGAAGGTGGAAATAGAGGAATTTAATATACCCAAGTTATGGTAAAGCAAAGGTACTAAAAGAATACAAGGATGTCATACCGGATGAGCTACTAGGTGGGTTACCTGAAGTGGATATACAACACCATATTTATTTGATCCCAGGATCGACCCTTCCAAATCGTGAAGCCTACCATGATGAGTCGATATAGAGTGAAGAGTTGAATAGGAAAGTGATAGATCTAATATATAAAGGGTTAATGAGAGAAAGCATGAGTCCATGTGTAAATCTAGTGCTATTGAATCCCAAAAAGGATGGAGACTAGAGAATGTGTGTGGACAGTAGGGCCATAAATAAAATCATAATTAAGTATCGGTTCCCAATTCCAAGATTGGATGATATGATGGATGCTAGCAGGAGCCCGATATTTTAGTAAGATTGACCTACGGAGTGGGTACTACCAAATCCAAATCCGTGAAGGGGATGAATGGAAAATGAATTTTAAAATAAAATATGGATTGTACGAGTAGATGGTGATGTCATTTGGGATATCTAATGCACCTAGTACATTCATGAGGTTGATGAACAAAGTACTCCGAGAATACAATGGTAAGTTTGTTGTTGTCTATTTTGATGATATTTTGATATTCAGTAAGGTAGTGGAGAACCACTTATTACATCTAAAATTGGTGTTAGAATTTTTATGTAAATAAATTCTGTATGAAAACTTAAATAAGTGTAGGTTTCTTTAGAAAATTCTAGTTTTTTTAGGGTTTTTCATCGTAGAGTATGGAGTGAGGGTGGATGAGGAAAAAGTGAATGCAATTTTGGAATGGCTTATTCCAAGGAATGTGACAGTGGTTCATAGTTTTCATGGATTGGAAAATTTTTATAGGAATTTCATCAGAATTTCAATAGTAGCATTGTTGCACCCATAACAAAGTGTACGAAGGGGAAGGAGTTTGTATGGACCTAAGTAGAATAGATAGTTTTGAATTTTTGAAGAAGAAAGTGTCAGAGGAACATGTTTTGGTATTTTCAGATTTTAGCAAGGTCTTTGAGGTTGATTGTGATGCCTCACATGTCAGGATTAGAGATGTATTGAGTCAAGAAGGATGACCTATGGCATTATTCAGTGAAAATCTAAATGAATTCAGGAGGAAATATTCTACTTATGATGTGGAATTTTATGTTATTGTTCAAGCATTAAGGAATTGGAGACATTACTTGGTAGCTAAGGAATTTGTACTCTTTACTAACCATGAAGCATTGAGGTATGTAAACACACAGAAGAAACTAAATAGTAGGCATATAAAGTGGGTTTCATTTTTGCAAGAATATACTTTTGTCTTAAAGCATAAGTCGGGTAAGCATAATCAAGTTGTTGATTCCTTGAGTAGGTGTGTAGCACTTTTGATAATAATGGAAAATGAAGTAGTAGGGTTTGAGGTAATTAAGGAATTGTATGAAGGTGATCCAAATTTTGGTGATGTTATGAGACAATGTAAGGATCTTATAGTGGGTAGTGGTTCTATGATTATTTGATGCAAGATGGTTATTTATTTAGGGGAAAGAAATTATGCATCCTTGATGGTTCAATGAGAGAAAATATTATAAGAGAATTGTATAGTGGAGGGTCAATGGACACTTTGGTATAAGTAAGACAACCACTCTTGTGGTACAAAATTATTATTGGTTGAAAGTAAAGATGGACATAAGTAGGATTGTATCAAGATGCAAAGTGTGCCAAATGGCTTAGGTTCATGCACGGGGTATTGGGTTGTATATGACATTACATGTCCCTACAAGGCCATGGGTTGATTTGAGTATGAATTTCATGTTAGGACTTCCTAACACACAATGAGGGAATGATTCTATCTTCGTTTTGGTTCATATATTCTCGAAGATGGCACATCTCATTTCTTGTAAGACAACTAATTATGCTTCCAGAGTTGTAGATTTGTTTTTCTCACAAGTGGTTAGGTTGTATGGAGTTCTAATAACGATCACCTCAAATCAGGGCACAAATTTTTTGAGTCACTCAAATGGAAGACTCTATGGAGGAAAATGGGGACACATCTACAATTTAGTAGTGCATATCACCCCCAAACTGATGGGAAGATAGAAGTAGTGAACTAAAGCTTGGGAAATCTCCTATATTGCATAGTTGGAGAAAAGCTAAAACAATGGGACTTGGCTTTACCACAAGCTGAGTTTTCTTATAAAATCTTAGTAAATAGGTCAACAAGGAGGTCTCCTTTCTAGATTGTATATGGTAGGAACCCCAAGGGAGTCCTAGATCTAATTGTGCTACCTAGTGAAGATAAAACCAATGATGATGCAGAAGCATTTGCAGAACACATACTAAAATTGCAGGAAGAAGTGATAGAAAATGTGAAAGTCAGTAATGCACAATATAAAGCAATTGTAGATGTCAATAAGAGAGTAAATTTATTTTAAGAAGGAGATATGGTGATGGTTCATCTTCGAAAGGAGAAGTTTCTAAAAGGGAAATATAATAAACTTGAGTATAATAAGATTGGGCATGTATGATTCTAAATAAAATGAGTGATAATTCCTACAAGATGGAGCTACCTAACAAATTTTTTATCTCACCAGTTTTTAATGTTTTTGACTTATATAAGTTTCTAGATCATGAGGAAAATGTTGTGGAGGAGGAAGAAATAAATTGGGAGCAGCAGATACCGAAGAAGAAAAAGGAAAGGGTAATGCGTGTCTTGGACCAAAAGACAATCACTACTAGACATGGGAGCTACATCGATATTTGGTGCAAGTGGGAATTTTTGCAAAGAGGGAAGAAAATACTTGGATTCCTGAGTGGGAGTTGAAGAATATTGATAGTGGAAAATTAGATGAATTTTGTCAACTAAATTTGTAGGAGCTGAATTCTTTTCAACCAAAGCGAGAGAATGATGCGTAGAATAACTTTTGATCCGACCATTGGATCATCTTGAAATTTTCTAGGGTGGTAGATCTCCATTGGTATTATGTTGTAGCTAACCTTTCCTTAAAGGTTGTTCCCATTTTGGCATATTTTTGGGGTATGATTCCTTCATCTAGCGATCTAAAATTGGCTCCAAACAGCTTTTGTTTTCTTTTAATGAGGACGTAAAGTTTTAATAACATTTTCTACATTTTATAAAATAATCTAAAAGTTTTTGTGAGCATCAATTTACGAAGAAATATTTGGCATGTAAAATCTAGGGCCTATTCGAGGTGTTTTTCTCATAGGTAATTTTTTGCATTTTAGGGTTTTCAGAGGTAATGTGAAATAAAAGGAAGATTGTAATGATGTAAAAGATTAGTGTGGATTCTGAAATGACAAAAATATATTTTGAAGCTTCTCATTTATTTGCAAATTGTTTGTGTTTGTTTTTGATGTATTTTAGCCTCTTGCAAATTGGATCCACACCAATTGGTATCGAGCGGGATTTTGATCTTGGGAGCAATTAAGGTAATATATATTACATTTGTTTGTGTAATTTATTCCTTGTATTTTATATAAACATGGCTAGACACGGGAGGGGAGGTTATGCCTAGATGAATAGGCATATGTACAAGCTATAGAGACAAGTTGTTGAGCTCACAAGTGAAGTTATCCGTCTTAGGGAGACATGCAAATGGGGATGAAAACCCAAATAATGATACTAAAGAAGTACCTCCATTAATGAATGAAGGAGAAAATGAATAATAAACTAAGAGAGATGAAGAAACCTTGAATGTGAGACCATTTGAGGGGAGATTGATCTAAGCTTTAAAGGGAAAGAATGACAACATCAAGATTAATGTTCCTGATTATGGTGTAGGGTTATGACCAGAGGATTTGATTGACTGGTTGAATCACATTCATGTTTTTAGCGCCGCATTTTTCCCTCAATCTTTTTTTTTGTTTTTGCAAAGTAAAATGGCCTCAAGTTTTGACTGTGTTTTATGGAAGTCAAAACACGATCTCATTTTAACGTGACCTCGAATTTCCTCTATCGCGTTATGACACGACTGAGCCATAACATGAGCGCGTTATGTCCAAAATGGCCAAAAAACATATTTTTGTCCACTTTTTGGTCCCTCATCTTTGTGCACTTACCATGTAGGTTGTGTTCATACTTCATCGACATAATACTTTTTATTTTAAACCATACTTCCTCCACATAATACTATTATCAATCACATCAGGCATTGAGCTGGAGCCCCCCGTCTTCCTTGTAGTCTTCCTCTGGATATTCAATCGTTGTCGGTGCTTCTGTTTGGGCATGGTAAGCTCATGTCCAACTCGAGGACTTCTACAAGAGGTGCTCAACACTCGCGTTTATAAAGGTAAAAGGCCAAGGTGCTCAAATTCATATCCACCGTCCATCTGCAATACAAAAATTCATACACATCCCGATTAAAACTACAAATTTACATTCCCAAAAAGAGATTATTATGTAATGCTTTAATATTTCAGATTTCTAAATATTTAACATATATTTGTATTAAAAATAGAACAATAAGTATAACTCAAAAATAACATTATAAAGGCCAAATCGAGAGATTCTACCTATATTATAGTTAATTTAAGCTCCACTAACCACGATTGCAATTGCTAAGAGAATGACTATAATACTTTCTATCTAACTTAGACAAAGCAACAATAAAGCAAAATGTAGAACATCTTCCCCGTATCAATCATTTTTAGCTACTTCCAAGAGGAATTCAGATAATAAATTTGCAAAGGTTGATGGAATTTAGATAATGAAGAGTAATCCTCCCCTCTTTATCTCGTAGTTTTTTCCTTTTATTTTCTCGAATTCAAATCATAAAACTAACTTACTAATGCCCTTGAAAAGTTTTTTTGTATGGTGGTTGATATATTGGGTGATGTAATATCATGCTACTGTTACTTACTTTTGTGTTCTCTGTCAAGTGAAGTAACTCACTTTCATGCTCTCTAGCCTCATCATAACTTTCGAGGATACCCTTTAGGACGTAGAATATAACTTCAGTGAAATTGTCGTCACAACATAACAACAAGGTGAATTTTTGTTCCTTAACGCCTAACACAATTCCATCATACATTCATGGAGGGAAGAACAATTATCCTTCTTTAATTATTTTCATTAAAAAGTGATAGAGATGATACCGCTCGGAATAGACTAGCTTAAGCCTTACCTTTTGGTCTTGCATATCTGTAGCCAAGGCCATCCACCCATCTATCCAACATGTAAGAAATATTTCTTCTATTTATTATCTTCCATATTTCTTTTGAATTCATCGTGAAATTGTTTTTGACTTGATTTTATCCATTTTTTCTAATTTGGCCCCTCTAAGTGTAAATTGCACTCACGTGGATAATGTTAGCGAGAATAAGTTGATAAAATGGAACATAAATAGCAGATATTATTTTGATGTCACAATTTGAGTCATAGAAAAGGTGTAGTACATGCACATATTAATTTTCACTTTTTCATTTCCAACTTTCCATTAACGTAGTCATATTTTCAAAAAAATCAAATGTCATCCAATCGAAAACCTTGGACGACATACAAAAATAAAATAAAATAAAATAAAGATAGATTGGTAGATAAAATATGCATGTCATTCAATAGAAAATGAAAAATCTAAAAGGATTCTTATAAGAAAAATAAAAGTTTGTAGACAAACAGAAGGTTTAATTTAAGTCGAGGAGGGATGAAAAGAATAGGGGAAGGATTTGGACCTCGTTTTACCTTAGAAGAAGTGTTTATAATCATTTGATATTTTACCGTTCCAACAATATAAAACCACGTAATTTTGGGTGCGTACATATTTCCCCCTTAGAAAATCATTTTAGCCATGAAGAGACATAAAACGTGAATGAGTATGGTGATCCTAAATGGGAAAGCTATAAATTATACCTTATTCGTCAGTGTGTTGAAACCACACAATCCATACTTCCTACCACCTATAAAAGAAAGACAAGAATCAAGTGCATATATAAAACATGATTAGAAAAATACTTTGAAATAAAATGACAAGATTATGTATCGTATCAGCAAGGGTGAGAAATATACTTTCTCCAATACATACAAGCCCTACACACACAATGTTAGAAAATCCAAATATATGTTATATATGTCATTTTCACTATTTTTAGAAATAATTTATGTTTTACAAGTTTTTTGAATTTAGAACTCCTGATTTATGGTGAATGTTTCATTCATGAGTATGGTTAAATTGGAAAGGATTTAGAAACGGTGGTGTCAGATGCAATGAGAGTGGAAGGGGCTTAGGAATGGGTTAGATGTGAGATCTTTGGTCTTTTACATTATGATTTGGATTTTGACTTTTGAATACATTTGAGGAGGATTTATAGGAAATTTGTAACTAGAATGGTTGTAAGGGGGCTTCAAAGAGGTGAATAGGCAAAGTACCTTTATTGCTTAGTCTCATTTTTGTGTATTTTATTGATTTTTTATATTTTTGGCTCATGGTTGAGTGTTTTGACCACCATTACTCTATGGTTTTATGGCGGTGCATGCATGTAATAAATGCGACATTATGTGTGTGTGTATATACACACACACACACATACTTTTTTGGTTTGGCATTCCTTGCAAGAGTTGACTTCATTGTAGTTTGTTTCATCTATGTACTCTTAGATGGTTTGGAATTTCGATGATTTTTATATGTTTTATGAATGTATGCCATGGATGATGATGCAAATGTGTAGACATAATGATCTCTTTTTTGTTTTATATATGATGCATATGAGAACAAATTGTAATTTAGAACTTTGATTTTCAAGCAATATTTAGCACTTTTGTTTTATTGGAAAAATGTGATGAATGTGACATGATAAGAAAATGAACTCACTCCAATCCTAACTCCATGTAACCAGTAAGATGTGAGGGCTCATCACTAAGAGCTAGGAAGGATGTGAGTTATATGACTTTGATGAATGAAGATGGTGAGAAAAGACAAGATTTTGACAAAGACCCAACTAGAACTTACAACTCAACCCTAAACAAAGTCAACTAACCAACTCAAAATGCATTTTTCTTGCAAGTTTAACTAGACTTAGATCCGTGGATGGCCTCTTGATTGACAAAATATGGTTTTAAGGATTAACTCTCTTGTAACATGCACATCTAATTCATTTTTCATGGGATTTTGAAATTGCAAAGAAATTTTTATTCATTGACTTATTTACAACTTATTAACTTATTTGATGGAACCCTTTACATCTTGACCCATGCTACTAGTAAGAAGCATGGGCTCATCACCAAAGGTTGGTAGGGAAAAGAAGTGTAGTTTTATTTTCAAATGAGATTGTTTTTGCATATATATATATATATATATATATATATATATTCTTTGAAATTAGAATTGTGCTTTGGGAGGGAACAATTGGCCCTAGCCTCAACCCCACACAACTAGTAAGATGTGAGGCCTCAACACCAAGGGTTGAGATAGGCAAACAAGATATCTGGGTGAAATGTTTAGATTATTTTGTCATAAGAGAGGATTTTAGGGAGAGATACGACATTAAGAAGATTCTAGTACGTGATTATTTAGAGATGAAGAGATTTAAATTATTTAGAGATGATATGATGGATACTTGAAGAGGTATGATTTAATGCTTTTTCCAATATTTGAAATTTTAAAAATTTACTTGAGAATTAAGTTTCAATTTACAATTTGAAAAAATGATAATGCAAATGATAAATGGTATGGATGCAATAATGTACAGTGTGGAAATGCAAATGAACTATGAATTGAAACATTTAGGGTGAAATCAGTTGTGATGATGTCAAACTCCTCACCTCCCAAGGTACACAAATGATACGCATGATTTTTGAATTTTTGGTATCTTGACAAGGTCCTACCACTTTGAGTTTAAACTTATGACCCTTGCTTACAATTGTACACATCCAACGCCTAACCTTGACGTGAATCCGTCAATTTGAAAGAGATCTTTGAGAACATCTTTATCATGGCTTTAACATATTATTTTCATGTGAGCATGACTACGCTTCTCAACTTTGGTCCCTACGTAGGGAATAGTGATTACATTTGACATTTATCATGTTATTGTATTATGTCCCGTGGACACAATAAGCTTGGATTTTAACATATTTTTGTCTAGACCAAGGTTTGGAATAGAGGAAGCGCTAGAGATTCCTTTGATGGGCATAATTTTTTCTCAACATCTTATCCTTCCTTTGTTATTTCTATCATGTTTATACCTAAACCGAGATCATCGACAAAAAGAGAGGTTGTACCAAGGAGGTTACCCATTCCTTGTGGTTTGAAGGGGAGAAGAATTGGTTCATCACTCTCCAAGAGTTTCATAATCTATGTTGTGGTTTTGGTGGATAGAGTTTCCACGAATATTGCTTTACCCTTATCTTTTTTCACTACCTCAATGGTTTTGGGTCATCGACCTCAACTTTCGTAACACGCGTAGTGGTCATGACCAATTATTTTGATGGAAGCAGTTTGTTCAGCTAATTCGCATGGAGCTCATATTCCAAATGGACCCCTGGTTTCTTCTTGAGATTCTCCAAATGTATGTCAAAGGGTTTAGGATCCCCTTGAGCAACGAAGACCTTTCCCAAATGGAGAAATATAACTTCTTGGAACAAATTGGAAGGAATGGCCTTCATTCGAGAATCTAGGGTCTACCGAGGATCATGTTATAATTCATCTCCTTGTCAATAATGTAAAACTCTGTCAAGATGGTTTTTGGCCTGAGGGAGACAAGAAGAAATATAGTTCCAATTGAGGTTGCCTTAAGACTATCATATCCATGCAACGTGTTTCTAGTAGAGGAGAAGTTAGTCTCCCCATATCCCAACTTCTGCAAGAAAGAGAAGGGAACCACATTCACAGAGCCCCATCATTGATCATGGCTCTCTTGATGCAATTATTATAGACCTATACTTACAGATATAATGCAATATCTCCTTCGGGCTATTCATCATCGAAGGCATCTTTATTATATCAAAAACAAACCTGATATCCTTATCACTTTGTCCCAGATGATGTATGTCGAAGTCAATATGGTTTATTTGAGCTCGAGGAGGATGTGTAAAATAGATTAAATGACCTAGACCCAATGCATCAAGCAATGCAAATGATACGTAGGGGAATTCTTCAACAAATCTAGAAACGAGACATGAGAAAAGGTCTTTTTCAAATCCAATATCAAATCATAAGCTCCCATCAAGTTTTATATTATAGGAACGTCATCCTGCAACATGGAATGAATGAGGAGGGGTTGCAAAATGTATTCCCTTATTTGAGTTGTTGCATTAACTTCTAGTTTAACCTATATCTCAACTAGTCCAAAATCTTTGAATTGTTGTTAGAGCCAAGGTTAAGAGCAACTCGAGAGTTATCAGAAGTTGAGGTCTCATGGTCGTTATCCCCCATAAGAATACCCTTGTTTATGTTTTGAGGATTCACTTTAACATCTTTTTACGCTTATGGAATAGGTCCCTATAGATTCCTAGGTTTGTGTTCGGGGACGAAATGGTTCCCGTATGACAAGGTTGTGAGGTTCTTTGGGATTTTCTAAGAATATGTCTATAAAGAGTTGCCTTTTATTCTCGTGGGAGTATTTATATGAACTTTTACAATCCCTACAAGTTCTAGCACCGTGACCAATAACACAATGAAACCACACTAAATATTGGGATTGTAGTCTATTCGCCTTTTATTTGAGTTTTGTTGTTTATTATAACACCGGTTGTAGTTATGAAACTAATTGTTATAACCATAATTTGTTTCCCTTGGCTGGAGTTTTTGTACTAGTTTGGGCCTTGGATTTGATCTTGTAGAGGAGAGGGAGGTTGACATCAATTGGGTTAATGGAGTAAATGGAATTAGGGCCTCTTTGATTACCCTTGTTATTGTCATTATTATTAGTGTTAGTGTTACCATTGTTCATAGAACCATTGTTCTTTACTTGATTAGTAACATCGTATGTGGTAACACCGTGATTACGATTCAAGACCTTGTGTCCTTGGTTGTTGGCTCCATTTTTTTGATGATTTGCATTGTTTTGATTAGGGGACACCAATTTCCCATTAAGACCATAAGTCTTATGCCCACTATTGATAGCAGCTTGGTCGATTCAAAGTGCACCTTCCAACACTTCTTCGTAATTACGGAAAGGAAACTTCTGGACTTCTTCCTTGGTCTCTCGATTGAGAGAGTGAAGGAAAAGATCACAAATTTCCATTTGGTCCATGTTAGGTGCACTTGTAGAGGAGTAAAGAACCTAACGCCATCTCTAAATGAAATGGGTAGTAGATTCATTTGTTTACGCCTAATATGAAGAAAATACCTTATTCTCGTTCAAGTGACTTGTTCATGTCAAAAGATCTAATGAATTCGAAAAAAATTAAAGGAATGTATAGAAGCACGGAATCCGATAGTACCAATCTAAACAAATTACCTCTAGGGTTTTTAGAAATATCTTAGCCACCATAACATCCCAAGGAAGCAATTCCCTAATGGCAGTAGTGTAGGCCTTGATATGAGCATTCGGGTCTCCTTCTCCCTTAAATTTAGGAAGATCGGGCAATGGGCGTGGAAGCATGAAACCCCATATGGTAAATTCAAGGGATTATTTAAAATACTCAGCATAAGTACCCATTACGTAAGATTACACCATTCAAGCTCATTAATGAGGAGGTGGAGGAGGAGGAATTAGATAGGTTGTTTTATATGCATTAGTTGGAATGTATAGATCTCCATGATACAACATATAAGTAGTAGGGAAGGTATATGGGTCTATCTGGGGGGACTTTGCATATATATGTAGGTAAGGTGGAACAACACTAGGAAATGGGCTAATGGGCATGAAACCAGTGGAACGTCACATTACCAGATGGAATGACATTCGAGAGTGCACTTCCGGGAAAGCCCTTGTGTAAGATAAGTGTGAGAATGCTAAGGGCCCATCCTTAGGTATAATCTCCTATGAGAATATCACCTAGATTTGATTGGACTAGATAACCTTGTTACATAGGATGTTGCATTGGTTGTGCATTGGTAGGGGTGTACCCTTTGTTGTCGATGGGATACCCTATGTTTGTCACCATTGCATAGGTTTTTTGTGAAGGTTGGACACTCGCTAGTTCTATAATCCTCCGTACTAAAGTGGAAATAACATTATGAGGTGAGGATTGAGTCTCTTATTTGGGTGCATGTTGTGTAGGGTTTGGTTGAGAGGGCACATGATATCCTCTTATGAATTGTTCAACATTGTCATTCTTGTTTTCCTTAAAATTAGGAGTCTCAGGATAGGTTGTCAATACATTGTTATTGAACATCTTTGAGGTGTGGATCTTCATCCTATCTAAGGAATCATCTATTTGGTGAATAGGGTTAGCAATTCGTGTAAAAATGTCATCTTCTGTTGATTGCAAGGCAATGTGAGGTCTCAACAAGACTCTAGGGTAAGGACTTGTCCCACTCGCAATCTCCATATAGTTTAGAATGGGTCGACTTCATTGTATGTTCAAAGGTTGATCAACCTCCTCTATTCTCATGTAGCTAGTGGGGTTTGAGACATAGCTAGGGGAGGTTTGCATGTTGTTGGTGTAGTTTTCAGCCCATCCGGAAAGGGAAGGGGATTGTTGTGGATGAACGTTGGTGTAATATCTATCAAATCCAAATGGCCCACCAAACTCTCTACCAGATATATTTTAGGAAGTATAAAATACCTACCAAAATAGGGGAATAAAATGAAAGGTGAGGTAACAAAAATGAAAGAAAAGGAAATAAGAAGGAACTAGTCCTCACATCAAGTTCACCAATTTTATACATCTTAAAATCAACACATGATCTTAAGCACATGTGACCTCCTGAGGTCATGCCGAGACAACCGCGATGGAATTATAAGATTGAGGGAATGTTGATGAGAAACTATAGGAGAATGAGGGACTAACATCTGGTAGTGTGAGTTCCTAATAGTTGAATGGGATAAAGGGTAATTAGAGGTTATATACGGGTAGCGTAAGTTCCTATTGTTTAATTGTTTGATTTGATTTGTTTGCTAAACTACGTTGAAAGTTCATTTTAAATAAATAAATAAAGTAAATTCAAAATAAATAAAAGACAAGTGTGTTTAATCTTGTAATTAACCAAATTTATTCCTAATTAATTATATAAAACGAAATGAAATACCATATATTCTATTTGTTTGAACAAGAAATGAATTAAAAGAAAACTAACTAATTAACCAACATATTTTTGTATTTTTCAGAGTTTAAATAAAACAAATAAATAAACTATTCCACAAACATAGGAAATTAATTAAAATAAGATACTTCTACTTCTAATAAAATTAACTAAAAATAGAGAATAGTCATGTGTGGTTATTCCTCTATTGCAGGGTTTTCTAAAAATTCTATTCTAAAAGAATGTATTCGAAAATTATTAATCTAAATAAAATAAAATAAAAATTTTCTAGAAAAGCTTCGCCTCATGTTTTTGGAAAGGAAAGCTTCTAAGAAGCAATTTCCTCTTTGTCGTATGAAATTTCCCCGCAGAAGTAAATCTAAACTAATTAAAATAAATAAATGATGTGCAAGGATTTCTTCACTTCTTCCTCCAACTAATTTCCGAGCATCTCCACAGGATAAGTCAGAAGAATTTATCAAGGGAATTATGTAATAAATGTTTTGAAAGAAGTACTAGAAATAAAATAAATACATTCGGGAAGTGATGAAATCTTCCACTTCTACAATTCTACCAACTCAAAACAAATGCATTATTTTTATTCTAACAAATATAAATTAATTAAAGCCTCAAAGAATTCAAGTACAACCCCAACCTAGTTACTACTATATTGTGGTAGCTTCCTAAATATGAGATTTTTTTATCTCCTCATCTTTGTATCCTCTTCCAAAGATGAAGTCCAATTGATCCAGAATACATATGCTGGTTGGTAGAAAAGAAAACAAAATACTAGTTATGGCTGGCTTGGTGCAAGAAACGACTAAAATTAAATGGTAGGAAAGAATAGAGCAAAGAGCTGGTTGTCTGTGTGGTTCCTCTCAAAAATTTAGTAGCATAAATTAACCTCAAGAATGTGAAAAATCTAACCTATCATACGGGTAAAAGTTTGGCTTTTTTTAAAATCTAGGAAAGAATAAGTCAATTACATGTGTTGATGAAGAAGTGAAAAATCATCAAAAGGATATGTATTCAATATTCTAAACATTTCCAAAAAGGAAATAAAATCCACACAATTCCAACGAGTCTAATAATAGGCAAAACAGCTTGAGAAATGAGTACAAAAATCACTACTGAAATCCAAACATGCACCAAAAATGTGTGTTTTAAGTGACAGGACCTCCGGTGATCGTAGAGGGGCAATGCATAACCATTAGGGAAGTTACACAACCATTGGGGAGGTTGCATAATTGCCACTCAAGACAAAGAAAAATTTAAAAAGGAGTCTTACAAGAAAACTAAAAGTTTGCAGACAAAACAAAAGGGTTGATTTGAGTCAAAGGAGGGATGAAAATAATAGGGGGAATGATCTTAACCTCATTTGTACCTTGGAAGAATTTTTTATCATCATTAGAGATTTTACCGTTCCAACAATATAACACTATGCAATTTTGGGTGCGTACATGCTACGCGCTTTAATCATATATCTTACATTTGATGTATATAGCCGACTTGTGGCTATCATAACTTCTTATCATTATGTATCTCTTTCATTTATGTTATATTATCATGGGTAGGTATTCCTTAGGGATGGCCCCATAGCATAGGAATAGTATAAATAGGGGTTAGTAGGTAGTATTTGATCATCATTTGAGCATTTGAGTCTTATTGTATGGTTTGGAGGTTGCCCCCTCAAAGTGGCTAAGTTATTCTACTTGCATATTGAGATCATTTATCTTCAATCTTGTCTTTTTGATGTTCTATTTCGCTAATTATTATAATTATTCAAGTAATTCCATTACAAGTGGTATCGAGAGATTTAAGTTGGCCATCACTATGACAAACCCTAATTGTGAAGGTTTGGATATATCTCAAAATTGGTAGCGAATTTTTCTGCAATTTTTTTTGGTGTGGTAAAATCAGTCAAGTAAGATCCTCTCCAAATTTCAAGAATTTTTTACTTGTTTTGCAAAATTATAGCGGTTTTATGTTTTTCATAATTTGGCTCCCTAGGGTGCAATTTGTGGAATTTTTCCAAGTTTTTACATTTCCAAAAAGAAGATAAAAATAGTTTGAGTTCTTTCTTTGAGTTTTTTCATATTTGCAATAATTCTTATTGAAATCCAAAACCCTAAATTTTGACCTTGAACCCTAAATCCTACCATTTTGGGGCATCATGGCGGGGCCTTCCATAAGAGGCAAAAATAATACCATCACTTCGGGTAAAACCCCTAACAAGGATGAGATAATAGTTGAGGAGTTAGAGTCAGAAGGGGTAACTACAGAGTCCTCAGGGTTAGGGTTTACTTCAATGAACCATAAGGTAAGCCAACTTGAGTTTGAGCTGTGAAACCTCGAGGTTAGGGTGGCCAACAAAGAAGATGTGGAAAGGATTGGAAAATGATTGGAGGATTTCATGCAGAAATTCAATACACATATAATGGGTAATCATACTTCTATCAACCAAGGTGGATCTTCAGGTTAAATTAATAGAAAAATGAGTCAGGGTGGATCTTTGATCATGCCCAATCCAAATACAAACACTCTGCAGGCCCGTAACATGTTTCTGAAAGTGGAGATGCGTAAGTTTGATGGAAAGGATCCACTCAATTGGATTAACCAAATGGATAATTTCTTTGATCTACATCAGATTCCATCAGGACAAAAGGTGACCATGGCATATTTGTATCTCGAACCTGACCAATTCATCTGGTATTGATGGTTATGTGCTCAAAGGAAAAAGAGTGGTCTCAATGTTACATGGACAGTCTTCACCGAAGATTTACAATTACACTATAGTTCTAGTGTGTCAGAAAATTACTTCATCCAATTAGCAAAGTTAAGACAGATAGGATCCGTTAAGGATTACATTCATCAATTCCAAAACATTTCTTTATAGGTGGAAAATATTACTGAAGAGAATCTGAATGACCTATTTCTTAGGGGTCTTAAGGATCACATTGATCATGAGGTGCGTATGTGTAATCCTCATAAGGTTTCTAATTCTATGATTATGGCATGAAGGGTAGAGGAAAAATTTGTTTCAAGCAGGAGACAAAATTTCACTAATATAAGAGATCACAACAACTTTCCTCCAACACTCCTTGCCTAGTTAGATTGACACCTTAAAAATTGATGAGAAAGAGAAAAATGGTTATGTTTTAATTTTGACGGTAAATATGGACCAGGACATAAATGTGTTGAAAAGAATTTTTTCTACATTGATGGGCCTAGTGAAGATGAAGAAAGGGACGAAGATGCGAATTCAGAGGTCATGGTCAAGCCAGAGGATGAATCAGGAGAACCCCAACCAACGATATCATGCCATGAAATTTTAGGTATTATCACCCCCAAACCCTTAAGGTGGTTAGATTCTTAAAAAAGAGGGTCACAGTGTTGATTGACTCAGGAAGTACTCACAACTTCATCAATCATAAGTTAGTAGTGTGCCTAAACTGTTTTATTTATCCAGCTCCTAAATGTTAAGTAATGATTGTTGATGGAGGTATTATTACTTGTTCTAGAAAATGCAATAACATTAAGCTTTCCATATGATATTACATACTAAATAGCCCCATGTATGGGATGAGTAGACATTGTGTTAGGAGTTCAATGGCTTACTAATTTGGGAACCATTGAGATGAAATTTCAAGAATTGTTCATACGCTTTCAGTCTGAAGGAAGGACTTTTGAGCTAAGAGGCTTAAGAGAAAAGTCTCCATAGATAGTGAGATCTCATCAGATGCAGAAAATTCTAAAAAATGGTGCAGAGGGATTTGTGGCACAACTATTTTCATTGGAGGCGCATCAGTCTAAGGACATTATACCATCATATATGCAAGCAATGTTAGATGCACACTCTTTTGTGTTTGAAAATATGCCAAAGGGACTACCTCCAAATATAGAATGTGATTATGCTATTCAGTTAGTACTGAGGAGCCAACAAATTTAACATCAAACCTTATAGGTACCCATATGTGAAAAATATTTAGAAGATTATATAGAGATGTTAGAAGCGGGAATCATCCATCATAGTGAGTGCTTGTTCTTCTCTAGTACTAATGGTGTGTAAGAAAGATGACATGTGGCACATGTTTCCCAATTAGAGGGAGCTTAATAAGTACACAGTCAAATATAAGTTTCCTATTCTGTAATAGATGATTTACTTGATGAGTTGTAAGGTGTTGTCTACTTTACAAAGCTTGATCTTCATTCGGGATACCACCAAATTAGAATCAAGGATGATGATGTTCATAAAACTACCTTTTGGACACATGAAGGCCATTATGAATTCCTGGTAATGCCTTTTGGACTCACAAATGCACTTCTACATTTCAAAGTTTGATGAATTCTATTTTTAAGCCATTCTTGATGATATATTAATTTATAGAAAAACATGGGAGGAACATTTGCATCATGTAAATAAGGTTTTGGAAACCCTTGAGCAACACCAACTTTATGCAAAGCCCTCCAAGTGTTCTTTTGGATTAAAGGAGGTTGAATATTTGGGTCGATTGTCTCTCATGAAGGTGTTAAATTGGATCCTAATAAAGAGAATCTCCGAATAATTTTGGGGCTTTCAAGTTATTTTCGTAGATTAGTAAGGCATTATGGAAGTATAACAATGCCTCTCACAAATTTATTAAAGAAGGAATCTTTCCATTGGAATGAGGACACTACTAAAGCATTTGATCGTTAAAGGAGGCCATGTGCACCACTCCATTCTTGGATACTCCAAATTTTTCCAAAACATTCATTTTTGAATGTGATGCATCAGGGTTGGGTATGGAGGTAGTTCTCATGCAAGAAGGTCGTCCTATTACCTTTTTAAGCCATAAATTCAAAGGTAAGAATTTTTCAAAGCCAACTTATGAGAAGTAAATGCTAGTTATACTTCATGCAGTAAAGCAATGGAGACCATATCTCATAAGAATACACTTTAAAGTGAAGATAGACCATGATAGTCTGAAATACTTCTTAGAGTAGCATTTATCATTTCAAGAAAAATGAAAATGGGTCTCAAAGATGTTGGGATATGATTTTGAGATTATCTATAAGAAAGGGAAGGAGAATGTAGTTGCATGGATGCTCTTTCTAGGAAAGATGAATTAGATGCATCATTGTTATGTGCCATATTTATCTTATAATAATATTGGGTAGAGGAGGCAAGGTCCAAACGAAGAAATGACCCAACTACAAAAACCTCTTTCATAATCTCCGAGAATGATCCAAGCATGTATGAAAAAATTGTATTGAGTGGGGATACTTTATGGTATAAAGATAGATTATACCTATGTAATAACTCCACTCTTAAAAATAGGGTTCTATCTTAGCTTCACTCTTCTCTAGTAGGGGGGCACTCTGGATTCTTGAAGACTTATCATTGAATCAAACAAGATTTCTTCTGGGAAGGGATCAAAGGGGATGTCCAAAAATTTGTGGTAGAATGCATGGTTTGTCAACAAAATAAGGGTGAAACAGTTTGGTCCCTATGTCTTCTACAACCTCTATCTATTCCTAGCCAGCGATGGGAAGAGGTTTCCATGGACTTCATCATAGGATTGCCTAAATTTGAAGGAAAATATTTCATCATGGTTGAGTTGGATAGACTTGCCAAATATGTTCATTTTTGTGCCTTGTCACACCCATTTGCTACAGGCACATAACAACAACCTTCATGGACATAGTTCAGAAGCTACATGGGACCCCAAAGATTATAGTAAGTGATCGGGACCTTATATTTTCTAGTAGTTTTGGACTGATTTATTCTCATATTTGGGTACTCACTTAGCTCGTAGCTCTTCTTATCATCCCCAAAGTATGATGGGAAAATAGAAGTTGTAAATAACTATTTAGAGGTATATCTTTGTTGCTTCACCTTAGATAAACAAGTGAGATGGGTCTAATGGCTGCCACTTATAGAATGGTGGTATAACACTTCCTTTCATACTTCATCCAAAATGTCTCCTTTTTTGGCACTCTATGGGTACCATCCACCATCCATCACATCATCATTGAGAGGAAAACCACAAGTTAGAGATGTAAAAGAACACATTCAACATCAACAAGAGGTCTTCTCTAGTCTCAAGGAGAGCTTGGCCATGACACAAAACTACATGAAGCAACAAGGTTGATCAACATCGCATGGAAATAAATTTTGAAGTTGATGACTAGGTTTTTGTGTGTTTACAACCATATAAGAAAATGTCTTTGAAACAACAACAAAAGGATAAAAAAATTCACCGAAGTATTATGGTACCTATTAAGTATTGTAGAAGATTGGTATTGCAACATACAAATTATAACTTCCACCGAAAACCGAATACATCCAGTCTTTCATGTTTTGCTCAAGAAATTAATTAGACAAAGATTATCAGCCCATACAAAGTGTTACTTGAGTTCGATGAGGAGGGAGAGTTATCTTGGAACTTGAATGCATTCTTCAAACACACACTAAAATATTGAGGACATAGGTTATTACTGAGTACATGATAAAGTAGAAGAATATGGACAATGAAGATGCAACATGGGAGGATATGAAGTTCCCTGCAAAGCAACACCCAGAGCTTCTCAACATTGGGGAAAATGTTGGTTTGAAGGGGAAGGGCATGCTACACCCTTGATCATATATCTTATATTTGATGTATATATTCGACTTGTGGCTATCATAACTTCTTATCATTATGTATCTCTTTCATATATGTTATATTATCATGTGTGGGTTGGCTTTGGGGGTGGACATAGCATAAGAATAGTATAAATAGGGGTTAGTAGGTAGTATTTGATCATCATTTGAGCATTTGAGTCTTCTTGTATGGTTTTGAGGTTGCCCCCTCGAAGTGATTAAGTTATTATACTTTCATATTGAGATAATATATCTTCAATCTTGTGTTCTTTGGTGTTCTATTTCTGCTAATAATTATTATTATTTAAGTAATTCCATTACACTACATATTTCCCCCTCGGAGAATCATTTTAGCCATGAAGAGGCGTAAAACGTGAAGTCCAAATATGGTGCTCCCAAATGGGAAAGTATGAAATTATACCTTATTCACTCAGTGTTTTGAAACCACACAATCCATCCTTCCCGCCACCTACAAAATAAAGACAAGAATCAAGTGCAGATATAAAACATGATTAGCAAAATACTTTCAAATAATGACAAGATTATGTATTGTATCCGTGAGGGTGAGTAATATACCTACTCCAGTGCATGTAAGCCCTATACACGAATGTTAGAAAATCCAAATATATGTTATATATGTCATTTTCACTATTTTTAGAAATCATTTATGTTTTGCAAGTTTACTGAATTTAAAACTCTTGATTTTGGAAAATGTTTCATTTGTGAGTATGGTTAAATTGGAATGGATTTAGAAATGGTGGTGTCGATGCAATGAGAGTGGAAGGGGCTCAGGAATGGGTTAGATGTGAGACCTTTGATCTTTTGTGTTAGGCTTTGGCTTTTCAATTTCGAATACATTCAAGGAGGATTTATAGGAAATTTGTAACTGGAGCAGTTGTAAGGGGCCTCAAAGAGGCGAATACGCAAATTAACTTTATTGCTTAGTCTCATTTTTTTGTATTTTATTTATTTTTTTTGTATTTTTGGCTCATTGTTGAGCGTTTTGACCACACTTACTCTATTGTTTTATGGAACTACACGCAAGAAACTTTCCATTATAAATATACATATAGATTTTTTTCGGCATTTCTTGCATTGACTTCATTGTAGTTTCCTTCATTTGTGTACTCTTAGATGGTTTGGAATTTCCTATTCTTTTTACATGTTTTATTAATGTATGCCATGGATGATGATGTAAATGTGTAGACAAAATGATTTATTTTTATATATGATGCATATGAGAACATACCGTAATTTAGAAATTTGATTTTCAAGAAATATTTAACACGCGCTGTTTTATTAGAAAAATGTGATGAATGCAACATGATAAGAAAATGAACTCACTTTAATCCTAACTCCATGCAACTAGTAAGTTGCGAGGTCTCATCACCGAGATCTAAGAAGGACGTAAGTTATGTGACTTTGATGAATGAAGGTGGTGAGCAAAGATAAGATTTTGACAAATATCCAACTAGGACTTACAACTCAATCCTAAACAAAGTAAACTAACCAGCTCATAATGTATTTTTCTAGCAAGTTTAACTAGAATTAGATCTGTGAATGGCCTCTTGATTTACAATATCTAGTTTTAAAGATAAAATCTCTTTTAACATGCACATCTAATTCATTTTTCATGAGATTTTTGAAATTGCAAATCACTTTTTATTCATTGACTTATTTACAACTTATTGAATTATTTGATGGGACCCCCTACGTATTGCACCATGCTACTAGTAAGAAGCATGGTCTCATCACCAATAAAAATACATAGGTGAGTAATGACACTTCCTCCTTTCCCAACCTCACGCCACCAGTAGGAAGCATGGGCTCATCACCAAAGGTTGGTAGGGAAAAGAAGTGTAGTTTTATTTTGAAATAAAAGAATTTTTTTCATTTATTGTAGATATATATATATATATATATATATATATATATATATATATATATATTGGTTTGATTTTAGAATTGTGTTTTTGGGAAGGAATGCTTATCCCTAGCCTCAACCCCACACAACCAGTAAGATGCGAGGGCTCAACACCAAGGGTTGAGATAGGAGAGAAAGATATGTGGGTGAAATGTTTAGATTGTTTATGTGATAAGAAAGGATTTTAGGGAGATATGTGACATAAAGAAGCTTCTAGTACAGACTATGGGAAAAGGCACCGAGCTAGAAAAAAACCCCGAATAAAACTAAGTGTGCAAGCCTTGGTAGGACCAATATCAAAACTTTGTCTTAAATGCTAAAATGATGAAGAGATTTAAATTATTTGAAGATGATATGATGGATACTTGAAGAGGTATGATTGAATTCTTTTGCCAATATTTGAAAGTTTTTAAAATTTTCTTGAAAAGTAAGTTTCAGTTTACAATTTCAAAAAATGATAATGCAAATGATAAACAATATGGATGCAATAATGTATAGTGTGGAAATACAAATGAGCTATGCATGGAAACATTTAGGGTGAATCCAGTTGATAGATGTCAAACTCCTCACCTCCCAAGGTACACAAATGATACACATGATCTTTGAAGTTTATGTTCTCTTGACAAGGGCCTACTACCTTGGGTTCAAACTTACGACCCTTGTTTACTACCTGTACACACATCGAATGCCTAACCTTGACATGAATTCGTTAATTTGAAAGAGGTCTTTTTGAACCTCTTTATCACGGCTTTGACATATTCTGTTCATGTGAGCATGACTACGATACTCAAATATGTTTCCTAAGTAGGGAGTAGTGATTGCATTTGATGTTTTTTGCGCCATTGGATTATGTCCCATGGACACAATAAGCTTGGATTTTGACATATTTGTGTCTAGACCAAGGTTAAGAATAGAGGAATCCCTAGAGATGGATTTTATGTGTATGGATTTTTCCTCAAAATCCTCTCCTTTTTCGTTATTTATGTCATGTTTATGCCTAGAACGAGATCATCGGCAGGAAGAGAGGCTATACCAAGGAGGTTACCCATTCCTTGTGGTTCGAAGGGGAGAAGAATTGGTTCATCACTCTCTAAGAGTTTCATAATATTTTTTTAGTTTTGGTGGACACGGTTTCCATGGATATTGCTTTACCCTTATCTATTTTCACTACCTCAAACATTTTTGGGTCATCGACCTCAATTTTTGGAACACTCATAATGGTCATGACCAATTCTTTTGATGGAAACATTTTGTTCAGCTGATTCGTATAGAGCTCATATTCCAAATGGACCCCTAATTTCTTTTTGATATTCTCTAGATGTATGTCAAAGGGTTTAGGATCCCCTTGAGCAACAAAGACCTTTCCCAAATGGAGAAATCTAACTTCTTGAAATAAAGTGGAAGGAATAGCCTTCATCCAATGAATTTGGGGTCTACCGAGGATCATGTTATAATTTGTCTCCTTTTCAATAATGTTAAAATCCATTAAGATGGTTTTCATCCCAAGGGAGACATGAAGAACTATAGTTTCGATTTAGGTTACCTTAAGATTAGCATATCCGCGCAATATGTTTCTTATAGAGGAGACATTAATCTCCCCATATCCCAACTTCTACAAGAAAGAGAAAGGAACCACATTCACAGAGCCCCATCATCGATCATGGCTCTCTTGATACAATTGTTATAGACCTAGAATTTCATATATAAAGTAGGATCTCACGTTCGGGTTATTTCGGTGTTAGAAGGCATCTTGCTTATATAAAAATGAACCCGGTATCCCTATCACTTTGTCCTGGAGGATGTATGTCGAAGTCAATATGATTTATTTGATTTATAAGAGGAGGTGTAACGTGGATTAAATAACCTGGACCTAATGTATCAAGAAATGTGGAATGATGTGTAGGGGAATTCTTCATCAAATCTAGAAACGAGATGTGAGAAAGGGTCTTTTTCTAATACGATATTAAATTATAGGCTCCCACTGGTTTTGAGATTATAGTAACGTCATCCTATAAGAGAATGAGAAAAGAGTGGTTGCAGTAACGTATTCCCTTTTTTGAGTTATTACATCAACTTCTGGTTCAACCTCTAACTCAACTAATTCCAAAATATTTGTATTGTTGTTTGAGCCAAGGTTAAAAAAACTCGACAGTTATCAGAAGTTGAGGCCTCATGGTCATTATTCCCCACAGGAATACCCTTGTTTATGTTTTGAGGATTTACTTAAAAATCTTCAGGATGCTTATGGAATGGGTCCTGATAGATGTCTAGGTTTGCGTTCTGGGGGAATGGGTCATGTATGACCAGTTTGTGAGGTTCTTTTAGAATTTTCTAAGAACATGTCCACAAAGAGTTGACTTTGATTCTCAGGGATTCTTTGTATGAACTTGTTTCAGTCCCTACGATTTATAGCATCATGACCAATAACATGATGAAAACCACAATAAATATTGGGATCATAGTCTTTTGGCCTTTGATTTGAGTTTTTTTGTTGATTATAACCCCGGTTTTAGTTTAAAAAATTGTTGTTATAACCACAATTCATTTCCCCTTGGCTGGAGTATTGGTACTAGTTCGGGCCTTGGGTTTAACCTTATCGAGGATAGGGATGGTTGACATCATTTGTGTTGACGAAGGAAATTGAATTAGGCCCCATTGATTTCCCGTGTTGTTTTCATTATTATTAGTGTTAGTGTTACCATTGTTTGTAGAACTAACTTTATTTTGTTGATCAAGAATAACACCGCCTACGGTAACACCACGATTGTGATTCAAGACCTTGTGTCCTTAGTTCATTGGCTCCATTGTTTTGATTATTTACATTGTTTTTATCGGGGACATGAATTTTCCATTAAGATCGTAAGTCTTACGCATACTATCGATAATGGCTTGGTCGATTCAAAGTGCACCTTCCAAAACTTCCTCGTAACCATGGAAAGGAAACTTTTAGACTTCTTCCTTGGTCTCTCGATTGAGAAAGTGAAGGAAAAGATCACAAATTTCCATCCAGTCCATGTTAGGTGTACTTACCCAAGATTAAAGAACCCGATGCCATCTCTCGAATGAAATGGGTGGTAGATTAGTTTTGTTCGACTAATATGAAGAAATTACCTTATTCTAGTTTGAAGTAAAATTTTCAATTAAAAATATCTCGATGAATTCCAAAAAAAGTTATTTAAAGGAATTTATAGAAGCAGAATCCGATATTACCAATCTAGAGTTATTCCCTCAAGGATTTTTGGAAATATCTTAGTGACCACATCATCCCAAGGAAGTAATTCCACGATGGTAGTAGCGTATGCCTTGATATGAATGTTTGTGTATCTTTCCCTTTAAATTTAGGAAGATCAGGAAATGGGCATGGAATCATGACACCCCATATGGTAAATTCAAGGGGCTCTTTAAAATACTCAGCGTAAGTATCCATTACATAAGATTTCACCATTGAAGCTCCTTGATGGGGAGGTGGAGGAGGAGGAATTGGATAGGCTGCAGTGTAGGCATTAGCTATAGTGTATGGAGCTCCTTGATATGACATATAAGGAGTAGGGAAGGTATATGTGTCCATATGGGGGGACTTTTCATACATGTACAGGTAAGGTGGAACAACACTAGGAAATGGGCCACTTTGGGTGTGGAACCAAGTAACACCACATTCTCGATGGAGAGGCATTTGAAAGTGCACTTCTAGCCAGCCGGCCCTTGCATAGCATAAATGTGAGAAGGGTGAGTGCCCATCCCTAGGGTATCAAATCCCATGAGAAGATAACCTAGATTTTATTGGACTAGATAACCTTGTTGCACAAGATGTTGCATTGGTTGTGTACTACTAGGGTTTACCCTTTGTTGTCGATGGGATACCCCATGTTCTTCCCTACTGCATAGGTTGGTTTTGAAGGTTGGGCACTCTCTAGTTCTCTAATCCTCCCTACTAAAGTGGAAATAACATCATGAGGTGAGGATTGAGTCTCTTGTTTGGGTGTCTATTGTGTAGGGTTTGGTTGAGAGGGCACATGATATCCTCTTATGAATTGTTCAACGTTGTCATTATTGTTTTCCTTAAAATTAGGAGTCTTAGGATAGGTTGTCGATACATTGTTATTGAACATCTATGAGGTGTGGATCTTCATTCTATCTAAGGACTCATCTATTTGACGAAGAGGGTTAGTAATTCACGTAAAAATGTCATCTTTTTTTATCAAGGCAATGTGAGTTCTAATGACAAGACTCTAGGGTAAGGACTTGTCCCACTCATAAAAGCCATATTGTTTGAAATGGGTTGACTGCATTATATGTTCAAAGGTTGATCAACCTCCTCTATTCTCATTTATCTAGTGGGGTTTTAGACATAACTAGGGAGGTTTTAGGGTTCATTTTAAGACACCTCTAGAAACTTGGAGGTGGAAAATACCAGTGAATATCGCAGAACCGGTTTGATGAAAGGCAAATTTACCAATTTTTTAAACCGTATTTTCACCCATTTTTTTTAGCCAGAGAGATTGCATATTTGTAGACACCGACACCTCATTGACACATGTTAACAAGGCAAGTTGATGCACATCAACAAGCCTCGTTGACGCATCGTCGATGCGCATCAACCAACCTTGTTTGACGCGTGTCAACAAGTCTTGTTGATGTGCCTCAATGACCCTTGTTGATCGTGTCAACAAGGGTCATTGACACACGCCAAATACCCTTGTTGATGTGCATCAACAAGGGCCATTGATGCATGACAACAAGGTAGGTTGACGTGCATCAACAAGGGTTGTTGACGCACATTTTTGTCCTATAAATACCCTCCCACTGGTCATTTTCATGTTTACACTTTTCGGCTCTCAATTTTTTTGTATACGGGAATCCATTATTCAGGTCAAGTACAATCAATCTCAAGGAAAACTACAATGGTGAATACAAGTGCATCCTAACTCCAAGATCAAGACAAAAATCAAGAGGAAAATCTAATCCTATCCATGGGCAAGATACTCTATAGGAATCCTTTGTGCCCCCACATCTAGACTATTTTACAGATGACTTCCAAATACAAGGATTTGATCAATGCATGTGAGTTTAGTGGGCTCATTAAGATGCCCCATTTCAAAACAAACCAAGATATTTTGAACTACCTTCTCTCCTCTTACAATATAGAGGACAACCTATTTAATGTTACTATGGATGACGGCCGATTGTTTCAATTCGGTATCGACCCAACTGATATTCATCGGTTTACAGGCCTCCCATTCAGAAATTTACCCTTTGTTACAATGAAGGCAACACTCGTCGAAGATGATAAGAAATATCTTGAATCGACTTTCGGTTTCCATGTTGATTATAAGTGTAAACTATTTTCATTCGTCATTTTTTATTCAAGTTTTTGATTTGATACAATTGAAATTTATATTAATTGCAACTTTTTTGGCATTTTCATCTCATGTCAATAAATCCAAGCATGGTATGGATACACAAGCAATTGCACACCACTTTCTTGCTGCAATGATTTCCTTTTCTCAATCTAGAATAGTTTTGCAGGTCAGAAAATAGATATACCAAAGCTGGGCCATTCGTACACATCACGCAACTATCGCCCAAAAAAATTGATTGGTGCACCTTTTTATCAAAAAAAAATAATCGACATTAGAAATGCAAAGCTTTCAACAAAACCTTTCATTTACTCCACAAAATATCTCCTTGGCCTTTATTACGAGGCTCTTTTAAATTTAAAAGACAAACCAATTCCCACTTACACGGATAAGGCATTGATGAAGTTGTCCATTCCATTTGAAGAACAAAAGGTATAAACTATTAAGTTTGTATTTCGACATTACACCGTGTAGAGGTATTAACTATTTTGTTTACAAAGAATATTTATGGAGGCCCTTCCCGAAAAAAGGTGGCATCGGGAGGAAGAGGCCAACAACACGCCGAGGCATCGTAGATTCACAATCGAAATGGAAGCTCACTCATCTCTGAACCCCCAACAGTTTTAATTCATTAAACGCTATAGAAGTAATACCCTTTCATGTATTATTTACAAATTCTGAATTTTTATTTTCATTTTCCCATTTAAATTTTACCCAATTGAATTGACATACAATTCAATGTTGATGACATTGCAGGGACTTTGGACCATACGCATGTTTCGCAAAGTCAACCATCTTCCCAAACTCACTCAGTTTAGTCACATGCATTTGTATCTTCTCAACAACCACCTCAGCAATCCCAGCAACAGACAGCTCAAAACCCACCAATTACTACTCCAACATGGCCACCTCAAGCACCGTGACAAGCTACCCCTCAACAACAAGGTACAAGTTTTGATTAGTACTTTGTTTAATTTCGTAGTTTTTTCATTGTTTCTAGTTTTTCATATGTTTTTCTTGAACTTTTCAGACACATTGTAGTCCTCCTTCTATACAAACAGTGGCACCCCCCTGCACCAATAATATTCAAAATGCCAACCGGAGGATTAGGAAAAAGAACATTGGGAAATGCATGCCGATTGCTCCGGCCCCCTAGTGGGACACTAAACATTGCCTCCTTTCAAATTCCAACCCTCTCACTTGGTGGCTTGCCAAAGACAATGGGCATATTGGTTTTAGATAATATAAATTTAGATGAAGATTACTTGGACATTGATAGAAATGACCCAACTGGATTTTTCAATACACGTGAGATGATTCAAGGCCAACAGTATACTTCTATTTCAACATAATTTACCATATTGAATTACATTTCATTTTATATTTATTTTTCTCGAATCTTGATTTATTTTATCACAAACAGATTAGGCTAGCCAAAGGCGAAACAAGTAGATTGATCAAGCCGAAATCCCCATACCTCTCCAACGAGATCATCTTCATCAATACGAGATGGTGAATAGTTGCTTTTACCTTTTCCTTTAGATAACTTAAATATTTATGATTGTCAATCCCATATCAATGAGTTTATTCTACCTCATATCAGTCAGCTCATAGAATGGGAGAGAAGGTATAAATTACTTATCAATGAGATAATAAGTCATTATGAAAATTATTGGCAAAGGGATAGTTTATATCGTGCAGTCCAAAATCAACCTGTGTAGATGGATTCCTTACTTACCTAAGTAAGAAGTGGGACTATCACATATAATAACAACTATAAAGACGACATTTTGAATAAGACATTAAAAAATTGGAAAATATTAGTGCCTTGAGGCCCAGGCATATTTTAACAAATGGTCTAAGGACAAGGACCTGGTAGAATTGCAAATGTTGAGAGAGATAGAGTAGTCATAAGTATTATCACTTTCAAACAATATTTTTTGTTAATTTAAAGTTTTCTTATTTTAGTAATATGTTGAATTGACATCACTTTTTTTGTGCAATTGAAATATGAAAATTTAAAGAGTCAAGAAAGGGTTTTCCAAGTTCACTTGGAAACCGTAAAGAAAGCTTTATATCCGTAGCGAAGAATTTGAAGGAAAATATTGTTTTGGTTAACAAACAAAACAATACACTGAAGTGGATAATTAAAGAGCATGGCTTTGACCCTGAAATATTATTCAAAACTAAAGCAACTACTGATCAAATTTGTTGTCCCATGGAGATGCGACAAAGCAAGAAGAAAGAATTTTTAAAAATCTAGACAGTGCTGCGGAAGATCTCATAAGTTCTGGGATTATTTCTGCCATTGGGGAAAGGGGTACAGGTGAAGAAACCATTGGGGAAAGGAGCATAGGAGTGGAAAGGGGTATAGAAAATTGAGGGTTGAAATTTTTTATTATTGAGTGTGGAAACTTGAAAAATTGAATCTATATTTGAAAATTTGAAACATTGAATGTTGTGGTCATGGCATTTGAATTTTATTATCTAGATTTGAAATTTGAAACTTGAATTTGATAGCCTTTGAAAATTTGAAATACTATATAATCTTTAATTTTATAACTTCCTATATATTATGTATAGAATTTCTAGATTGTATATGGCATTTATGTTTCTTCTCTACTTGTAATGATGATTGCATTAGATGTGGATGATGACATTATAATAGAATCAGTCTCATAGATATGGATTATCATGAATTGTATGTGGACATAGATTTAGCTTCAAGCATGATCATGGAATCTGGTTGATGATAATGGATAATTGTTTTAAGAAAATTTAGAATGTTGTACGACAGAGACATTTAAACGTTCTCAAATTCTTCTTCTCTATACTTGTAATGATATGATCATGATGACATTAGAATGGATATAGATGATGATGAATGATGATAATGGATAATTGTTTTTAAAAAATGGAATGTGTTAGGACAGAGACATTTCTGCAAATTTAAAATAGATAAATAATTGTTTTAATAATAATTGGAGTGTCAGGATTATGATAATGATATGATGAATTTAATAATAATTGGAGTGTCAGGATTATGATATGATATATATGGATGATGATGAATTTTATGTGGACGTAGATTTAGCTTCAAGCATGATCATGGATGATGAATTGTATAATGGATCGTGGATTATGAATTGTATAATATGGAAAAATATTCCTCTGTGTAAAATTCGATTGTGTGATTTTATCCCACAAAGTTTAAAAAATATATCAAAGCATTTTGAAATTATAAAAATAAATTAAACATAATTGTAAAAAATCAAGAAAGGTCATATGATAGGGTTTAAGTTACCTCTAGTGTTTTAGATGGCTATGAAATCATCACTCGTAATGTGCTAGATCTTTGTTTTAAGAAAACTCAACACGAGAAATGGATTAGTAGATAGATGGGTGAGTTGCTCGACATTGTCGGTGCCAAGAAGTACCAACTTCCTCGAGATGGATGTCAACCCATGTTTTCAAAAAAAAAAAAAAAATTGTATTTAAATAAATGTAAATATATATACCTGTAACATCTTTAATGATAACAAGAGCTGAAACAAAATTTAAGGTGACAAACAATAAAAGTAAGGTGAAGGAGATACATATTTAAAGTTGAAACAATCCATTATCAATAGCTTCTTCAAACTCGATGTTCTCTTCTGTAGAGTGTGATGATGCACCAATTCCACTCTCAATGTTGGGAACAATTGTACTTGTAGCTGTATTATTCACACCTCTTCTTTCACAAAGGGAATTCCAATGCGCAATTGCTCTATCGAAAGGAAAGGTTTCCATGGAGTAGCGAGATACATAACACCTCATGCAAATTTTCATATTTTTATCCAACCTGTTTCTCAGTTTTGATTTTATAAATGATAATGCACTGAAAACCCTTTCATCCTCCACAGACCCCAAAATCATTATTTGGCATAACTCATATAATCTGAAATATTCATTGATATATTCTTATAAGATAGAACTTTAATAGATTCCTCACCACAACCTTGTAATATCACCACTTTCAGAAGGTTCGTCTAAATTTTTATATTGGTTCCTCATTATTGTTGCAAAAAAATTTGATTGAAACTTTAATAAATCAACATTCATTATACCTTTTATTTCCATACCCTTGAACTCAAGTCTTTACGAAATGTTCCATTATTATACCCATGGATTTATGGAAATGATTTCTTACAAAGTCGGCACGACCACCTTCAATATTCCAAAAATTAGGATTCATCACACCCATGCCTTCAAGAATTTTATATTTGGAGAAACGTTCTCTAATTTTTGATGATAAGGATTCTAAAATTTTTTAAAGCTTTATTCTTGTTTCAACTATAACAGACTCAAAGAGATTACGTGTCATGAGAACATCTTCTCGTTTCGATCCTGTAATATCTTGACGTTTTTGAAAAATGTGCAGTGGTATGTCCCTTCCATTAACAGTGATGCAGAGGTGATCGTGGATATTAAATCTCAAATAGTTACTGGGATTTTTAAGATCTAATAAAGCTTTCCAATTCTCGAAAAAAGATGTATGAAAACTATCTTGGGAATAGTACAAGATATCAAGACTTTGACATACCATTTTTCTCATCCGTATAAAATCCACAATATAGATTAATCTCCTTTGTGTATGCTTCATTAGTGTATTGATCTCCTGTAACATAGGAAGAATACCAACCAATGTAAGCAAATCTCCAAATCGCTTAAACGGAACAACAAGTCCTCGCCCTATCAACTTCATGATGATATTTGTGCATGAAACCAACCAATGAAGGATACTCCTCACGAACTCGCATGCTTGTTCATACAAAGAGATCCATCTAGCCTCAACATATTTCAGAAGTTTTTTCCATCTCGTAATTCCAATTACGAATTTCTAGAACTCAAGAAATCACTTTGGGTTGTTTGTCATATATGCATGAAGTCCTCTTGTAAGGTCTTCTAATTTAGCAACATTTTCATAGTTGCTTACCATTTTATACGCTAAATTCATTTTGTGAGCCATACAGTGAATTGCTAGCATATAAGGGGCCACTGTTGTTTACAATCTAACACACAGCCATGTTTGGTGACCTTGCATGAAAGATGCACCATCTTCTCTCGACACATACCAACTTCATAGCAATTTCATAATCAATCATTCCAACAATATCTTTCAAATGAGAAACAACTATTTTATGTAGGTTTTCGGCATTACAATTTTCAACCATTTTCATAACACCCAACAGATGAGGTGTCCTTATATGATTTTCTAAAGTATAGATGTGGATACATACCCATGCAAAGTGTTGTTGACTGTTTTCACTTCATCAATTGAAAGAGAGATAAACTTTTATTTTTTTACATTCTCTTTCAAATCTTCCTTCTCTATCATGGAAAGACATTTTTCTATTTCCCATCCACTACTTTCGCACCAATGATACTAAGGTACATTCGGAATTCCATTATATTGATACAAAACTTTGAAATCAAGGAAATTTGATATCGGTCTTCCTTTCTTTAGTATGTGAAATAAAGTAGAGAATTGTATGAGTTTTGCATGTAGATTTGTTTTATTCATCTTACCAATTTGCAATGTGATCGTTCCTCCCTTTTCCACGAGATGTCTGTGTTTTTTCTACTCGCCTCATAATCTGCTGCGTATTTAACATGCATGCATTCTTTTTCAGTTTTCCACTTGTGTGTTTTGATTTTTTGGCCATCCGCCCCTCAATTACGATCAAATATTGTTTTCCACAATGTTTTTCTATGGTGTCTAGCTTCATTTGCATTTTTGTTGCTTTCCCAATTTCCACGTACATATTATACATGTACATTCAGATGGGATCTCTTCAGAATTAGATGATTGTACAGGTTCAATAAATGGAAATTTGGTTGCCCAATCAAACTTGTATGACCTACCAATGGTCCACATATTCTTGTTTGTTTTCAATGTTTTACTTTTTTGAGTAGAATTTTGAGCAATATCACAATCACCTGGTTTCCTCTTTCATGAACCGGAATTTGAATTTGATTTCTGTGTTCCATTTTGCTGAGTATTTGTATGTGTGATATCTTGATGCACTCCTGGTTACACCCCAACAAGAATAATATCTTCAAGATTTGGCATCTCAACAGTTATATCTTCAAGATCTGGCATATTATCATAGGTGTCATTTGTTTGATACCATGCAGAATGCATGTCCACCTCAATAATACCTTCCACAATCAAGTATTCTGATTCTTTTTGGTGGCAGCTATATGGTTGTTGGTAGTTTCAATATCTATATCAGTAGAGTTTCCAAAATACTTGAACAGGGACTTCTGATATTTCTTAGTTACTTTTAGGGTCTTCACATTATGAGGACTAGCACCTTCCATTATTTTGACAGAGTCCTGCATCAGCAAAAGAACCAAGTAGCGCGTCAGAGTCAAAATTCATGTCGTGCATCAACTATGGCAATCCCTATCATGCATCAACAACTAACCCCTTTGTCGCACGTCAACATCATGTCAACTATCCCTATCGCGCATCAAAAATGCGTCAACCGCCTCTGTCGCGTGTCAACAAGGCGTCAACTATCTCTGTCATGCATCAACTCTATCCCTCGCGTGTCAACCGCTACCCCTTTTCAGCATCCGCTGATACCTCCTTTCGCATGTTAAACATATCCTGCCGCACGTCAACAACTAACCCCCTTGTTGTGCGCGTAATACCTCCTTATCGCTCATCAACTATATCCCTATCCCATGTCATAAAATATCATCTATCACCCGACTTTAAACTACTAATGTGCTAAAGCAATCTCGGGTGCTTAAGAGTATGTGAGTTAAAAATATTGGTAAAATACTTGTGGTAGTATTGTAGTATACTACCACTGAATCACCTAGGTTTTTATAGGAGATGTTTTCAAACAGGCTAACCCCCAAAATATATATATACTCTACATTTTAGGTGAATAGGACACCGACCATCTCAGAAAAATTACCTTTTCAAACTTTCCTAAAATAAAATTTTCACCATATTACAATATTCGCCACTAAAATTATCCCATGTCATAAAATATCATCTATCACCCGACTTTGTAAATCTATCAAAGCTAAATGGGAAGAAATACTAAATACCTACCAAAATAGGGAAAGAAATGGAAAGGTGAGGTAATAACAATGAAAGAAAAGGAAATAAGAAGGAACTAGTCCTTCACGTCGAGTTCACCAATTTTGTACATCTTAAAATCAACGTGTGATCTTAAGTGCATGCGACCTATTGAGGTCAGGGGAAAACCTCAATGGAATTGCAAGATTGCAAGAATACTAATGGGCAACTATAGGAGAATCAGGGACTAAGATCGGGTAGTGTGAGTTCCTAGTAGTTGAATTGGCCAAAGGGGAATTAGAGGCTATGTACGGGTAATATAAGTTCCCTATTGTTTAATTTTTTGATTTGATTTTTTTGCTAAACTACGTTGAAAGTTCGATTTAAATAAATAAAGAAATTAAATTCAACATAAATAATGACAAGTGTGTTTAATCTTTTAATTAACCAAATTCATTCCCAATTAATTAAATAAAACGAAATGAAATACCATCTATTCTATTTGTCTGAACAAGAAATGAATTAAAAAAACTAACTAATTAACCAACATATTTTTGTATTTTTCAGAGTTTAAATAAAACAAATAAATAAACTATTCTATAGACACAGAAATTAATTAAAATAAAATAATTCTACTTCTAATAAAATAAACTAAAAACAAATAATATTCGGGTGTGGCTATTTCTCTATCATAGGTTGTCAAAAATTCTATTCTAAAAGAATGTATTAAAAATTATTAATCTAAATAAAATAAAATAAAATTCTTCTGGAAAATCTTTTGCCTCAAGTTTTCTAGAAAGGCAAGCTTCTTAGAAGCAATTTCCTCTTTTTATATGAACTTTCCCCAGAGAAGTAAATATAAGCTAATTAAAATAAATAAATGATGTGCAAGGATTTATTCACTTCTTCCTCCAACTAATTTCCCAAGCAGATCCACAGGATAAGCCAGAAGAAGTTATCAAGGGAATATGTATGCAAGAAATGTTTTGAAAGAAATACTATAAATAAAATAAATACATTTGGGAAGTGATGAAATCTTCCGCTTCTACAATTCTACCAACTTAAAACAATGCATTCTTTCTATTCTAACAAATACAAATTAATTAAAGCTTCAAAGAATTTAAGTACAACTCCAACTTGGTTACTATTGTACTATGGTAGCTTCCCAAAGATGAGATGTGTTTTTACCTCCTCAGCTTTGTATCTTCTTCCAAAGATGAAGTCCAATTGATCCAGGAATGCATAGATGTTGGCAGTAGTAAAAGAAGAAAAAATGTTGGGTGTGGCTTGGGTGGTGGTGGACTAAAAGTAAATGGTAAGAAAGAATAGAAAATAGTTGGTTTCCTGTGTGGTTCCTCTCAAAATTTCAGCAACATAACTTAACCTCAAGAATATGAAAAATCCCATCATATGGGTAAAAGTTTGGCTTTTTAATTGGGAAAGAAGAAGTCAATTACATGTGTCGATGAAGAAGTGAAAAATCAGCAAAAGGAGAGGTAGTCAACATTATAAACATAGCCAAACAAGAAGATAAAATCAACACAATTCCAACGAGTCTAAAAGTAGGCAAAATAGTTGAGAAACGAGTGAGAAAAACACTCTTGAAATCCAAACGCATCGAAAAATGTGTGTTTTAAGTTGTTGATTTTAAGTGACAAGACCATTGGTGAACATAGAGGGGCAATGCGTAACTTTCGAGGTGGTTCATGCAACTACCACTCAGGACAAATAAAAATCTAAAAAGTAGTCTGACAAGAAAAATAAAAGTTTGCAGACAAAACAGTAAGGGTTGATTTGAGTCAAATGAGGGATGAAAAGAATAAGGGGAAGGATCTAGACATCATTTTTACCTTGAAAGATTTTTTTATCATCGGTTGATATTTTATTGTTCCAACAATATAGCACCATGCATTTTGGGTGTGTACATATTGCCCCCTCATAGAATCGTTTTAGCCATGAAGAGGTGTAAAACGTGAAGTCCGACTATGGTGCTCCACAAATGGGAAAGTTAGAAATTATACCTTATTTGCCAGTGTGTTGAAACCACACAATCCATCTGTAGAAGTTTTTAGTTTGATCAATGCACTATTATTCCTAATAATGCAATCACTATTCTCCTCCTTGTAAATTGACGACACACCATCAGATAGACCTATCTAACTCCCTTCTCATGACATCTTTTTGGTTGTATTTCCTCTTATAAACCACTTAAACAGGTTGTCATAGCCTCGTTCTAACTACATTAACTTCTTATTCCCTTCTAGTTTGCTTCTATTAGCTCCTGGAATATCAATCCACTTCGATTGGATTGATTAGGCCTTTCAGAAACCCTTTTAGAACCCTAATTACTCTCTAAGAGAGATTAATTAGTCTAACCTAGGTTAATTACCCTAAACATAGTCAAACCACACTTTGACTTGCTAAAAGTGCTTTTTGGACTTTAGCATTTGTCCCACATGCACCCAAATCTCCCATTTTCCCAAATAGAAAACTATAAATAGGGCTATACCCCCTCCCTCATTTCCTAAGAATTCTCTCTTCTTCCTAGCACAGATTATAGTATTTTGTTTAGGCTTTAGATTGTATTTCATTTTCTTCCATTGAGCTAGTAGCATTTCCTTTTGTATTTTGTAGCATAATAATGGAGTAAAAGGGAAGATCCATTGGCCTTGAAGCCATTAATGGGGAGATCTCTTTCTCTTAAACACATAACTAAATGCTTAGATCCTCTTAGGTTCATTATTTCAAGCTTTCAAAGAATAGAGGTTAACTTCATTTGTTTAGTTTGCATGTTTACTTCAAATTAATGTATGCAAAGAAGAAAACCTTGCTCATTTCTTATCACATGGTCCATTGATCAGATTGTTAAAAGTATTTGGGGTTTCTTTAGAGATTCTTACCCCAAATCCATGGCTTTTGCAACTTTTCATTGAACACACCATCCTTCCCGCCACCTACAAAATAAAGACAAGAATCAAGTGTAGATATAAAACATGATTAGCAAAATACATTGAAATAAAATGACAAGATCACTTCACCGTATCTCGTGAGGGTAAAAATATACCTACTCTAGTGCACGAAGCCCTACACACACAATGTTAGAAAATCCCAATATATGTTATATATGTCATTTCACTATTTTTAGAAATCATTTATGTTTTAATTTTGTTGAATTTAGAACTCCTAATTTCTTGCGAATGTTTCATTCGTGGGTATGGTTAAATTGGAAGGGATTTAGAAATGGTGGTGTCGGATGCAACGAGAGTGGAAGGGGCTTAGGAACGGGTTAGATGCGAGAGCTTTGTCTTTTATGTTAGCCCTTGGATTTTGAATTTTTGAATACATTCGAGGAGGATTTATAGGAATTGGAGTGATTTTTAAGGGAGCCTCAAAGAGGCGAATCTAATTCATTCCATACCTTTATTGCTTGGTTTCATTTTTTTGTATTTTTAGCTCAAGGTTGAGCTTTTGACCATAATTATTGCATGGTTTTACTGTAATGGTGCCCACAAGAAACTTGACGTGTGTGTGTGTATATATATATATATATATATATATATATATATAGATAGACTTTTTGGGTTCAACATTCCTCACAAGAGTTGACTTCATCAGTAGTTTGCTTCATCCTGTACTCTTAGATGGTTTGCAATTTTTGATGCTTTTACATGTTTTATAAATATATGCCATGGATGATGATGCAAATGTGTAGACATAATGATCTCCTTTTTTGTTTTATATATGATGGATGTGGGAATAGATTGTAATATAGAACTTTGATTTGCAATCAATATTTAGTACTTTTGTTTTATTGGCAAAATGTGATAAATGCAACATGATAAGAAAATGAAATCACTCCAATCCAAAACCCATGCAACCAATAAGATGTGAGGACTCATCACCGATATCTAGAAAGGACATGAGGTATGTGACTTTGATGAATGAAGATGGTGATCAAAAGAAGATTTTGAAAAAGACCCAAGTAGAACTTACAACTCAACCCTAACAAAGTCAACTAACCAGCTCAGAATTCATTTTGCTTGCAAGATTAACTATACTTAGATCCGTGGATGGCCTTTTGATTGGAAAATCTAGTTTTAAGGATTAACTCTTTTGTAACATATACATCTAATTCATTTTTCATGGGATTTTTGAAATCGCAAAGAAATTTTTATTCATTGACTTATTTACAACTTATTGACTTATTTGATGGGACCCCTACATCTTGCCCCATGCTATTAGTAAAAAGCATGGGCTCATCACCAAGGACAAGACATAAGTGAGTAAGGGCACTTCCCTCCTTCCCCAACCTCACGCCACCAAGTAGAAAGCATGGGTTCATCACCAAAGGTATAGGGAAAGGGTTTTATTTTAAAAGAAGTGTAGTTTTATATTTTAAATATAAGCATTTTATGCATTTATATATATTATATATATATATATATACACACTTTAGACTTGTGCTTTTGGGAGGAATTCTTTCCCTTAGCCTTAACCCCACACAACCACAAAACATGCAAGGGCTCAACACTAAGGGTTGAGATAGGCTAACAAGAGATCCGGGTGAAATGTTTATATTGTTTCTATCATAAGAGAGGTTTTAGGGAGAAATGTGACATCTAGAAGCTTCTAGTACAACCTATGGGCAATGACACCTAAGCTAGAAAAAACCTAAATAGAACTAAGTGTGTAAGCACTGGTAGGACCAATGTAAAATTCTATCTTAACTTCTAAATTGATGAAGAAATTTAACATATTCGGAGATGATATGATGGATACTTGAAGAGGTATGATTGAATGCTTTTTCCAATATTTTAAAGTTTTTAAAATTTGTTTGAGAAGTAAGTTTAAGTTTATAATTTCACAAAATGATAATGTAAATGATAAAAATATGGATGTAATAATTTACTGATCTCGAAATGCAAGTTAACTATGCATGGAAACATTTAGGGTGAATGAAGTTAGTTGATGAAGTTAAACTCCTCACCTCCCAAGGTACGTGATCTTTGAAGTTTCTTTTTATTGATAAGGGCATACTACCTTACGTTCACACTTAGGACCCTTGCTTACGAATGTACACATATGAATGCTTAACCTTGACATGAATCCGTCCATTTGAAAGAGGTATTTGTGAACATCTTTATCATGACTTTGACATATTGTGTTCATGTGAGCATGACTACACTTTGCTCAAATTTTTTCCCTACATATGGAGTAGTAATTACATTTGACATTTTTCATACTATTGGATTATGTCTCATGAACACAATAAGCTTATATTTTGACATATTTGTGTCTAGACCAAGGTTAGGAATAGACGAATCCCTAGAGATGGCATTGATGGGCATCGTTGTGTTCTCAACATCCTCTCCTTCCTTCATTATTTCTATCATGTTTATTCCTAGACCGAGATCATTGGTAGGAAGAGAGGCTATACTAAGGAGGTTACCCATTCCTTGTGGTTCGAAGGGGAGAAGAATTGGTTCATCACTCTCCAAGAGTTTCATAATCTTTGTTATGGTTTTGGTGGATATAGTTTCCACGGATATTGTTTTACCCTTATCTGTTTTCACTACCTCAAACATTTTTGGGTCATTGACCTCGAATTTCAAAATGTGGTCATAACCAATTATTTTGATGGAAGCGGTTTTTTCAGCTGATTCATAGGAGCTCATATTCTAAATGGACCCTTGGTTTCTTCTTGAGATTCTCCATATGTATGTCAAAGGGTTTAGGATCCCCTTGAGCAACAAATACCTTTCCCAAATGGAGAAATATAACTTCTTAGAATAAAGTGGAAGGAATAGCCTTCATTCAGTGAATCCAGTGGTCTACCGAGGATCATGTTATAATTCATCTCCTTTCAATAATGTAAAACTCCGTTAAGATATTTTTCAGCCCGAGGGAGACATGAAGAACTATATTTCCAACCGAGGTAGCCTTAATACTATCATATCCTCGCAACGTGTTTCTAGTAGAGGAGAAATTAGTCTCCCCATATCCCAACTCTACAAGAAAGAGAAGGGAACTACATTCATAACATCCCCATCATCGATCATGTCTCTCTTAATGCAATTGTTATAGACGCAGACTTGCAGATATAATGCAGGATCTCCCCTTTGAGCTATTTAAGCATCACAAGACATCTTGTTTATATAAAAAACGTATCCCTATCAATTTGTCCTAGAGGATGTATGTCAAAGTCAATATGATTTATTTAAGGTACAGGAGGAGGCTTAAGATGGATTAAATGACCTAGACCCAATGCATCAAGAAATGCATAATAATGCACAAGGTAATTCTTCAACAAATCTAGAAATGAAATGTGAGAAAATGTCTTGTTCAAATCCAATATCAAACCATAGGCTCCCAATGGTTTTGAGATTTTAGGAACGTCATAATGCAAGACAGAATGAGTGGGGAGGGGTTATGGAACATATTACCTTGTCCGATTTTTGCATTAATTTTCTGGTTCAACCTCTAGCTCAACTAATCCCAAAATCTTTGTATTGTTGTTTGAGCCAAGGTTAGGAGAAACTCAAGAGTTATCATAAGTTGAGGCCTCATGGTCATTATTCCCTATAGGAATACCCTTGTTTATGTTTTGAGGATTCACTTTAACATATTCAGTTACTTAAATGGAATGGGTTCGATAAATACCTAGGTTTTTAGTCTTGGGGGAAATGGGTCTTGTATGACCAGGTTGTGAGGTTCCTTCAAGATTTTCTAAAACATGTCCACAAAGAGTTGCCTTTGATTCTCGAGGGAGTCTTTTTATGAACTTGTTGCAATCCCTACAAGTTCTAGCATCATGACCAATAACATGATGAAAACCACAATAAATATTGGGATCATAGTCTTTTGGCCTTTGATTTGAGTTTTGTTGTTGATTATAACCCCGGTTGTAGTTCTAAAAATGGTTGTTATAACCATAATTTGTTTCCCCTTGGTTGGATTTTTGGTACTGGTTCGGGCCTTAGGTTTGAGCTTGTCGAGGAGGGGATGATTGACATCGACTGTGTTGATGGAGGAAATAGAATTAGGGCCTCTTTGATTACCATGTTATTGTTCTCATTATTATTAGTGTTAGTGTTACCATTGTTCATAGAACCATCGTTCTTTGCTTGATCATTAACACCATCCGGGTAACATCACGATTGGGATTCGTAACCTTGTGTCCTTGGTTTTTGGCTCCATTTTTTGATGATTTTCATTGTTTTGATTAGGGGACACCAATTTCCCATTAAGACCGTAAGTCTTACGACCACTATCGATAGCGCTTGGTCAATTCAAAGTGCACCTTCCAACACTTATTCATAACTATGGAAAGGACACTTGTGGACTTCTTACTTGGTCTCTTAATTGTGAGAGTGAAGGAAAAGATTGTAAAGTTCTATTTGGTCCATGCTAGGTACACTTGCAGAGGTGTAAATAACCTAACACCATCTCTGAATGAAATGGGTGGTAGAATTATTTTGTTCCTGCCTAATATGCATAAATTCCCTTATTCCCGTTCGAAGTAACTTGTTCATGTCAAAAGTTCTGATGAATTCTAAAATAATTTATTTAAAGGAATGTATAGAATCTTCAAGAATCCGATAGTACCAATCTAAAGTAATTCCCTCGAGGGTTTTTGTAAATATCTTACCCACCACAACATCCCAATGAAGCGATTCCCTAATAGTAGTAGTGTAGGCCATGATATGAGTGTTTTAGTCTCCTTCTCCCTTAAATTTAGGAAGATCGGGCAATGGGTGTGGAAGCATGATACCCAAGTATGGTAAAGTCAAGGGGTTCTTTCAAATACTCAGCATAAGTACCCATTGTGTAAGATTCCACCATTGAAGCTCCTTGATGAGGAGGTGGAGGAGGAGGAATTGGATAAGTTGTAGTGTAGGCGTTAGCTGGAATGTATAGAGCTCCTTGATACAACATATAAGGAGTAGGGAAGGTATATGGGTCCATTTGGGGGACTTTGCATACATATGTAGGTAAGGTGGAACAACACTAGGAAATGGGCTAGTGGGCGTGAAACCAAGGAATGTCACATTGCTGATGGAGTGGCATTCGAGAATGCACTTATGGCCAACCCTTGCATAGGATAAGCATGAGAAGGGTGAGGGCCCATCCCTAGGGTATCGGCTCTTGTGAGAAGATCACTCATATTTGATTGGACTAGATAACCTTGTTGCACAAGATGTTGTATTGGTTGTGCATTGGTAGGGGTGTACCCTTTGTTGTTGATGGGATACCCCATGTTATGCCCTATTACATAGGTTGGTTATGAAGGTTAGGCACTTTCTAGTTCTCTAATCCTCCTTACTAAAGTGGAAATAACATCATGAGGTGAGGATTGAGTCTCTTGTTTGAGTTCTGTTGTGTAGGGTTTGGTTGAGAGGGCACATGATATCCTCTTATGAATTGTTCAACGTTGTCATTCTTATTTTCTTAAAATTATGAGTCTTGGGATAGGTCATCCATACATTGTTATTGAACATCTATGAGGTGTGGATATTCATTCTATCTAAGGACTCATCTATCTGGCGAAGAGGGTTAGTAATTCACGTAAAAATGTCATCTTCTGTTGATTGCAAGGCAATGTGAGTTCTCGACAAGACTCTGGGGTAAGGACTTGTCCCACTTGTAAAATCCATATTGTTTGAAATGGGTTGACTTCATTAAATGTTCAAAGGTTGATCAACCTCCTCTATTCTCATGTAACTAGTGGGGTTTGAGACATAACTAGGGAGGTTTGCATGTTGTTGGTGTAGTTGTCATCCCATCTAGAAAGGGAAGGGGATTGTTGTGGTTTAACATTGGTGTAATATCTATCAAAGACAAATGGCCCACCAAACTCTCTACAGACATATTTTAGGAAGTATAAAATACCTACCAAAATAGGGGAAGAAATGGAAAGGTGAGGTAACAAAAATGAAAGAAAAGGAAATAAGAAGGAACTATTTCGTCACGACGGGCTCACTAATTTTGTACATCTTAAAATCAACACATGATTTTAAGCACACGCGACCTCCCGAGGTCATGTCAGGACAACCACAATGGAATTGCAAGATGCGGGAATATTGATGGGAAACTATAGGAGAATCAAGGACTAACATCGATTAGGGTAAGTTCTTAGTAGTTTAATTGGAAAAATAGGAATTAGAGGCTATGTATGGATAGCGTGAGTTCCCTATTGTTTAATTGTTTGATTTGATTTGTTTGCTAAACTACGTTGAAATTTTGTTTTAAATAAATTCAATTCAACATAAATAAAATACAAGTGTGTTTAATCTTTTAATTAACTAAATTCATTCCCAATTAATCAAATAAAACAAAATGAAATATCATCTATTTTATTTGTCTAAACAAGAAATGAATTAAAAGAAAACTAACTAATTAACCAACATCTTTTTGTATTTTTAGAGTTTAAATAAAACAATAAAATAAACTATCTCTGAGACACATGAAATTAATTAAAATAAAATACTACTACTTATAATAAAATAAACTAAAAACAGAGAATAGTCGGTCCTGGCTATTCCTCTCATTGCAGAGGTTATCTAAAAATTAATTTCTAAAAAAATAAACTTCTTCCTCGGAAAAGCACGCTCAAGTTTTTCGGAAAGGAAAGCTTCTCGAGTGATTAACTAAAATATAGATAATATGGTAGTTAATCTAACTAAGAAAAATAGTAAATAATAGTACAAAAATGATGTAAATAATAGCTAAATAAATATAAAAAGTGACCCAAGCAACTAAACTAATGAAAATAGAAACCCTAATATGCAAAGAAGGGTTGGAAGGAGCTTAGTTGATTTGTTGACCGTGTCACAAAGTGACTAGAGAAATAGGAGGAAATGACTATGCCGAGGCCCGAAACCTATAGATCCATGTAACTAATCGAGTGGACTCGGTGCACCTAGGAGAGTATCCGGGTGCTCGTGGGTGCCCTAGTTTGTGTTCTAAGCACCTTGGTCTGTACAAGAGGTCCAAAAACCATATTTTAAGGGTTACTATATGATATGAATCCTTCATTTTCTATTGCACTAATGTATCTGAACTATGTTGAATGTCACCGGTAGTCAATGATGAAGAAAAAACTTGCAAAACCCCAAGACAAGGATTAAACCCTAAGAAGGAAAGATGCATATGAATGGGTCGAACTAACCTCAATGCCACAATGGTGGACTTACTAACTAAGCACTACACTACATCTTAGACCCAATGTAGTTCTATGTGCAAGTGTGTGCAATCATGCCCTAGGTGCTCTTGTGTCTAGTCACACTTTGTGAAAGTAGCGAGCAATAACTATGTGTAGAAAATGTAATAGAATGGTGGATGGAATAGAATAAAATTCCCTCCTATGCTTGTGTGATGTAGATGAACCAGCCTTATGCCTTGTGATGGAGCTAGATGGATGCAAATGGAGCCTTTGATGGATGCAACCTTAGGTGATGATAGTAGTGACTAGTGCTTGGTCCCTCATTATGGTTTCATAACTTTATATTTATATGGTTCTCTTGTTCTAATTTCGTAATTAACCCCGAAAATGCCAACCACAAGAAATATGAAATGTCCAAACGACTAAAAAGTTCCCAAAAAGTGGCAAGAAATAGGGAAAAGGATCAAGGTGCCCCGACTAGGACTAGGGCACTATGGGCACCCTAGTATAAGTATGGGCACCCCATTTAAAGATAAAATGATAGAAGCGATGAAAATAGACTAGGAAAGTGTGTATGGGAGGTCGGCAGTGACGATAGAAATCAAAGTAAAATGGCCAAAAGATGGGGGTTAATTAGTACTTTCTTCACTCAAAAACCATATGAATAGTAGTATGAGACCAAGACTAAATAATGTCTAAAGTGTGTGATTTTGTGACTACATTTGCCCCCACTTTATGTTGGTGAGTGGAAAGCTTGGTAACATAAAGTAGATAGAGATGCATACCTGATAATCCATGTAGAGTGATGTAGAAACATGTTGAAGGACTAGAAAAAGCGTGGAGTGACAAAAAGATGATAGAGCATGGAAACTAAAGATTCAAAATCACAAAAAAAGTGATGAGAGTGAACCTAGGGTGGAAATGTGTGTGTAGTTACCAATGTGTGTGATTTACTTGTATGGTTAGTATGGTGTGTGCTACCACAAAATGTCATTGTTGACCCCATTGTTGTAGTTGTTGTTGTTGACTGTTTGTTTCTCATACGGTCGGACTTGCAAGGAAAAGATGATCAAGTAGTCAAATACTCATGTATATATGTTAAAAATGCATGTAGTATATGTAATGAAAATACTGAAATGAAAGTATGAAAATTGAAAATGAAAAATGGAACATGTGCACCTAATCTGTGATGAGAGAAAGGGTGTAAAAGAGGATATCATGCCCGGGTTTTTTGGGTGATACAACGTCGGAGGACAAAGAATTGTAGGGAGTAATTCCATTGTAACCTCCAACCTGTAACTACTTCGTTAAATATGTGTGAAGATATCTCTGTATTGCATGGTTTTTGGGTGATCCGATGCCACTGGCTGAAGTAGTGTAGAGAGGAAGTCCGTTGTATCCTCTAACCTGTAATTATTCCCCATAATGTTAAGGACAACCATGTCTTGTAAAATCCATTGTGTATGGGGTTTGTAGACTAGTTTGAACCCACTCGTTGTATAACCCACAATGCCAAGGGTGGAAACTGAACTGAACTAAACCGGTGTAGAAGTGTTGTATAGTATGTAAACCCCAAATGATGCCCCCTCTTTGGGGGCACATGCGACATCATTGATAGGAGAATGTGTTCCCAAAAGAGGACCAACCACATGAAATATGTAACTATGCCTTGCATAGGGGAAGGAAAATGCTTGGTAGAAACCAAGGCACGCACAAATAAGAGGCTAGCCAAAGATAAGTGTTAGTACAAACAAGCATGCATGTATAAAACAATGTGTAATCTACGCAAACAATGTATAAGCTACCAAGCAATGTAGTAATGTAAACACGTAAGAATACAAAGTAAGCCACATAAAATGGGCTGCAAACATGGGACATCGTTCACGATTTCACAATACACACAAGGCCATCACGTCCACATACAATGAACAAGTATGCACACTAAACAAATGGCAAGGGCCAATTTCATTGGAACTCTTAACAAACAAGTAAAAACAACATATAGCCATGAAATAAAATAATCCTACAAAACAAATGTTGCACATGAAGCACCCGTTAACATGTTAGAAAAATAAATCATATGTCAAAAGCATGTATAAGCAAGTAATGTAAAGTGCTAAGTACAAAATGAAATAATAACACTGTGAGAAACGAATGTCGATGCCCCAGTGTGACTAATGTAGGATGGGTAGTAGGAGAGCATTTGTGCGCATGCAAAATACCTATATTTGCAATCACAACTAAACAAAGGCGTGAACATGCATGTGTGTATGGTATAGATAAATGACATATAAGAGATATAACTAGCATGTGTAATAAAGCAACCATATATAAGAAAATGCAAGCAAGAGTAAAAGCAACCAAGATATGCAATATGTTGTGGATGGAATGGAATGCAATATGGAATGATAGGAGTCACGTGCCCCCCGAGTGAATGGAAATGTAGTGAGGTTCATTTGGTTTTCTCCCTCAAGTGATCAAGAATGAACCATAAATGAGAGTGTGTCATCGGGAAATGATCAAAATGTGTGGGTTATATCTAACGTGTTGTGATGTGTATGTGTGATGATATACAACCTAGAAATGATGTGTGCATCAACCCTATAGCCAAAGCGTATATGACGACAAGATGATCGAAAGAGTGATGATGTAGCCTAAAGCATATATCACTACAAGATGAATAGGGGGAGTGGTGATGTAGCCTAAAGCATATACCACTACAAGATGAATAAAGGGAGTGGTGATGTATGTGCGTGACCCTTATAGCCAAAGCGTATATCACGACAAGATGATCGAAAGAGTGATGATGTATCCTAAAGTGTATATCACTACTAGATGAATAGAAGGAGTGGTGATGTAGCCTAAAGCATGTACCACTACAAGATGAAGGAATAGGTGACCATTTAGCCTATAATGTATGTCACTAACCTAGTAATGTTGCATGATAGAAGGTTGAATGATGAATGTGTAAGTATGAGAAGGTACATTTGATTGGTAAACCCTCGATAGTCGAGTATGGACCAAGGAACTAAAGTGCATCATAGGGTAATGAGTGCAAAGTGCATAGAAGATGATGTAGTGTGTGTGATGATAATAAATGACCATGTGATATGTAAGATGTGTGATATGCAATGTATAGGATGTAATACAAAAATTTATAGATAGACTAACAATGTGAAATGTGCGTTATGTGATGTGTATGATGAGTAAAATGTGAAGTTAGATGCAAGTGTGACACATGTATGATGAATACTAGTATGATGTATGATGTGTAGATGAAAAAATGATGTAGACTAACTATAGAATGTGTGATGTAAGATGTGCGATGTGTGAATAGACGCAGTGTGTAGTAATTATTGTGTAGTGTGTGGGGTTCATGTGTGGTATGCCCTCAACAGTCAAGTGTGAACCGAAGCACAAAAGTGTGTCATCGGGTAATGATGATATTGATATTAGTGTGATGAGCGCGTAATGTGATGAGGATGCTATATGCATATGCTAGAGTATGCTATGTGATGGACACTTTTACTAGGTTGGCGGGGATGTGTTAGATGTTATGCCCCCAAGTGTGTATGAATGAATGAACTATCCAATGACAGTGAAGGATGAATGTCCTTCATTCGATGCATGTGGTGCCAAAAGTGTATGACCCTGCTCTAAGAGTTATGGTATATGAGACAGACGTTGTGTTGGTGAATGAAGTCTATGTACATGCCATGGGTGAATTTATGATGAAGATCGTGGAAGAGAAAAATGTGTCGGTGATGGGGGGATCTACATAATTTTGAGAGTGAAGGTGATGGAAATCCACATGGAATACAATGAGGTGGTGATCTATGTCAAGATGCAAAGAATGGTCCTAGGAATGGGAGTTGATACCTATGTGCAAAACTAGTGGAGCGGTGAGGCCATGTAGACAATGCATGAGTAGGTGAACTAGGAGTAGATTGCACTTTGGGTAACATAGAGTGTGATGTGCTAGATGAAATAGGTGGGGTGCTTATGAATAGCGAGGATATGTTGACCATGGAGCAGAGGGAGGTACACCATCAATAGAGATAACTTGATTGTTATGGAGGAATTTAAGTCGCAAGTGATTCATAGAGATGATAGATTGAGACCGACAAATCCAATTGAGAATGAGAAGCATGTCGTAGCCTTCAACTGTGTTTCCAACAAGGAAATGCACAAGCATAGTAAGAGGACCAATCCTAACATGTAGTTGGACAACACCAAAGGGTTTGTTCATAAAGTATTTAATTTGCAATAGAGGATACCCGTTAACCTTAAGGAGTGGCATGGAACATGAACTAATGGGCCATGATGGGTCAACGTTAGTGTTATTGATAGGGACGGAATCGACAGATGCCTTAATATGTAAATGATTAGATGTGAAATTTACATGACAATCATGGTTAGAGAAAGAAATGATTAGTGGCGAAGCATCAATATGTGCAACTAAGAAATCTAGAGCCCATGATACAAGAGGAGGCATTGCATGATATGTATGATTACCAAAAGAGTCAGATGCTTTCTTGTCGTGTTGTTGGGATTGGTTATTAGATAATTTGACTTTACCCTTGTCATTGACTAGTGTAGAATCTGTGGGTTCCGGGAATTCAAGATTTTATTATCAATAAGATCTTAGATGATTGTGTGGAGCTTGAAACATTGATTTGTAGAATGTCCCACACATATATGATAATCACATGAAAGTTTTCATTGTAATTCCTACCTTTTGGTCATGATGGATCTAATTTGTGTGGTCGAGGAACGTGCTAATATTTCTCTCGAGAATTTTTTGCAATATGAGATGTGGATCCATAGGAAAGTTAGTAAATGATCACCTAGATAGTTTCGATTGAGCTTCTTTAGGAATAGTGACTGCATTGACAATAACTTTGGCATCAACAAGATTAGTTGCAGATGCTTTGAATGGTGCCTTATTTTGAAAATGAGTGGACGAGGAAGCTTGTTCCTGATACTTAATTTTTCCTATGGACAAGAGTTTAGTTTCACGAAGCTTGAGAATGTGACAAAGTTGATCGAATGAAGGAGAGGTTTCAAAGAGAACACTTTCCTGAAGCGGTGGAAAAATGCTCTGAATAAACAAATCCTGAATTTCGGAGTCCACTAGCACATTAGACATCTTAGCTATATTATTTTTGTATCTTAGAACATAGTTGGCTATGTGTTCATTGGGTCCCTGTTTTTTTGTGCTAATTGAGCGTAATAGATCTTGGAGCTAATATTGATAGAAAAATGAGTAAGAAAAGCATCGGCTAGATGCATAAATGAAGTTACCGAGTGAATAGGTAGGTTGTAAAACCAATGTATTGCATAATCATGGATACTACGGGAAAGATTTTAGCCAAAAAAAACATGATCATCAAGAAAATCAAGACAAACGACATGAAATGCTCTAAGATGTTCATCCGGGTCACCATGCCTATTGAAAATGGGAAGCTTAGGGTGACAAAACTAGGAGGCAACTTGAGATAAGTGGAGGTTGGGGTGCAAGTGGAGTATGCAATAACAAGGTGGAATCTAAAGATGGTGACACATGCGAAGTGGCTTATTATAACTTACAAATTTGAGCTTGAAGGTCTTGATAAAGAGTAGTTAAGTCTTGAGTACCAACAAATGAAACTTGTTATGTATGAGAAACTAAAGGTGGTGTAAAGTGATTGGTAGGAAGAGTGACAAAACAATAATCTTAGAAGTAGGCAGAAGAGTAGAAGCGAGTGATTGAGTAGCAACAGAGGTGGGTATGGTTGCAGGAGCAATGAACTCCACCAAATTAGTAGCTTCCTCACGAGAAACATGTAAAAGTAAATCTAGATCTTATGGATGTTCAACAATATGATCATTAATGGCCTTAAGATTAGCTTCATAAGAGTGAGCCATGACACAAGGAGACTAAAACCCTAAATAGAAAGTGGATTCGAACGTGGGGTTCACTAAAATGATTAACTAAAATATAGATAATAGGGTAGTTAATCTAACTAGGAATAACAATAAATAATAATACTAAAATGATGTAAATAACAACTAAATAAATCTAAAAAGTGACCCAAGGCTAGACTAATGAAAATAGAAACCATAATATGCAAAGAAGGGTTGGAAGGAGCTTAAGCGATTCAACAAACTTGCTTGATTATGTCACAGAGCCAGGAGAAATAGGAGGAGGAAATGACTATGTCGAGGCCGAAACTTAAAAATTCAGAAATTCCGAGTGGTGGGGTACTTGGGAGAGTCTTAGGGCACCTATGGGCACCCTAGTTTGCGTAATGGGTGCCTTGGTCTATGTATGAGGTCTAAAAACCAGATTTGGAGGGTTCTTTATATGATCTAAAGCCTTTGTTATATGTCGCACTAATGTATCCAAACTTATTTGAATGTCATCGGTATTCAAAGTGATGAAGAAAAAACCCGTAAAATGAAGAGAATCAATCTGATAAACTAATAAACAAGAAGCTATATTGAACAAAATATTCAAGACAATCAAAGACGAAAAATGACAAAACACAAGATTTAACCTGGGAAACCCTTTCGGGAAAAAACCCAAAGACAATAACTTCTCTCTCTTATTGCATTAACTTAATTGTTTACAATACAATAATGTACTTCTAAGTTTTGCTTTACCCTACTGCATCTCCAACTATTTGTAAGAAAAACAATAAGAAACCATCAAAGTGGTTTTATAATTGTACCAAAACCATTGGCTAATAAACACCCATAACGGTTCCCCATAATTCATGGATTATGACACCACCCATATATATGTATAGATAAAAATAACATATCTATACTCCCGGAAAAATAGGGATTCCAAAATTTTTCTCAAGCTCGTGGAAGAGGTGTACAATACTCCCGGGTATACAAAGAACAAAATATACAACACATTCTAACACAAACCCCCAAGACAAACATCAAATCTTAAAAATAAAGATGCATATGAAGGGGTTGGATTGACCTCAGCTGCCACAATGGTGAACTTACTAAGCGAGCGATGCACTACATCTTAGACTCAATGTAGTTCTATGTGCAATCATGCCCTAGGTGCTCTTGTGCCAGTCACACTTTAGGAAAGTAGCAAGCAATAACTATGTGTAGGAAATGTAATAGAATAAACTTCTCTCATATGCTTGTGTGATGTAGATGAACCATCCTTGTGCCTTGTGATGGAGCTAGATGGCTACAAATGGAGCCTTTGATGGATGCAACCTTAGGTGATGATAGTAGTGACTAGTGCTTGGTCCCTCATTATGGTTTTATAACTTTATATTTATATAATTCTCTTGTTCTAATTTCGTAATTAACTCCGAAAAGGCCAACCACGAAAAATTATGAAATGTTCAAACGCCTAGAAAGTGCCCAAAAAGTGGCGGGAAAATAGGAAAAGGATCGGGACGCCTCGATAGGGACCGGGCGCTGTGGGCGCCAAGTATAAGCACACGAGTGCCTTAGTCAAGCTAAAATGAAAAACGATGAAAAGCAGTTGGGCAAGTGTGTATGGGAGGTTGGCAATGACGAAAAAAATCAAAGTAAAATGGCCAAAAGATGGGGGTTAATTAGTACTTTCTTCACTCAAAAACATATGAATAGTAGTATGAGACCGAGACTAAATAATGTCTAAAGTGTATGATTTTGTGACTACACTCCAAGCAATATGCTCTTTCTTGCCGTATGAACTTTCACATTGAAGTAAATCTAAACTAATTAAAATAAATAAATGATGTGCAAGGATTTCTTCACTTCTTCCTCCAACTAATTTCCGAAAGCAAATCCATAGGGATAAGCCGGGAAGAAGTTATCAAGGGAATATGTATGCAAGAAATGTTTTGAAAGAAATACTAGAAATAAAATAAATACATTCGGGAAGTGATGAAATATTCCACTTCTACAATTCTACCAACTTAAAACAATGCATTCTTTCTATTCTAACAAATACAAATTAATTAAAGCCTTAAAGAATTTAAGTACAACCCCAACCTGGTTACTATTGTATTGTGGTAGCTTCCCAAAGATGAGATGTGCTTTTTATCTCCTCAACTTTGTATCCTCTTCCAAAGATGAAGTCCAATTGATCTAGGAATGCACAGATGCTAGCTGGTAGCAAAGAAAACAAAATATTGGTTATTGGCTTGGTGCAAGAAACAACTGAAAGTAAATGGTAGGAAAGAACAAAGCAAAGAGCTAGTTGTCTGTGTGGTTCCTCTCAAAATTTCAGCAACATAACTTAACCTCAAGAATATGAAAAATCCAACCTATCATACGAGTAAAAGTTTGGCTTTTTATAAAATCTGGGAAAGAAGAAGTCAATTACATGTGTCAATGAAGAAGTGAAAAATCAACAAAAGGAGAGGTAGTCAACATTCTAAACATAGCCAAAGAGGAAGAGAAAATCAACACAATTCCAACAAGTCCAAAAATAGGCAAAACGATTGAGAAACAAGTGAGAAAATCACTCCCGAAATCCAAACGTGCATCAAAAATGCGCGTTTTAAGTCTTTGATTTTAAGTGACAGGACCATCGGTGAACGCAGAGAGGCGGTTATGCAACCACTAGTTACACTAACCGCCTTGGGGTGATTGCAAGAATCGCCACTCAAGACAATGAAAAAGCTAAAAAGCAGTCTTACAAGAAAAATAAAAGTTTGCAGACAAAACAGAAGGGTTGATTTGAGTCAGAGGAGGGATGAAAAAAATAGGGGAAGGATCTAGACCTCATTTTTACCTTGGAAGAAGTTTTTATCATCATTGGAGATTTTACCATTCCAACAATATAACACCGTGCCATTTTGGGTGCGTATAATCATCGACCTTGATAGTTTGCTTTTCATTGTCTCGACCTATCACGAGCTTAAAATACAGAGTAGGCTCAAGACCACGCACTATTGTGTTCTCACATTCCTTCGTCAATGGGGTGAAAATTCATCAAATATGGTTGTTTACACATTTCTTGCTTTCCTACAATTACTCAAGTTTATAATTTAAAAGTGGGGCAACCAAGTGTTATAAGGAGAAAACATTGTAATTGGGTTTCAAACCAATAACATATTGGATTTTCCCCCATCTTTTATGACTGAAACAATGGATACCCTCTTTGTTACCCTAATTGCTAGTGAGAAACCCTAATCACAATTATGCATGGATACACTACCTTTGGATGCCAAATCCACTCCATGTGTCCCTACCTCTAAAATGTCCCATGAGACATGCAAGTGAATTCCCTTTACATTTATGTGTGTTCCAAATACCCAATAAACCCAAGGGTTTAAATTGTTTACAACAACTATTGACATTTGCTAAATTGATGGGTCAGTCTTTGCGTTCAATGATATCTCTAAAATTTGTTGCCTCGACAACTAGCTTGCCACACCCCTTTCTCCTTCAAAAATCTACAAAACAAGATGTGATTGTAGGAAAGAAGAATTTCGTATTGGTTCCCGCATCGTTTTCCCTACCCTTGCACTTCTACTCTCTCAAACCACTTCTTCATTTCCCCTCATCCTCTCCCACTTTTCCACATGCTCAAGTTTTATTTATTCAATCCACCCCTTCAACATTAACGACATTTCATGTTCGAGATTGCTAGTTCACGGTAGTGGCGTTCCTTTGAAGAAGCATACGCTGGGAAGTGTCAATTCCCGGCGGGCTTCTTCCTTGTAATATTTGCCGGCACAATCTATTTCTTGGAAATTATACACTATTCAATGGAGGGTTTGCGATTTTAGAAACAAAAGAGGATTTCTACGATAGAGATTAGGATTTTACAATTACCGCTCGGAACTCAAGCTTGTGCTCTTGTGCCTGCGCCTGCGCCTATGCAAGTTCAGTTGCCCACTTATCCAAAGAAGCAGTAAGTTGCGTCTTCTCATTCTCTATCTGCGTAAATTGTCTAGAAAGCGAAATATAATTTTGCTCTAAACGCGCATGACTACCTTTCGGCCGTAATAGACGCAGCATCGGCCCTCGCATTGCATGTCTCCAGTTGCTCCTGCAGCTCCTTGATAAAACTCTCTGCCTTTTCCACAATGATAGAATCATCTCTTCCCAAGTCGTGTGGCTCTGTATCAGAAATAAAGACCGGCATTTTGCTATTCTCCTTTAACCTCCAAATTCCTTGCAAAAACCCTTATGTTTACAAACCCTGACCTTCAGTTATTTTCTTGACACCCAAAGCTTCGATGGCCTTAATGGCTTCTCTGCGTGTTACAAACAAACCCTCGGTGAAAATATATGCGCGGGAAGATCTATTCACTTCGAAGCGGTTGAATACAATTAAAAGCTTTGGGGTTTTTTAAATAACCACAGTACTTTTTTATCGTATTGCCATTAACAGATGCTGATGAAATGAAATAAAAGATTCATCACCAGTAGGCGTTCGGGATTGTTCACTATAATATTCATCTACACATTTTCCATTATTCTTTGGAGGGTTTACGATTTCATTTTTCAAAAAAACACTGGCGGTTGTGCCTCTGGTTCATGTTTCCAGCACAACAATACCAAAGAGGAGGATAAGTGGGCAGAGGAGGCAGAGCAAGCCATGCCACTAGGAGATTTTAAAGCCACATATATTTCAAAATTTGCAGTAGACCAGGGTCTCATGTGTGCTTCATCTTTCTCCTTTAACCGTATGTAGATAAGTTTTTTTTTGGTGGCAATCTCACACTTAACTGACATTGTGATCAATTGATTTATACTAATGGTGATTATGAGCATTATCAAAACCCTGTAGGTTCCCCTTCACCATTGAGCGCTGTGGAAAATTTCAGATTCTAAAACTTGCGCTCCATTGGAGCTGCTGTTCTTTTCAGATCCACCAAATTCGGAGCTTGAATCTGCTGGTTTCAACCATAGAATGGCATTTTTATTTGTTGTACTCATCCCCTACAGTGTTTTGTCTCGGATACCCCACACCCATTTATACTGTAGACAAATTTGGGTTGGGTTGCTGCTTATGTTGTAGTTTACCTTCACTGCATTCTCCCAACGCATGGAATAATTAGAATTTTTTAACAACTTATACACAATTGAAACTGGTTTGGCTTGTAGAAAAGGCTTGTGGAAAATTTTAAACACACGCATTTGGCAGGTGTAAAACAGGGCATTGCAACCTTTTCCAAAATCCTCTTAGCTGTGCGAATGGGAGAATTAAAATTAGGTATAAACATCCCTCACATAAATTGTGGAAAAGGGCATCTTGACATTTTATGCAGCTGGAAATGCTTTGGTAGATATGATTGCAAAATGTGAAAGCATACACGTAGGGTAGGGGAAATATTTGACAAAATGCCTCAAAGAAATGTGGCCTCGTGGACTACTATGATGGCAGTGTATGCACAAAATGGGTTAGTTGAGAAGGCCTTGGAAACTTTGAAGCAAATGAATTCGGAAGGTGTAAAGCTACACTCTTACAAATTTTTGCAACATATTCCCCGACAACTATATATATATATATATAAGGTACAAGAATTGTTAGACAAAATACCTCAAAACAATGTGATTTCACATATTGGTGAAAACAAATCAAATGTGTCCTCCTGTACTTTGATGATTACAAGGTGTGCACAAAATAGTTTTATTGAAAAGGCCTTGGTAACTTTCACATATATCTAATTGGAAAAGTGGAGTGGATTTTTTTGGATGTTATCTTTCCAAATCCCTCACAACCATTTATCCAAAATATGGAAGTTTACAAAAGGCAAGACATATATGTAATTGACAAAGTGGATTGTCGTTGGATGTTATCGTTTGCAAATTCCTCACAAGCGTGTATACAAATTATGGAAGATTATCTCAAAAGAACAACAAATATTTCATGCATGGAGAATTAATCATAAGTGGTGCTCATAATGTAACAAATACAAATTTATATATAAGGTTTCTTAAATGTAATACATGGAAAAAAACTTCACAAATTCAATGTTGACATCCCTTCCGGCGTAATTTGCAACTCCAGCGACATTTTCCAGCTTACCTTTTCTGGCTGAGTCGTGGCCTGTCAATCTGGAAGCTGATTACTGCAGAATCCACCCACCCTCCCAATAGGTACTCCACAGTCCCATCTGCCGACTATACTACGTAGGCAACACACAATGCATAAATACTCTAAACTTTATGTGGATATTTAGTACACCAATCTACAGGGGACATATAGCTGCTATTATGCATATCCACTCACCGACTCTAGAACTATCCCTGCCATAATTGATAGTAGTTGAAACAATAGAGGCTCTACTGTAGCTGATTTAAAATATCTGCTTTGCTATAGCTTTTGTCCTCCTCTCACACGACTGTTGAAAATATAAGAGGTTTGCATGATTGTTATATGCTTTTTAAAATAAATTACATTATTGTTGTATAATGTTGCTATGCCATGGAGACCTTTTTACCCTACTCGCTTTTTTTAATTAAGTTTTTGTCTGATTCTGACTGAGTCTGGCATGAAAATTGATTCATTGCCTCTAAGAACAAAGAAGGGTAGTGATTGTTTTGCGAGTACATGCATTGATGGTGTAATGCTTCTTGGGCATGCAAGATTCCTCAGCCACCACGTACATAGTCAAGTCCACAATAACATCACAACTTCTTTTCCCTTTGAGACAGATGGCACCCTGTGCAACCACCATATTTGACAGACGTTAACATTGCACACAGTCCTCTTTTCCATTGACCCTTTGTCGCCTCTCCATTTTCTGGCAATTCTGATTTTAAATTTTGAATAGGCTCCACCAAGGGGGCTTCACGTGGAATATACGTGAAATCCACCACCTATCTCGAAGATAGAGCTACGAGTGGCCTCATTCCTCCTATTCCATCGACATCTGCCAGAGCTAGAGGTGCACCCTTATTGTTTACCTATCTTGTACTCTTCACCTGTCCCGTATACTACAGGAGTTGAGCCTATTACAGCCGCGTCCACCACAAAAAGAGGAGTGAGGGAACTAAACGAGCCTTCCCCAATAGCCAGATCTCAAGTAGAGGGAGGGGTCAAATAGTTAGGGAATCAGAAAAGAACAACCGCGAGTCCATTTCTGAGAGAGATGATGTGTTATACAAAGACGTTATGTTTGAGGAGGAAGTTGGGGTGTGGGCACGCATATACCTACCACACATATACCTACTTTTATTCTTTCACGCTAGCCCACGTGTGTTATTGAGGCATTCCCCCAACATAGTACCATGCATTCGGCAACTGTTCAATGATTTTGGTGGATGACTTAGGCCAGCTCTCTCCAGTCAACGATGTACCATTATATGCAGGCAACAAAATAGGCAGCTCCCTTTGGCATGCTTTTGATACAGTGATCACCTTGGACACAAACTTTAGGCAACAAGGATTAAACCCGACACAACATGAATTCAGAGAAATGTTGACCAACATCAGAAATGCAGAAGCAACCGTTAAGGATTGGTCTCTTCTTCAGAGCATGTCTACCTCAGAGCAATCCATCTTCACGACTGAGAAGCACCTATTTGCAACAAAGGACCTCACAAGCAAGCACAATAAACAAATGCTAAAATTTTTACATGTACCAATTGTAATGAGCATCGTAGAAGAAAGGAAACATAACTCTGACTCAAACATCAACGACACTCAACTGGACCCAGTAGTTTTCCTATGCATCGGACAAGAGGTCATGCTGACATCTAACTTATGGGTTAGCTCAGGATTGGTTAATGGTGCACTAGGGCAAGTGACAGATGTCGTGTACAATCCAGAAACACAACCACCAGACTTGCCATCCTTTGTTGTTGTCAACTTCAAACACTACCAAGGGCCCCCATGGGACATACTCAACCCAACCCACTTGCCCCTACCTCCTGTCACACGTGGAAATCGTTGCCAAATCCAACTAAAAATGTCTTGGGGCCTCGCCATCCACAAATCACAAGGCCTAACTCTTGACAAGGCCACAGTAGACATCAGAAATGTTGTACGTTTGAATGCTACGCAAGAATGAGATATACAAAGAATGTAAAAGCACACAAGGAAGAGGAGCAAAGACTTTGTAACACACAACTGCTTCATCGCGTACAACGCATGTGCACATTCCTACCTACATCATACCCACAATAGTGTGCCCAGATCTTGGTTCCAACCTACATATATAAGTAAAGTGTTGCACATATATATACACAAAACCCACTTGTAATGCAATACAGATACAAGTCACCTTCACTTTGCATCCAAACCATATTATATACAAAAAAATTCAATCCCTATCCGGCGTAACTTGCAACTCGTTTGCAATTGCTAGTTATAATTACTATTATATTGATAAAAGTAACCCTTCCTACCAACATAAAAATTAATTTGTTGGTCTCCAGACAACCTCTCTGATTTAAAAAGAGCCATTCTGGTAGGATTGATTCTAGGACCTCAGGGCCAACAGCAGGAGGTCATCTTCATCGTTCTTCCATTGCTATTACAGTCCCACGAACACCAAGGTCACATTGCCCTTTATGGATCCCCTAACAGTCCTCCGCGACTTCACTATCCGCGGCGACCTGGATAAAATCATGATTTCCGGCGACGAAATCCGTTTCGGCGACGAATACCACTTCCCCAGCAACGTCGAAACCGCTTACAGAGCCAACCACGGCAGTCTATACAATCTGGAATCTCTGGTTTTCTTTGTCAAAAACTGCCACCTGAAGCACGCGGAATACGTTGTACAGGTTCACACTCACAAGCTTCAGCGCGTCTCTTTGCCCGAGCGGAAACTGCTTCTCGACTATCTGGAAGGAAAAATTTCCTCCACAGACGCCATTGAGTTCGTCGTCAAACCGCTCGTCGAGGAATACTGTCCGGAAGATCCTGAGTTTGGTGGAAAATGCGGTTTATTCAACAAAAGAATCAAAGCAGACGAAACCCACCAGGTAAATCAAAATGACCCACCTCAAGATTACCACATTGAGATGATAAAAGCCATGGAAAAACCCTTAATTGACAGAGAAGCCCTTTTAGAGTGTAAAAACAAGAATTTCCTGGGCATAATTGCAGTGGCTTGTAAAAAAGCTGAAGAAAGAAAAAGCCTTTTGCAGGCAACCCCTGGGAGAGGGGTAAAAAGACTCTCTGAAGAAAAATGGTTTTGGAAAGATACCCAAGACCTGGGCATTGATACAACACAGTCATACATAATCAACAAGCAGAAAGATGGGGTAAAAGATGGAGTAAAAATGGGTTACCCAGACCCTTACTCCAAGGGTTCAAATATTAATAGTATCATCAATGTAAGTAAGAGCTGTGGTGCGGTTCCAATAATTATTGTACCCAGTGCATTTCAGACACTTCTGAACGTGTACAATGCAAAGGAGTTTTTAGAAGATGGGGTTTATTATGCACCTGATGTGAAGGCTAAGGAGATGGTTAAGAAGCCAGAGTGTATTACTATACAGAAGAAGATTAATAAGGATAAGGGGTTTCTACATTTGAGGTCAGGGATAAGCCCTCTTCGTTCTCAGTTGAGGATTGGAGTAGGGTTGTGGCGGTGTTTGTTCTGGGGAAGGAATGGCAATTCAAGGGCTGGCCTTATAAAGACCATGTTGAGATCTTCAATAAACGTGAGTATATTGAAGCTTAATTTAAGCTTAATTTTCAGATTTTAGTTTGATTTTCTAAAATCGTCGTCATTAGCATGATAATTCTCCAAGCAATTTAGTCCTGCGAACTCAATTTTTAAAAGAACAAAACTTAGTTGAACTTGAAATGGAAAAAAGTTGGTTGTTGCAATCAGACTTCTTTCTGATGTGACTGGTCCATCATTTAGACCCCTCTTTAGTGTTTAGGATGTTATGATGTTTGTTAGGAGATTCAAAGCTTATTTTGTTTCTTTTAGTGGCGGCCTATCCACACATTTTCTTCTGCTTTGATGCTTGATGTGAGGAGTATGCTTGTTTTTCCTTAAACCCTAAAGCCTAAACCCTAAGCATAACCCATGTTTATTAGGATGTCCGAATTCGATTACAACTGTGGAGAAATTATCCAAGGGAGTATGCACCTGCTGGTTCCCAGAGACCAGGCAAACCTGTTGACACGGGATGGATCTTAATCGAGGAAGAATTGATGTAGCAAGCTGTTCTGATTTTCAGCTGAACTTGATGTTTTTTCCTTTTATTCTATAAGGACTGCACATGCAGGATTTCTTTCTGCATAGATCCCCAATGTGAGAAATATTTTGTTTTCTTCAATTTTGAGTTGAGACATTTTAAAATTCAGCCTAGTTTTTATTTTTTATCTTGTGATTATTTTATTTTCTGACTAGGAATATGCACAGATGCCTGGTACGTGAGTAATATATTTCATTAACTTTCATTTCAGTCATTGTGAATGTCAGCTTAGGTTTCTCTTTTTCCTTTCTTCTTAGGGATACATGTGGATTTTTTTTCTGTGTGGATGCATGGTTTTTTCTTCGATATTTGGTTGGTGAGGCTCACACCTCACTTACCAGTCCATGCTTATTATGACATCGAAGCTCATTATCCGAAAGACTTGGACCTGGTCTCCTCCTTTTATTCAAAGGCAATGTGGATGGGGCACACTATAGCTGGAATGGAACAGTGACTGATGGGTGGAATGGATTTCTTCTGGACTCGTTGATGAATCATGGCCCCATTGAGTGATCCAGCAGATTGCTGATGTAATAAATAAGTTCATTCTACTCACCATGAAGCTTGTACAAAAATTACAATGCCACCCTAGCCTTCCACTTTTCCTAGACTCCTAGAATTATCTTCCCTTTCTTGATTCTACATGCCTAAGAAAAAAATACATTTCTCACATTCCTTTTTAGCTTTTATTCAAGCATGAATACTTCTAGTTATGAAAATTCCACTTGGCCATTGATGTCCTGATTTGGGAAGTACTGCAGCTTTGTGAACTGTAAAATCTCAATAATTTCATCTCTATAAGATTTTTCAAGAGAAGGTTTCACCTGAGTAAATTGGCATCTGTCAATGATACCCAGGAGCATAGTTTGCTTTTTGGAACCTACTACAATTTTCTGTGAGCTAAGAAACGCTGCCTCTACAATGAGAACACAAATCACATAGAGTCTTCTCAAGAATAAATACTCAACTATGTCACGATCTCAACAATTCAGCAATTAAACAGTAAGCTTAAATTGCTTAATAGAACTTTAGAGAGACCACAGGCCATGTTGAAATTTGAAACATAACATCAAACATGCCATCCATATTACCCAGTTTGATATGTTTGCTTGGCTACCTTCTAGATGGCAGTGAAATGAGGGTGTGTAAACTTCTGTACTTACACGAATAAGGTCTTAAGTTTTTATTAATTTTCAAAGAATTGACAAAAATAAAATAGTCTAGTCTTTTTTATTACATAAAAGTTGATGGGGTGTGCTTTTGAGTCTTGTCTATATACAAGTTTTATAGCTAGATGTTCTTATGAATGGTGTCATTCTTGATGTTTTTCTTTTCAAGAATGGCTACTATCTTAATGTGCCAGTCCAGAATTTGATATGTATATTGGCAACTTTAGTTGGTGATTACCAATTAGCTAATTGATCGTGTTGATGATTGCAGTTCTTGGTTTTTACCTCCGATTTGAAGATGACAGTGTTGAATCTGCAAAAGTAGTGAAACAGTGGAATGTGAAGATCATTTCGGTATGATATTAAAATGTCCTCTTAAATGGTTCAAGTTTATTTCAACGCTTACAGGAGTTTATATCTCATATCTATTGGATTTTTCTTGTATAAAAAGACAAAATTCAATTTAATGCATTTTATCATGTGTCTCTGTTTTGGTCTCATTAATTTGCTTGTTATTTGCTGCAGCTTAGCAAACATAAGCGACATCAGGACAAGGCTGCAGCTTTGGAAATTTGGGATAGACTGGAAGAATTCATGCGGTCAAGGAGGTGAAAATTGTAATTGTTAAATTACAATTTTCATTATGAAATGAAGGTTACAGTTTATCCACTGTGCTTGCTTAAATAACTTTTCACAGCGCATTCTCAACTTTTACACAAATAATACAAAAGATTTTTGAACTGAGGATTTCACACAGAATATTAGTTTTGCTGCAAATTCAAAGTCGATCATATTTTTGAGGTTGAAAACTTGAAAAAGTAAAAAAGTTGGGTAAATGCAGTTCAAGCAATTGCTCTACTGCTCAAAGATACATTGCCAATTGTAGGCATTATAAAGTTCTGTCATCTGGATCACACATTTTTGGGATTATGTCATGTAGATCATATGTAGTACATCATAAGCACAACCCAGAGCTCTATTAGAGGCAGCAAGGATTACGCGGATTTATTAGAACTTAAGGATCAAGATTGATAAGGCTGTTAAATTTAAAAATCATTGTTCATTATGATTTACAATTTGAAAATTTCAACGTGAAGTTTTGAAACGACTGATACCTGTGTTACATGTTCGACATCGATGGATGTTTTTGGTAAGAAATTTGATGTGTCTTGAGCCCAAATATGTCTGATGATTGAAGTATTGTTTTGTTTAAAGTTTTAAACCCATTCAAATGAATTTGCTGAATCAGTAATTCACATAAGCTATGCATCTCTGTCAGTAACTAGAGCAGAACTTTTATTTTATCAATGATGGTGGTATGCGGCACTAGAAAGTTGAATCTTGTTCCTGTTTTGCTATTTGAAACAGTCACGAAAACATATGATCCGTGCTTCCGTGCCCAGTTTTTCTAGTGCATGATGCATCTGGTTTTATTTGTGTGGAATAAGCCATTTTTATAAAAGACTTGTTGCTCTATTAAATTATTATTGCAGGTTTCTGCATGCGGTAGGTTGCAAAAGTTAAAAAATTTATGCAGTATATATAAAGCCACATCCTTGGACATGTTGATGAGTTTGCATTTACTCAACCAATAGTTGTTTGTCACCACGAAGATGTATGGAGTGACAACAGATAATGGGCATTAGTGGTAGTTGTTGCAGTTATGCCTCGAGTATGCAGTACATTTCTTGTTTTATGCAACATGTTTGTGTACTAGTTGTAATATCTATAGTATTACCGATTTGTGTTTTGCCCAACAAACCAAGTGTTTTACTGAAGTGGCTCTCTCCATGGTCCTCTTGTTATTTGTTTGTTTACAACGAACTAGTTGCAACAGCTTTTAACATCATAAAACTATCCAAAACATTAATAGTATTTAGTAAAGCCTCCAATTTGCTAACAAAACCAAAAAGTGCTGCAGTGTTATAGAATTCTCAGAAAATCTGCATAAGAAAATTAGGGGTCAATGTATTTAACATCATTCTATTGTTATTTGAAAGAGAGCTTCTGGATAAAACCATGTGATGTGTCTTTAGTTTTGTTGCCCATGTACTTGTCGAGAACAATGTTAGTATACACTAGATACTTATCTATTCTCAACTCTTAATTGTTCTTGGAATGCTCCATGGAATATGCTGTTTGTTGTCTATAATATACTAACCAGATTATTCATCTTGAAAAACCCAGAGTGGCTCATGTCTGTCCGTAGGAGCAACATGATCCTCTTGACTGATTATGGTGTGCTGTTATCCCCACCTCTTCTTCTCTCTGTCAATGAATGGCTGTGCCCTAAGGTCCAGTCCCCTCTTTTTGATCCCAAATAAAAGATAAATAGTTGCAAGCAAGATCCAAACTCTGCCCAGTATCAGGGTGCTAACAACAATTTGGAGACCCCTCCACTATTAAAGGTTGATGCGAGAAAGCCTCAAAGTGAGTGTTTCAAATAATTTCACGCCCTTCAAAAAATATGTTGCTTCTTGAATAAAAGATAAATAGTTGTATCAAGATCCAAACTCTGCTCAATAATAGGGTGCAAACAACCATTTATAGCATGACGTAATAATTTTTGTTGAGTTTTTGGCAACCATGCATGCAATAAACTAAACTAGAGATGTAGAAACAAGTAGATCTAAATGGCAAATTGACACGCAAAAAGTATTGAAACAATATTTATCTTGGAAAAACCTTTTAGGTAAAAACTCAACCAGAATTTTGATAATTATATTAACTTGAACCAGCCTACAAATACAATATACCTTCTTCAATACTCTATAACAAGACTTACAACACTCCATTGTGACTCAGTATACAACCTTCCCAACTTCTACACCAAATTGGTATCCAACTTCTCTTTCGACCCATGGTCTTGATTGTGCTTGTGCTTCCTTGAGATATCTTTGCAGATACCTCATTGGTCTTCTTTCAGCCAGCTTCTCGAGTACTAGCTGGAGCGATAACTCTCAGCCACTCCACTGATTCCCAACACTTCTTAGTATTCGCTAGAGTGAGAGTTATGAACCCAGTTTTTGTTGCCCACATGTTCCTTCTAGAGCTTCTTCCCAAGGTTTCATTACCTCCTCCATCCATGTTGTAGCGAGAATTCATTGCCTTTTTCTTCCCCAAGGCAATTTCCTATCTATTTGTAGAAAGTATATTTATAAACAATCCTGATTCAGACTTGGCCTCCTCCAAGATTACCTCGCCACCATTCGACGCGTCTCGAACCAAACCATGATGCACTCCCGCATGCATGCACACTTAGAGTTGCAAGATAAACATCACTTGATTCATCCATGCACACTCCTTGGTCGAAGGTAGATTATTAGGATGCTCTTTTTCTTTTTGACTTCTAAACCTTCTCGAAATGACCTATTTTATTATAGAACCAACACTTCTCTAGATTGCTTTTTGGAGCAATAGATTTACCTCTAGACTCCACTTGATACACCATTGCCAACTTTTCCCATGAACCCTTCACAAATTTCTCAATATAGACATTCAACAACATAGAGTCAAAAACACGTACCTTGATAGAGATTTCCATCGTCATATCAACCTTGTCCCACTCTCCCTATGGCAATCCTACAAGGATTGTTTGTGTCATAACAATCCAATGATCTCTCTTTGTCAAGAGATCCTTCATCTTGAGTTTCCATAACTCAAAGTTCTTACAATTGAATATGTCAATACCAATTTTTGTGCTCCATTTCATATTCATGACCCTACAAAAATTATATTTGCAAACTCACACAATTGTTTAAAACAAAGCAAACAAAAAACATCCATACCAAGTTTGCAACTTTAGCTCGATACTGGGGGTTGGATTTTTGACAACCATACATACAATAAACTAAATTAGAGATGCAAAAACAAGTAGATCTAAATGGTGGAATGACATGCAAAAGAATATTGACACATTGATTATCTTGGAAAAATTATTTCGGGTAAAACCCACTAGAACCTTGATAATTTTATTAATTTCAAACTAGTTTACAAATACAATATACATTCTTCAACGCTACGAAACAAGACTTACATGTAACACTCCACCGTGAATAATTATGCAACCTTCTTGTTGGTACTCATTTTGAACCAATATCTACAATTAGGGTGACTTTTCCAAAAAAATTCCTTATCTTTGAGACTCGCTTTACATAGATTCAAGTAACATCATAGAGTTCTGTTGTCCAAAAATTACCCCCTCCCATAATTTTGAAATGAACTGGGCCATTATGCTCTAAGAAGGCCGCGATACACTAAGCTAGTCATCCGCATGAAGTATAGAACATAGTGTTCCACTGAGTTTTTTCCAATCAACGAAACAACGAGAATCAACTAGAGATTTAGGCGGGGTTCGACATGGTTGGTCATCGCGGCATCAAGTCAGTCTCATAAGCTAAAGCAAGTCAGGGTACCACGGGTTTCAAGCCCACAAGAGATTTGAAAATCAGCTAAGGACAGAATCCACGAAACAAAGGAAGTGAGCGAGATAATGCTTTAAGTAAAATTGGTCAATTGGTGAAGGATCTGATACCGCGGGGTGACCTTTTGCGAAGGATTGAAGAGTGCAACTATGTAACAAAGTCACGACACATTGATTCAATGTTCCGTGGGTGTTTCAGAGGTTAGTATTTAACGGATTTCAAAAGCCACATGATACTCAAGAATCCGCGAAACGAGCAAAATTCGCGGGACATTCAAAACATTCAAATATTTCAAAAGACCTACGAGGAAGAGAGAAATACGAGGAAAGACGCGTGACGAGCGATGAAGTATTTTTCACGTGTAACTCTTGTTGCGGGTAACCAAATCATGCAAGATTGATCTTGTTGGAAAGGTCTCATTAATGGCTATATTCTAGGGCACAAGGAACACTTGGAAGTGCTACAAGTAACTCTTAGAGTAGCTAGATGAAGTAAAGGATCAAATAAAAAACTGAGGAAATCAAACAAAGATGCATCAATTAAAGTAAACTTAACATAAGAAGTTTGTAAGAAATTTGTAACATATGTATATGCTAGGTACAAAAGGAGGGTAGTTTTTATTTGATAAGTTGAGAAAAGATCACTGTAACTCTTTATTCTTGTGTTCCATCAATAGAAAGCATATGAACTTTGAATTCGGACTCCTTGTGCTAAGGTGGTTGCACTGTACAACCATTGGAAAACATTGAAGACATTTAATCTATGTCCCCTTGTTAAGGAAAAAAATAATTTGAAATGAAATATATTTTTCTATGATTCCCAACATGTGTTTTGGTATCCTGTATGTTGAATAGAGATTAATGAATACTAACTTCTATTGCAATCTTTGTCTTCATTGCATTTACGTAATACACTAGATCAGTCCTTGGTTGTTGCATCTTTGGTCATTAAATCAATATTGTCTTGTAGCATTTACTCTACAATATTTTATGTGATTGTAAAATCCTTATTGCAACCATCTTGTTGAGTGATTTTGTCAGACTTAGAGTGTATTTTTGGCGTATGAAAGTAAAAGCAATGAAGATTTTGTTGGAACTCTGGCATGAGCTTTTATGTTGTGTTCTGAAGGATGTGTTGGAAATATTTGTGTTGATTTGGTATCAATGAATGCAAATATTTTCTTAGAAGTTGTTACTTGATTTTCATTTCACTATGTTTCCAGAAAAGCATGTTGTCTTAGTGATTACTAATACATTGTTTTCAGTAAATTAGCTATCATTTGTTTCCCCCTTTCTCCATAAAACAAACATATCTCACCACCCTACCATTTCTACCATAACTATAAATTCAACCTACCATACTTGTGTTCTAATCCAGGTATCCTTGAAAAATGCATTACATCTGAATTCCCATCAACTGATGCACAAAGAACCAAGTTTCTTTGTCTTTAGTAACCTGTGTTTGAGGTATTGAGTATATTCAATATTCTGTGACAAATATTGCGAGTAGATATTGCTTTCATGGCCATACTCAGCCCATATTGACCCATCATTTTTCAACCAAGAAGAACACACCGCAGAGTTTTCTTATTCCATTCAAGTTACATTAAGGGTCCTCTCACCCTGGTTTAGGCATGACCAAAAGTAGCTAGGATTAGGCCATCCCCTTTGTATGTGCCTCTCAATCATCCCAAAAGTTTGGCGCGAAGAGAATGTTAGATACATCCCGACCACAAACGACACATCGCACAAACACACACTGTCATATTCTAAGCCGCCCCACCATGAGGAAGTGTTCACAACCCCCTAGGTGTAAAATTGGGTGTTAAATATTCTTTTGATTAAAATTTTAAAAAAGAAAAAAAATTGATTAAGGGGCCAAAAATCTTACTAGTCTCCTCTGCCACGCTCACGTTGTTCTAGATCTTGGTAGAACCCTCATACATCCCTAGAAAATGTACACAATATAATTGTTCACTACAAAGTGCACTCTCTTGCTCAACTACACGAGAAAATACCTTTGGTCAACACAAATTTTTGACCTTTGAGTGAATGGTGCTCTGTGACTCAATTTTCCGCATGCATGTGTTAAAAATCTCATCACTTCAGTTGGCCTCCCTTCTACACTTTCCACAATCAATGCTTTTTCCATGTCCCATAATTGGCACCATTGTCATCCTCATATTTATCTTATATGTTGATTGATGAACACGCCCACTCGACAATTTTTGTGCAAAAATATATGTACATCATTGGCAACCTCATTTTCCATGTTTATACTCTCTCCTTTTAGTGCTGATATGTATCATTCATCCACCTGTGCCTATGTCAATGCATGTTTTTTCCAAGAAGGTATTTGCACATGTGTGCATTCCCTCATTCTTTTGTAATGATCTTTGGTAAAACCACTCTCTCCACCCTAAATCTCTTATTGTTACCATACAAGGAATATTATAAAGTTTGTTAGACCCTCCACCCAATACAAACATTGTAAATTTGTTACTATTATAAAATTCAATTTTGTTAAGGTTGTTATGTATATTGATAACCTTCGTTTAGTATTTGTTCTAAAGATAATTACATTGTAACATTTTCAATATATTATAATTTTCATTGTAATAATAATGTAAATAAAAAGAAGATAGAGAAAAAAATTGGAGCAATTTTTTTAAAGTATAGCCTTTTTTTTTATAGTTGTCATGAACCCCATCCCTTAATATTGGGGCATCTTATGGTGGAAAACCACTAACATACAATTATACCTTAAATTGACATTTTATACTCACAAGTGGCGTTATTCTATTGTTGGGATCAAGTATCTACATATAAGCACTTGGTTGCCAATTTTGTCGAGTTAGTTCTTGAGCAAGCCAATGTGTTGGATATGTTGATAAGAGTAATGAATGAATTCAAACTTGATGATCGATGCAAATATTCTTCCTTCCATCTTGAATATCCTATAGGCTATAGTTTTCCATATGTATTTCATCTTTATAGTAGTAATTTCTAGAATAGAACTAGTATATTAAGGAGTGCTTAGGCCAAGAAATGTATCCACGAATATTATTGTATTGAGCTTGCTCAAAGGAGGTTGCCCCCTTGAAGTGGCCTGCGATATAAAAGTTATTGAGTTATTTTCCAAAGTTCATTTATTTCATTGTTATTTTATTTTTTGTAGTTTGTAAATATGTGCAGAAGGATCCTCACATATGGTATTAGAGCACTTTCTTGGCCTTGTGGGTAGATTTTGGAGATTTTTTTACAGCAGGGCTTCCCAAGAGTTGCGCCATTTCTAGAAATATTTTCTTTGCATTTACATATTATTGCAAGTTCGATATAAGGGTAAATACTCGTCCGCATAACTATGGGAAGTACTTGGGGCAAGCCCTAAAACTCATTGTGAGGAGTACCACAAGAACCCCAAAGTAGCTGGCCCATTGAGAGGACCTACTAGTGAAAAGGGCACCGACCCATCCCGATTGACTAGTTTCCACCGTGAGGTAAACCAAGAGTTTTCGTGGTAATGACCCCATCTTGATTGATTAAGGGGTAAAGTTTGTGACCAATTTTTTTTGGTGAGTGGTACTTATTCAGACAACATTGGTAGAGAGAATCCTTAAAACCCTTAGGCATCCTAACCTATTGGGCCATATCCAACATAACAATTCAACGAGAAAACAAAAGAGCGGTCACAATTGAGAATCATTGGTAACAACACAATTTCAGGTAGGTTGTTGGTAGAAACAACAAAAGCCATCAAAATTCCAAAAAAAAAAAAAAAAAAAAAATTTTTTTTTCCATATATTTCATTTTATTCCATTGACTCTCAAAATTTCCTGAAACACCTGAAATTCCATTCTACACATTTCTTTCCTTGAGGGTCCATATCCAAATTCCACTTTTATTAGCTTGAAATCTCAATTTTTTTTTTTCAGGTTTTTCCATAACTTATTTAGTTTTTCTCAATTGCTTCAAAATTTTTCCATAGTGTTCCTCTCCATTTTTGCTCCTTTGTCCCTCTTGGACAAATTTCCTAGTTTTTCCATTCTGGTTCCAAAATTTCCCTACATTCATCAATCCTAATTAGGAGGTGCCAAAAACCTAGTAAAAGTCCATTTACCCCTTCCGATTGAGCTCACATTAAAATTTTCCATTATTGTGTCTTAAAACACATTTTTCTATCCATTGAAAAAAAAAATTGGTTATGGTTGTCACTTGTGCAAATGCACAAAAAACATGGAGGAAGAAATCACTTCCTTGAAGGCACAAATGTCGAGCTCACACAAATGATGCAAGGAATGAATCAAAAAAATGCCATCCTCACTAAGAAACTCCATATTGAGTCCACTTCAAAACACAATTTCTTTGCACCAAATATGCCATGTGGCCCCAAGCTGGATTTTCCTTGCTTTAATGGGATGGACCCAACTGGATGGATATATGGGAAGAACAATTCTTCAAGTCTCCATAATACCTATTGTGTGAACAAGGTCCCCATTGCTTCTTTTCACTTGGAACAAGAGGCCCTACAATGGTATCGTTGGTATTTAAAAGCTCATGATGAACAAAATGGCCATGTTTGCATCTCTCATTCTAGAGTGGTTTGGCCCGAGTGTTTATGATGACTTCACAGGCGCGCTCACTAAAAATGTGACAAAAAATAGGCTCATCCATGACTACTAGACAAAATTCGAGAGATTGGCCAATCACACAGAAGGCTTGTTAGATGAATTTTTCAAGAGTTGTTTCATTAGTGGCCTCAAGGAGAAATATGCTCATAAGTCAAAATGTTTAAACCCAATTCCATGATGGAAGCATTGGGCTTGGCCAAATTAGCGGAGGAAAAAATCACAACACAATGCCGACCTTCCGGTTTCCTTTGTTTAAAAATCCAATCACTCAATGTGCTCCCATGGTGCCTCCCCCAAAGTCAGCCCCAATCAAACGTCTTACTGAAGCAAAAATGCAAGAGCACAAGAGAGAAAGGCCTATGCTACAATTGTGATGATAAATTCACTAGAGGCATCGATGCGTGGAACAAAAATTGTACCTCTTGGATGTTGAATCACCTCCCGAATCAAACAACTATGAAGATCCCAAGAAGTCCAAGAAGAAGATTCACCATTGGATGAAACCCCTCCTCAGGATTCTCAACCAGAGATCTCACTTCATGCCCTGGAAGGAGTCACCACCCCTTAGACCATGAGGGTAAAAGGGTATTTCAAAAATATTCCTCTAACCATCTTAATTGATTTAGGTAGCACACATAACTTTATTGATCCAAGGCTGGACAAACAAGAAGACTGCTTTGTTTACCCTTGTTCTAGCTTTGAAGTTATGATTGCTAATGGTGGTACATTGCCTTGTAAGGGAAAGTGTTGTAATGTTTGTATTGTGATGGGAGATTATCATCTTCACTCGACATGTTTTCCTCCCCCCTGGGTGGATGTGATGTCGTTTTGGGAGCTCAATGGTTGTGCACACTTGGACCCATCCTATGGGATTTCTCGAACTATGGATGTAGTTCTCTAACAATGGGAGAAAACACACCTTAAAAGGTCTTTCTCCAGATCCACTAGTATTATTAGTTCCCATCATATGGAAAAGCTTTTTAAAGAAAGGATCACATGGGGTCATTGCTCAGTTGTTTTCTATCCAATTGAATCCACCTACTTCTTCCAACACCCTGCAGATTTACAAGCCATTTTGGACAAACATGCTCTGTCTTTGCCGAGCCCAATGGATTGCCACCTTCATGCCCAGAAGATCATCATATTCAGCTCCTCCTAGGAAGTGCTCCTCCCAACATTGGCCCTATAAGTATCCTTTTTTACAAAAGACATAAATTGAAAAGCTCATTAAGAACTTCTCAAGGTGGGAGTCATTTGCCCTAGCACCAGCCCGTATTCCTCCCTAGTTTTACTTGTCACAAAAAGGATGGCTTGTGGCATGTCTTTGCATTGATTTCAAAGAACTCAACAAGATCACTATCAAGGACAAGTTCCCTATTCTAGTGATCGATGAGCTTCTAGATGAACTTCATGGTGCTCATTTTTCTCCAAATTAGATCTTGCTTAGGGTACCACTAGATTCACCTTCATGAGGAAGATATTCCGAAGACAACCTTCCACACTCATGATGGTCACTATGAGTTTTTAGTCATGCCCTTTGGGCTTACCAATGCCCCATCGACATTCCAAGGCTTGATGAATAAGATTTTTTGGCCCTTCCTTTCATTGTTTCATCTTGGTATTCTTTGATGACATCTTGATCTATAGTCAAACTTGGGCCGAGCATCTACAACACATTGATAGGGCATTATAACTTCTCGTAGATAATCAATTGTGCACCAAACACTCAAGTGCTCCTTTGGCCAAACTAAAGTTGAATATCTGGGACATATTTGTCTCTGTGGAGGGTGTCATGTGGACCCAGATAAAATCAATGCCATGAAAAATTGGCCACTCCCCAAAAACACTCAAAGCCTTCGTGGATTCTTGGGTCTCATAGGCTATTATAAAAATTTGTTTGGGATTATGGTAAAATGCAGCCCCATTGACAACCATGTTGAAAAAGGATGCTTTTGCATGGAATGAGGTGACTAAAGAGGCATTTGAGGCCTTAAAACAAGCTATGTGTAGTACACTGTCTTAGCCATGCCAGATTTCACCAAGACTTTCATCATCAAAAGTGATGCTTGTGGCAATGGCCTTGGTGTTGTTCTCCTCAGGAAGGTTGTTGTTTGCTTTCCTTCACTAGAAAAGCTCTCTGGGAAGGAATTTAGTCATGTCTACCTATGAGAAGGAGATGATGGAATTTTGCATGTAGTACAAAAGTGGTGGCCATACTTGTTAGGAAGGCATTTTTGCATCAAGAAAGATCATCATAGTTTGAAGTACTTCCTTGAAAACAATGAGTCTCATCTCTGCTCAACAAAAGTGGGTCTCCAAGCTTATGGGGTATGACTATGAGATCACCTATAAGAAAGGAAAAGACAATGTGGTTCCGATGCTCTCTCTCGCACTTTCGAGGATCAAGTCTCCCTATGCAATATTTGTGCCCATACCCGAATGGCTTCCACAACTCCAACAAGAGTGGAACAAAGATCCAACCCTACAATGCCTCATCCAACAATTGGCATCGATCCTACCTCATCCCCACACTACTCTTGGGATGACACCTATTTGCGGTATAAAGGGCGCTTGGTGTTACCATCTAAAGTGAGCTTCACCATGCAATTCTTCTCGAACTCCATGCTTCTCCATTTGTTGGTCACTCAGTTTTTTAAAAACCTATGAGTGGGTTTGTAGGAATTTATTTTGGTAGGGAATGAAGGCATACATCAAACAATTTGTGGTGGAATGTGATACATGTCAACACAACAAGGGTGAAATAGTGGCAACCCTAGTTTTTTACAACCATTACCCATTCAACCCTGGATTGGATTGATATTTCCATGGACTTCATTGAAGGGCTTCCTAAATTTGGGGAAAGTCAATAATCTTGGTCGTAGTGGACCGCCTCTCCAAGTATGCCCATTTTTGTTCCTTATCCCACCCATATATGGCCTCAACCATTGCCCAAACTATTCATTGACCAAATCTTCCACCTCCATGGTATCCCAACCTCCATTGTCTCAGACCGTGATGCCGCTTTCACTAGCCATTTCTGGACAAAATTATTCCATAGGATAGGTACCCAATTGAGGATGAGTTTTGGATATCACCCCCAAAAATGGATGGTCAAACTGAAATTGTTAACAAATGTTTGGAAACATTCCTTTGATGTTTTACCTTTGAGCACAACAACAATAGTGGGTCAAGTGGCTACCTCTTGCTGAATGGTGGTATAACACCTCATATCACACCTCCACAAAATGAATCCATATGAAGCAGTCTATGGCCAACCGCCACCACCTCTCCTCCCTTACACTTGGCAGTTCTCCAGTTTAGGCCATCGACACCACCCTCACCCAATGGGACCAAATTCTCTACACTCTTGGGACAATCTCCATATGGCACAAAACCATATGAAACAACAAGCAGATCAACACCACTTGGAGCACAAATTTCAGCCAAGGATATGGTTTTTTTGCTTATAACCATACAAACAAACTTCCTTGAAACTCAAAGGGTGTAAAAGCTTTGCCCCTAAGTTTTATGGACCCTACAAAGTTCTCAAAAGATCGGTGCCATTGCATACAAGCTTGAGCTTCCACCCAACTCATGAGTTCATCCTGTCTTTCATGTCTCTTGTTTGAAGAAAGTTTTGGGCCAACACATTATGACACAAAATAGTACTACTGCCAAAGCTCGAAAATGAAGGATCCATCATTCTTGAGCCTGCCACAATTCTTGATAGGAACTCCTACCAACTACAACCGCTCTATCATCGAGGTCTTGATCTAGTGGCATGACATGCAACTAAAGATGCAACTTGGGAGCCCCTTCTCCAGATTCAACAACAATTCCCACAATTACAACTTTGAGGACAAATTTTTTTTAAGGGGGGGGATGTTAAGACCCTTCGTCTTACCTTTCTCCTTGCATTAGTAATGTAATAGATATGATGGATGCATATGCTTTGTAAGTCATCCCATAAGCTATTAAGTATTATCCCACATGCATGGGTAGTAGTAATTTCTTGAATCTATGAAAGTCATATTTGAAAATAAATATATTAGATATAACACAAGGACATGACAAATATATAGTATTATTGTGAAAAATTTAGGAACATGCTTATTTGAGATATAGTTCTTTATGTTTCCATAAGATATATGTGAAATGGTAACATAACAACATGGAAAATGGAAATTCCTAATAGTGAATTTTTAGTCTTAATATGGATTTTTATTCCTAATAGCGATTTTTATTCCTTTAGATATAAAAATGATGAACATATTAAGTGAAGTAGTGGGGTTTATGCCCCAAGAAACTCTCCTAATATCACATGGATTATGGTAACATGATAATATAAAAATTATCATATAATAAGGAGATTACCAATAAAAATGATGGGGAAAATAGAAAAACATAAAATGTGTGATAAATCACAAAGCAAATACTTTAAATACTAGAAGACATTTATGTAGAGTTGATGAATAAGGGAGTATTTCATATTTATGGGACCTATCAAATATTTTGGGACCATTAATATCCGAATCATCATATTTTTAATTAATGGAACTTTATCCAATATCTAAAAATATTTCCAATAATTTGGTTACATGCAAGGATTAGATGCATAAAACAAGGAAAAAGGCAAAAAAATCCTTAATCTAAGCTAAACAAAATACCATAAGATCAAGTTAAGAAGAAGAAATGAATACCCGAGAAAAAAGTGTAACCTCTATTTGTTACATGGATTTTCTTATGGATTGTGGATGCTTAAAGGGGGTATACAAGATTCGACAACATATCCTTAGAGCAATGATTCAAGTACTTGATTTTCTTGATTTCTTGAATGATAATCTAACACGGTAATGCTATGTTAGATGATGATGGATAATTGAAGGATTAAATAATATATGTATATAATTTTATGGATGAAATAGTGTAATTCAAGGCATATTATTAAATTATTTGTTTTAATATAGTGGAGGCTTTTTTTTTTATCAGTAGTAGAGGTAGGTGATGACTTTGAAATAGTGGAAAATCATCTTATTATTGATAGTGGAGGTGGGTGCGAGACTTTGGGATAATGGACAATTATTTTATCATCAATAGTGGAGGTGGGTGAAGAATTTGAGATAATGGATGATTTTTTAATTGTTTTTGGTGGAGTTGGGTAAATAATTTGAGATAATGGAGGATTATTGTAAAAATTTTGGTGTAGGCGGGAAAATAATTTGATGTAGTTGATGATTATTTTATTTTTCTTTGGTGGAGGTGGATGAAGATAGTGGAGGATTTGGTGGAGATAATGGGGAATCTTGGAAAGTGGAGGAGAAATTTGGATTTGAGGTGGAGGATGAGTTGGATGAGATAGTGGTACTTGAGGTGGATTATTAAATTATTATATGATTAATTTATGTAGGATTTGATTAAATGGGCAAGAACGTGATTATCTAATTAATAATTATTAATTAGTGATGGGATTTTGTGGGATTAAAATGGGAGATGAATGATTTTAATTCATTGATGTTGTGGAGTAATTAGGGTTTTTACATTTATCCTCTTTGAAAGGGTGTTGTAATTACCTTTTTTTTTCAAACAATGTGGAAAAATAGATGTTTGTGAGAAGATGTCCCTAGTGGTATGGCTAGTGGGAATATATAGAAACTTAGAGTGTTGATCGATGTACCACTTTGATAGATTCTATGAAGGAATCAATAGACTAATTTTGTAAGATATATGACACTTGGAAATGTTGATCGATGGGTCACTTTAGTGGATTCTATGAAGGGATTAATAAGTTGATTTCACAAGGTAGATGGATATTTGGTCGGTGAGACTGATTAAATTATTGATTGGGAGGATGATTAACCCTCATAGAGTGTGCATGGAAGAAATACGTGAAGGGGATTTTGAAATGAAGAGAAAGGTGAAAATGGGATATCGATTCTTTTAGATGGGGACCAGGCTTGGAAAATCCTAGCAAGAATGATGCTTTGATGGTGTTATGACTTATAACTATATATATTTACATGGTGATATTGATCTCATTGATGTGAATATGAGGTGATTATTATTTTTAGTGGATAACTAATATATGCTAAAATATGTTATAAAACCTATGATGGAATGAATATGATATTTCCCTATCATGACATGAGATGAAAGGTGGCCTTGGTGCTAACAAATGATATTTGAGGAATGGGTAGGATATTTCCTAGAAAAGTAGAATAGATGAGGTATTATGAATTGAAGTATGAATCACATAATATGGAGATGAATGCGGGGATGCGCAATCATGTGGCCTCACCCTTATTGTTGATGATATTTTTCTACTTGGGGAACTTTATGTGTAAAAATCAACTCGATAAAACATGTTAGTGCCGAGGTTGTTGAAAAAATGAATCATGGTATGTGAAAGATGATATGGGACAATAAGGAGAAAATTCCATATGGTTTTTTCTTTAAGGTGAGAAAATGATAAATAAGATGAATCAATGATGCATAAGGTGATCATTAAAAATGAGGAAGAATGAAACTAGGCATGTAAGATAGTGATGTATGCAATGTGTAATGAATTCTTGTAAGACACCGAGTGGATACATACTATCCAGTGGGATGTGAATAAATCGTAAATGGGGAATGTGGTAGGAAAAATAGAATTGGAATGAAATTTAATCCATGATGAAAGTAAGAAACATGACGTAAAAAAATAAGTTGATCAATGCTTAAGGTGTATAATAGGAAAGTGTTTATAACATTGGAAAAAGTGAAGGGAAGATGGTTATTTTGAACCGGAAGATGAAAGTGAGCAAAGAAGAAAATTATTTAGATGGAGATGGAGAAAGTAATTCCATATGAAAGAATGAGTCCTTATCTTATGATATGGTGTGGTGAAGAGTTTTGAAAGTGACAAGGTGTTGAAAACAAGTTGATGTTAGAAGTAAGTGTAAGAATGAGCATGATGGATGTGTGAAGGAGTTTCATTGGGAGATGGTTAAAGTGTGTAAAAGAGTCCTAAGGTGAAGGATAATTTTTTTGTGAGAAAATGTGGGGAGAGAAAGGTCTTGTGAACACGTAATTGTTAAGAGAATGTGTGAGAGAAAGTATAGCTGATGGGAAAGGAATGTGTTTGATGAAAATATGAATGGAGGAAAAATATATGCATTATAAAAGTGGTTACGTTCGAGAAAGGGGAGAAAGTGGCATGGTTGTGAGTGCTGGAATTAACATGTGATTGAAGTTAATAATGGTAGGTAGATGTAGGAAAGATATGAAACAAGTACACTGAGGATAATATGGGAGGATAATGATAAGAGTGAAGTCCTTGTGTGAAGTGTTTGGATATGATATTAGATTGGTGAATGGGAGATGGTGATGAATATATTGAAGATATGAAGGGGGAAACATAATGGGTGGCGGTAGGAATGATTCCTAAACTAATGATAATAATGATATCTAAACATATGTTGAGGGATAAGGTATGTGAAAAGGTAAATGTATCGGAGAAGGACATTAAATTGATGGAAGAGGTGAAAATAATCGATGAATGGGAGGGAACATAGAGGATTTGTAAATTTCAATGCTAGTGATGTAGTGGAGCAGATAATGATTGCATAGAAAAGAGTAAGGAAGTGATAATATAGTAGATTTATGAGGAAAATATAGGGATGATGAGGGTGTTTTCAGGGGAAAATGAAGTGAATAACATTGATAATGATGAAATATGTGAGGATGATGATTACATTGGATATACCAAAAGGATAACACTTTATCAGTATGATGACGATGGAGTGAGTGGTGAGGCGGGTGATGCGTGGTGTTGTAGATGAGGTGGAAATTGTAGATATGGTAATATAGGGATGATATGGGAATATATTTAGTCAAAGGGGATGATAAAAGAGTTCGTACTGAGGACTTGTGAAAATTGAGATTGGATACAAGGGTGGTGATTGATTGGGATTGATGAGTGTTAAGTAAATTCTATAGAGTGGAAGAGATATTTCGACAAGGGGTTAATTTTCATGTGGGTTGGAAGAAACTATAATCCTTAGAGGAACACTAAGGAGGTATTTGAATGGTTGAGAGCATGCTTTTGGATGTGGATTATGCATAGGAAATGATATTAGAGATGATGTTGTGGTGATTATTATTATGTTAGTATGTATACATTCTTGCTTTATTTTTTATTATTAAATCTTATTCATGTAGAATGATAGATAATTGATGAATTTTTATAAAGGAATGAATGTTAGAGAGATGATGGGTGAACACTATATATATTACACAAAGGTCTAGCTATTTACGACACCTAATTTAATCTAGCATACGATGAATGGACCATGAGATGATATACCCCATGATGACACTATTGTAATATGAAAAAAACTTGAATCAAAAATAAAATAACAACACACACATAAAAACATAAACAACATTTAAACACACAAGAAATAAAGCAATTTTATTTGTCTTGTTTAACATGAAATCAAAGCTGTCAATGAATATGATGATGATAGCCATGATTTTACTTAAGTAATAAGGTGTACTAGGGAGATTTAGAATGATATTTCTAAAAACTATGATGACGATGATTTGTTACACCCATTAAGAACAAATTTGGGGTAATTGCCTAAGGACAAGAAAAGGGATTTTTGGATTTTTTAATTTTTCTTTGCTTTTGGAATTTTAATGTTTTATAATATTTTTGATATTTGGATTTTCTATATGTTTTTGGATTTTTGATGTTTTAGGATATCAACAATAAAATTCTACTGATGTGACCTAATGAGATCTTGGATATACCAAGATGTTTTCTTACATAGTTTCTCGAACTACTCCACTTTGTGGGATAAGGTCAAACTTAGCCATATGGGGTCAATGGATTGGTGGATGCAAGTAGGATAGAGTGGTCATATCCCCAAGTGTAGGGTGCTTGTAGACAATAGGACCTACACATGATGATATAAACTAATTTTCATCATGGTACTTATCCAAGGTGCCATAAGAATGGTTTTCACCATTGGATGAATTTATTTCTCTTTCTCTTGTTAATTTTTTAATTTTTTTTTTTTGGATTTTTCTTTTGTATTTAGGTGTAGAAGTGTTTGAGGTGTAATATTTTCATGGGTTCATCAAACTCCTCGCCATCCTTGGTTTTAAACTTGTAATTTACATATCCACATTTTGCAGACGATTGCATATGAGCACAACCAATAAGGCTCAAACTTGCATTTATTTTCTAGATATTTGGTAGTTTTTAATTGCTTTTCTTTAAGAAATAAGTCACCAAGATAAGACGTTTTTATTACAATTTCAATGTATTTTTTTCTGGTAGACTTTTAGGTGATCTAAGGCATTAAGCCATTTCTCATTTAGTAGTTCCAACTCATTTATTGGGGTGTTAATATTAAGTGGGAACACCATTTAGGTGGACCACCACTTCACCCCTTATTTAAAGTTTAATTACAAATTTTATATTGTCAAGTCCCCTTTCCAATTCACATGGATGTGAAAAATTAAATCGTATGATTTAATTCATTTAGAGTGAAATGGTGTGCTCATGTGCAAATAGAATCACCTACCCTATTTAATAGGGTGATATCTCTGAAATGATAGATTGGCATAAATATTTTGTTATTTTTAATGTTCTTTGAATATTATATGCAAGCATTGTTGTAGGACCAAAGGAGGAATCAGACGTGCTTAGGTAAAATTGTTTGGTAAATTCTAATAAAGGAAGTGCTTTATTTATGAGTGGGGTTTTTACCTTCGGGTTTTCCCCACTATAAATCTTGTGTTAAAGTGTTATGCATAATTTTTATTTACTTCTATCAATTTACTTGGTTAATTTTATTAAATTGTATCTTTGAACATAAAATTAAAACTATAATCCTCAATTTAGTTATGTGTGCAGGAAATTGAAAATTGAAATTTGTGTGGAGATTGCAAAAATTATTTTCGTCCACTGAAACCATCCATACAGAAATTGCTCGGAAAAATTGTATTACATTCTTTTTATATAAGAATGTGTACTAAAAACAATTTAGAATTGTTTTGTTACAAATATTACATTGAAAAATATGCTAAAAACTTGATTAATCCTTATATCCCTTGGTATAGGCTCTATTTTTCCTTGTATAAAATAAAACAACATAAAAAAATCATATTTTTGCTATAACCCTATAGACGCCTCCAACATGTACCATGGGCACTGAAAACAATAGACAAACATAAAATTATTTTCAATACAATTGAATCTAAATTAAATACACGAAATATACCTGAAACACATCTATACCTACTGATAATTGCTAATATAAATAAAATCATCCGACTATATCAATTTATACTTGCGAAAACATCCTAGGTACTGGAAAAATCTTTAAATTACTTGAAAAAGGAAATAAATAACAATACATATACACAGGCACTTAGATAATATCAAATTGAATCTAAAACCACTCTAAACAACCCCTGTCATTTGGTACTAAAGGCAAAATGACAATATAAATAAAAATGCCCGCAAAGACTGTCAAACGACTTAAATAAATTTGAAATCAGCCTGCATATAGAGGTATCTATTTTATCCCTAAAAATAATCTAAATACTCTGGGTTTTTCCCCTTCTCCTCCAAAATCGCCCCACCCTTCCCTGCAAAACTATAAAAAGGTTAAATATCAAAGGTAAACTCGAAAAACCTAAAATTATATTATGGATTCGTTTAACTATTGTTTAATTCACATAATAAAAACAAGAGAAGATTCTTTTTAGAATACATGGGAGTGTTTAACTGGTTTAATTTTTATAAATTTAAAACTAGAGATCAAAATTAAACTTTAGTTAACTAAGTACATAAGAGATAAATATATCTCATGGCTAAGTAAAGGTCTCATGAAGTCTTAATAAGCACTAGAGGTGAGGAGTTTGACTCCCAACCTTTGTAAGTGCTTTTATTTTTGAGTAATGTATTTAATTTTTTTATTTTATTAACAATTTAGCAAAAATTTCAAACTATTAGTGTTTAATTTTTGAAAGTTTTTGAGAAAAAATGAAAATAAACACATTTAGCTTTAATCTAAATTCATTTAAAAATTAGAGATTAATTTGGAAGTTAGTTAAGTTTAAACTTTACTTGAAAAATTTATCAAATTTTATTGTTTAGAATTTTTTTTTAATTAAATTCGTGTTTGTTTGTGTTTATTATTGAAAAATGGTGAAACAACCAGTTTTTCAATGGATAAATTACAATTGTTAAATGGTACAAATTATAGTATTTGGTGAGTTAGGTTAAAATCCATGTTTATGGCGAGAAAACTATAAGATCTTGTCACGGGTGTGGAGAAACTACTCACCTAGGAAACAAGCAAACCTCGAAAACCTAAGAACCTTCTCCCAAAGACCCAAAGAATCCATTTTGATCCTATTGAAGAGCATAAAAGGTGAGTTTTTTATGCATATAGGATACACAGACTCTCTTGACGACCATTGGAAAAAATGCATGATGGCAGTTGCCTCTCGAAGATAATTAAACTCATCATGGAACTATTTACAACTCGCATGAAGGGGGTTGAAAAATAGTTAATTATTTAGTGAAAATTAAAAACATTAAAACACAGTTAGATGGATGTAATTATGAACTATTTCAAGATAAATTGTTATATTTTATTATTCAGATAAACATCCATGAAAATTTTTGAAACTACATCTCAATCTTAAACTCTAAATACTAAAACGAGATTGATCTACCTGATCTAGATACTCTTTCGTCTCTCCTAATTTAGGAATAATTTCTTATCGATTTTTTTAATTCAAAACATAATGTCTATAAGACATTGTTCTCTCAGAATCACAAACCCTCTCAAAAAATAAATAACAACAATCAAAAGTAAAAATGGACTTCAAATCAAAATTCAAAACTAATCCTAACATTAATCATGTCGGGAATAATCAAAAATTCAAGGTGAAGTTCAATGAAACTTGTAATAAATGGGAAATTTTGGTCATAAGGATTATGATTGTTGTGTTAAATCAATTTTTTTGTTAAAAATACTATAAACATGAAATTTAACAATTAGACGAAGGATCAAAACCATAAACATAATAAAAGCATACAAATAATGATGAGCAATCTATTTCCCTGTATATTGCACTCTTAGCTTCAAATGAAAACAAATGGATCCTAGATAGTGGTGCCTCCAGGCACATGACTTGTATTCATGAAATACTCACAAATGTTGTAGAATATTAGGAAAATATATATCTAGGGGATAACTCTATCATTTGACCTGAAAGTTGTAGGAATGTTACATGAAAAAATGGAACAATTAATAATGTGTTATTCATTCCTATGTTGAAAAATAACCTTTTATCTTGCTCACAATTAACTAAAGAAAATTATAAAGTTGTATTATTGCAAAATAAATGGTATGTGAAAAATGAACTTAATGATGTTATTGCTTTTGGAATATTGAAAAATGGTTTATATATTTTTGATGGATATTCTTATGAATCTTATTTTTGTCTACTTGAAAAATGCTCTTCTATTGTGGCATGAAAGACTAGGACATGTGAATTTTAGGAGTATGTATGAAATGTATCATCTAAACCTTGTAATAGGTCTTCCTAAAATGAAATCTAATCATGAAATATGTGAAAGTTGCTTGTGTGGTAAGCAACATGTTGAACCATTTCACAAACATCACAATATGAATGAACATCTCACTTGTTAGAGTTGATTAAGAGTGATGTGAAATTTCCACTTTAATTACCCTCTCTCGATGGAGCCTTGTATGTTGCAAGCTTTATTGATGACTTCTCTAGGATGACCTGGTCATAATTCATTGAGAAAAAATATGATGTATTGTCCAAATTTCAAGAGTTTAAAGCCTTAGTTGAGTATTCTTCTAGCCTGAAAATAAAAGGAATTAGAATTGATAATGGAGGTGAGTATGTTAGTAAGAAGTTTGATGAGTTCTATGTGTTGTGTGGGATTTAGTGTGAGTTTAAAACTCTCTATTCCTCATAAAAAAGAAATCATAATAAGAAAAAATAGAACCATATTAGAAATGACTAGAACCATGATTCATATGTCGAATGTGCCTAAGTTTATATGGGAAGAAGTGATGAATAATGGAATATATATTATAAATATATTTTCTAATAAAACATTACATCAAACTACCCTCATAAAGTATGGAAAAAAAAAAAAACATATCTCACACTTAAGAATATTTGGTAGTCCTACTTCTCTCATTATTACAAAACTTAAATGGATGAAACTCAATTTGACCCCCTACTCCTGTATCTTTTTCGGATATGGATGTCACAAAAAGAATTAAGAGTATATGATCCTTTCAAACATGAAATAATATAAAATAGGAATGTTTAAATTCTAGAGAAAACATTTTGTGAAACTTCTGTGAACCCTCCTCTATTTCTCCTGAAGTAGAGCTTGGTAATCCTTCTCTGGAAAATATGGAAATAAAAGTTCAAGAGAATGAATATCATACTCCAGATATGATGAATATTGAAGGGGATCATCTCAAAATGTGTCACATTCTAGAATTCCTAAATGTCCTCAAAATATACTTAATGAATCTCATTTCGATAGCCTAAAAATATGACACGTATTCAACATAATTATCATGCTTTGATGACTCTATATGATATTGAACCAAATATTTAAAAGAATCGAGTAAATACGAAAGATAGATCAAAGCTACGGAATTTAAATACAATGCACTAATTAAAAACAACACTTGGGAATTAGTGCCTCCTCCTTCAAAAAGAAGCATTGTAGGATCCGGTGGTTGCATAAAATTAAGTATAACTCTGTAGGAGAAATTGATAAATTTAAGGAATAAATAGTATCTCATGGGTTCACTCAGAAACCATGTATTAACTACATTGAAACCTTTTCTCCTGTAGCTAAAATGAGGAACTGTTAGAATTATTCTAGTGTTAGCTACTCAATATGGTTGGGAGATTCACCAAATGGATGTTAAAAATGTTTTTCTAAATGGTGACCTAAAAGAAGAAATATACATACATCAACCTAAAGGTTTTGAAGAACCTGGTAAGGAATTATATGTGTGTAAACTGAAAAAATCCTTATATGGTCTTAAACAAGCTCCTAAAGCTTGATATGCTAAAATAATTAGATTCTTTCAAGATCTTGGTTTCAAAATTATTTTTCTGATAATGATTTATTTGTAAAGTATGAAAATAATCATATTATAATTATTGTCTTATATGTTGATTACTAGTAGTGATAATAATCTAATTATAGAATCAAAGGAATATTAAGACAACATTTTGAAACCACGACTTAGGTCTGCTAAATCATTTTTAGGCATGGTTATCTTTTAGGATCATAAATATATTGTTGCATCTCAATCACAATATGCTACTAATTTACTTAAAATATTTAACATGATTGACTATAAACATGTTTCCATTCCCATTGAATTTGGTGTTAAATTAGATCCAAAACTTGCATGTGATAAATTTAATCTTACTCGTATAGAGAAATAGTTGATAGTTTAATTTATTTGACTATTACTGGACCAAATATTTCATATGCAATAGGAGTTGTTTCTAAATTCATGCAAGATCCTTATGATGATCATTGGAAAATGGCAAAAAGAATTCTAAAATATGTTAAAGGAACAATTAATTATGGTTTGTATTATTCTTCTTGTAATGATGTAAATTTATTTAAATATTGTGATTTTGACCATGCTGGTGTTATTATAGATAGAAAATATACTTATGGATATGTTTTCAAGTTTTGTGTAGGTGCCATCACTTGGAGTGGAAAGAAGAAAGCTGGAAGTTTCTATCTCTTCTATTAAACGAGAGTATAAAAGTGCTATGGAAGAAACAAAAGAAACCATGTGTTTGAAAATAATGTTGGATGAAATCCATATGGGTGTCAAAGAAATAAATACTCTCTATGTGATGGCGAGTTTAATTTCTCTTGTGAAGAATTGAGTTCAACATCAAAGAATGAAGGATATAAATATTCATATGCACTTCATTCGAGAGAAAGTCCTAAATGGCGATATTGATCTCAAGTTATATTTGATCGAAGATCAAGCTGCAGATATTTTCATGAAGCCACTGAGTGTTGTGAAGTTTTGTAGGTGGCATGCCTTATTGGGCCTTTTCGAGTTACCATTAAGGGGAGTGTGCATGAAAATAACACCTCTTAATGTTCATTTGTAAGCTTCCTATACTTCCTCCATTTTATAAAAGATCATTATATGCGAGTCTTAAGTAAATGAACACAACACATAAGTTTACTTGTCATTCCTAGTGAAGCATTAGTTATGTGAGTTCCTTGTTTTATAAAAGGCACCATAATCTTATGTAAGTATCTATATGTAAATCTCTGTCCTTATAATTTTGTGTGGGAATATCTAGATGATTTCCCTTGTTTATATCGTATCCTAAATCACCATTCGAGATTTATGGAATATAAATCCTATTGTAGAAAAAGGTAATTTGGCATGTTTTCCCACTTAACATTATGGGGGAGTGTTGGGGTGTTAATATTAAGTAGGAAACCATTTAGGTGGGCCACCACTTCACCCCTTATATAAATTTCAATTATTAACTATATATTGCCGGGTCCCCTTTCCACTTAATGTGGATGTGTTAATTAAATCTTATGATTTAATTTATTTAGAGTGAAATGTTTCACATGTATGCAACCAAATCACCCACCCTATTTAATAGGGTGATCTCTCTTGAAAGGATAAATTGATGTGAAGATTTTATTATTTTGAATGTAATTTGAATATTAATGTGCAAACATTGTTGTGGGACCCGAGGAGGAAGTGGAGGTGTTGGGTAAAATTGTTTGGTAAATTATAATAAAGGAAATGCTTTATTTATGAGTGGGGTTTTTACCTTTGGGTTTTCCCCACTATAAATCTTGTGCTAAATTGTTATTTACATTTTGTATTTACTTCTATCAATTTACTTGGTTAATTTTATTTAATTGTATCTCTGCACATAAAAATTAAAACTATAATCATGGAATGTGGAATTTAATACTTGGAGTAAGAATTGAATTGAATTAATAATTTATTTATTCTCCTTAATTTCTAAAATCATTAAGACGAGAAACTTTATATTCTTTGTCGTTGATCAAGTCTTGTAGAGATTTATATAAAGAGGGAATCAATCTCAAGGGGATGATAAAATTAGCACCATAGAAAGTGAGTAAGGGGTCATCCCATTAGAAGTGTAAATTGAGGTGTGGTATGACTATTAGGTAGGATAAGTTTGGAGGTGCCAATTTTTGTTAGAGACATTGATGATTTTTTCCATGATTTTAGTAACAATTTTATTTGAATCTTCATCCCGACAACTATCTTCGGAGTAATAGGTTGCTTTCCATTAGTGTTTGAGATGGAATTAGTTATGAAGGGATTTGAATTATTATTTTTTGAAGGACTTACAATTGTAAAAAAATATGGTAGAAGGGATGCCATATTGACATATGATACATGGTTACAGATGAACTTGGAGATTTATTTTTGTGACATGTGAGAGGAATTACTTTGAACCACTTAGTGAAGTACTTGGTTGTGGTAATTATGTGTTTGTTTCCATGAAAAAAGATAGGGTTTATTTTACCAATGAGATCAATCCCTAATATAGACAAGGGCCATGTAGTGGTGATTGGATGCAATACTTTATATGACACATGGATTATGTTTCCATGCTTCTGGTAGGTGATACGCTTCCAAAAATACATATTGACACCCATTTCTATAGTAGGATAATAATATATGAATATGAGGAGTTGAGAAGGACCATTCTAATGGTATGTGTTCTGCAGATGCATTTTGCACCTATTTCATCACTAAGGTTAAGTCTTTCCAAATTTAAACATTGTAATAAGGTCCTGTCATAGAACCTAAAATAGAGGGTTATTTTGAGGATGGTGTATTGGGATGCATGTTGGATTAGGGATTTTCATTAATTTAATGAAATTTATGCTAACATAGTATTACCATGGAGGTATGTATAAATTTCATGGTACCAAGGAGAAGCAAGACCAACAATCTCACATACCATACACAATTTAGGTGTGAGGTCCGAGGGGTTAAAAATATTAACCATGTTGAATATTAATTAAATGCACTAAATTAAATATTGTAAAAAACCTTACAAATATTACAATAAAATGAAATGAAGCACAAAGACCAAAATTAACGTGGAAAACACTAAAGGGTAAAAACCAATGGTGAAATATTTTCCATTAACAAGAAAATCATATTCCAATACATTCTCCTTTCCTCACTTCTCTCCTCCCGTGAATTTACTACGCGAAATTAACACAATGTGATCTAATATATCACCTGACCCCGCGTGTCAATATAAACATAATAAAAGGTGTGGCTTCTCGTGAAGCACCTCGATAAAATAATAATCAATTTATTAAAATGAAATAATCTATAAATATATAGTTTATATTAAATAAATTAAAATATATAATATTCTAATTTATTTAATTATAAACTATAATTTATAACTAGAACACTTAATATTAGATGTTCTAACACTCCCCTTAATATTAAGTGGGGATCATATGCCAAAGTTACCTATTTATACAACAAGATTTACAATCCTTAAACCATAGTTAAGGTTTAAGATAGCATATCAATTTTGAAGGATTTATACACCTTCATCATGCTAAACTTACCTTTTGGTACAAAAGTATTTAGAATCCATAAATCAAAAGTTATGATTTAGGCTAAGCATGATTTGTGAGACTACATCTCACAATTTCTCATGGAAAAATCTATACCAACATCTCTAGGATCCTTTTATAAAATAAGGACCTCCTTTACAACAGATGCAACATTACTAGACTACATGGTAAACTTAGAGTTACTAGTTTACTAAGATCATAAAAAAATATTTTACAATGTTTTAAATCAGAGCATAAGTATAAAGGAGAAGGAGAAAACATACAACCAACCATTAGGAGGTGAAATTTACATGAAAAATCCCCCTCAATGGAAACTTTGAAAGGCCAAGCATTGCATGAAACTTGCGAAGCTGTACAACATACAATGGATTCATAAACATATCTGCAACTTGATCTTGATCGGGCAAGATCGAGATGTATATCACTATAGAGCACCTTCTCTTGGATAAATTTCATATGAATCTATATATTATTTCTTCTCGATGTTAAAATAGATTATTAGCAAGATAAATACAATTTTGACTATAAAAAGAAGAGGAGTACTTACTTTAGCTTCCATGTGAATCTCTTCCAACAGTGGCTTTAGCCACATGGCTTCTTTCGTTGCTTCCATCACACTTATATATTCTCGCTCAAGTATAAGAGATGGAGACTATCGCCTTCTTTTTACTTCTCCAAGTAATGACAAATGTACCAAACGTGAACACATATGTAGTTGTATATTTTGTATTTATCACATTACCAACATTGTTAGAATCATAATATCCATATAAATATGCATTTTTAGAAGAAGTATAATGTAAACCAAAAATAATTGATCCTTTAATATATCTCAATATTATTTCAGCTAACTTACAATGATCATGATATGGTTCTTTCATAAATATGGATGCAATATCTACTTCACATGTAATGTTATGTCTAGTAATAGTTATATAAATTAAACTACCTACAAGTTTCCTGTAAAGAGTAGGATTAGCTTTTTCACATGTAGGTTTAGGATCAAGTTTACAACCAACTTCTATAGAAATATAAAATGGTTTACAATATAATATATTAAATTATTAGCATATTGTGATTGAGATACAATAATAAAATGTTTATCTTAAAAAATTTCCATGCCTAAGAAATGATGCAATAGTCCTAAATCAGTCATTTCAAAGTATTGTTTCAATTTAGCTTTAATTTTGAAAATTAAACTATTAGAATTGCTAGTAATGAGAAAATAAATAACATACAATACAATAATAAATATTAGATTATTTTCAAATTTTTTTAAAATATCATTATCCAAAGAATAATTAGTGAAACCAATATCTTTGAAAAAACTATTTATTTTTGCATACCAAGCTCTAGGAGCTTATTTTAAACCATATAGAGATTTTTTCAATTTACACACATACAATTATTTTCCAGGTTCCTCAAAACCTTTAGGTTGAGTCATGTAAATTTATTTTTTTGAATCACCATTCAGGAATGCATTCTTAACATCCATATGGTATATTTCCCAATCATATTGAGTAATTAAGGAAATAAGATTCCTAACTGTTCTCATTTTTTCAATTGGGGTAAAGGTTTCTACATAGTCAATTCCAAGTTTTTAAGTAAACTGCGAGCTACCAACTTGGATTTGAAATTATCAAAAAAATTATTGGCCTTATATTTAATTTTTTAAAGCCGTCTAGAGCCATCAATATTGCATTTTTTCGGAGGAGGGATGATATCCCAATTCGATTTTTGATGAAGGAAGAATATTTAAATTTCATAGCTTCTACCCATATTTCTTCATGAGAAGCCTCTTTGAAAGATTGGGGTTTTGGATCATACATAGTCATTAAGGCATGATAATTTATGATGATTCTAGTTATTTTATTAAGCTTATTAGGATTAGAGTTTTGAAGAAGATATCTTGAGCCCATTTAGGTATTTTAGCTATGGAGGAAACAAGAAGAGACTCTTTTTCAACTACAGACTCATTATTAACATCTACTTGATCATCACAATCATCATTATCAAGATCATTATTTTCTAATTCATTAGGTTCATCATGAAAAATAGAAACAGAAGAAGATGAAGACAAACGATTTTTTTGTAAGATTTTTACATTCTTGTTCTCAATAACTTCACGTTTTGTAGGATGATAGATCCTAATACATTTATTATTACCTCCATAACTTACAATGATATAGGGAATAGAAGGTTTGATCCAACTTCTTCCTTTTTCTTTTAGGAATGAAGATAGAGGTTGGATTATAGAAGATTCTCAGATGAGACACACTAGGTTTGATATTAGTCCACTTTTATAAAGGAGTAGAATGAAATATGGCTTTAATATGTACTCCGTTTAGAATATGAACAATGATATTCATTACTTCAGCCCATAGAAACTTAGGAACTTGAGTTGAATGCAACACGCAGTTCTATCCATTTCAAGAATGGTGTAGTTTTTCCTCTCGCAATACCATTCGGTGGGGAAAATAGAGAGTAGTTAGTTCCCTTTGTATACCATGTTCGAAAAAATGTATCAAATGATTTATTAATATATTCTCCTCTATTATCTGTTCTAAGTCTTTTGATTTTACGAATAGAACTATTCTCAACTAAAGATTTGAATTATTTAAATTTTGATAAGACATCTGATTTATTTTTTTATAAAGAAATACCAAATCATATGTGAATAATCACCAATACTAGTGAAAACATACAAGGAACCGTTTAGGGATGAAACTCCTAAAGGTCCTCTAGTTCATCATTGTGGACCGATTCTAGAGGTTCCAAGGATTTTGCATCATGATGAATATGGAAGGGGTTTGTTGATTGCTTACCATGTAAGCACCCTTCACATGTTTCATGAGCATGAGAGATAGGTGGAAGATCAAAAATAGGTTAAGTTGAGACATGTCATACATGTTTCTAAAATTAACATGACCTAATCTTTCATGCCACAATTGAACATCACTCCTATTTTGAGTAGACAAAAAAATAAGCAAAAGAAAAACCTTTAAAACATATAATCCATTATTGTGTATGCCTTGAGCTATAGTTATATAGAACTCATTATTTATAAACCATTTATTTTTTAACAAAATTACATTGTAATTATTTTGAGTTAGTTGTGAACAAGGAAGCAAATTCATTTTTAATAAATAAGAACACATAAAATATCGTTTATAAAACCATTAAAAACTTTTAATTTTCCTTGACATTAAATATCAATAATGGAATGATAACCTAAATAGATTTGATCATTAAATTATTTGATATCAATTAGAATATCATACCTATATGTCATGTGCCTAGAAGCTTCACTGTCCAATATCCATTCATTTTCTTTAGTAGTGACTAATGCAACATGTAAAGTAACTACATTATGTTTTTTTATTATTGTTCGATTCTTATTTTGATTCTAATTTGGTTTATTTCCTTTTTTAGTTTTTAAATTTGGCTTGTTCTCATTTACTCTATAATATTTTTTTCTCACAACCAAATTTCCCACAATTTTTATATTTACCATCAAAACTAACTCTTAAATTCCCTAATTTATTTTCTTTACTAGGTGTTTTAAAGTTTGATTTTTGATTCTTGTAAACTATAGGAATGTTGTTGTTATATTTTTGTGTGATAACTTCACGAGTGGCATTCTCATTCGAATAAAAATTAACATGATCTTCTCTTTCGGATCAAGATAACACTCAAAGTAGAAAGGTCGGTGTTGTCTTGTTCAGGTTTGACATTTAGAATTTATAATGGAGATGAAGTTCATAAATATCTAATGGATGTTCATTTGGATAATAAAATACAAAAATTTATCATGAATCAAATTACAATTACACCCATCTAATTGAGATTTAATGTTTTTAATTTTTACTAAAAAATAATCACCTTTTCATCTCCCTTCATGGGAGTTATCATTAACTCAAGAATTAATTTTATAATTTTTGACAAACGTGTACCTTCATGCATTGATTCTAGTTGTTTCCAAGCTTTAATCAAAATTTCCTAATTTCTAATATGAAGTAGGAAGTCATCATGCACGCTTCGTAATATGATGGAAATTACTTCCTACACCTTTGGTTGATATGCAAATATATTGTCTATTGTTGCTTGTCTTACATTTGGTGCCTTCTATGTATTGTTTATGACAGTCTAGAGCTTGCGTGCCATAAATTCTACCTTCAATATCATTTTCTATATGTTGTAGTTTGTCCCATTTAACATCTGCATTTTTTCAATGGTAAAGTGATTAGACCCCATTTTTACATTTTCAAACAATTCAAATGAGGAGAAAAAACTAGTTTAATATGACAATTAAAAGTTCTAAAGTTTTTATTCTTCACTTTTCAAACAATAGGTTGTTATAAATAAAGAATTGCAAAATAATTTTTAGGAAGTCTCCTTGTCATTTTTCAAGTGAATATTTGCAGAAAATTTTATTGTTTTTGACCTCTTCCACGCAGAAATTAACTTGTGAAAAATTCTTGCTTAGAATATATTAATTTGACAATAAAATCCACTGATTTAATTGAAATGTAAACAATTTTTTTAGTTTACCGACATACTTAACTTGTTGTCAAATAGCTTCCCTATTTGAAAACACAAGAAAAATATTAAAAAATACAATTTTTTAAAGATTCCAAAACAACAATATTTCACTAATATCTAAAAACAATTAATTTAAAATTTTCACTTAAAATGTTTTTTCTATGATTAGATTAAAAATTGTTTTATGGAGACTAGGATTTGAGGATTTGAGCTCACAACCTGAGCTAGTTGAGTTTAAAAACAGGTCATACAACCAAATCACATGAATTTTCCAACCATCCATGCCAAGTCACATTGAGCACCCAAGTGCATAACAAACCAAGACCGAGCCACAAGTTCCAAGACACATAACATGCCATTCAAACAAAAAATCCAAACATGGCCCAAGCCGCAACTTAGTACGCTATTGTGGAGGGTAAGTGCACCAAGTTGGGGGGCCAAAATGGGGTCTTAAGTGGATGATTTTTCGAAAAATAAAAACTTCAACTCGTATGAGTTTTTTGAAATAGTTACACTCAAAATTGGAAGATGTTATATAAACATGAATCGTAGAATTTTGAGTCTAGTTTCTAAGATACTAAATTTTATTGAAAACAGATAATTTTAAGTGGGTCAAATAACTAAAATACCAATAGGTGCTCCTATTTTTGTTAAAAACATAATAAAGTGACTTTCGTGCCCCCACCATTTACTATTTTTAAAAACCCTTTGGTAGAAAGATAGCTAGGAGCATCTAGTTTGTGCTAGAATTTTTTTGAATTTTTAGCAAGTATTAATTTTTTTAATGATTTTTCTAGTACAAAAATTTTAAGTTTTGAAAAATAACGGAGCTCCGACCATGCCCCCTAACTACCTCAAAAAACATCAAAAATTAGAATTTTTTTTGAACATGTATATAATTAGGCCTAATTTTTGTTAGTATTTTTTTCAATTTTGATGAGCCAAAAAAAGATACATGACAAAAGATAGACATATTTAAACTTCAAAAACTATCTATAAAAAGGCACAATTAGAAAATAAATAATATGGAAACCTTATATTAGTCAAAAATTTGAAAAATTATATTTTTAGTAAGAAGAAACTCTGCTCTACATCGTGGTATAATTTTTTTAAACGAATTGATCGTTTTATGTTGATTTATCATGGAGGAAGTGGAATTTTTGCATTTTCTTGCAAAAACATGTTGTTTGTTGTGTTTGTGTAGGTCCATGCCTTAGGCTTGGGGATCCAAACCGGATCCAAGCCTTGAGGCATGGCTTGGAAAAATTAAAAACATAAAACGTGTACACGTTCTTCATAGTATGAACATTATATGTGCTTTTGGCATGTTTCTTCATAGTATAAGTTTTTCATTTATTATTATTTATATTTTATTATTTCTTAAAATTTATTTTAGTAAATATAATAAATTAGGGTCACTCTACACCTTATGGAACTAGTCTCATAGCTCCATTAGTCACAATTTAGGAGATAATTTTTTATAGTATAATCTGTCAAGTATATAGGTAATTTTTAGTATTTTAGTAGATTTTAACGTTTAAATTCTATAATTGAAACCCTAAACCTTAAAACCTAAACCCGAGGCCCTAAACCTAAACCCTAAACCCTAAACCATGATCTCTAAACCCTAAAACCTAAACCCTAAACCCTAAGCCCTAAACCCTAAACCTTAAACATTCATCCCTTACTTGTGAGCCTTAAACCCTAAACCCTGAGCCTTAAGCCCCAAACTTTGAGCCCTCATCCCTAAACCATAAACCATAAACCATGAACCATGAGCCCTAAATGCTAAACCATAAAACCTAAATCCTAAACCATAAACCCTAAACCCTAAACATTGAATCCTAAACCCTAAATCTTGATCCCTAAACCCTAAGCCCTAAATCCTAAACACTAAACCCTAAACCTTGAACTCTGCGACCTAAACCCTTAACCCTTAATCCTGAGACCTAAACCCTAAACAATAAAATCTAAACCCTAAACTATAAAATCTAAACCCTAAAACCAAAATAATAAACCCTCAACCTTGAACACTAAATCCTGAACCCTAAACCCTTAACCCTAAAACCTAAACCCTGAGCCTTAAGCCCTAAACCCTAAACACTAAATCCAGAGCCTTGAGCTCTAACCCCTAAACCTTAAACCCATAACTCGAACCTTGAACCTTGAGCCATAAACCCTAAACCATGAACCCTAAACCCTAATCCCTAAACCGTAAACCATAAACCCTAAGCCTTGAACCCTACGGCTGATCCCCGAGCCCTAAAACCTAAACCCTAACCCTAAAACCCGAACAATGATCCCTAAACCCTAAATCTAGAGCCTTGAGATTTAACCCCTAAACCTTAAACTCGTAACTCGACTCGAACCTTGAACTATAAACCCTAAAAATTGTGCTTTAAATCCTCAACCCTAAAACCTAAACCGTAAACTCTAAACCCTAAACCCTAAGCCTTGAACCCTACACCCTGATCCGTGAGCCCTAAACCATGTACTCTAATCCATAAACCCTAAACCCCGATCTCTAAACCTTGAACCCTAAACCTTAAGCCCTAAATGATAAATCCTAAACCCTAATTTTTTTCACATTTCTCATATTTCCATGTATGGTATTATACAATCCAGATGACACATTTGAAGCCGGAAAAAATAACCATCGCAACACAAAAATTAATCTCAAAGGAAATGGAAGAAACACAGAGAGTATACCAATGTGGAGGTGTAGGATCGAACTGAATTGCCTATAGTATCCTCTCCTTTGGAGAAAGAGACTCTTATGCTACTCTTTGGAATGGATAGAAAATTTGATAGAACTTTCAAGTGTTGAAAATAAGCATAACAACCGGGGAATAGCTAAGAATAAAAAGGCATTATAAATTGCCTAGTAAATATTTCTTGTTTAGTTCTAAATGGGATTTAGATGGCCTATGATTTAGTGACCTCCCATTCATTAATAATTCCTTCTATGATAAACCCATGGATGCTTTCAAAAGTTCCTTAAAAAAGATAGGGGTAGTCATCAAGCCTAGTGAAGTGGTGTGATGTGATTTCCAAAAAAATTGAAATTCATACAAATTTAGAGGTCATAACATGAATTTACAAATATATCTATTGTTATAAATAGAAGACATCGAATTGTGATGACTCTCTTTGAATGTTATCCTTACAAAGTCGATGAACCCTTTTTAGTTGAATACTCTCTGTCGATACTAATAAGAATGGGTAAGACACAAAACATTACAGTGAGTGAAATATTTCCAATGCGATGGGAAAAATAAGATAGTTTCATTAGGTAATATTTCTTTATATCGAATTGTTCTTGGATATCCGGCATTTTCCTCCTTCAAAATATCAACAGATTAAAGGCATCAAATTATGATGACTCCCTTTAAATGTTCTGCCTACAAAGAAATTGAACCCTTTTTAGTTGAATACTCTATCAATACTAATAAGAATGGTTAAGACACATAACATAACAATGAGTGAACCTAAACCCTAAGCCCTAATCCTTAAGCCTTAAACCCTAAGTCCTAAACCTTGAGCCCTAAACACTAACCCCTAAACCCTAAACACTAAAAACTAAACCATGAGCCTTAAACCCTAAACCCTAAACCTTGTGCCCTTAACCATAAAACCTGACCCTCAAACCTTAAACCATAATCCCTAATCCCTAAACCATAAACCCTATACCCTAAACCCTAAACCATAAAACCTAAGCCATAAACCATAAACCCTGACCCCTAAACCTTAAACCCCGATCCCTAAACTTTAAACCCTTAATCCCCAACCCTCAACCCTCAACCCTAAACTATACACCCTAAACCATAAACCCTAAACCCTAAATCCCAAACCCTAAAACATATTTTGAATACCCAAAACCCAAAACCCTAAGGCCTAAATCACAAACCCTAAACCCTAAAACATAAACCCTAAGCTATAAAACTTAAACCCTAAACCTTGAGCCCTAAACCGTAAACCCTAAGCCCTAAGGCAAATCCTAAACCATGAACCCTCAAACCCGAACTCTAAACTCTAAACCCTAAACACTAAAACCTAAACCCCGAGCCCTAAACCATGAACCCTTAACCCTAACCCCAAACCCATAAACCTCAACCTTGAGCCCTAAACCCTAAACCTTATACCCTAAACTCTAAAACCTAAACTATGATCTCGAACTCTAAAACTTGAACCATGAGCCCAAAATCATAAACCCTAAACCCTTAGCCATAAAACCTTAACCCTTATCCCGAGCCCGAGCCCTAAATCCCAAACCCTAAAACCTAAACCCTAAACCCTAAACCCTAAAACCCAAACCCTAAATACCGATCGCTAAAACCTAAAACTTAAAACCTAAATCTTAAACACCGAATCCCTAAACCCTAAACCCTAAACCTTAAACCTTAAATTATAAACACTAAAACCTAAACTATAAAACCTAAAACCCAAACCCCGGTCCCGAAACCCTAAATCCTAAACCTTAAACACTAAACCCTGAGCCCTAAACCCTAAACCCTAACCCCTAAACCCTCAAACCCGAGCCCTAAACCCTAAACCCTGAGCCCTAAACCATAAACCCTAAACCATGAGCTATGAACCCTAAACCCCGAACCATGAGCTCGAACCCTAAATTCTAAACCATAAATCCTAAACTGTGAGCCCGAAAAAATAAACCATAAACCCTAAAACTAAATCCTAAACCCCGAGACCTAGACTCTAAACCCTAAACCCTAAAACCCAAACCCTAAATATTGAGCCGTAAAACCTAAACCTTAAACCCTAAACCCGAAACAAAAAATCCCTAAACCCTAAACCTTAAATTCTAAATACTAAACCCCAAACCCTAAACATCATTTTAGTAAGAAGTATGGAAGCATCACAGAGTTGATTCTTGGTCAATAAAGTGAATTATGGCCAAATTTCAAAATTAGTACCAATTCAAGCGGTGGTAGGGCCAAAATCCAATCCAGAGGGTCAAAAAACCTACAAAATGACTATATGTTTTCACAAAACAAAGAATGACTACAATATATATGGCTTGAAAATTTTAGGTCATTCTTTGAAATCCTAAAAATAAGTAAGTACTTGACTAGATTAGATTTTGAAAAACTATCTTCTAAATTATAACTCTGTCGAGTCTGCGATACCACTTCCATCGGGTGCAGAGTGATCCTAATTTCTTATATTTAGCAAAATAGATTTAAAGTTTAAGATTTCTTTTATTATTTCTCTACTTAACATTTATTTTACTAAATATGGCTCATTCCAACCCCTAAAAAGTTTATATAGAGAAAACGTGTATGCATTTTTTGTTCATAGAAACGTGTATGTGTTTTAGGTTCATGAATTCCCGAGCCTAGGAAAACATAACGTGATCGCGTTATTGCAAATCACGATCACGTTTCGTTCATTTTTAGGTTTTTGTCCACTTTTTGGTCCCCCAACTTGGTGCACTTACCTTGTATTTTCAAGCCTTTTTATTTATACACATCCCCAATTTGGGATTATACTTTAATCCAAAACCACACGATGGTCAAGTGGTCAAAGAAGGAGTTTGGTAGGTTTTTATATATTAAAAGGAAAGTGTTTACGATATATGTTTAATTAACTAATGCCAAAAAAATTTATGGTCATGTTAGTGCATAAGGGGGGGAAGGTTTAGCAGCCACATGGTGAACCTAGGGATTAGTAGTTAGGAATGTTTTAGTTTTCAAATTTGCAATAAAATGGAAGGTTTCGAGTTATATACCACCGATGATCAAGCTAATTAACGAGCTCAACCACCAAATAGGTTAGATGGGTTAGGTAGGTACTTAGGTTTTAATTTGACTTGTTTTAAAACCATGAATCATATATATTTTATTATCCTCGGAAGGCAAGGATATTGACTTCACCACAATTATTAATTTTTTTCATTTTTTCCAATCAATTTTTGGCATGTGGAATATTTCATTTGTAGACTATAGTTTTTGGAAAATAACTTTTCTTTTACAATTTAAAAATATCACTTATATTGCATTCTATTGGTCTGCCCCTTTATTTGGCATTGTAGATGGGAAATGTTTTTTTCCTAACTTGCTTTAATGACAACCATTGTGCATGACACCAAAGGTGTGGTTATGAGGCTCAAGGTTCTACTGCACAACCTATCGTGCTCAGATTTATTGATAGTGATTGCTCTTCTTGTCCTGCATAAACGAGAAGAGCCTCTGGACATTTGTAAAACCTTGTTTGAATGTTTTTTTAATAGTTTGTAAGTTCAACAAGCATTACCGCAATCAACTATCCTGCACTCAAGATCAAGATCTGTTTGTGCCTCATATTGGTTGTTATTTTTGCATTTTGTAATGTGGTTAATGGAATTATCCAATAATAATCTCCTTTTGCTGCCACACATCTCAGGTGCATCTTCCTCAGTTCATCCTCCATTGCACCCTCATAATCTTCTTGTCCTCCCAATTGGGCCTCTGTTTTCTTCTGATTTCTTAGTAATACATCGTTGTTATTCTTATCATGATTGTCATAATGCACGATAAGGCTCAATAAATTGTCTCCCAAAGGAAAGCACGGTTCCAAAGTTAGCTGTTTTGTTTCCTCCCTTTCTATTTACATGGTCATAATGTTTCTTTTCACTAGTTGATTAACAATACATACTTTGCTCTGCTAGTGTGTGTCCGCAAACTAGGTTCTCACTGGGAGATCGTGGATGTAACACACTTCAGAGGCTATCCAGAAATGTGTGCTGAGCTAAATCATATGTTTGGTATAGAAAGCCAACTGGAGGACCCTCAGAGATCACGCTGGCAACTTGTATTCGTTGACAAGGAGAAGGATGTCCTACTCCTTGGAGATGACCCTTGGGAGTATGCATCATGATCCTGTTCATTATTATGTTACAGATGGATACATGTTATTATGCATAATATTTCCTTGGCAGTTATTATTCCTGTACTTGATGGTTTGGTTTGCAAAATGACCCAAAATGATGTTTTTCGCCAAGACGTTATACTATTGGAATGCGGCCGATCGAATTGTACGTTTAGCAGAATTCAACCAAGCACATTGTTTGGTCCTGCATGCGTTGAAATCTCAACGTTGGAAAATGCTCCACGTCCACGCGGCAAATGATCCATTTGTGACAGAAATGTTCATTTTAACATACATGGCAAGTTAGTTGTTTCCCATTTTGAGTGGCTCATTCTCACAAATCCCGGCCCTCCATCTATTCTAGACTCCCACCAAAGCTTTGTAAACCATTTTGGTCAAGCACAGCTCCACCGCCGCTCGCCCATCGACTTGATCAGTTCCCTCGTAAGTGAGTAATATTTCATTTTCAAGTATTAGGGTTTGCGATTGTTGAAACTTTTTTGGCCTTTTCTAGACTGAAGGTGGATATGATTTTGGTTGTGCAGATAATTATTCTCATATATTAATTATGAGCGTGTTAAGAGGATCCAAAATGCTAGGATTCAGTTAGGAGGAAACTAATAAGGTGGATTTAGGATCTGAAAAACATACCTATAATTTGCGATGAAGTTAAGAGGGTGGATATTTTCACATTTCTTTACCAAAGTAATTTTGTAATGAAAGTTTTGTGGAACTGCTCAAAGATGGGATTTTATTGGTCGTTGGGAAACTTAAGATCGGATAAATAGAGCTCTCGAATAGCTGGGGTCATGGGATTCAATAAAGAGCAATCTTGGTTCTAATGCATAGATGATTACATGTCATAAAAATTGGCGAAACGGGTTCCTTCACCTGAAAATCGATATGCGCAGAGATTTATTACTACTCGATACTTTTTCTACAAAATATAACATTTCCTCTCTTAAGAAATTTTAAAATTTAAAATATGATCAACAATAATTTATGTCCTAGAAATTTTCTTGACAGATAGCCTTTACCGAGTTTAATAAAAGGCAATAGATCGGTTGTCAATGTGGGAGCCATTTTAGATTTGAAGTTTATCGGGCACGAGCTTGATTTAATAAGAGACACGTAAATCTCACCTTTGAAATTACCGAATGGGTCGCGCCCAATATGGTACCAATGTACTGTACACAGCTATTAAACAACTATTTAATGCATTGCAGAACTTTTGTGGCTTGTCCCTTGGGATAAGTATACATGTAGTTTTATGGAATACTTTCTATATAAAATGTTAAGCAGTTTCTTGAAGTTAATTTTGGTGTCAGCAGGAGTGTATTTACATTTTCGTAATTACGTTGAAAGGCGTGTTCTAAAGCTGAGTGGGAACGGTTAACTCTAAGATATACCAGACCAAACAAACCTACGTACATCAATGTTGTTTGAAGAAGATTATCCACCATCGATATATTTGAAACCGTTGCTTATTAACACTTTGTCATTGGTTGGTCTGTACCTGTTATTGTTGCGACATCACTATAACAAAAGACATGGATTTTCTCATGAGACAGTCACGCCTGTTCCACCGTATGCAACAAATTGGTCTCTAGGACTCTACATAGACCACTTTATTTTGATTTCGAGGTAATGAAAGAGCACTACGACGATGTCATCAAGGTTGTCTCTGATCTCTTATCCTCCTTCACAAAATTGTATCTCAACACCGCTACACAATGCTTGAATAAATCTCGAGGGCCGGTCTTGCATACGGGGGTGTTTGACTATAGATGTTAGGTTGTGGAGCCTGTTTTCATGTGAGAAAGTGTTGAAGAATGTACACTAAGATTACTCGTACACTTTCCACGCTTGTCTCACTAGGGTTCGTGGCCGGGCCAATAGCCCCCAGTAGTATGGGTTCGGGGCGCAACCCTCGAGAAACATTTTTGGCCTTAAAATGTGCATGATATACCGGGAAATGTTTTTTTCTCATATGGGTGGGATTTTTGACCCATAGGTTGATGGGACGGTTTTGCCCCATGGTTTTGATTCCCAATGTTTTGTAAAAATTCTTAAGCGAGCTTGTCTACTTATATGGTTCTATGCATATGGTAGGGATAATGTAACATTGTAGACGTGTTTTGAATTCGAGTGTGAATTTCAGAGAGTTTGTTGAGCATAGCTCTAAACAGATCCGAGTATTCTATTGAGAGAGCGGTGACTTGTAATAAAATCGAGCAAGTGATTCTTTGTATACATAGTGAAAATTGGGTGAACCACGTTAAATACTACCTCTCTATGTTGTGTTATTTTATTATGCACTTTTATTTGGGATCTGTAATATTTTCTCGCATATTAGTTTCTACTATTGCGATTCGTGAGGGATTATTCCACATATTTTATCCCTTATTTCCTAACAACCGGTATCGAGCCTAGTTTGGTTTTGAAGTGTTAAATCACAGGAAAGTTTTATCTTGAGTGGGAGCTATGGAAGTTGATGGAGGATCAAGGGTTGATAAATTCAACAGAAAAATTTTTAGTCTTTAGAAGATGCAGATGGAAGATTACCTTTATCAGAAGGATCTTTATATTCTACTATTTGAGAAGGTGAACAAACCCTTGAGCATGACAGATGCAGAATGGGATTTGTTGGAAAGGAAGGCACTTGGGACAATCAAGATGTGTCTTGCATCTTCGATATTATTTAATGTTTCAAAGAAAAAGACTACAAAATAAATGATGGATGTATTAGGAAGTTGTATGAAAAACCATCCGCCTCCGATAAGATTTTTTAATGAAAAATTTGTTTAATATGAAGATGTATGAGAATGGTTCAGTAGTAGATCATTTAAATGATTTTAATACGGTTATAAATATGCTATCTTTGGTTACAATAGAATTTGATGAAGAAGTAGGGGATTTATTAGTTTTGTGCTCTTTACCCGAGAGTTGGAATAGCCTGTAATGGAGGTAAGAAACTTGGTTCCCGCTAACTCAAAGTTGAAGTTTGAGGATGTTGTAGGGGTGATTCTAAGTAAGGAAATGCAAAGAAAATCTCTCTGGTGAATCTTCTACTTCATGGAATGCTTTGATAGTTGAAACTAGAGGGAGACAAAAGAATAGAGGAAGCCATGGAAAATCAAAGGATCGATAAGGTCAAAATCCAAAAGCAAGAAAGTATGTCAAAGAAGAAGGATGTTGGGAGCTTTGGGACAAGAAGAAACAACATGAAGAAAACAAAGAGGAAAATGTGGCAATGGGTAATGTATGTTAGGATGCTTTGATTTTTTCTTTGCACAATATTACTGAATCTTGGGTTTTAGATTTGGGGGCTTCTTTCCATGCTACTCCACATAGGCATTATTTTGTTGATTATGTTCAAGGAGATTTTGGGCATGTTTTTCTTGGTGATGATGAGACTTGAAACATAGTTGGAAAATGTTCTGTTTAGGTTAAGATGTAGAATGAGAATACTTGGCTATTGAAGGATGTCGATGTGTGCCTATATTAAGATGAAATTTGATATCGGCAGGAAGTTGGGAAGTGATGGTTATATCTTGTGATATTTATAACGGACTCTTAGAAGGTTACCAAGGGTTCTCTTGTGGTGGCAAGAGATAAGAAAGTTGGAACCTTATATTTAACCACTTATAGCACTAATGTTTGTAATCTTGTGGCTTCAGAAGTAGATACAACATTGTGGCACTATAGGCTCGGTCATATGAGCCATAAGGGCATGGAGATCACAAAGAAAGATTTGCATGGATATACAGAAACAAGTTTGGAGTTATGTGAGGACTGCATATATGGGAAATAGAAGCGAGTAAGGTTTCTCAAGGTTGGATCTATAAAGAAAGATAGTAAGTTAGAGCTGGTGCATTCGATGTATGAGGGCCAACTCAAGTATCATCTCTTGGGGGTTTAAGTTATTATGTTACTTTTATTGATGATGTAATAAGGAAAGTTTTGGTTTATTGTATTAGAAACAAATCTAATGTATTTGACACTTTTGTTAAATGGAAAGCCTTGGTAGAGAATGAAACAGTCTTAAGCTAAAATGTCTTAGGTCAAATAATGGAGGGGAGTATTGCAGCAATGAATTTGATGATTACTATTCTAAGAATGGAATCCATAGGAAAAATATGGTTCTAGGAACTCCGTAGTAGAATGGGGTGTTAGAAAGGATGAACAAAACAATAATGGAACATGCTAGGAGCATGAGGTTACATGCAGGACTGCCTCTTTATTTTTGGGTAGAAGCGGTGAGCACAACTATGTACTTGATAAATAGAGGACCCTCAAGTGCCTTGGATGGAGGCATACCTAAGGAGGCTTGGTATGGTAAGAAAGTTAATTATTCATTTCTTAGAGTCTTTGGATGTGAGGTGTTTGTCCATATAGACAAGGATGATAGGACCAAGCTAGAGGCTAAATTAGAAAAATGTACTTTCATTGGTTATGGTGGTGATGAATTTGGATATAAATGTTGGAGTATTAAGGACAAGAAAATCATTCGATCTAGGGATGTGGTATTTAATGAGAAATTCATGTATAAGTAGTAATTGCATAGGAAAACATGGAAGAATCCAAGAAAGAATATGCAACGGTAGAGGATCTTTTAGATGGGAAAGTGACACATGAATCAGTTCAGGAACCTCCTCAACATGAACCCCAAACTCCTATATTGAGGAGGTCTTCTAAGGTAAGAAGATAACTTGAACGTTGTTCTCCTTATATTTATTATTTATTACCCACTGATAGTGGAGAGCTAGAGAGCTTTGATGAAGCAATGCAGGTAGATGCCAAGAAGAAGTGGGAGCAAGCCATGGATGAGGAGCATCAGCTCTCATGGAGAACCAAGACATGGGATTTGGTGAAGCTACCCGAAGGCAAAAGAGCATTACAGAACAAGTGGGTGTTCAGAGTCAAAGAGGAAGAAGGAGGCAAGGAAAGAAACAAGGCCCGGTTGGTGGTCAAGGGGTTTGCAAAAAAAGGTATATATTTTGATGATATTTTTTCTCCTGTAGTAAAAATGAATTCTATTAGAACTATTCTTGGAATAGTTGCAGCAGAAGACTTACACTTAGAGCATCTTGATGTAAAGACTACATTTCTCCATGGTGATTTGGAGG